>JAPXFY010000034.1:19438524-19593524 GCA_030674185.1 Monoplex corrugatus
TAACATTTACAGGCAATGTTATTAGGAAAGGGGATTTGGAGCACCTGGTCACAACAGGAAAGCTGGAGGGAAAGAGAGCACCAGATAGACCCAGGGAAAAAAATATTGAACGGACTTGCAGAGTGGCTGAAGACAGAGAGGGTGGAAGATGTGCTTGTGGCAACAAGGGATAGAAACTTATGGAGGGCTTTGATCGCTAACGCCATGCGGCAGGGTAAATGATGATGATGGTTATCAGATGAGTCCGTGTGATGTGCATTGATTTATGTTTTTTCTGTTTTGTTTTGTTTTGTTTTGTTTTGTTTCTGTGATGTGATCTCATAAGACGCCCATCGATGAGAGAAGTTTACATACGTGACTGATCGTGCTTTCATTCGGTTCATTTGTTTTCTTCTTCTCTTTTTATTTTTTATTTTATTGATTGATTGATTTTTTGAACAGACGTAGATTATAGACACACTTGCCATTACAACATCGCCGAATTTGTTCTGGTGAGAGACAGATAATTTATAAAAGAAAATAAAGCCGATTTTACTAGGTGCGACCTTAACCCTTCGACTCCCGCACCCTGTCCACCAGCATTCTGTATTGCCAACCATGCTAGCAAAGCAAAAACTTAACCCTTTGATTCCCCTCACCCTTTTCACCAGCTGCAGGGAGATAGTGGAAAGGGGGAAGGGAATCAAAGGGTTAAATTTTTTTGTGGTTGGTGGATATGGTGCGGGAGTCAAAGTCAAAGGGTTAATAAATCCTTGCCAATGCGTAGGGCTTGCTTATGGGCAGGCTTTTAGGCATGTGATATAATCATTTGGGATCTACCATCACATTGCGTCAGTGACCATCAACGCATAATCAGGACATTCATTCCCAGTGCGAAGACCATTTTCTTGAGAAACCGAAACTGGAACTTAAACTGAACCCTGAGCGGAAACCGGTCTTGACTAGATCAATGCGGAAGAGCTGTTTGTCTAACAGCCATCACGACGAGAGCAGCCATTTTGTCGCACTCACGACGGGTCGGCTTACGTGTGTGTATGATTTGCCCTTCAGCAACCTAGTCTAGACTTCGTCCTCATCACTTCATCATGCCTAAACGTCGTCTGGGTAATTAGTAGTCTAGTAGTAGAAGTAGTAGTAGTAGTTGTTGTTGTTGAAAAAGTTCATTATCATTATTATTAGTAGTAGTTGTTGTTGAAAAATTTCATTATTATTATCAGTAGTTGTTGTTGAAAAAGTTCATTATTAATATTATTATCATTATTTGTGGTAGTAACAATAGTCACTAGTATTTATCATAGTAAAAGCTCATTATTACTATTATTATCATTATTGTTGTCATTACTATTTATTTAATTACCGGTATCATTATTATTCAACACTGCCATTGGTATTGTTGTTTTTGTTGCTGGTTCGTTTTTGTTGTTGTTGTTGAACTAACTGTATAGATTTGAAAGTAAATGGTTGGTATACCTGGTGTGTGTGTGTGTGTGTGTGTGTTATGTGCTTGGCAGTGTGCAACTACTGAATTGACAAAACATTATTCCGGTTCAGCAAGAACGCTGCACTTGATCCCCACAATACGAGCGGTGTCCAGCACCTTCGCTGATCTCTCTCTCTCTCTCTCTCTCTCTCTCTCTCTCTGTTTCTCTCTGTCTTTAGGTGGGTGAATCGTGCTCAATAGTGCGGTACGACGCATGGTCGCATCGTGCGCGATTGATTAGCGGTTTTTGTTAATTACAAACTAAATTAAATCTACTTGTTGTGCAGTGTGAATTCGTAAGGTTACACCCCCCCCCCCCCCCCCCGATCATGCCAATATCAAGTTTGTCCTCGAGAGTGACCTGTGGTCAATTCTATAGGACTTTTCAATTTTTCATGGGAAGGCGGACATTGAACGGACAGAATGCAAGAAGCCGCGGACTTGTGCTGTGCTGGCCTTTAAGTGCAGTGAGAACTGTTTGCCTGGGAATCGTATTGTCAGTGTTATTGTGTGGCCCGTTACCTGCAACGTTTTCGAGCTACGGTCACGAAGGTTCTGTTCAGACAGATGACATTTGTATAGAAGAGTGTGATGGACAACATGCAGTGAAAACAGTACAATGCCATTTTCTTATGCTAGCAACAGCCAGGTTTATGCGTGTAACTATCAATGGCCCAAGTCAGAGTTACATGTATGTTTTGATTATGCGTTCTGCAACGACACTGTTTTTTGCTGGCACTATTCTGTGGAGTGTGCTGGTCTTTCTTCCCGGATATCTTCTTGCTTGTGGCGATGTTGAACCGAACCCAGGGCCTAACTACGATGGTGGGTACGAGCAGGATTCCCTCTGGACCTCACAGCCTTCTAGTCTGGGAAATAGATACAGGCAAGACGTTAACCCGGAACCTCGTCCGCACACACGTAATGACACCCCTCCATTCCACCAAGATAATTTATGTACCAACCAGTCTTCCTTTGCCCGACTTCAGGATGATACGTCCCATAACCTCGAGCAGGCTGTTTCAAGGATGGAGGCAAACAACATAAGGCACGAAAAGGTCATGGAAAAACATCTGAATATTGTGGAAAAGAAAATAACAAGTGTGGAGCAAAAGATAGAACATCGACTGTGCAAAGTTGAAGAGCAGCAAGCTCAGCTTGTGAGCAGCAATTGACAACTCAAACAGAAGTGCCAGTCCTTAACGTCAATGAACGATAAATTGAGGGAGACTGTCAATGTTTTGTCAAACAAACTGGACTCTTTAGACAACCAACACACACGGAATAACCTTCTTTTCTTTGGTTTTCAACCACTAGAGGACAGTCAGTCTCATGAGGCAATTGAGCAGAGAGTGAGAGAAGTTGTCCAAGTTGGAATGGGTATCCCTGAAAACATAAATATTGACAGAATTCGTAGATCAGGTAAGGCCATTGTGGTCAAATACCAGTCCCATCAACAGAAGCTGTTAGTCCTCCTTAGAGCTCAGAAATTGAAAGAGTCTGAAAGTTTTAGACATATATTTGTAAAGGAGGATTTTTCAGAAAAGATACAACAGAAAAGAAGGGGACTCACTCCTGTACAACGTGAACCCCGTCAGAAAGGACACAGGGCAGTTCTTCGTTTTGATAAGCTGGTATCAGATGAGGCTGTCTACACGTATGACCTGGACAGTGAAAGCTTTGTCAGGAACGACCAGCCTGTGCAGCGCAGGCCATGGAAACACGTATACCGTGGGCTTGGGGATTCCATAAGGGACCATACAGAAGCCTCTAGACTGCAAAGGCACACACACACTAGTCAAGACACGTTGCCTTTCACGTTACCCACGAGCGAGTTCCCAGCCCTGGATAAAACCAGGTACAGCTGTAACTCCAGAACGGTCCAGAGTGGCAGCAGCACAATCATCAGCCCCAGCCAACGACCCCACAGCCCCAGCAGTGCGTCACAGATTTTCAGAGGCTCGTCGAAAAGCCACAGTGATATGACCCAATGTCCCAGAGATACACCCCAAAGCCCCAATAACATGACCCAATGTCCCAAAGACCCACTAACCTCAGAAACCCTGTTATCCAGGATGAACCAGAACAAACTGACAGTGTTGGCACGTCGACAAAAGAAAACGCTTACAATCTCCGAACTCGCACTGTTTCAGCTGCCGGTGGTCCAGCAGCACGTACTGATGATGGAGCGTGCGGTAGCAACACCGGTGTGGCCCTTCCTAGGGAACAGGCCAGACGATCTGGTAAAGGTCGTGGCCGTGTTACTCCCTCTTCCCAACCGAAAATTGTTTCCATGCTGCAAAGCTGGCGTGCTGACCAACAGGCCCATGATTTAAGAGTGATGCCAAATATGGCCAGTTCTGATGAAAGAGGAAGTGATGAGGAGGTGGGGGATAATAATACTAATGAGCCTTTTGTTGATGCAGAAGGTACTGAAGACTAGGAAAACTGCTGGCCCAAGCAATTACTGTCTTTCCTTACTTATAACATTTTAGGAATTGTAAAAAAATTAAGTGATTTTTGACTGGTTTAATTACATAGATAGTTTTGATATTGTGTCATTGATAGAAACTTTTGTAAACGAACATTTTGATATGTCCTGCTTGTTCAACAATTTTGATAAATTTGTTTGTCCAGCTGTAAAGTTATCGCACCATGGTAGAAGCTCAGGTGGGATAATTGTAATGGTTAAAAAGAATTTAATGAAATTTGTGAGTCAAATTGAGAGCAAAAATGGAAATGTTATAACCCTGAGACTGTCCAAAGACTTGTTTGGCAATACAAAAGATGTGTTGTATTTGTCTACATATGTCCCACCAACTGGAAGTCTTTTCTATGAACAGGCAGAAACAAACTGCCAAATACTGGAAGTTGAAAGATGTATTTCGGATCTGTTAGCTCTAGATGACTATGTAGATATAATCTGTTGTGGTGATTTTAATGCAAGGACTGGTAATTTACAAATTAATAAACACATTTCTGACAATAATGATCTTATAGATGTTTTTGACAAATCGACTCTGTTTGAGATCAGTTGACAATCACAAGATGTGGTAGTCAATGATTACGGAAAAAAGCTTCTTGAAATGTGTGCTTGCTGTGACTTAAGCATCGTAAATGGATGTCCAGAACTAAATAGTTCAGGCAGCTTCACTTACTTATCTGAACGTGGTCACAGTGTTATAGATTATTTCCTATCAAGCAGCGATCTGTGTGTTTACATTGACAAAATGATTGTAGGTAGCAGAATGGAATCACATCATATGCCAGTGGAATTGTGTTTTCAAATGCGAAGGAATATGTTTTCCCCATCTGCAGTCTTCGACTCCACTGTTAGAACTGAAAAACTATATTGGTCAACTGATCGTGTTGCTGTTTTCAATGAAAATGTTATGTCAGACACTTTTCAAATCCAACTTGTAAAAGCCACTGATTTAATAGCTACAGATTTAGAAGAGTCATTAAATGTTTTTACAGAGTCTCTTATTGCTGCTGCAGAGCCCATGAAAAAGACTATCAGGTGGGGCATACAAAAGAAACACAAGGCAAAATGGTTTGATGCCAAGTGTTTAGTGGAGAAAAAAGAGGTAAGAAAATGCCTGAGAAAGTTTAAACAATCAAAAGTAGACAATGCTTGTTATTCAAAAATGAGAAAGGAATATCAGACCTTGTTGGATAAAAAAAGAACGTGCGCATAAGGATGCAGATCTAAAGGCACTGATGGACTCGATAAATGATTCAAACAAATTCTGGAGTCAGATTCGTAAACATAAACGGTGTGATATCATTGCCGATAATATTACAGAACGACAATGGATAAATCATTTCGAATCTGTTTTCAATGATGGATTTGACAATGAGGAGGAGGAGTTTGTAAATAATGAAACAGATGAAGATATCAATGATGGCATACTTGACAGTGAAATCAGTGAACAAGAAATAATAAAAGCGATTAAACATTTGAAAACGGGAAAAGCCGCAGGATTAGATGGCATTATATTGGAAATACTGAAATATGCGGAGCGTGTATTAACACTGTATATAAAAAAGTACTTCAATGCTTTGTTTCATACAGGTGGGCCTATAGTTCCAGTGGAATTTACAGAAAAAGTCATGACTTCTCCTCCACAGTTCAGCGCTGTTTTCACTTTTTCGAGAGGTATTTCTCTTATGAGTATTCTCAGTAAAGCATATACACATATCATTAATAATAGGTTAACAGTATGGGCAGAGGAAAATAATGTCATAAATGAAGCGCAAGCAGGATTTAGGAAGGGTCGGTCTACAGTAGATCATATCTTCACTTTACATGCAATAATTTAAAAGTATTTAGGCCTACTCAGAAATAAAAAACTCTACGTTGCCTTTATAGATTTTAAAAAAGCATATGACACAGTGAATAGAAACGTTTTATGGTCTGTATTATTACGAGTGTGTATCAAGGGCAAGATGTTCAAAACGATCCGAGCAATGTACGCAACAGTCCAAGCATGTGTATTATGTCGCAGTAAAAATGGATATTCCAATTTCTTTGAATGCCTTCAAGGCTTAAGGCAAGGTTGCATTGTAAGTCCTATACTGTTTTCTCTGCTGATGAATGAACTTGCAAACGAAATTTTTTTAAACGGAAAACATGGTGTTACGTTCACTTCAGATGAAACAGAAATGTTTCTCATGCTTTTTGCAGATGATCTTACTCTTTTGGCTTCAACCGAGGTAGGTCTTCAACATCAACTTAACATTCTTCAACAAGAAACAAAGCGGCTACGATTGTCAGTAAATTTAGATGTCTAAAATAATAGTTTTTCGAAAGGGTGGTTTTCTTGGTTCAAAAGAAAAATGGGATTTTAATGGCAATAATTTGGAAGTAGTGAATTCGTACAGGTATTTAGGCCTCACTGTTTCAACTAGACATAGTTTTGTAACAGCAATGGAAGAAGCTAAAGTTAAAGGTAAGAAAAGAACTAATGCTATTTTAAGTACACTGAGAAAGATTAAATGTAATTCACCAGACATTTTCTTTAAAATGTTTGATGCTCAGGTAGTTCCATCATTACTTTATGGTGCAGAAATTTGGGGTTATGAAAGACGTTATCAGCTTGAACAGGTACATTTATACGCATGCAAAAGATTTTTACACGTAAAAAAACAAAACGATAAATGATATTGTGTACGGAGAATTGGGACGCTTTCCTCTCTGGATAACTGTTGTTGCTAGATGTATTAAATACTGGTTTCGACTACTGAAACAGCCAGAGACTAGGTATTCAAAAAAAGCATATAAAATGTTATTCACTATGCATGAAAAAGGTTATGAAACTTGGGTGTCCAAGATAAAAAAGCATTTTATGTGAAAATGGTTTTGAAGAAGTTTGGCTTTTTGGGTGTGGTGACGAAAAACGATTCAGTAAAGAACTGAAAGAAAGATTACGTAGCAGTTTCTGTCATTGCTGGCGTAACCACTTAGATACCAGTGCACGCTGTTCACTATATGACAAATTTAAACCTTTATTTGCAAGAGCAAAGTATATTGAAATACTGTGCGTGCAGGTGTTTAGGAATGCTATGTCACAATTTAGGATGGGCGTGTCCCAGTTAAACGTTCACAGACATCGCTTTGCGCCTACGACTGCCAATACTTCATGTCCAGTTTGTCCGAATGTGCAGGAAAACGAGATACATTTTCTGTTTGAATGCCCTCTGTACAACCAGGTCAGACAATCTTATCATTTAGAGATCACTGAAGGCGATAACTTAGATCTTTTTATTAGAAAAATGACGGATGACTGTGCTGGAACCATAGTGAACCTGGCGAAGTTTCTGGTCGCTGCCTTTAAAATAAGAGAAAAAAGTATTTTGAACATACGTACCTGAAACAACATTTGTTTTCTACATTAGTACTTTTGAATATCCCATGTAAATACATTGAAGTGTGTTGATTAATCAAGTAATGTTGTATAGAAATGTGTCTTAAGATTTCCCACATGAAAGGGACTGTTGGCCTAAATTCATTAAAGTTCTGAGTTCTCTCTCTGTCTTTCTCTCTCTCCCTGTCTCTATCTGTCTCTGTGTATCTGTCTCTCTCTGTTTGTCGCTCTCTGTGTCTGTCTGTCTCTCTGCCTCACTCTCTCTCTCTCTCTCTCTCTCTCTGTCTTTCTGTCTCTCTCTTTGTCTGTCTGTCTCACTCTGTCTCTCTCTCCCTCCCCCCTGTCCACCATCATCAACTCCCACTCTATAAAACACCACTTCTATGCTGATGACACCCAACTTCAAGACAGTGACTCACCTGATAATATACAGCGCCTGTTGACTCGCACCACTGAGTGTTACTCGGACATTAAGAACTGGATGACACACAATAGACTTCAGCTTAATGACGACAAGACAGAAGCTATCCTCATTGGCACCCGTCAGAAACTTTCTCAGCTGCCTCCTCTTTCTCTCCCATTATGTAACACATCAGTCCCAATTTCTGATTCAGCTAAAAACCTTGGTGTCTGCATTGACTCTGCCCTCTCCATGAACAACTTTGTTTCTCAAACTGCCAGATCTTGCTACTATCACCTCCATCGTATAAGCCTGATCAGGAAGTATCTCTCTGTCGAAACAACTGCAAAACTCGTTCTCTCCTTCATAATGTCTCGCATTGACTATTGCAATTCACTCCTGTCTGGTCTTCCTGCCTCCACCATTCACATCCTACAGCGCATTCAAAACAATGTTGTACGCCTTGTACTCAAAAAGAAAAAAGCTGACCATATATCTCCTCTCCTGGCACAACTTCACTGGCTCCCTGTATCAAAGCGCATACAGTACAAACTAGACACCATGTGCTACAAAAGCCTCAATAACGCAGCCCCGATTACCTGTCAAGCCTACTTGAGATCTATGTTCCCTCACGTACCCTCCGCTCTGCCTCTGATCCTCTGACTTTTCGCTTTCCACGCACTAAGCTCAATACCTATGGTCCACGAGCCTTCTCTGTTTCTGGTCCACTCTCCTGGAACAAACTTCCTCTCTCAGTCCGTCAGCAACCTACTTTTGTCTCCTTCAAGTCCGCTCTCAAAACTCACCTTTTCTCCTCTGCATAAAATCCTAACCTCACTCAACCCCCCCCCCCCCCCCCCTCTGCAGCCTGTCTCCGCTCGGAGGGGAATCACATTGTTATAATATATAATTGTATATTATATGCCCTCTATAATTTTCCATTGCTTTTATTCTTGCTTTTAGTGCTTCTATTCTTTCTCCCCATTTATAGCCATGCGTGTGTGTGTGTGTGTGTGTGTGTGTGTGTGCGCGTGTGTGCGTGCGTGTGTGTCTGTTTCAGCGCTTAGATTTGATTTTATCAAGATTTTGCGCTATATAAATATTGTAATTATATTATTATTATCTCTCTGTCACTCTCTGTCTCTGTGTGTGTGTGTGTGTCCTCTCTCTCTCTCTCTGTGTCTGTGCAA
Source organism: Monoplex corrugatus (assembly GCA_030674185.1). Classification (NCBI taxonomy): domain Eukaryota; kingdom Metazoa; phylum Mollusca; class Gastropoda; order Littorinimorpha; family Ranellidae; genus Monoplex; species Monoplex corrugatus. Next base: position 19,447,462 of record JAPXFY010000034.1, read on the forward strand.
ATAAGTAGGCTATGTCCTGTTATGAACATGTAAGTCTTTTGCAGGTATGTGAACTTCAGTTTTACGTCCTAAATGCAGTTGTCTGTGATTTTGTGTTTGCAGTTTGTCAAGCATGCATTATTATTATCATTATTATTGTTGTTGTTGTTACTATTATTATTTCTTATTATTATTGTTATTATTAAGATGTGCGGGATCTGCTTGGAAAAAGTCGGGAACATAATGACAATAATCAGCGTGGAATCGGATCAGATGTAATAAACGTTTCGTTCAAAATAAATCAGACCACTAAGCTATTGCCTTCCTGCTTCCAGGATCGAACTTTGTCGCACCCTCAACATCAGAATGCATTGTAGCAAACATACAAGAATGTCTGATGACCAGCCCTGACGAGACGAGCGATGTCATACTGGTGGTAGAAGGGAGAGAACTACATGCCAACCGAGCCGTTCTTGCGCATTACTCTCCCGTCTTTCGCAGAATGTTTTTCTCAAACTTCAAGGAAAAAACGGAAAAGAAAGTGCCCCTGCCTGATGAGAAATACGACGATATGGTGCTGTTCTTTCGTGTGCTCTTCCCAAGAACGTCAGCTTCGGAGCAGCTTATCACAGGTAACTTCTTGAGATATGCTGGGTGTAAATGCTGATACTCAATTAACTTGTCCCAGGTAGTCCTATCCCCAAAAAACACACACATGCAAATGAATACACACAAATGAATACACACATTTGCACTGCTTTTTTCCTCCATCGTTATCAGCATCATTCATCATCATTCCCATGTCAGAACAGTCATGATGGGTACATAGGGGGAAGTTGATGCAATCAGTATTTTTCAACCAAATCTGTCACTCCGTTCCTGACACATGAAACATTCATAACAGTGTGTGTGTTTGTGTGTGTGTGTGTGTGTGTGTGTGTGTGTGTGTGTGTGTGTGTGTGTTTTGTGTGTGTGTGTGTGTGTGTGTGTGTGCCTGTGTGTGTGTTGCAGACCAAAATCTCATCCAACTTGTAAGATTGGCGGATAAATACGATGCAGAAGAGGTCAAGGCCAAATGTGAGGACTACATAAAGGATGAAGTGTCCCCTTATTACTACAGATACTGCCCGAACTCAACTGGATATTCAGGCGTCGTTCCACGAAGTGCTTTAGATAGATTTAATAGTTATTCAGACGGTATTCCACGAGGTGCTTTGGATGGACTTTACAAGTCAGAACTGGTCATTAAACTCAGTCTCTACATGTGGGCATGTGACAATGGTCTGCATAAACATAGAGGCAAAGTGAAAGACCTGCTGGTGGCAGCATGTGGGAATCTGACACAGCTGTCCGATACTAAGCACTACAAGTCTCTTTCCTCAGACACTAAGGTAGAGATTCTGGAATGTCTGTGTGCCAACTTTTGTAAGAAGTAATACCAGTGGGGTTGGAATGGGAGGAGGTCTCAAGCAAATTAACAATCTCCTTTTCTGTTAACAAACACACGCGCACACACAGATAAACGTACATACTACACACACGTGTACATATCCAAACATGTGCACACACACACATGCTACACAAACGTGCACATATCCACACACACACACACATACACACACACACATGAACTCATATCAGCTCAGATCACAAACACATTTGTATTGCAGAAACAGTCTGTTCTTTTCCACACACACACACACACACACACACACACACACACACACACACACACACACACACACACACACACACACACACACACACTTTTTTGAATACTTACACAATATCATACTAAAATGCTGGGAAAGTGGTCACTTACCTGACATTTGGAAGACTTCGATTGTGTTACCAATACCAAAACCTAATAACCCCCTTTCAGATCCAGATAGTTACAGACCTATCTCGCTTACATCCCATGTTTCAAAACTAATGGAAAAAATTATAGTGAATAGACTGAGTTACTTTAGTGAGAAAAATAATATAATACCTATCAATCAATCTGGGTTTCGAAAAGGTAGATCAACATCAGACCATTTAGTTAAGTTAACAACTCAAATAAAAAATCAGTTTGCTAAAAGGAAAAATGTCTTAGCTACCTTCTTTGATCTTAAAAAAGCATACGATCAAGTCTGGCATGCGAGACTTTTGTTGAAATTTAAACATATTGGTCTCAACGGTAATCTTTATAATGTTATCAAAACATTTATAAGTGACCGAAGTATAGTCGCTAAAATAGGTAATACATACTCTAAAAAACGATCTGTAAACATGGGAATTCCTCAGGGTTCCGTAATATCTCCTTTATTATTCAATATTTTGATCTATGACCTACCAACTCAAGTCTCAAACAATGTAAACGTTGCTCAATACGCTGATGATATAGCGATCTGGATGAATGTTTCGTTAAAAAGGAAGACTTCCTTGAGAGAAATAAAATACATTAAAAAGGTCTATCAACATGAAATTAATAATATTTCCACTTACTTGACAGTTAACGGCCTGGAAATATCCAATGAAAAAACACACATGATGCTTATTAATAATGGTCTCAGTCCGAAAGAAGTACCGTTGTTTAAAATTGGTGATGAAGAACTGAAATATACTACTCACGTGAAATTTCTGGGAGTACAATTGACTTCTAGTTTACAGTGGAAAGAACATATTGATGCCTTGTTATGTAAAGCTATGAAAAGCTATAATTTAATAAGAATTATTACTAAACAGTCCTGGGGACAGGACACTAAAACGTTGTTACATCTTGTCACAGCTTTAGTCAGATCTAAGTTGGCTTATGGTCAAGGGGTCTATTTTTCAGCTCCAAAATGCTATTTGAAAAAACTTCAAAGCTTAGATAGTAAAGCTATTAAATGTGCTCTTGGGGTACCAGTGTATACAAAAACACAAGAAGTAGCCTATATAAAACAGCCGGCATCCTTCCCTTGAAAGATTGGAGGAAGTTATCAACTGCTAAATATATAGTTAGAGCAAATGCAGTAGCTAATTATGCCAGTACGGAACTTAAAATTCGGTCTGACATCCATTTCCCCAAGAGAGCAAGAACAATAAAGTCACAAGAAACAATATCCACTTACATAAATGAGCTCTTCAAACTTTCTCACATATTATCTAACAAAGTTTCACATAAAATGATATGTTGTCCTCTACCCCCCTGGGAACTGTGCAATGCTATTTTTGATATCAACTACACTGATACTGACCTGACAAAAGATGTTAATCCACACTTGTTAGCAATTGATGTTCTGTCACATCTACACAAAAAATATTCACATTACTTAAAAATCTTTACAGATGGCTCTGTTCTAGATGATGGTAAAGCAGGCGCTGGCTTTCTAATTCCTAAATTTAAAGTAGAAAAGGCTTACTCTTTAGGACAGGGACATTCAATCTTCACTTCTGAATTAGTTGCCATCCTAATGGCACTGAAATATATAGTAGATATACCCATAACTTTGTTTAGTATCCTATTATGTGTAGATTCGAAATATGCATTACAATCCTTAAAATGTTGCAAACATAAAGTAAATATAATGCTACCAATTTTGAAGAACAAGGTCTCCCAACAGTGTAAAAATCGCTACTCACAGTTCCGTAGCTTTCGATGGCGTTCTCGCCATCTTCGTCAGCGCTCTAATGCTGTCTGCGTGAATCTCTACTCAGATCTCGCGAACATGGGATGAACCCAGTTCACGAGATCGAATCAGAGAATGGTACACCGGGGGCAGGGTGTAACGGCCCCGGTCCCTGTTGAGCGGGGGGTTGGTGGCTGCGATGTAGATGGCCTCCTTGACTCCTCGCTGGAACCACTTATTTTCTCTGTCCAGGATGTTGACATTGTAAAGTAAATAGTCACTCCAGCTTCGCTGGTAATAGGTCACTCCAGCTTCGCTGGTAACATAAAGTAAATAGTTTGTTAATATTTGAGATAAAATTTCTAATTCATTGTTTAATAACAAATAATACACAGGTTACTTTTTGTTGGATCCCATCACACTGTGGTATCCTTTTTAACGTTCGGGTCGACAGAATAGCAAAAAATGCAGCAATGAATAGGGCTGGCAGTACTAAACTTGATTTACCACTCTCTGAACATGAAATGAATGCTATATTAGAAAACAAAGTAAAAGCGCAACGTGACCTTCGCCCCTTCTCTGTAAATTACCAGGGTTTTACAAGACAAGAGATAACTTTAGCTTACAGATTAACTCTCAATTCACTTCGAACTAAATTTAGTAAAACCATCAAATGTATCTGTGGTGATTTTATAACAGTTGATCACCTTTTGTGTTGTCAGCGAATGCGATCTTATTTCCCTGCGTCATTTACAAACTTAAAACAGAAACATACTGATTTCACTCTGTATTTACACATTGCTAGACGTTTACTGCACAGTCCTGTAGGTCGTTTCCTTTGATTCAGCCCAATTGTTTTATACCTGTAACTCCCACACAGCCCCGAGAAATCCGATGAAGCCTGACTGATACAATGTTCTGATTGTTTTTCTTTTGTTCGTTAATTTGTTTGATGTTACATTAATTGTTACCTTAATTGATACAATGCCTTCATGATTACATAGATTCATTCATTCCTTACGCACCCCCCACCCCCCCCTGTCTAAAAGCACATATGTGAATAGACGTTAAAAGAAATAACGAACGAACACACACACACACACACACACACACACACAAACACACACATATACATGCATGACAGGCATGTACACACATACAAACTGGACCAGCACATTTACATTAGGCTTATAAACCCAATTCGTTCGTTCCCGTCAACACACACACACACACAAGCGCACGCACACAAGCACACATACATACACACACACATATACACACCTGAACACAAACTCGCACATATACACACCTGAACACACACACATACAAATGCACACAACAGGCACACACACAACTCACGCGCACAAGTACGCACACACACACACACACAAGCACACATACACACCTGAACACACACTCACACATATACACACCTGAACACACACATACAAATACACACACTCACACCCACGTACACACTCTCACACCCACTCACACACCCACACACCCACGCACACACACACAAGCCCATCTAAAATTAACATGTGAATAGACGTTAAAAGAAAGAGTGAAAGAACACATCCACGTACACACACACATACATCACACACACACACACACACACACACACATATATATATATATATATATATATATATATATATATATATATATATATATATATATATATATATATATATATATAATATATATCGTCGGCCTCTTTACATCTCAGGAGATGACAGTCTGCACCAGGAGGCGTTGTGGTCATGATCAATGCTGTGTTACCAGCGAAGCTGGAGTGACCTCTCCAGGTGCAGGCCTGGGCAAGTGAATATGGAGGACGAGCTGGTGCCCATGCAGCAGATCCCCCCTCTCCTCGCCACTAGTAGAATCCAGGGGAAAGACATATATATATATATATATATATATATATATATATATATATATATATATATATATATATAAATATATGTATATATATATATATATATATATAATTATATATATATACACACACACACATACATGTAGGCCTATATATAGATAACGATAAGGAGAGCGTGCAAAAGGATAAAACCGTGAAAGATACGATACCTATGAGGCTGCAGTACAGAGGAAAGGTAACGGAGGATTATGCTCGTTCACTTCATCGACTAGATGCCCCATTTGTATGATTGTGATGACGATCAGAAAACTGAAAACAGTCCTTCCGTCCCTAAAGCCACCGTGGAGAAGTGCTTGAGAAGCGGAGTTGTCTATAAAATCAACTGTCCGCGCTGTAACACGTGCTATGTCGGCTAAATCATCCGACACTTGCAATCTCGCTTCAGAGAGCACACCAAAAACAGTTGGCCAATAAAAACACATATGGACCAATGTGGAGTGAAGACGATGGACGTGAATGATGCCACGATATCAGACGCAACAACCCGGTGAGAAATATCATTTGATGACGCTTGAAGCATTGCATATAACAGAATTGGGACCTACGATCAACTCAAGAGATGAGTATCGAAGCCGACAGCTGACAATTAAACTGTAATCATTTTGTATGACCGCTTCACATTCTAATGTTGTTCGTGTTTAATGCTGATTTCTGTTACTTGGTTTGATAACATTTGTGTTATTTTCTCCTTTTCCAGAACTGTAATGATGAGCGAAAAGCTCGAAAAATTTCAGAAGAATTTCAGAATTTCAAACATGGTTTGCCAATAAAAAATAACGTATATACATATACATATATATATATAAATATATACATACATATAAATATATATATATATATATATACATATATATACACATGTATATATAATATATATATATATATATGAACAGTTTATATTGCATTACAGACATATTCCTCTTCTATTGCTTCTGTAACCATCAAAGACATTCAACAGGTTCCCAGATCACGACAGCAGCAATAGTGACCATTTTGACCATTTTTCCCTTCACATGTTTCACTTCTGTTGATTGTCATTGTCTTGGGGAGGGGGGTCGGCTGTGTGCCATTTTCTGTGTTTCTATCGTCTGTTACTCGCCAGTGGACTTGTCCTATTTTGAATGTTTTTGTTGTGTAAATGATACCTCCAAATACGGTATACCGTACTTAAAACTGTTTAAAGAAGCTCTTTTGAACCGTTTTCTATACATATGTCTCTCTCTCTATATATAATATATATATACAGTGGAAACCATTTATAACAGGACCGGTTATAACAGGAATCCGGATATAACAGGGCTTTTTTCAATCCCCATTTTTTCTTCCTCTTTGTCTCTATTAAAACTTATCGGCAATAACAGGGAGACAAGAGGGCTCGATCGGTTATAGCAGGGATGCCGAGACGGGCTCTGCAGCAGAAAGGCCTAGGCCTAGACTCAGCACGCCACGCAGTAGATCTAGATCTAGGCTAGCCTTGGTATACTGTGTACTGTACATTGAAAGAACGCTTCGCAATGCGAGCGTGATGCGCGCGCAAGCGTGTAGGCCTGAGGCCACTGAGTCAGTGACTGACTTTAGTTCATACTTTTAAATTGATTTGTGTATATCCACCTTTAGTTCATACTTTTAAATTGATTTGTGTGTATCCACCTTTAGTTCATACTTTTAAATTGATTTGTGTGTATCCACCTTTAGTTCATACTTTTAAATTGATTTGTGTGTATCCACCTTTAGTTCATACTTTTAAATTGATTTGTGTGTGTATCTGCCTTTAGTTCATACTTTTAAATTGATTTGTGTATATCCACCTTTAGTTCATACTTTTAAATTGATTTGTGTGTGTATCTGCCTTTAGTTCATACTTTTAAATTGATTTGTGTGTGTATCCACCTTTAGTTCATACTTTTAAATTGATTTGTGTGTGTATCCACCTTTAGTTCATACTTTTAAATTGATTTGTGTATCCACCTTTAGTTCATACTTTTAAATTGATTTGTGTATCCACCTTTAGTTCATACTTTTTAATTGATTTGTGTGTGTATCTGCCTTTAGTCCATACTTTTAAATTGATTTGTGTATATCCACCTTTAGTTCATACTTTTAAATTGATTTGTGTGTATCCACCTTTAGTTCATACTTTTAAATTGATTTGTGTATATCCACCTTTAGTTCATACTTTTAAATTGATTTGTGTATATCCACCTTTAGTTCATACTTTTAAATTGATTTGTGTCTGCCTTTAGTTCATACTTTTTAATTGATTTGTGTGTGTATCTGCCTTTAGTTCATACTTTTAAATTGATTTGTGTGTATCCACCTTTAGTTCATACTTTTAAATTGATTTGTATCTGCCTTTAGTTCATACTTTTTAATTGATTTGTGTGTGTATCTGCCTTTAGTTCATACTTTTAAATTGATTTGTGTGTATCCACCTTTAGTTCATACTTTTAAATTGATTTGTGTGTATCCACCTTTAGTTCATACTTTTAAATTGATTTGTATCTGCCTTTAGTTCATACTTCTAAATTGATTTGTGTGTATCTGCCTTTAGTTCATACTTCTAAATTGATTTGTGTGTATCTGCCTTTAGTTCATACTTCTAAATTGATTTGAGTGTGTTTGCCTTTAAGCTCGTGCTTTTAAGTTGTCCTTGATCGATTGACATATGGAAATCAATATTTTATTAGAAATCAGTTATAACTTCCATGACGTGCATGTGTCAAGATTCACATATTTTCACTGTTATATCACAGGAACCACTCAGGTAGAAACAGGCCCATACATGTACTTCAGTCTGAGACAAGATGTTGATAATGTCTGGCAAGGCAGACAAACTAGCCTCTAGTGAAAGCTTAGGGTTAACCAACGTACAACCCCTCAGGTAGAAACAGGCCCATACATGTACGTCAGTCTGAAACATGAAGTGGACAATGTCTGGCAAGCCAGACAAACTAGCCTCTCGACTGATGGCTTAGGATTAACTAACACCTAGCAGCCCAGCCAGTCACACTTATGTTAGACTGTAAACGAGAGAATTAAACAATAGAGCCAGGTGTACATGCAGCTCTTTTGGGATGTTTTCGAGGATCAATCACCCCATTGAAAGGGAGCGGTCCATTGTCTCAGTGGACAGGTTCTGGCCTGTGCTTGTCCACGTCAACACCTCCTTCATGCAGAACATTGTCGAAGGTCATCTTAAGACAGGTAGGGTCAGAGCCCCAGCGTGTTCTGATCCACACTCTACAAATGAAAGGGGAGAATAACACACAAGAGAACACAGACACAGAGAGACAGAACGGTCAGAGTTGACTGTTGTAGTGGGAGACAGGCCACACAACCTGGCAGAGAGATACTGAGCCTTTGCCAGAAATATGTAGTGAAGGTACGTTGATATTTTTATTTCAGTGTAGAGTTTTAGGGCTGATAGGCAAAGAAGTAGGACTTCTTTAGAACATAGGCAAATAAGAATAAGAGGATGAATGATTACGCTTTAAGTTGAATATGCTTAATCAAAGAAACTATATTGACTTGTAATTCTGTGTGAGGACTGCTTTTGAAAGTTATCGCTAGTGTGCTTAGTGCGTTTCTACTCGTCTCTCTCCTTTCTCATTGTTGTGTGTGATCTCTATATAGAAAGGTCATTCCACATAATCATCCTCCAAATTTCAGAACATCACCCAAAAACCCTCACGTAACAGATGATAACCCAAAATTCTTCCCATGACAGTTACATTAGTGACATGTCTCCACCACCACCATCCCTTTCCCTCCCTTCCTTGTTCGTAGTGATTATTTTTCTCTCTTCTGTTCATTTGATTTTATGTCTGTAATTTACTTTTTTTTTAACAAAATATTGTTGAAGCTACCAGCAACGGTGGTGCTTTATTGTTGTCGTTTTTGTTAAGGATGAACATTATTTGCTCTACATATGCCCGCCTTTGTGTCTCATGCTTTGTAAAGTAGGCCTATTGGCATATATGTAAAAGTCAAACTTTCATTACAGCTTATTTTTAGAACTTGTTTCATATTGTGTGTTATGATTCATCTTTTTTTTTTATATATATGGCTTTGTTGTGTGTGTGTGTGTGTACAGTAGAAAGGACGAGTGATAAGACAGGTTCTGTGAGACCAAGGCTGCCTCACATCTCACGCCTCATGCGTGAATAGAAAAATGAACAGACGAGGTCTCTCTTACGCTGGGCCATACAACTCCACTCACGCTTCATGGTTCACGTGTGAGCAGAGAAGTGGGACTGTTCACTTTCTTCGATGCGTGAAGATGAAGGTCCTGGTTTCCATTGGCCATTTCAATTCTCCCCACATGCAAGATGGATGACTACAAAGAAAAATTCGAGCTGGTCCGGATGTGTCTGACTACAAGGACAAAGATATAAAAAAAAAAAACCCAAAAGTTTGGGAAGACTTGATGAAGATTCTGAACGAACCCAAAGTTAAGATGATGGAATGTACAGTAGAATTCTCCTTGTGATTCTGTAAGTAAGAAATGTCCTCTGCACCATATGCTTTGTCTCTTTCGCTTCCTCCTCGTAGGCGAAATCAGGTCTATTTCGTCGGAAGAATCCATCTTCGAAAAAAGAAACAAACCACAAATACTGTCTCTGATCAACTGAGCAAACAGTACTGTGTTCTGGCAGCGTCAACACAAAATAGACGTGTGAGCAGTGAGGCGTGAGCTCCTGTGGCCCAGTGCATGAAATGTGAGGCGTGAAGCATGAGGCTTGAGACGTGAGGCATGAGTTTCCATGGCCCAGCAGCCTAATGCTACTATCCTTGATTAGTAAAAGGTTCTAAAGTCTCAAGTCTTCAAAAATGTCTCGTGGATCAGTTCGTGTATGACAAAGTATTGAATATCAATGCTGTTCATTTTCAAAACAGCTCTGATCCTGATGAACCATTCTTATGTGTGACAGGGTATGTCTTATTTTAAACCTTTCACTCCCATGCTCTATATCCAATTGCAAAAAAAAACATAATCCTTTGACTCTCTCACCCTGCAGGAAGCTGGTGGATATGGTGAGGAAAATTAAAAGGGTTAAGTTTTTGCTTTGCTAGCATGAAATCCCAAAACAAGTGTCAATACCTGCATTCAAGCAAACAGGAACCAGAAAAAACAATAAGAACGCGTATCTAATACAACACAACAAAGACGAGCGCTTGCATGGTTGCTAAAGCAGGATGCTGGTGGACAGGGTGTGGGAGTCAAAGGATTAACATTCTGTTGAATGAGCTGATGGAATCAAGAACTTTTAGTGGGACATTTTACACAAGGCACAGCTAGAGAAGAGTTCCGTACGAAGTTGGTAGTCCAACAAGGTTGCCTCCCCAGCTCTCCCCCCCCCCCCCCCTCCGTCACAATGTCAGTCAGTATTTCCTTAAGAGAAAAACTGGCTTCATGACCTAGCTAGAAGGCCATAATTATATGTGACCTCCCACCACCAATTGAGTCTTAACTCGCAGTCAGTCGAACAGCACTAGGAGCTGAAAAGGTGACTGAGGGTCTACCTGGGGGTGTTTTGACTTTTTCTCAAAATGGATTTCTGTGGACTATAATCTATCCCCCACAGAAAAATTTTTTTTTCAAGTATGCTTTGAAGCGGTTATAGCCCTGATATGGTTCTACGCAGTCAGCTGGGCTTTAAACAACAATAACAAGAACTATTTAACAGTCTCAATCTCCCCTGATTCTGATTTTTATACTAACTGGCTTACAACTTTTTTTATCAGCTTACTGTTCTCTTCAATGATCTCCAGTCAGTACCTGGAATAGTTCCAGCTAGACACCATATCTGGGAATGCTCATCTCACCAGACGGCAGATGCACATCAAAAATAGCCAGCAGAATCAGCCAAGCCAAAACATCATTCAAGAAGATGCAAAACATTCTTACCAACTAATGTCTATCAATTAACATCAGGAAGAGAGTTCTTGAATGTTACATAGAACCGATAATGTTATACGGTTGTGAGGCATGGACAATCAACAAGCAAAGCCAGAACAAGATTGAGGCAGCCGAGATGTGGTTTCTAAGAAGAATGTTGAGAGTTCCATGGACAGCAAAGAAAAACAAACGAGACAGTCCTGATGGAGGCAGACACAAGAAGATCATTGATAAGGAAGATTAGGAAAAGACAAGCAACATTTATAGGCCATTTCATGAGGAAAGGGGAATTAGAGCACCTGGTCACAACAGGAAAGCTGGAGGGAAAGAGAACACCAGGTAGATCCAGGGAGAAAATATTGGACGGATTTGCGGGGTGGCTGAGGACAGAGAGGGTGGAAGATGTGTTTGCGGCAACAAGGGATAGATGCATATGGAGGGCCATGATCACCAACGCCATGTGGCAGGACACATGATGATGATGATGATGATGAAGTGCAACAAACAATCGCCGTACATGTGAGACATTGTGAAGACCTGCTATCCACAGTAAGGAAAAGAAAGGAAAAGAAAGCTCCGATGGTACGATCATGTCTAAAAGATCATCCTCCACAGAACTGTACCATGGAAAACAATATAGGCACACATCTTTAACCTTTTCACTCCTGCACCCTATCCTACCAGCTGCCAAAACTTGTTATTGGTATTGTTGTTTAAACCCCAGCCGACTGCGTAGAGCCATATCAGGGCTATAATCGCTTCAAGACATACAAAACTTCAACAGGAAAAAGAACAAAGAAAATCAAGTACACATAGCGCACATAATCTAAGGAGATGCCCGGCGTTGACCATTCTGTCCAATTTATCGCACAGGGGAGATTTAAAAAACACACCTGAATACAAATATAAGTATACACAAGGACACCAAAACATATAAAAACAGGCATAAATGACCTAAAACTGCTTCCGCATATCTCACCTCCCTAGAGCCAAATATGCACTTAATACACGTACCCCATTATTAATTCTAACAAAAAGTACATAAGACTTTATCGAACACATACAGGTGAATGGACCAGTAAGGCAGAAAATGATAGGAAGAAATGACAGAAAGCAAAGGAACAAGGCAGAAACAAAGAAAGTGACAAAAAAGAGGAAATTCCTAGCACAGAATTTCCAGAAGATGGGGATACTATTTATACTGAAAGAGCCCCCGGCATCCCCATGGGGGGAAGCAAAAGCTTAACCCTCTGACTGGTGGATACAGTGAGGGAGTCAAAGGATTAAGTTTTTGCTGTGTTAGCATGGTTGACAATGCTGGATGCTAGTGGACAGGGTGCGGGAGTCAAAGGGTTAAGAATTTAATGACATAATTGATCATCTAATTGGTTGAATGATTGCAGTTGTGAAACAGCCCTGAAATGGCCTTCATGGCTGAAGAGATTATGGTATACGTAATGTGTGTGTGCATGTGTGTGTGCGTCTGTGTGTGTGTTTGTGTGTGTGTGCGTCTGTGTGTGTGTACGTGTGTGTGTGTGTGCGTGTGTTTGTGAGTGAGTGAGTGGTGTGTGTGTGCGCACGCGTGTGCATGTGAGTGTGCGTGCATGTACGCACATGCATGTGTGTGTGTGTGTGTGTGTGTGTGTGGAGTGAGTAGTGACTGAGTGAGTGTGTGTGTGCGCGCCCGCCCATCTTAACTGATATTACATATTACCATTATAAGTATGCATATGGATTGCATTTCATTATGAAACTAACATCAAAAGTACACATGAATGTATAAGCTGTCATTATCATCCTCCTCTTTCTTCAAAAAAATTTCAGTCATCCAAACTGCTATATCAAAAGTTTCTTCAACACACACCATCCACAACATCTCATCGTAAAACAGACCACAAAAAGAATACCTCTTGCGTTGGGTTTTATGTTTGTCGTTTTTATTATCTTTCTTTTTTTCAAAATTATTTGAGCATTTTTTTTTTTCTTCTTCTAATATCAGACAATCCAATGAGCCATATAGCAGAGCAAACTGAACATTCTTTTGTTACTGTTGTTTAAAGCCCAGCCAATTGCGCAGAGCCATATCTGGGCTATAACCGCTTCAAAACATACATAACTTCAACTGGGGAAAAAAAAGAAAAGAAAATCAATTAGTGCTCATATCAATCCATTCATACACTTAATCTAAGGACATGCCCCCGGCATTGATCATTCCATCCAATTTATCGCATAGGGGATTTAAAAAACATACCTGAATATAAATTTAAACATAACCAAGGACACTAAAACATACATAAAAATAGGCATAAATTACCTAAAATTGTTTCCGCAAATCTGTTATCCCTACAGCCAAAAATGCACTTAATACATGTACCCAATTATCAATCCTAAGAGAAAGTATGTAAGACTTTATCGAACACATACAGGTGAATGGACCAGCAAGGCAGTAAATGATAGGAAGAAATGACAGAAAGCAAAGGAGGAAGAAACAAAGAGAGTGACAGAAAAGAGGAAATTTCTAGCAGAAAATTCCCAGAAAGTGGGGATACTATTTATTTTGAAAGAGCCTCCGGCATCCCCACGGGGGGGAGCATTCTATGGTGAAAGATTCCCAGCAGGCTAAGTAAAAGGAAAACCCCCCAGATAAGTTGAAACCTCCAGGGTAATTTGCCTGATTCAATAACATTTATATACAAACAATATGATAAATGTATTAATACAAACAACACTAGTGGCAGACCAGAGTACAGTATATGTCACCACAGTATCTACATTGTCATAAATTTCACAGATCTAAGTACTGCCATCATCATTTGTGACCTCCCACCACCAATTCAGTCTTAACTCACAGTCAGTCGAACAGCACTAAGAGCTGAAAAGGTGACTGAGGTTCTATCTGGGGTGTTTTGACTTTTTATCAAAATTGATTTTTCTAGACTATAATCTATCCCCCATAGAAATTTTTTTCTTGAAAAAAAATAATTACTGAACTTAAAATGGTATTTTAATACACTGATCGCAGCAGAAAGAATGTAATTTCCTACTAAAAGAACCTATTTTTGTCTCTTGTTATGAACCGTAACCTGTACAGTACCCGCACATGTAATATATTAATGGAAAGCTCTTTGGTGCACCTTTCAGATAATGACAGTGAAAATTTGAAACAAACTGGGTCAAAGCCACCAAATAAAGAAATTTAAGGAAAATGTATAGGAGAGCACACAAATACTTTAGAGGCTGTTTTCTCAAAATGGCCGTCATACAACTTAATGACTTTAAACATACATAACTTCTACATTTTTTTAGTACAAGCTTTAATCAAGTAGGCCCCTACCAAAATAATCAGCAGAATGTACACTTTCCAGTGATATGTATATCTCAAAATACCCAAAATGCTAGTTAAGACTGATTTCGTGATGGGAGGTCACATTTTGGAGATTACAAAGTCACAAGTTGGAACTGAGCAAAACAGTTCTGATCGGGGCGGGGCGCCCTAGATCATCTTTTTTTTAAATCTTGTCTAGTTTTTTTTTTTTTTTATCTGTATAACTGAGGTGTAACGTTTGTTAAGTCTCATCATCATCAGTCCCGTAGTCTGGTTGACCGTTGGGGCACCACTGAAGATTTTGCAATCAACTTCCTCCACTCCTCACGGTCCTCATCTTTCCGCAGAATGATGTTCCATTCAAGGTAAGTGTACACACCATCAACTCTTTATCCCTATGACTCCCTCGCACTATTCACAGGCAATCCATTCAAGCAACAATGTGTTTCAAGGAAAAAAAAATGCCGGGGGTCCAGGGCGTTGCCCCCAGAAGAGTCTAGTAAATGGATATTTAACCCCCTCTGGTGAAAGATAAATCAAGTATTTCAATGGAAGAAAAAAAAAAGGGCACAAGCATTGTTAACAATGAACAATACATGCAAATACTTGCCTTTCGCAGATAGCCGCGAATTCACGGACATGTGGATTGCCTGTATTTACTTAATCGTTATTTGTTATTGTTGTTTAAAGCCTAGCCAACTGCGCAGAGCCATATCAGGGCCATAACCGTATCAACACACACACAATACTTCAACAGGAAAGAAAGAAAAAGAAAAGTAAGTACACATATCAATACATTTGTGCACATAATCTAAGGAGATGCCCCTGATGTTGACCACTCTGTCGAATTTATCGCACTGGGGATTTAAAAAACATTAAAACATATATATAAACGGGCCTAAATTACCTAAAATCGCTTTAGTATATCTCATTTTCCTGGTGCCAAAAATGCACTTAATACATGTACCCAATTATCAATCCTAAGATAAAGTACGAAAGACTTTATCGAACACATACAGGTGAATGGACGAGCTAGGCAGAAAATGATAGGAAGAAATGACAGAAAACAAACGAGGAAGAAAGAAACAAAGAGAGTGACAGAAAAGAGGAAATTTCTTGCACAGAATTTCCACAAAGTGGAGATACTATTTATACTGAAACAGCTCCCAGCATCCCCACGGAGGTAGACCTTACCCTGAAAAATAATTTCGTTATAACGTGTAAAGTACCGCACTATCAGAAATCAATTTCTACAGTTCCAATTTGAAAGGTAAAGCGGATGCCAAGTTCACAATGCCATAAAGCAACTTGACTCTCCTTAGTTTATCAGGTGTGGGAACTGTTGGGAAAGGTAAAGCGGATGCCAAGTTCACAATGCCATAAAACAACTTGACTCTCCTTAGTTTATCAGGTGTGGGAACTGTTGGGAAAGGTAAAGCGGATGCCAAGTTCACAATGCCATAAAACAACTTGACTCTCCTTAGTTTATCAGGTGTGGGAACTGTTGGGAAAGGTAAAGCGGATGCCAAGTTCACAATGCCATAAAACAACTTGACTCTCCTTAGTTTATCAGGTGTGGGAACTGTTGGGAAAGGTAAAGCGGATGCCAAGTTCACAATGCCATAAAACAACTTGACTCTCCTTAGTTTATCAGGTGTGGGAACTGTTGGGAAAGGTAAAGCGGATGCCAAGTTCACAATGCCATAAAACAACTTGACTCTCCTTAGTTTATCAGGTGTGGGAACTGTTGGGAAAGGTAAAGCGGATGCCAAGTTCACAATGCCATAAAACAACTTGACTCTCCTTAGTTTATCAGGTGTGGGAACTGTTGGGGAAAAAAAGAGAAGAAGAAGAAAAAAGAAGAAGAAGAAGAAAGAAGAAGAAGAAGAAGAAGAAGAAGAAGAGAACTTTTGGGATTACAATCTGCAATTTGATATATTTGCAGGCATCAAATCTGACATTCAAAGTGCTGAAAAAGATGTTTTCTGCACTACTGAATTTCTACATATGCACAAATTAAATCTCAAATCATACCCATCCTATTTACTCTACTTTGATAAAAAAAAAAAAAAAAAAAAAAAGACTGGATATGAATTTTCCTGAGGAAAGGACACATGTAATTCGATGAAATCGACTCTTTTAGCTACAGAAATCTGCAGACCCAAAGAGAGTTCCCACTCCCGCATAAAGCCACTGTATTCTCTTTAAGGAACCAGGAAAAAAAAAAAAACACACAAAAATCAGAACACGTACTTAATACAAGAACACGACAAAAATTAATATGTAAACATACACAACCAAGATCCAGCAAAAAAAAAAAAAAAAAAAAAAAAAAAAAACACGAAAAAGAAAAAAAAGAATCAGAACGCGTATTTGATACAAGAACAAGACAAAATATGTTAACATACACAAGTAAGATCCAGCAAAAAAAAAAAAAAAAAAAAAAAGAAAAAAAAGAATCAGAGCACATATTTAATACAACCAGACAAGACAGGCGCACATTTTCAGCCAACTAGCCTTTGTCAAGTGTAGACTAAGATCACAAACACCAAATAGGAGAAAAAGACTGAAACACTATTTAACTCTTTGACTCCCGCACTCTGTACACCAACTGCAAAAACTTCATCCTCTAACTTCCTCACACTATTCACCAATTTCCTGGAGGAAGCTGGTGGATAGTGTGAAGGAGTCAAAGGGTTAAGATCTTGCTTTGCTAGCATGGTTGACAATGCAGGATGCTGGTGGACAGAGTGCCGGAGTCAAACGTGTAAATTGTGTCAAAAGAACATGTGATGGAATCCCCTAACAACATGATTTCTGGATGAAGTATTCTGTCTCACTTTGTTACAGGTGACATTTCAGATAAATTCCCAGTTATCTGTTGTTTCATGCTTGCATGATTGTTACACTGACATCTCAAAGAAATTCCCAGTTATCTGTTTTATCTGTTTCATGCGTGCATGATTGTAACACTGACATCTCAAAGAAATTCCCACATTTATCTGTTTTATCTGTTTCATGCGTGCATGATTGTTACATGTGACATCTCAAAGAAATCCCCACAGTTATCTGTTTCATGCGTGCATGATTGTAACACTGACATCTCAAAGAAATCCCCACAGTTATCTGTTTCATGCGTGCATGATTGTAACACTGACATCTCAAAGAAATCCCCACAGTTATCTGTTTCATGCGTGCATGATTGTAACACTGACATCTCAAAGAAATTCCCACAGTTATCTGTTTCATGCGTGCATGATTGTAACACTGACATCTCAAAGAAATCCCCACAGTTATCTGTTTTGTCTGTTTCATGCGTGCATGATCGATTGTTACATGTGACATCTCAAACAAATTCCAACAGTTATCTGTTTTACTTTGTTTTAATTGTGCATGATTATTACATGTGACATCTCAAACAGATTCCAACAGTTATCCGTTTTATGTTTCATGCATGCATGACTGTTACATGTGACATCTCAGATTCCTACAGTTATCTATTTTCATGATTGACATAATCATACAGTAACACAAAACAAAACAAAAACAAAAAAAAGGTCAACAATAATCCTTTCATATTTAAATCACACCCACATCATATAACAGTAACGTATATGACATGCAGAAAAACCTTTTGGCATCATTATTTTGATACGTATACATTTCATCTGAATAATAATTTCACATCTCTCTCTCTCAATGACACACACACACACATACATATATATATATGTATATGTATGTATATACACACACACACACATACACATATATTATATATATATATATATATATATATATATATATATATATATACACACACACAGATATATATATATATATATATATATATATATATATATATATATAACACACACTTACTGAGAAACAGATACACATGCACACAAACCACACACACACTTACTGAGAAACAGATACACATGCACACAAACCAGACATACACACACACTTACTGAGAAACAGATACACATGTACACAAACCAGACACACACACAGACACTTACTGAGAAACAGATACACATGTACACAAACCAGACACACACACAGACACTTACTACTGAGAAACAGATACACATGTAAAACCAAACCAGACGTAACAAACACACACACTTACTGAGAAACAGATACACATGTACACAAACCAGACACACACACATGAGAAACAGATACACATGCACACAAACCAGACATACACACACTTACTGAGAAACAGATACACATGTACACAAACCAGACACACACACGAGAAACAACACATGCACACAACAAACACACACACACTGAGAAACATACACATGTACACAAACAACACACACACACACAGACTTACTGAGAAACAATACACATGCACACAAACCACACACACACATTACTGAGAAACAGATACACATGCACACAAACCACACACACACTTACTGAGAAAGAGATACACATGCACACAAACCACACACACTACTAAAATCACTGAGATTAAAGAGATACACATGCACACAAACCACACACACACTTACTGAGAAAGAGATACACATGCACACAAACCACACACACACTTACTGAGAAAGAGATACACATACACACAAACCACACACACTTACTGAGAAAGAGATGCACATGCACACAAACCACACACACACTTACTGAGAAACAGACGCACATGCACACAAACCACACACACTTAATGAGAAACATACACACAAACCACACAAACACACACTTACTGAGACACAGATACACATGCACACAAACCAGACACACACACTTACTGAGACACAGATACACATGCACACAAACCACACACACTTACTGAGAAACAGACACACATGCACACAAACCAGACACACACACACACACACTTAATGAGAAACATACACACAAACCACACACTTACTGAGAAACAGATACACATGCACACAAACCAGACACACACAAACTACGAACACAAACAATACACATGGGCTTTCTCATCAGTTTCTACCTTAATCTAACCTAGTATTCTGCCATCTACCCCGTAACTGGTTACGCCCAAAAAGTGTTCCCACATCCACATGATCCGAACGTAACTGCACCATTCTAAGGACTAAAGTAACAATATTTTCACATTAAACTGAATTTTTAAAAAATGTTGGACCCATAAGAAAGGAACTATCAGGACTGGTAGCGACCTGCCCTCACACCACTAACCCCATCCCAGACACAAAGCTGCATTCGGCAAAACCATTTCTGCCCTCAAACGTCTGCAAAAACCATTTTTGCCCTCAAACGTCTGCAAAACCATTTCTGCCCTCAAACTTCTGCAAAACCATTTCTGCCCTCAAACTTCTGCAAAATCATTTCCGCCCTCAAACTTCTACAAAATCATTTCTGCCCTCAAACTTCTGCAAAACCATTTCTGCCCTCAAACTTCTGCAAAACCATTTCCGCCCTCAAACTTCTTCAAAACCATTTTTGCCCTCAAACTTCTGCAAAACCATTTCTGCCCTCAAACTTCTGTAAAACCATTTTTGCCTTCAAACTTCTGCAATACCATATCTGCCCTCAAACTTCTGCAAAACCATTTCAGCCCTCAAGCATCTTACTTTTAGCTCGTCAAAGTTTGCAGTCCTAATTTTTTGTGATGGGCGAGTTATGAATATTTAAATAAAATCCATGGTAGCTTGCCTATTGGGTATGGCTGGTCAGGGTTGACGTCTATTATTATCCTAAATTTTTAACCATACCATGTCAGTCTCCACAGGCCTTGGCCATGTTATGCTGCTTTGTGCTTCCTTTACCCATATCTTTCAAATGTTGGACTAGAACATAAACATAAGCATACATATAAAAACGTAACACATTTCATTCACTTCACAACGGAGGAGTACACAACTGGTCACCAAAACTGCACCAATCAGGTCAACTGACAGGAGTATGATGTGTTTGACACCATTCAAATTTCACCAATGGGGACATGATATGACTGACAATTGAAATGAACCAATCAGATTAAACCATATGCTATGAAACGAACCAATCAGATTAAACCACACGCTTTGAAATGAACCAATCAGTAACTACGAAACGAACCAATCAGATTAAATCACACGCTATGATAAATGAATAAATGAAAACCCAACACCAATTATACTATACCGAACAAAGAAAAATCAGGTTGCGGGGGGTGGGGGGGAAGAAGGAGAATGAGGAGAGGAACATCTACACCAATCAAACATAACTTCAGACAATCTTCTGCTGATTTTACCGTCGAAATGAACCAGTCATAATCACCTGAAAGATGACCAACTTTGACATAAAACGCACCAGATTCAACCGACGTGTAACAGCCAGCTGTTCGACGTAACCGCATCAAACACACTCTAAACGACTGACAAATTAAATGCGCCAGCCAGATGATCAATAATGGACAAGCTAAACACATAATCACTCGCACATTGAACAATGAAAGGCACTCCCTCACACTGAGCACTGTGAAAATAATGCATCTGACCAGCACAATGAATCAACCTGAGGAACTGGATTCAGCTGCAATGTTCCGTCATTTCATCACAAATTTGGCAGGTTTGGCCAAGAGGTGGGAACCTTGCAGATGAGTGGCTTCATGAGTTCTCGAATTCGTATGAACTGTCGTTTAAACTCTAGTCCATCACCCTGAAAACACATAGAAATAATAAATTTGCAGCTTGACCTGACAGGGCATCACTAATAAATTGTTGGTGTGTGTGTGTGTGTGTGTGTGTGTGTGGTGTGTGTGTGTGTGTGTGTGTGTGTGTGCGCGCGCGCATGTGTGTGTGTGTGTTGTGTGTGTGTGTGTGTGAATGTGTGCGTGTGTGAATATGTGTGCGTGTGTGTGTGCATCTGTGTGTGTGCGTGTGCGTGTGTGTGTGTGTGTGTGTCTGTGTATCTGTGTGTGTGCGTGTGTGTATGTGTCTGTGTGTCTCTATGTGTGTGCATCTGTGTGTGTGTGTGTGTGTGCGCACGTGCACGCATGCATGTAGTACACATACCAACGCATTCGCGCACATAATCTAAGGACATGCCCCTGGCGTTGATCATTCCGTCCAATTTATCACACAGGGGATTTAAAACCTGAATACAAATTTAAGCATACCTAAGGACACCAAAACATGTATAAACAGGCATAAAATACCTAAAATTGTTTCCGCCTATTTCACCTCCCTAGAGCCAAAAATGCACTTAATACATGTACCCAATTATAGATCCTAAGAAGTATGCAAGGCTTTATCGAACACGTACAGGTGAATGGACCAGCAAGGCAGAAAATGGTGGGAAGAAATGACAGAAAGCAAAGCAACAAGGCAGAAACAAAGAGAGTGACAAAAAAGGGGAAATCTTTAGCACAGAATTTGCAGAAGGTGGGGATGCTATTTATACTGAAAGAGCCCCTGGCATCTCCACGGGAGATTGCAGTTGGTAGATAGGGTGCGGGAGTCCAGGGTTAATTAAACACACACACACACACACACTTCAATCACCATCACCCGAATGGATGTAACAGTCTATAAGTCTGACCTTTGACAAGCGAAAGTCTAGCAGCAGGCTTTCTCCCATTTCCACAACCATGGCTTTGAACGTCAACGGGGAATGTTGTCGGTCCATTGTCTGCACTGTAAGCTGGACCCACACCATGTCAAGAATCAGCACAGGTGAAAATAACGACAAACCACAAAACATTAGTCCGCGGATTAGATAACAACAGAAAGAAAAGCACTTCTCATAGACAAACACACAGCGTGGATTAATCATAAAGAAAAGCACTTCAAACACACAAGTCAAATACACATCCTGCAAAAAAAGCACTTCTCATAAACAAACATGCATCGTGGATTAATTATAAAGAAAAACACTTCTCATAAACAAACACACATCATGGATTAATTATAAAGAAAAGCACTTCAAACACACAAGTCAAATACACATTCTACATAACAACAGAAAGAAAAGCACCTCTCATAAACAGTCCAATAAACACCACGGATTAGAACAGAAAGAAAAGCACATCTAATAAACAGTCAAACACACGCAGTGTAACTTTACGAGACATTACGAATGGCCACCTTCTGTGCCTGGACATTTTCACACGGCACAGAAAACAAGAATTACAAAGACCTGTCGACAACGGCCATTTGTCACACATGATGCCAACAGACATTCCGCGACTATCATACAGAAACTGTCTGTCATAACAAGACCATTCCAGGCCGCTCACCACTAGTCAGGTAAAAAACGGAAGAATTGAAGGAGAAAAATATTTTTTCTCAGGGAGATTTTTTTTAAGCTCACTCTTTGTTTGTTTGTTTGTTTGTTGTTGTTGTTTTTTTTTTTTTTTTGGGGGGGGGGGGGGGGGCATTTTCTACACCATCTTTATGGCTACAGAAACTGGGAACACTTCTAAATGGGATTTTCACGATGATAAGGAGGATGAGAAACAAGACGCTATGGAGTTCCACCTAGGACTGAGGCTGCATGACAGGGCTGTATTCTACACTTTACTATCATAAAACATCCTGGTGTCAGCCAGGCCCGTGAGATACAGACACCTGCAGCATTGGTTAGAAGATTTGAGCAACACCCTCAATGAAACATCAATGAAGTGGATGAGACTCGACTGTGTGGTCCCAATCTTCCCGATGAGTCCTTGCCTTTGCCCAACTCTGGGTAGGAGCCGATTGGAGCTGAAAATTCCCACAATGATTTTTGGAGGGACGTAAGGGAATTTGAGCCCACAATCATCCAGTCTATATTCCGTTGCACTAATCACCCCACACCATGGCCACTGGTGTAGATACAAAGAATTTCATAAAGATTGCAGAAAAAAGTGCAGTATCGGCCAAGTGGATTAAACACCCATCTACGATGCAGGAACCTCTGGTTCGATTCTCAGACGGACAGGGATTTCTCTCTCCCATCCGCTACACTTTAGAATGGTGGTCTGGATGCAAATCTTCAGGATGAGATGACAAACCCACGCCCCAGGTGCAGCATGCACTTGACACATGTTAAAGATCCCATGCCAACGAGAAAGAGTTATCCCTGGCAAAGTTATGTAGAAAAATCCACTTTCATAGGTACACAAACAATACATGAACGCTAGGGGTGGTGAGGGTGGCACCGTGCAACAGCAACGTGCTTTCCCAGGGGGGAAAGTTCCATAATGACCACCACCATCAGCAACATCAACATCCAGTGCACCAGCAGAGACAGGCACACAGAAGTAGAGATGGAGGGAGGGTGGGAGACAATGGTGAAAGATGAGATTCCAACAAAAATACAGCATGTGTCAGTGGCGAAGTGGGAGGAAGGGAGTGGAAGGAAAGGGGGGATGAAACTACACACGCACACACACACACACACACACACACACACACACACACACATATATATACACTCACACACAAAGTGTGAACAGACATTACATGTAAAAGAACGAAAAAAACACGCACACACACACAGAGTTTGAAGACACACACAGTGTGAACACACACACACACACACACACACACACACACACACACACACATACACACACACACACACACACACACACACACACACACACACACACACACACACACACACACACACAGTGTGAACAACATTAAAAGAAGAACACACACACACACACACACACACACACACACCAACACACACACACACACACACACACACACACACACACCACACACACACTCACACACAGAGTGTGAATATACATTAAAAGAACGACACACCCACACACACACGCACTCACGCAGAGGGTTTGAACAGACTTAAAAGAACACACAAACACACACACACACACACACTCACGCATGCACACACACACACACATCAAACACAATAAACAAAAGCACCCCACAGAAAACCCTGACAGATATGTCTGACACAGACACAGACAAACACACACTCTGACTCACATGCACACACATTGCACACACGCACTCAAACACACACATGCACACACACACTCAAACACACACACACATAGACACACACACACACGCATATACACACACACTAAAACAAAAGCACCCCACAGAAAACCCTGACAGATATGTCTGACACAGACACACACACGCATACACACTCTGACTCACATGCACACACATTGCACACACGCACTCAAACACACATACACACACTCAAACACACACACATAGACACACGCATATACACACACAAACATACACACACTAAAACACAAGCACCCCATAGAAAACCCTGACAGAAATGTCTAACACAGACACACACACACACATACATACACACACTAAAACACAAGCACCCCATAGAAAACCCTGACAGAAATGTCTAACACAGAGACATACACACACTAAAACACAAGCACCCCATAGAAAACCCTGACAGAAATGTCTAACACAGATACACACACACTAAAACACAAGCACCCCATAGAAAACCCTGACAGAAATGTCTAACACAGACACACACACACACTAAAACACAAGCACCCCATAGAAAACCCTGACAGAAATGTCTAACACAGATACACACACACACACTAAAACACAAGCACCCATAGAAAACCCTGACAGAAATGTCTAACACAGACACACACACACTAAAACACAAGCACCCCATAGAAAACCCTGACAGAAATGTCTAACACAGATACACAAACACACACACATAAAAACACAACAGCACCCATAGAAAACCCTGACAGAAATGCCTAACACAGACACACACACACTAAAACACAAGCACCCATAGAAAACCTGACAGAAATGTCTAACACAGATACACACACACACTAAAACACAAGCACCCATAGAAAACCCTGACAGAAATGCCTAACACAGACACACACACACTAAAACACAAGCACCCATAGAAAACCCTGACAGAAATGCCTAACGACGTAGACAATCCGACAAAAGCTTCGGTATCTCACAATGCAAACTCAAATATCTCAAGGCTTCTTTGAGCAACATTCTAATAGCTAGAACCTCGTATACTTTGAGAATGGTAGCCTGGTAGGACTTTAAACTCTATTAAAATGAACAGAACAGAACCAACCATGTGGGATGTGGAGATCTTCCAGCTGTAGTCCAGTTGTGCAAAAACTTCATTCAATTTGTCCATCACCTCCTCCCGAGTCCGTTTGCAGAAAAAGCGAGTCATGCGACGCACGAGCTTCTGGATTGGAGTCTGCACATTATACACATCAACGCTCATTGTACACATCAACACTCATTGTACACATCAACACACATTGTACACATCAACACACACTGTACACGTCAACACACACTGTACACATCAACACACACTGTACACATCAACACTCATGTACACATCAACACACACTGTACACATCAACAACACTGTACACATCAACACTCACTGTACACATCAAACACACATGTACACATCAACACACACTGTACACATCAACACACACTGTACATCAACACACACTGTACACATCAACACACATACTGTACATCAACACCACTGTACAATCAACACACTGTACAATCAACACACACTGTACACATCAACACCACTGTACACATCAACACACACTGTACATAACACACATGTACACATCAACACACACTGTACACATCAACACACACTGTACACATCAACACACACTGTACACATCAACACTCACTGTACAATCAACACCATTCAACACACACTGTACACACAACAAATGACTAACACTACACATCAACACATGCACATCAAACACACACTGTACACATCAACACACATTGTACACATCAACACACTGTACATCAACAACACTGTACAACACAACACTCACTGTACACATCAACACCACTGTACACATCAACACTCACTGTAACATCAACAACACTGTACACATCAACACACTGTACACATCAACACACACTGTACACAATCAACACTCACTGTACACATCAACACACACTGTACACATCAACACACACTGTACACATCAACACACACTGTACACATCAACACTCACTGTACACATCAACACTTACTGTACACATCAACACACACTGTACACATCAACACACACTGTACACATCAACACACTGTACACATCAACACTCACTGTACACATCAACACTCACTGTACACATCAACACACACTGTACACATCAACACACTGTACACATCAACACTCACTGTACACACAACACTCACTGTACACATCAACACTCACTGTACACATCAACACACACTTACACATACACACATGTACATAACACTGTACACATAACACACACTGTACACATAACACACATTGTACACATCAACACACACTGTACACATCAACACACATTGTACACATCAACACACACTGTACACACAACACTCACTGTACACATCAACACACACTGTACACATCAACACACACTGTACACATCAACACACACTGTACACAACACACACATGTACAATCAACACACACTGTACACATAACACACACTATACACAACACACATGTACATAACCACTGTACACATGAACACTACACTGTACACATGAACACACACTGTACACATAACACACATTGTACACATCAACACACACTGTACACATAACACACATTGTACACATCAACACACACTGTACACATCAACACACATGTACACATCAACACACACTGTACACATCAACACACATGTACACATCAACACACACTGTACACATCAACACACATGTACACATCAACACACACTGTACACACAACACTCATGTACACATCAACACACACTGTACACATAACACACACTGTACACATCAAACACACTGTACACATTGTACACATCAACACACTGTAACATAACACACTGTACACATTCAACATCACACATGTACACATCATGAACACACACTGTACACATGACACACACACTGTACACATCAACACACTGTACACATCAACACACACTGTACACATCAACACACACTGTACACAACACACATGTACACATAACACACATGTACACATCAACACACACTGTACACATCAACACACACTGTACACATCAACACACACTGTACACATCAACACACATGTACACAACACACACTGTACACATCAACACACACTGTACACATCAACACACATGTACACATCAACACACACTGTACACATCAACACACTGTACACATCAACACACATGTACACATCAACACACACTGTACACATCAACACACACTGTACACATCAACACACACTGTACACAACACAACACATCCACTGTACACATCAACACACACTGTACACATCAACACACATGTACACTCAACACACACTGTACACATCAACACACACTGTACACATCAACACACAGTAACATCAACACACACTGTACACATCAAACACACTGTACACATCAAACACACTGTACACATCAACACACACTGTAACATCAACACCACTACACATCAACACACACTGTACACATCAACCACACTGTACACATCAACACACATGTACACTCAACAACACTGTACACATACACACATGTACACATCACACTCACTGTAACATCAACACCACTGTACACATCAACACTCACGTACACATCAACACCACTGTACACATCAACATTACTTACACATCAACACACCTGTAACATAACACACACGTACACATCAACACCACTGTACACATCAACATCATGTAACATCAACACACACTGTACACATCAACACCACTGTACCATAACACACACTGTACACAACACCACTGTACACATAACTACGTACAATCAACACCACTGTAACTCAACACACACTGTAACATCACACACACTGTAACATCAACACACACTGTAACATCAACACCACTGTACACATCAACAACACTGTACACACAAACACTGTACCATCAACACACTGTACACATCAACACTCACTGTACACATCAACATCACTGTAACATCAACACATGTACACATCAACACTCACTGTACACATCAACACACACTGTACACATCAACACACTGTACACATCAACACTCACTGTACACATCAACACTCAGTACAACCACACATCACACACAGTACACATCACACCACTGACATAACACACACGACACTAACACCACGTACACTCAACCACGTACAACAACCAATGTACCATCACACCACTTACACATCAACACATGTACATACATCATGTACACATCAACATAATGTACATTGGAAAGTTACCCTACATCCCCGCTTATCGAACATTTAATAATGTACAATGGAAAGTTACCCTACATCCCCGCTTATCGAACATTTAATAATGTACAATGGAAAGTTACCCTACATCCCCGCTTATCGAACATTTAATAATGTACAATGGAAAGTTACCCTACATCCCCGCTTATCGAACATTTAATAATGTACAATGGAAAGTTACCCTACATCCCCGCTTATCGAACATTTAATAATGCACAATGGAAAGTTACCCTACATCCCCGCTTATCGAACATTTAATAATGCACAATGGAAAGTTACCCTACATCCCCGCTTATCGAACATTTAATAATGCACAATGGAAAGTTACCCTACATCCCCGCTTATCAAACATTTAATAATGTACATTGGAAAGTTACCCTACATCCCCGCTTATCGAACATTTAATAATGTACAATGGAAAGTTACCCTACATCCCCGCTTATCAAACATTTAATAATGTACAATGGAAAGTTACCCTACATCCCCGCTTATCGAACATTTAATAATGTACAATGGAAAGTTACCTTACTTCCCCGCTTATCGAACATTTAATAATGTACAATGGAAAGTTACCCTACATCCCCGCTTATCGAACATTTAATAATGCACAATGGAAAGTTACCCTACATCCCCGCTTATCGAACATTTAATAATGCACAATGGAAAGTTACCCTACATCCCCGCTTATCGAACATTTAATAATGCACAATGGAAAGTTACCCTACATCCCCGCTTATCAAACATTTAATAATGTACATTGGAAAGTTACCCTACATCCCCGCTTATCGAACATTTAATAATGTACAATGGAAAGTTACCCTACATCCCCGCTTATCAAACATTTAATAATGTACAATGGAAAGTTACCCTACATCCCCGCTTATCGAACATTTAATAATGTACAATGGAAAGTTACCTTACTTCCCCGCTTATCGAACATTTAATAATGTACAATGGAAAGTTACCCTACATCCCCGCTTATCAAACATTTAATAATGTACAATGGAAAGTTACCCTACATCCCCGCTTATCAAACATTTAATAATGTACAATGGAAAGTTACCCTACATCCCCGCTTATCGAACATTTAATAATGTACATTGGAAAGTTACCCTACATCCCCGCTTATCGAACATTTAATAATGTACATTGGAAAGTTACCCTACATCCCCGCTTATCAAACATTTAATAATGTACATTGGAAAGTTACCCTACATCCCCGCTTATCGAACATTTAATAATGTACAATGGAAAGTTACCCTACATCCCCGCTTATCAAACATTTAATAATGTACAATGGAAAGTTACCCTACATCCCCGCTTATCAAACATTTAATAATGTACAATGGAAAGTTACCCTACATCCCCGCTTATCAAACATTTAATCATGTACAATGGAAAGTTACCCTACATCCCCGCTTATCGAACATTTAATAATGTACAATGGAAAGTTACCCTACATCCCCGCTTATCGAACATTTAATAATGTACAATGGAAAGTTACCCTACATCCCCGCTTATCGAACATTTAATAATGTACAATGGAAAGTTACCCTACATCCCCGCTTATCGAACATTTAATAATGTACAATGGAAAGTTACCCTACATCCCCGCTTATCGAACATTTAATAATGTACAATGGAAAGTTACCCTACATCCCCGCTTATCAAACATTTAATAATGTACAATGGAAAGTTACCCTACATCCCCGCTTATCGAACATTTAATAATGTACAATGGAAAGTTACCCTACATCCCCGCTTATCGAACATTTAATAATGTACAATGGAAAGTTACCCTACATCCCCGCTTATCGAACATTTAATAATGTACAATGGAAAGATCCCTCTACTTCCCCTCACCCTTAGCAGACACTTCATAATGTATACTGAAAAGCCCCCCTGTCTCCCTCCCCCCTTTATCAAATGCTGTATAATGTACATCGGAAAGGTCCCCCTATCACCACCACCCTCACAGCACTGAATAACGATTCCAACTCTACTCATGGCGAATAACAACCTTTCAACTGGCACGCTAAACATGCATGGCATAAGAAATAAACCAAAAAGAAGACTAGTATTCAAATTCATTTGGCAGAAAAAACTAGATATTGCATGTTTACTGGAAACCTACGTAACTGAAGAGGTGTGTGACGAGTGTTGACAGTAAACAGCGTGCGGACAACAGCACGGCATGATATTCGCTTAAATGATAACTGATTGCTGTTCACTGTGAAGTGTATATATATAGACAGTAGAGAATCAGACAGTGACGAGTAAAGACGAAGAAGCATTGCCCTGTCTTCCAAGTTGGCTGTAGAAAGAACGAAACAAGGTGGTACAAGGTATCAGGAGAGAATGGAATGGGAATATGTTTTATAGAGAGGGAACAAATAGAAACAACGGGCTTATCATACTGATAGATGACAAGAAACGAATTCAGGCAGAATACGTAAACGAGTCAAAGAGGATATTAACGGTAAGGATAACATGGGAAGACAAAAGCCACATTATCGCAAATTGTTATGCACCAATATCACACTTCTTAACGTACAATCGAAAGGTCCCTCATGTCTCGCCCTCTTATCAGACAATTCATAATACAGGCAATCCATTGAAGCAACAATGTGTTTCAAGGAAAAAATGCCGGGGGTCCAGGGGACTGCATAGGACCCCTGGCAGGGTGCAGGGGCAGAGCCCCTGGTGGGGGTCTAGGGGCAACGACCCCAGAAGCTGAAGCATTTCAGTCCAGTAAATGGAAATTTAACCCCCTCTGGTGAAAGATAAATCAAATAATTTAATAAAAGAAAAAAAGGGCACTTAAGCATTGTTAACAATAAATAAAACATGCAACTTTTCCTCACCTGACAAACGAAAATTTTCGCTTGATGTCCTGATTCTGTCGTTGTGCTGCTTTCCTTTCAGGTGATCAACCAGTGCTCATTTACCACCAGACTTGTAACTGATTTCCGAGCGACAAAGTTTGCAGTATGCTTTACCGGCGATCTTCAGTTTCTCGAAGAAACGAGCCAACTTATTGCCATTGTACACTTCCTGCAGCCAGTCCCATTTCCAGCGATTTTTGAAGCCTTCATCGATGTCAGCGATGGAAGCATTTAGTGGAACAAATTCCCTACGTATACTCATATTTCAATGCGTCGATGGAATACAGAGAGTGACGCTTGTGAAAGAGGATGCGCAAATCGCGCGGGGCATTGCAAAAGTAAAACCGCGCATGCGCTTACGGCTTGTTTTGAATAGTTTCGGTGATCCCAGTCCCGGTTCTCCATACTTTCAAGGAATTTTTTTTTTTCCCTTTCGCGGATATCTGCGAATTCACGGACATTTGGATTGCCTGTAATATAGTATATCTTGGAAAGATCCCCCTGTCTCCCCCTTTCCCCCACTAATTCTCCCCCCTCCCCCCACTAATATCACACTTCATAATATACACTGGCAAGTTTCCCATTGCTCCTCCCCCCCCCCCCACCTCCAAACTCGACACTTTTTAACCTTTTGACACCCGCACCCTGTCCACCAGCATCCTGCATTGTCAACCATGCTAGGAAAGCAAAAACTTAACCTTCTGACTTTCTCACCCTATCCACCAGCTTCCTGCAGGAAGCTGGTGGATAAGGTGAGGGAGTCAAAAGGTTACGGTTTTGCAGTTGGTGGATAGGGTGCGGGAGTCAAAGGGTTAAGTCATCGGGGACAGCCAGCTTTTCTCCCTTTCTTTTCCTCACACACAGACCATATTGTAAGGACTAGGAGAAAAAAAATCACTAAAAAAAAAAAAAAAAAAAAAAAAAAAAAATTAGACAATGCTACTTTCAAAAAATGACTACTGACATGCAGGGTTAGTGCACGTACACAAAAAATATCGTACACCAAAAATATTGAAACTTTTTGTCTCAATGTTTCAGCTTGGTAGACCATACACAACAAATACTCCTCTAATTCTGCGCTCAGCATTATCATTCACGGTCATTACAATACACACGTCCATGGAAATATGGCATAAACGAGGGATACTGTTTATTTATGCACAAAATACCTTGCGATGTGTGCATACTGTTCAGAAAGTCAGCTGTCTTAACCTGAAATAAAACATGAACGGTGGGCATGGCACTCAACACAGACAATGGAGGCACAGACGGGAAAGGAAAAAAACAAAGAAAGAAAGTAAGAAAGAAAGACAGAAAGACAGAAAGAAAGAAGAAAGAAGAAAGAAAGAAAGTAAGAAAGAAAGACAGAAAGAAAGAATAAGAAAGAAAGAAAGAAAGACAGAAAGAAAGAAAAAGAAAGAAAGAAAGTAAGAAAGAAAGAAAGAAAGAAAGAAAGAAAGAAAGAAAGAAAGAAAGAAAGAAAGAAAGAAGAAAGAAAGAAAGAAGAAAGAAAAGAAAGAAAGAAAGAAAGAAAGAAAGAAAGAAAGAAGAAAGAAAGAAAGAAGAAGACAGAAAAAGAAAGAAAGAAAGAAAGAAAGAAAGAAAGAAAGAAAGACAGAAAGAAAGAAAGAAAGAAAGAAAGAAAGAAGAAGAAAGAAAGAAAGAAAGAAAGAAAGAAAGAAAGAAAGAAGAAAGAAAGAAGAAAGAAAGAAGAAAGAAAGAAAGAAAGAAAGAAGAAAGAAAGAAAGAAAAGAAAGAAAGAAGAAGAAAAAGAAAGAAAGAAAGAAAGAAAGAAAGAAAGAAAGAAAGAAAGAGAAAGAAAGAAAGAAAAGACAGGAAAGAAAGAAAAAGAAGAAGAAAGAAAGAAAGAAAGAAAGAAAGAAAGAAAGAAAGAAAAAAGAAAAAGAAGGACAGAAAGAAAGAAAGAAAGACAGAAAGAAAGAAAAGAAAGAAAGAAGAAAGAAAGAAAGAAAGAAAGAAAGAAAGGAAAGACAAGAAAGAAAGAAAGAAAGAAAGACAGAAAGAAAGAAAGAAAGAAAGGGGAAAAAGTCGTCGCTCCAGTAATGTACCAGAAAGTGCAAAAAAACTGTCCTGGTTCATTAAAGTCACAGCGCGCCATCTCTTTTCTCTGCCATCTCCTTTCTACGCAATCTTTTTTCTACGCCATCTTTCTAGGCCGTCTTCTTTCTACGCCATCCCCTTTCTATGCCATCTTCTTTCTACGCCATCCCTTTCTAGACAGCCATCTCCCCCATCCTTCTACGCATCCCCTTCTATGCATCTTCTTTCTAGCCATCTTCACGCCATCCTTTCTACGCCACCCTTCTACGCCACCCTTTCTATGCCATCTTCTTTCTACGCCATCCCCTTTCTAGCCATCTTCTTTCTACGCCATCCCCTTTCTATGCCATCTTCTTTCTACGCCATCCCCTTTCTATGCCATCTTCTAGTTCTACGCCATCCCCTTTCTACGCCATCCCCTTTCTACGCCATCCCCTTTCTATGCCTCTTTCTAACCGCCATCCCCTTCTCATACGCCATCTTCTATGATCTACGCCATCCCCTTTCTAGCCATCTTCTTTCTAAGTCTACGCCATCTTTCTCGCATCCCTTTCTACGCCATCCCCTTTCTACGCCATCCCTTTCTAATATGCCATTCTTCTTCTCCCTTTACGCCATCCCCTTTCTATGCCATCTTCTTTCTACGCCATCCCCTTTCTACGCCATCCCTTTCTACGCCATCTCCTTTCTACGCCATCCCTTTCTACGCCATCCCCTTTCTACGCCATCCCCTTTCTACGCCATCCCCTTTCTATGCCATCTTCTTTCTACGCCATCCCCTTTCTATGCCATCCCTTTCTACGCATCTCCTTTCTACGCCATCCCCTTTCTACGCCATCTTCTTTCTACGCCATTCTTTCTACGCCATCTTCTTTCTACGCCATCCCCTTTCTATGCCATCCCCTTTCTATGCCACCCCTTTCTACGCCATCCCCTTTCTACGCCATCCCCTTTCTACGCCATCCCTTTCTATGCCATCTTCTTTCTACGCCATCCCCTTTCTACGCCATCCCCTTTCTACGCCATCCCCTTTCTACGCCATCTCCTTTCTAGCCATCTTCTTTCTACGCCATCCCCTTTCTACGCCATCTCTTTCTACGCCATCCCCTTTCTATGCCATCCCCTTTCTACGCATCTTCTTTCTACGCCATCCCCTTTCTACGCCATCTTCTTTCTACGCCATCCCCTTTCTACGCCATCCCCTTTCTAGCCATCTTCTTTCTACGCCATCCCCTTTCTACGCCATCCCTTTCTACGCCATCTCTTTCTACCCATCCCCTTTCTACGCCATCTTTCTACGCCATCCCCTTTCTTGCCATCCCCTTCTACGCCATCCCCTTTCTACGCCATCTTCTTTCTACGCCATCCCCTTTCTACGCCATCCCCTTTCTATGCCATCTTCTTTCTACGCCATCTTTCTACGCCATCCCTTTCTACGCCATCCCTTTTCTACGCCATCCCCTTTCTACGCCATCCCTTTCTACGCCACCTTCTTTCTACGCCATCCCCTTTCTACGCCATCCCCTTTCTTCGCCATCCCTTTCTATGCCATCTTCTTTCTACGCCATCCCCTTTCTACGCCATCTTCTTTCTACGCCATCCCCTTTCTACGCCATCCCCTTTCTACGCCATCTTCTTTCTACGCCATCCCCTTTCTACGCCATCTTCTTTCTACGCCATCCCTTTCTACGCCATCCCCTTTCTACCCATCTTTTCTACGCCATCCCCTTTCTACGCCATCCCCTTTCTATGCCATCTTCTTTCTACGCCATCTTTCTACGCCATCCCCTTTCTACGCCATCCCCTTTCTACGCCATCCCCTTTCTACGCCATCTTCTTTCTACGCCATCCCCTTTCTACGCCATCCCCTTTCTACGCCATCTTTCTACGCATCCCCTTTCTACGCCATCTTCTTTTGCATGATGAATTTGCACTCTAGAAAATTAGGAGAAAAAGACTGAAACTTCCCTGCTGCTTCGTTCAGTCTTTTCTTCCTAATTTTCGTATTTGGTGTTTTTTTTTGTTTTGTTTTTGTTTTTGTTTGTGATCTTACGCTTAGTTGGCCAAAAATTTGCACCTGTCTTGTCTGGTTGTATTGAAATATGCGTTCTGTTTCTTTTTTTTGTTTTTTTTTCCTCGTTCCTGCCCAAAGAGAGTTTATACACATCCCCTCCTACCTCAACCCCTAGACACTAAATTCTATTGTTAAGCAATCATGACAACACAGAGCCAGATAACATCAGTCAAGATTTAGAAGAAAAAAAACTTTATAAGAAGAGAAAATTTCCCAAAACTGAAGGAAGAAGATACACCACTGTGTGAAAGACGTACAACTGAAGAAGCAACTTCTGCTCTTAGGCCAATGAAATCACTATAACATGTATGTATATGAGCCAGGGTCAAAAGGTGCTTTGTGGTGACTTTCCTAGTTCAAATCACTGCAACTAATTTTCTTGCCTTTGCACAGCCTGAACAATCCTAGATATTAAGCTTTAAATGTCAAATCAAATAGCAGACATGAATTCATGGAGGTTGAACAAATCATTTATTTTTTAAATGTCAAATCAAATAGCAGACATGAATTCATGGAGGTTGAACAAATCATTTATTAGCCAGTCAAGTTTATATTTACACTTTTACTCAAATTTCAGCCTTCCTTTTACAGATAGGTGTAGTAGGCTGAGAATAAAGTTTGGTGTTAAACCAGTGGTTGTACCTATGTATGCATTATTTAGTTTCTTATCAATGTTACTCACTAGTTTATAATTACATTTGGTTTTTTCACCTATTTTTTTCTTATATTCTGCAATATTAACGTGTAAACATAAGGTTTCATTCATGACACTTTCATGTCACAGGCCTACAGTTCTTTGATCAATCACAGTGGAAAAAAATGATTAAAAACTGCAATGAAATAGGGCTTTTCAAGTTTTATGCATAAAACCGAATAAAACTTATCAGCATTGCAATCAAATGGATACTTTGGAAACTATTTCAGTTTTTAGCGTTCATGTGACACCTGTCACGGATGAAACTATGCCCTACTGCCTCTGGAAAAGCCAAATGATTTGTTCAACCACCATGAAATCGTGTCTGCTATTTGATTTGACATTTAAAGCTCAATATCTAGGATTGTTCAGGCTGTGTAAAGGCAAGAAAATTAGTTGCAGTGATTTGAAAAAGGAAAGTCACCACAAAGCACCTTTTGACCCTGGCTCATATATATGTATATGTGTATATATATTTTATATATATATATATATATTTTATATATATATATATATATATATATATATATATATATATATATATATATATATATATATATATATATATATATACACACACACACACATATATATATATATAGGTAGAAAGAAACTCTAGGGAGAGCTAGACAACAGAAGGTCTTCAGAGAAGTAACCCCCTTTAGACAAGTGTTTCGGCCCTGAATTCCTTACACTCTCGGGGGCCGGGCCACATCCAGGTCATGACTCCTGGATGCCCTTCTGCTGTTGTCTATTTTTTTTTTTTTTTTTTTCCCCACGCCTGGGATCGAACCTGGGCGATTCTGCGCTTCAGAACTGCGGTACGCGGTTTTACCAATGTGCTAACGGGGCACACATCATCTGTAGGGAATTTAATCCTTATGAAGTTCACTTTTTTGGTTCCTCCTTGCCCAGATCCAGCTTGAGCTCCTTTCTGCTGCCTCTGCCATCGCTTTAAGGGCTCTAGTCCTCTTCTTCCCAGAAATGGCGAG
Organism: Monoplex corrugatus; assembly: GCA_030674185.1. NCBI lineage: Eukaryota > Metazoa > Mollusca > Gastropoda > Littorinimorpha > Ranellidae > Monoplex > Monoplex corrugatus. Next base: position 19,485,153 of record JAPXFY010000034.1, read on the forward strand.
TTGTTTCATGAGATCATAAGCGGAGGTGCCCACAAACCCTCTTGCCCCGACCTCTATGGCGAAGATTTTGACCCGCAGACCTGCTTTCTTCAGGGTGCTGGCAAGACCGGCGTATTTTTCGGTCTTGTAGATATGTGCTTCTTCCATTCTGCTTTCGTATGGCACAGTGAGTTCTATCAGAATCACTTGTTTCGAGGAGTCAGAGTGGAGAGCGATGTCTGGTCTCATGCCTGTCTTGCTGATGACATCTGGGTAATTTCTCCACTCTGGGAGGTCTGCTGTACACTCCCAGTCGACTGCTCCATCCAGAAGACCCTTTGGCAATGTGCTGGTTGTCATAGCACTTTCGGGCCAGACCTGTTTCCCTCCTGCTTTGTAGAACGTTGTCATAGCAATTGGTGCGTTTGGGGTCATGGTTTTTTCACTAACCACATCTGTGATCACTTTCAGAACTTGGTTGTGCCTCCATGTATACCTTCCTTGGGCTAGCGCTACTTTGCAAGAGCTTAGGACATGTTCCACTGTTTGTTTCTTCTGACAGAGCGGACATGCTGGGTCGTCTGCTTTCCCCCATTTCACTAAGTTTGCATTCGAGGGGAGCAGGTCATATACAGATCTGAGGAGGAAGCTTATCCTTAGAGGAGCCATGTGCCACATATCGTTCCAGCTGAGACTTCTTTGGAGTGCACTGTCCCATGTTGTCCATTGCCCCTGTTGACCTTGCTGGACTGCCTTCTGCACTCTTTTGACATCTTCTTCTTCCTTCAACTCCTGTATGATCATGTCTCTTTTTTCCTTCCCTTTGGCTTTGGACCACCACTGCATTTTTGTTGCTCCCAGTCCCTGTCTGTTGGTTTGCGTGTGTCCAATTATTTCTTTGATGCTGAGGTTTCTCTTGGCATTGTTTACAGCCTCTTGGACTTTCCACTTTCTGCCAGTTCTCAGCTTTGGATGAACTGCTCTCACGATATTGTCCTCCGATTCCTCCAGCATGCTCAACAGTCTTGCTTTTCCAACTTTGTATTCCTCCACTATGGATTTCAGAGGTAGCTTCAGCATTGCTTGACGACAGTAGAATGCAACATCAGTGAGACCAGGTGGGACACCGAGCCATTTTCTTGTGTATTTGTTGATTTTGGCTTCCATTACTTCGACTGTGCTGGTGCAAATGTCATAGATTAGCAGTGGCCACAGCAGCTTTGGTATCAGCATGAACTGTAGACACCAGACTTTGTATTTGCCTGGCAGTCCGCAGTTATCTATTTTCTTCAGGCCTTCTTCTGCTGTTTGCTTGGTTTCACATCCCCTTTGTGTGTCTTTCAGGGAGTCATCATACCATCTTCCGAGACTTTTTACTGGCTCTTCTGTGACAGTGGGGATGGCTTGGTTGGCTACCATGAATTTGACTGAATCTGCCACTTTTCCTTTTCGCAGTGAGAGACTTCGGGATTTCTTAGGTTTGAACCTCATTCTTGAAGAGGCCACCAGCTCATTCAGCTGCTTTAAGATTTGGTGTGTCTCTTCCTCATCCGTGGACAAGACTGTTGTGTCATCCATGAAAGCTTTCAGAGGAGGCATCTGGTATCCATCTCCCAGATTCACTGGACCTGAACTCTTCATTGCAGCTTTCAAGATGACTTCCATTGCCAACACGAACAGTATGGGAGAGATTGCACAGCCCATTGCAATGCCCACCTCTAGGTCTATCCAGTCCGTGGTGTATTCTTTGGTAGAGAACCGCATTGAGAACCCTTGGAAATACTTCCTCAGCATTGTTCGGATGTTTTCTGGGATGTGATACATTTCAAGAGCCAGCTGGATCATATCGTGTGGAACTGATCCATATGCATTCGCCAGATCAAGCCAAACTACGTCAATGTCTCTCTTCTCTGTTCTTGCTTTTTGGATGGCATCCCAAATCAACGTGGCATGTTCCAAGCATCCAGGCATTCCTGGTATGCCTCCCTTTTGGACTGACATATCCAGATACTTGTTTTCAGTCAGGTATTTTGTCAATCTTGCTGCCATAACAGAGAAGAAGATTTTCCCCTCGACGTTCAGAAGTGATATTGGCCTGAACTGATTGATGCTGCTGGAGTTCTGCTCCTTCGGAATGTACACTCCTTCAGCTCTCATCCATTGGTCGCTGATCTTCTGGTTCCTCCAAGCTGATCGAATCATCTTGTGGAGCCACTCGAGCACTTTTGGGCATTTCTTGTAGAGCAGGTATGGTATTCCGTTTGGTCCAGGTGCTGACTTGGCTCTGGCTTTCTTTACTACGTTCTTCACTTCATCCAGTGTTGGTGGTTTGTTATTGAATTTTCCTTCTGGCGCTGCAGGCCAAACCAGATTTTGGATTTCAAGTGGTGCCTCGCGCTGAGAATCGAAATATGTTTCCCTGAGATGCTGCTCTAGGGTTTCCTTGCCCACTGTGAGAGTCCCTGATTTGGGTTGTTCAAACAGCTTTCTTGCAAAGTCAAAGGGATCTTTGAAGAAACGATCTTGAGTCTTCTTCTTTTTGCTCTTTCTTCGCCTTGCTGATTCCACTTTGCTGAGAGCATTGTGTTTGGCCTTCAGATCTTTCCAGAGTTCCAGGAGCCCTTGCTTCTCGAATTCTGAGGCAGTTTTCATTCGCTTTTTAAGCTTCCTTTTCTCCCTCCGGATGCTCTCCATCTGCTGCTGTCTTCTGGATTTCTGGGGAGGCGTTTTTGTCTTTGGCTGCTTCACTCCATAAGTGTCCCTGCAGATAGAGTATATGATGTCTCCGTATGTGTCCAGTTTGTGTTCCAGCGTACTGTTCCCTATTAGCGCATTCAGCTTAAGGACAAGTTCCTCATCTAATTTCTCCCATTGTTCTTTTGCACCGGCAGGCGGCAAATTGAGTTTTCCACGTTTGGCGTTAAGAGCTTGTGCAAAATCCGCATCAGAACCGTCAGCGTGGATGTCCTTGGCACTATGGTTTAATTCCTGGCCTTGGTCATCCAACGTCTCACCTGCTATCGCAGTGCGCTGCTGCTGGTTCGTATGTGTCTTCAAACAGCCCATATATATATATATATATATATAGAGAGAGAGAGAGAGGCCTATATATATATATATATATATATATAAATATAAGGATCATCGCACTCAGGGAGGTTACCTTTGTGATCACCTTCCCCCACCCCCGTCCCATTTTCTACACCACCTTAATGGCCACAGAAGCTGGCACAATTTTTTACAATGCGATGATGATGATGTCGATGAGGATGATAATCATGATACTATGGAGTTCCATCTAGGATTGAGACTGCGTGACAGGGCTGAACTCTACGCTTACTGTCATAATGTATCCTGGCGTTGACCAGGCACGAGAGATACAGACACCTGCGGTGCTAGTCAGAAGATATGAGCAACACCCTCAATGACGCATCCGTGAAGTGGATGAGACTCGACTGTGTGGTCCCAAGTCTTCCCAGTGAGCCCATAGCACGCCCAACTCTGGGTAAGAGCCAGTTAGAGCCGAAAAATCCCACAATGATTTCTGAAGGGGCTGATGGGGATTCGAACCCACAACCTTCCAGTCGGTAGTCTGTTGCGCTAGCCACTACACCATGGCGACTGGTCGAGCATCACTAATGACGAAGTTCTAACAAGAATTTACCCCGTAAAACAACAGAGATATTGAAAATGCTTGGCATATACTTTCAGAATAAGAAACGAACTAGGTAATACTGAAGATAAGTGGACAGGATGATATGGAGCAATATGGTCTTGGGAGTCTTTTAGTCAGAGCCTGGAATTGCTAAGAAAAAAAAAAGAGGAAACTTCTAGGGGGGTCCGGGACATGCTCCCCCGGAAAATGTTTAAAATCTGTGCATTCTGAGGCATTCTGGAGACAAATTTAAAGGCATCTAACACACTGAAAATCACAATGAATATCAGTCAAAAGAGTATTTAATAAACATTGCTCCACCGATCAGCTGTTTTTTTCTTTTCTTTTTCTTTTAAGTATGGTCGTCGATTTTTTTTTAACGCGAAAAATATTTTTTTGCGCGATTTTCGATTTTGATTTCCGCGGAAATCCTCGTTTCCACGACGAATTCCAGGCTCTGTTTAGTATTTGTGGCAAAATAATCATCATTAAATCTTCTTCTTATTAACCAATTATTTGTGATGCACTTAACTGGACTACCTTGTTATTGCTGTTTAAAGCCCAGCCGATGCGTAGAGCCATATCAGGGCTATAATCGCTTCAAAACACACAAAATTCAACAGGAAAAAAAAAAGAAAAAAAAGTACACATATCAATGCATTCGCGTGCATAATCTAAGGACATTCCCCTGGCGTTGACCACTTCATCCAATTCATCGCACAGGGGATTTAAAAAACACAACTGAATACAAATTTAAGCATACTTAAGGACACTAAAACATATATAAAGACAGGCATAAATTATCTAAAATTGCTTCCGCATATCTCGTCTCCCTAGAGCCAAAAATGCATTTAGTATATGTACCCAATTATCAATCCTTAGAAAAAGTATGTAAAACTTTATCGAACACATACAGGTGAATGGACAGCAAGGCAGAAAATGATAGGAGAAACGACAGAAAGCAAAGGAACAAGACAGAAACAAAGAGATGACAGGAAAGAAGAAATTTCTAGCACAGAGTTTCCAGAAGGTGGGGAAACTATTTATACTGAAAGAGTCCCCGGCATCCCCAAGGGAAGTCTAACAACAAAGTTCTAACGACGAAAAAAACAAAACAAAACAAAAACAACCTCTGGAAGACTGTTGTAACTACACTACCTAAACAACAAAGTTCTACCAACAAATTTCTAACGACGAAAAAAAAAAAAAAAAAAAAAACAACTCTGGAAGACTGTCGTAACTACCTAACTAAACAACAAAGTTCTAACAACAAAGTTCCAACAACAAATTTCTAACGACAAAGTTCTAATCAAAAAATTCTCACAGCAAATTTCTAACCACGAAGTTCTAACAAAAAATTCTAACGACAAATTTCTAACAACACAGTTCTAACAAAAAATTCTAACAACAAACTTCTAACAAAGAAATTCTAACAAGAAATTCTAACAACCGAAGTTCTTGTAGACTAACACTGAGATACACACAGTGACGACTTTCATCATCAAAATCTTTGGAATGATAACTTCATTCAGCACACACGGAGCACCTTTTGTGCTGGAATTTGTAATCTATCATCACTAATGACGAATATATGCTTACAAAATAGTGTTTCATTATGTCAATGTTACCAAAGAACATGCAAATACACGCATCTAGGCGTAAGTATACTTACAAAGAGATCACAGAAAAAAAACAAGAAAAAAAAACAGGCAAAATACAATGTTATAAAAGACTACAAAAATGACAGACTGCCCATTCAGGCACTAGATTCTGATTAGTATATCACTAATTTATGTTTTAAAAAATGGAAAAATGAGGATCTAAGAAAAAGGGCATATGGAGCACTGGAAAAAACCCACCTGGAACAAACACCCCCTCCCCCCCCCCCCCCCCCCCAAAAAAAAAACCCCAAAAAACCCACCAATGCTCCAAGTGCCTGCATGCATTTGAGGGGCAAAAAGGGAGTGGACACTCTACCAATTCTTTGCTGTCTTCGCCCTCACTTCCCACGCTCTCCTAGAAAAATTGAAAACACAGTTGAGAACAAAGCTGACTAGATGAAAAGTAAATTGAAAACGAATGAACAACAACAACAACAAAAACCCAACAGATCTCGGGTCCTCGGGTACAAATTCAAACCTATACAAAGTAACTTCAAAAGACCATGTTCATCTCAGGCTGTACCAACTCACCTGTCTCGCCTGTCGGTGTCACCGCGTTTGGCGTTGGCCGCTGTACTTTTTTGACACCACAATTTCCCTCCAGGCCGCTCTGTCTCGACTTTTGTGGACAATTTCTTGAACATTTAGGCCACTGATGTTGGTTATGTTCTCGATGTATGAGATTGGAGGTCTGCCTTTCTTTCCTTTTTGCCACTGTTTTTCCTTGAAAGATGGTTGCCATGAGATCCGTGTTCCTGCTTCGTGACACATGGCCAATGTATTTTAGTCTTCTCTTGTTGATGTCTGCTAGTAGTTTCTGGTGGTATCAATTTCTTCCAGGACACTGTCGCTAGTTCTTCTATCTGTCCATTTGACAGTAGCAGTCTCTGATAAAAACCACTTTTCTGATGTCTCAATTCTTCTGCACTCAATTTTTCTTAGAGTCCAGGCTTCACAGCCATATATCATGACTGCCCAGATCAAACATTTTAAAAGTCTATCAGGCCATTTGGTATGCCTCTGTCTTTCCAGATGTTGTTGAGCGGGACCATTTCTTGCTTTGCAATTCGAATTCTTATTTTGATGTCTTTGGAGCAGGTTCCATCATCAGTTTTCACAGAATCAAAATATTTGAAACCCTTTACATTTTCTAAAGGAACTTTGTTAACCCTCTTGTGTTTGTATTCTAGAGAGCTAAACTGCCCCTAGATTTCGAATTTTCTCAAGCTTTTCCCCCCGAAATAGGGTAACTCTGTTCATGAGTACACCGTGAGTATGTCTGATCAGATATAAAGCTACAAATTTGCAGGTGTTGGTAAACATACTTCACTTGGATATCCAAGTATTTCTTTCTCACCACTGCCTGTCATATCATTGTCACCAAAGATGTCACCAAACATGAATAAATAAGTGACACATACATATGAGAAAAAGAGAAGCACACCTATACGTGACCACAACACACACAGATGAGTAATGAATTAGAGTATGACCTACCTAAAGTGTCTAACAGCAATTTCATGTGAAAGTACTCATAGTGGTTACCAAATGTCACCAAGTACTACTCAGGTATTTACAGTTTGTTCAGGTATTTTTTTCACTATTTTTGTTTCCACAACAAAAGTACAATCAATGTTCATATTACAGTTTACTAATTGTCAATAAAAAAAATAAAACAAATAAAATAAAGGCTTGGCATCAGTTGGCAGTGTACAATTTGGTCCGACTGGGAGATCAAATTTCTTTTCTGTCAACGGTACCAGTGCTGGGGGTGCCATGATCGCTGGAATGCGGCCAGTGGCACGCTATTTTCTGTGTCGCTCTCATTCCTCCTCTGAATAATCTGGAGAATCAACTGTATCCTGAAAACCGTCTGCTACAAAGGGCATCGCCATTTTTTCACACGCTACATGGCGTGAATGAAAATACCCCCATCACTCTTTTACACGCTTGGTCTTTAGGGAATGGATGCGTGTGTAGTTCTCATTTTACCAAGATTATCTGATTGGATGATGACTAGGTTGCCAGTGTGAGAAACACGAGGTCAGTGCGTGATCAAAATAGCCTATGCACGTGGCCGACTTTGACAGTCGGGTTCGGTTGTAACGAAGCGCTGGTCAGTGCAGTCAGAATGGTCAGCTGTGGCCGTGCCAAAGCTAAAAAGGTTAATAAGATGTGGTTGTTTTCAATCTTTGCCTTTGATATGTAGCTCCAACCCTAACCCTTCATCAACACCCTAGTAAACAGCTTTCAGGATGCTTTCTACCCATTTCAAAGCTTGTCAATTGAAGAGATGGTTACTGACTTCAAGGGCAGGTGGGGAAGCAAACAGTTCAATGCGTCAAATGCGTAAATATCACATCAAATCTTTTGGCCTTTGTGACAGCTTGACTGGCTATGTATTCAACGTTCTCATTTACTTTGGATCTGATGCTTCATATGACCCTGAGGCAGACACAGACAGTCTCCAAGCCATGAAAATTTTCAGAACTTTGCTTACCAACTTGGGCAAGAGGCATACAGTGTACGCCGACTGGTGCTACACCGCACTGCCAGTCATCCAGTACATACAGCAACTAAGGGGGAAGAGTGGCAAAATGGTTCACACGTTCGCCTGCCAATAACTAAACTCGAGGTTCCAGGGTTTGCTCCCCATACAGGCCTTGACTTTTCTCCTCTGTTTGACCGGAAAATTGAACTGAACGTCTAGTCCTTCGGAAGGGGATGAAAGATGAATCGGACCCGTGTGCCTTCTGGCTCCCCATGCTAAAGATCACACAGCAGTTGAAAATCATGAAGAGCGGGGCATTGCCCAGCTGCCTTGGTGTAAAACATTGGAGAGATAGGTTGATTTCCCAGGTCCCATCCCTTGAAGACCAATCAGCCTTCTTGCCTTTCTGAAGTCTTGGTAAAAACAATTTGAATATGAACATGAATTTGAAGCAAGGGAGAGGGGATGGGCGCTGCCTTCATGGTGCTGGCCCCCGGAGAAGTTGAGGTCTCTGCCACCTCACTCCCCTACAACCCCAGGATTATGGAACTATCTAGATAGGACCTCAGGACCTGGCCAGCTCGTGGATTTATGTGCAAGCTTAAGGCGTGTCCCGTGATCATTCTGGATCTTCTCCATCACACGGCACCTGGGACGTTAGTGCACATGGAATTCATTCCGAGCGCAGAGACGTCATCTTGAGAAATTGAAACTGAAACTGAAACAACAGCATCAGCAGCTGGTCTTTACTGGTGCACTTCAAGCCAATAGAAAAGGCTCTCCTGCCCACCTTCAGAAGGTGAAGGTGGACTACAGACAAGCAAGGTCGGTTCCTGAGCACAAAGACATCTTGTGCATTGCCTGGCGGGGTAAGAAAGCTAAAAAAAACCCTGCATCATGGTGTCTACTGATTCAACAACAGAGATGATCTCCATTCAAAGTAACCGAGGACAAAGTGAAAAACCAGTCATGATCATCAAGTACAACAACGCAATGAATGGTTACGACAAGGCCGACCAGAAGTGTCTGAACTTTAGTTATTATGGCCCATCCCAACGCAGGTCACACAAGTGGTGGAAAAAAATCTTTTTCCCGACAATGGGGACTGCCCGGTACAATGCACTCATTCTCTACATGCTGGTGCATCCAAATCAACATAACCTAGAATTCCAGTTTTTCAAAGAATGCCTGATTGCAGAACTGGAGGAAGTGGTTGTCATGCTGCACGATCCCCTACCTTCTCAGCTTGCCTTGCTTAACCACCGAAGCACAGCTTCTGTGTATCTTGCGGTCCATACTGAGAATGAACGCAACTGTATCTGGTGCAGCGCTCCTCAAAAGCGACAGAGAACAAATTTTGTGTCCTCAGGCTGCATGGTTAAATCTCATTTGCATCCTAAAGAGTGCTTTTATGTTTACAGCACATCTTCAAAGAAGTAAAATGAGGACAAACAGCAAAACCCATGTGATATAAGTAGCATGCAATACCAGCAACTGTAACAGTCATCCCAATTCTGTTTCCATTTACCGTTAGAATTGGGACATGAACTGACTTCAGTAGTAATCAACAGAGTTCTTTTGTACATGATGTGATAGAGGATTATTCTTTGAGCTCTTATTGTAGATTTTTTTCTCGTGAATTTGGAGAAAGAGAAAGAAAGGAGATATGATTGTGATCAAAAGCGTGTCACATGCCGGCTTACTGAAACTGACCTAACATCACATGATCAGTGAAAAAGTCCACAGATAAGCACACTCTTTTCTTTTTCCTTTTTTAGTGGTTTTTACTTATTTTTGCACCAAGTGATGGTTCCATACTTGGAAATCTGCAGCCATCAGAGAAAAGAAAACTCATAAACAAGTTGTGACATGTGTAACAGCTAAAATTTCTGGTTTGTATCATTTTCGGGGATGTGACCTAAAGTCAGGTAGAGGTGAAAAGCATCAAACTAAAGCAACAATGACAGTTTTTGTGGTGGTGAACTTATTGCTGGGATGTCAAGGAACGTCTTCTCTTCTTTGAGTTTGGATGTACAAGGATTACCTGGACAGCTATAGCGCTGAAAGTATCAACCATACAACTGTTTTTTGTCTGTGCTGTAAAATGTGTCTGTAATTAGCATTTCTAATTATCTCAATATGACAATAATATCAATATAACATTATCCGCAAGATGCGCAATCTTATTCTGAACATGGGCATACCAAAATGTTTGATGTAAGTTAGATACAAAAAAATATCGTTATTTTACTGACCTGACCCCCTCTTTGACAATTCGAATAGGGCAAAGCCTTTGGCCAGACTTAAAACCCTTACCAGACAATAGGAGTTAAAGCCCAACCGACTGTATTGAACCATATCAGGGCTATAACCGCTTCCAAACACACAACTTCAACAGGAAAAAAAATAAATAAAAAATAAAGTACACATATCAATGCATTCGTGCACATATTCTAAGGACATGCCCCTAGTGTTGACCATTCCGTCCAATTTATCACATAGGGCATTTAAAAAACACACCTGATCATAAATTTAAGCATATCTAAGGACATCAAAACATGTATAAAAACGGGCCTGAATTACCTAAAATTGCTTCTGCGTATCTCACCTCCCTAGAGCCAAAACTGCGCTTAATACATGTACCCAATTATCAATCATAAAAAAAGTACGTAAGGCTCTATCAAACACATACAGTGAATGGACCAACAAGGCAGAAAATGATAGGAAGAAATGACAGAAGGCAAAGGAACAAGGCAGAAACAAAGAGAGTGACAGAAAAGAGGACATTTCTAGCACAGTATTTCCAGAACGTGGGGATACTATTCATACTGAAAGAGCCCCCAGCATCCCCACAGGGTTGGGGGGGGGGGAGAAGGAGGGGGAGGGGGTCATTATCATTGACGAATTCTAGCAGGCGTAGTCCCCTATACATGGTACCCTGTTACAGCAGGTACCACGGAAATTCTACCAATCTTCTTGGGCACCAATACCAACCTGGGGTGCCCACCTTCTTAGCAATCTACGCAAACCCTGGCATTCCAGCCACCCTGGGCAATGAGGATGTCGTTCTTGTCAATCTGGTTGATGATCATTTGAAACTGGACGCAGCATCCGTCAATCTGGTCTCCTTCCTGTGCACCCCTGTAAACGTTTGTGGGGCATATCCAAGCAAAGGCAAAGGCCAGAAAGGTTGGCATAATCGTTACCTGTGACGACTGGGTCAAGTTGAACTGAGAACCAAGAAGCATGTCATCTGTCTGTGTTGGCTGGGAGAAGCTGAAGATACCAGCAGTGGCTGAGTCGTCTGCAGCTTCTGAATCGTTGAAGAAGGAGACGCGTTCACTGGACGTGGGTTGTGAGCACGAGGCACCACTGAAAACAAGCAATAACCAGATTTACCATGTACGGATAAACCACAGAAAAACGATGACCTCCAAGTCAGAAATCTGGGAGCCATTTGGTAATTTGAAAGTGCCATGATTTGAAAAACATAGGTATGTCAGCTAAGTCTTCTTATACAAGCTACACACACCACACACACACACACACACCACACACACACACACCACACGCACACACACACATGCATACACACGCGCATACACACGCACACATATGCATACACATGCACACACACACGTACAAATACACCCACACGCGTACAAATACACACACACACACACGCACACACACACACACACACATATGCACACTCATACACACACACATACATATGCGTCTTTTCTTGTGTCCGTCTTCTTTTCCCCAACATACTTTTCTGCTCTTTGCTGCCTCAGTACTGATGGTTGAACATGGCAATTTCAGAAGTGACAGTGTTCGTTTCTATATGATGCTAGTGCCAATGGTTGAACATGGCAATTTCAGAAGTGACAGTGTTCGTTTCTATATGATGCTAGTGCCAATGGTTGAACATGGCAATTTCAGAAGTGACAGTGTTCGTTTTCTTTATGATGCTAGTGCCAATGGTTGAACATGGCAATTTCAGAAGCGACAGTGTTCGTTTCTTTATGATGCTAGTACCAATGGTTGAACATGGCAATTTCAGAAGTGACAGTGTTCGTTTATTTATGATGCTAGTGCCGATGGTTGAACATGGCAATTTCAGAAGTGACAGTGTTCGTTTCTTTATGATGCTAGTGCCGATGGTTGAACATGGCAATTTCAGAAGGGACAGAGTTCGTTTCTTTATGATGCTAGTGCCGATGGTTGAACATGGCAATTTCAGAAGCGACAGTGTTCGTTTCTTTATGATGCTAGTGCCGATGGTTGAACATGGCAATTTCAGAAGTGACAGTGTTCGTTTCTTTATGATGCTAGTGCCGATGGTTGAACATGGCAATTTCAGAAGTGACAGTGTTCGTTTCTTTATGATGCTAGTGCCGATGGTTGAACATGGCAATTTCAGAAGTGACAGTGTTCGTTTCTTTATGATGCTAGTGCCGATGGTTGAACATGACAATTTCAGAAGCGACAGTGTTCGTTTCTTTATGATGCTAGTGCCGATGGTTGAACATGACAATTTCAGAAGCGACAGTGTTCGTTTCTATATGATGCTAGTGCCGATGGTTGAACATGACAATTTCAGAAGCGACAGTGTTCGTTTCTATATGATGCTAGTGCCAATGGTTGAACATGGCAATTTCAGAAGCGACAGTGTTCGTTTCTTTATGATGCTAGTGCCGATGGTTGAACATGACAATTTCAGAAGCGACAGTGTTCGTTTCTACATGATGCTAGTACTAATGGTTGAACATGACAATTTCAGAAGCGACAGTGTTGTTTCTTTATGACGCTACTATCGACGGTTGAACGCGACAGTGTTGTGCCTTTATGATGCTGCTTGCTTGTGTTACCAACTCTGTCCTCATGGCCTGACCGATCACCTGTCTCACCTGTCAGTGTCACCAGGTTCAGTGTTGGCCACCGCACACCTAGACACCACCATCTCCCTCCAGGCCGTTCTGTTTGACTTTGGTGGACAATTTCTTGAATATTTAGGCCACTGATGTTGGTTATGTTTTGTTATGTTTTCCATGTATGACCTGTCTGCCTTTCTTCCTTTTCGCCCGTTTTTCCTTGAAAGATTGTTTGCCTTGAGGTCCGTATTCTTGCTGTGTGACACATGGCCAATGTATTTTAGTCTTATCTTGTTGATGTCTGCTAGTAGTTTTCTGGTGGTATCAAGTTCTTCCAGGAAACCTTCATTAGTTCTTCTATCTGCCCATCTGACATGTAGTAGCCTCTGATAAAACCACATCTCTGCTGCCTCAATTCTTCTGGACAGGCTGATCCAACAATCATGTCATAACTATGTGTTTATTATCAGCGTTTTGCATTTTAGCCTTGAGAAAGAGATTCTGGTTAATATTGTTTATAGCCCAGCCGACTACTAGAGCCATATCAGGGCGAACACCACGTCAAAAACAACAACCAAGTTAAGATAAAAGAGAACAGTTAAAATCCATGCTCATCGCTAACCTTGCAAGTCTAAAATGCAATTAAACAAAACCATACTCAGACATAAAATCGTATCAGGTGAAATCTATTGATCTCTTGTAAGAACTGGAAAATTGCATCATGAGGGACATCTCGAAAGAGGTTCTTTAAGGAGTCTGCCGTGTGGTGCTTTTGTCTCACATTGTACAAGTCCCAGCAATCAAGGAGGAGGTGTCTGATGTTCAATGGCCACGGTGCTTCTTCAGTATTTTAAAAGGCATGAATGAGTGTAGGATGTGTGACCCGTGTGTAACCTACATAACACTGTCTCTTTCTTACAGTTCCCTGCAGCAGATGGGAGAATTTGTTTCAGGCTAGGGCGGATTTGGAAAAGTTTGTTATCTGCCTGTTTATCCCAATCCTCCTGCCAAAGATTCCTCACAAAACTGTGTACATGTACTTTAGATTTTACATAAGGAATGAAGGATTTAGACATATTTTCCATTGTGGTGTTCTTGACCAGGCAGTAAACTTTTTCATTGCCTCCAATACTAACATGGCCAAGATTACACTGTTGACCCAGATGCAGATGAACAGATCGAAACAGCAGCATGTGCAGACCTGATGGGAAGTAATTCTTCATGACTTTGTGACATTGATAAGCCGAGTCACTGTTCCTGTTACTGTTATTTTTGTTTAAAGCCCAGCCGACTGTTTAGAGCCATATCAGGACTAAAACCATTTCAAGACATATACAATACTTTAAAAAAAAAAAAGGAAATCAGGGCTAAAACCATTTCAAGACATACAATACTTAAAAAAAAGGAAAATCAGGGCTAAAACCATTTCAAGACATACAATACTTAAAAAAAAAAAGGAAAATCAGGGTTATAACCGTTTCAAGACATAATTATACATACTTTTTTTTTAAAAAGGAAAATCAGGCTATAATCATTTCAAGACATAATTATACAATACTTTAAAAAAAAAGGAAAATCAGGGCTAAAACCATTTCAAGACATAATTATACAATACTTTAAAAAAAAAGGAAAATCAGGCTAAAACCATTTCAAGACATAATTATACAATACTTTAAAAAAAAAGGAAAATCAGGGCTAAAACCATTTCAAGACATATACAATACTTTAAAAAAAAAAAGGAAAATCAGGGCTAAAACCATTTCAAGACATATACAATACTTTAAAAAAAAAAGGAAAATCAGGGCTAAAACCATTTCAAGACATATACAATACTTTAAAAAAAAAAGGAAAATCAGGGCTAAAACCATTTCAAGACATATATTTTAAAAAAGGAAAATCAGGGCTAAAACCATTTCAAGACATATACAATACTTAAAAAAAAAAAAAGGAAAATCAGGGCTAAAACCATTTCAAGACATACAATACTTAAAAAAAAAAAAGGAAAATCAGGGCTAAAACCATTTCAAGACATACAATACTTTAAAAAAAAAAGGAAAATCAGGCTAAAACCATTTCAAGACATATACAATACTTTAAAAAAAAAAGGAAAATCAGGGCTAAAACCATTTCAAGACATATACAATACTTAAAAAAAAAAGGAAAATCAGGGCTAAAACCATTTCAAGACATATACAATACTTAAAAAAAAAAGGAAAATCAGGCTAAAACATTTCAAGACATATACAATACTTAAAAAAAAAAGGAAAATCAGGGCTAAAACCATTTCAAGACATATACAATACTTAAAAAAAAAAGGAAAATCAGGGCTAAAACCATTTCAAGACATATACAATACTAAAAAAAAAAGGAAAATCAGGGCTAAAACCATTTCAAGACATATACAATACTTAAAAAAAAAGGAAAATCAGGGCTAAAACCATTTCAAGACATATACAATACTTTAAAAAAAAAGGAAATCAGGGCTAAAACCATTTCAAGACATATATTTTAAAAAAGGAAAATCAGGGCTAAAACCATTTCAAGACATACAATACTTAAAAAAAAGGAAAATCAGCTAAAACCATTTCAAGACATATATACAATACTTGAAAAAAAAAAAAAGGAAAAGACAATTAAGTACACATATCAATGCATCGGCACATAATGTAAAGAAATGTCCTGTTTTGATCCAAATTCTTGCATAAGGGGTATAAAAAAACATACCTCAATACAAATCAAAACATAACTAAGAACACCAAACATATATTCAAACAGCCTGAATTACCTAAATTGCTTCTGCATATCTCATTTATTAGAACAAAATGCACTTAATACATTACCCAATTGATATATCATTTAATCATTGATAATCATAGTAATTGATTATCAATCCTAAGAGAAAAGACATAGGACTTTATCAAACACATACAGGTGAATGGACCAGCAAGGCAGAAAATGACAGGAAGAAATGACAGAAAGCAAAGGAACAAGGCAGAAACAAAGGGAATGACAGAAAAGAGGAAATTTCTAGCACAGAATTTCAAGAAGGGAGGGGATAATATTTATACTGAAAGAACCTCCGGCATCTCCACAGCTGGGTGATAACCTGATGTCATAAAGTTGAGCATGTGAACATGGCTCAACTGATCCGGTCAAACAAATGGCAAAAAGCGAACCTGTCCGATGGGTGAAACGCGTCATGCTGGCACTGCCAGCATGATGCTTCATGTCATTTTCCAATTATAATGCAAAACGCATGCGCCGTGATGATGTTGATGATAATGATGATGATGGCCTCTCTCATCGATCTGACGAACAAAGTAAGCATACCAGATTTCAGCACCTGATCATAGTTCTTCATGTCAGAAGACCAATCCCGATGGCACAACCATGCAACTACTTCCAGTATTAAGACTACTCTGGAATATGTATGTATTAGTTCCAGTAACACAGGATTACTATGGGATCATCTACATGTGCTAGAAAGTGATAATGGATTACTATGGGAATACCTACATGTACTAGATCCAGTAATAAAGGATGATTATGGGATAATTATGTGATAGCAAAAACACCTCAGTCCATGTATAGATCCAGTAATAAAGGATTACTACGAGACAACCTACATGTACCAGATCCAGTAATAAAGGATTACTATGGGATAACCTATATGCACTAGATCCAGTAATAAAGGATTACTATGGGACCATCTGCATGTACCAGATCCAGTAATAAAGGATTACCATCATCATGCACTAGATCCAGTAATAAAGGATTACTATGGGACCACCTACATTACTAGATCCAATAACAAAAGGATTACTATGGGACAACCTACACTCAGATACTCACCCTCTCTGTCCACATTCAAACGCTCCCTCAAAACTCATCTGTTTCCCAAATAACTGGTAATTTCTGCCCCCCTCCCCCCATGTAACGTAATGTTAGCTTTATAATGTCTTAGTGTCAATGTGTCATTGCATTTGCATGTCGTGCTGTGTGTGTGTGTGTGTCTGTGTGTGTGTGCGTGTGCGTGTGCGTGTGCGTGTGCGTGTGCGTGTGTGTGTGCGTGTGTGTGTTTGTGGGCGTGTGTGTGCGTGCTTGTGATTTCGGTTATATGTTTTGCCATTGTTAACGCCTAGGGCATTAATTTGATTAGGCGTACTAAATGTTCATAATAATAATAATAATAATACATTACTAGATCCAATAACAAAAGGATTACTATGCGATAACCTACATGCACTAGATCCAGTAATAAAGGATTACTATGGGACCACCTACATTACTAGATCCAATAACAAAAGGATTACTATGGGACCACCTACATTACTAGATCCAATAACAAAAGGATTACTATGGGACAACCTACACTCAGATACTCACCCTCTCTGTCCACATTCAAACGCTCCCTCAAAACTCATCTGTTTCCCAAATAACTGGTAATTTCTGCCCCCCTCCCCCCATGTAACGTAATGTTAGCTTTATAATGTCTTAGTGTCAATGTGTCATTGCATTTGCATGTCGTGCTGTGTGTGTGTGTGTGTCTGTGTGTGTGTGCGTGTGCGTGTGCGTGTGCGTGTGCGTGTGCGTGTGCGTGTGTGTGTGCGTGTGTGTGTTTGTGGGCGTGTGTGTGCGTGCTTGTGATTTCGGTTATGTTTTGCCATTGTTAACGCCTAGGGCATTAATTTGATTAGGCGTACTAAATGTTCATAATAATAATAATAATAATACATTACTAGATCCAATAACAAAAGGATTACTATGGACACCTACATGCACTAGATCCAGTAATAAGGATTACTATGGGACCACCTGATATGTACTAGATCCAATTTAGGATAATTATGGGATAATATGTGATAAAACACCTCATCCACTGTAATGTACTAGATCCAGTAATTAAGGATTATATGGGAAAGTCTTTGTTGCTGCAAATTTCATTGCATTAAATTCCCTGATCAGCTAGATGCCACGAACATGGTTACGCGAAGCATTTCAATTCATTTAAGTCAATTTCTTACCGTGATGACTGTTCCAACTCAGAATTACGACGCGAGTCTTCTCTTGGCCTGCCGCACACTGACTTCCTGCATCTGTCAAGAAGAAATGGCTTATTTTAAATTAAACATTTAAACAGAGAAAACCAAACAACACAAAAAAAAAAAAAAAAAAAAAAAAACTTTCAAATCAGTGTATAAGCTGCCAAAGGTTTTCTGAACCATCATGTGTTAGTTTTTAACCCTTTGACTCCCGCACCCTATCCACCAACTGCAAAAACTTAACCCTTTCACTCCCTCACCCTTTCCACCAGCTTCCTGCAGGAAGCTGGTGCAAGGGCGAGGGAGTCAAAGGGTTAAGTTTTTTTTGTTATGTTAGAATGGTTGGCAATGCAGGATGCTGGTGGACAGGGTGCAGGAGTCAAAGGGTTAATGCTTTCAAATCGCTCTGTACGTATGCTACAGGATTATGTGAAAACCAACATCGCCATCAACAACAACAAATAAGACACAAGTCACAGTCTGAACATTTGTTTCTTTATAATGCACACATATGTCCCATAAATGAATCAAAATATGTCGCACCGGGTCTCACACACTAACCCCTTCGCTGCTAAAGTGTAAATAAAAAGGTGAATCGCCTGTGCCACGGAGTTTTAAACGTCTTGACTTAAAATATAAAAAAATTCATATCTCTTCATCCAGCCCAGAAAACCCCACAACACTATAAATTTTCTTGTTCAGTATACTTTACAACACACCAGGAGCAGCAGTACTTTCGTTTTTACGATCGCCAGTGCTAGTAATGTCCACTTCGATTCATATCTGGGTCAAGTCCGACTTCGGACATCAACACCGAAATATCGCCTGCATGCGCTAAATTACCGTCATTTTCACTCTTATCGACAGACTGTAAATCAGAATCAGCTCCACAAGTAATGATTTCTGCAACTTTTTTGCTGCAGAAGTTGTTTTTTCGGGTCCGATCGACGCTCGGTGTCGAAGCGAGTCTGTCCGCCATTGTTTACACTCGCTGAATAGTAATCGGCTGTAGGGGGTCACATTTTCAACCGCACAGGCAGAAAAGACCGTAAAACGTCACACATACACAATTAGCATCGACGTGTAGAGGGAATAAGGAAATTTTCCTTCTAAAATTACGTTTAATCTAACATACTTACCGTGGCTCACTGATGCAATAAGCGGCAGCGATTTGCCATTCCTGCCTCATAAACAATAAAGTCCGAAGGGACCATAACTCTGAGAGTATCCATGTTTTGCGCATGTGCATGTGCTCTTCCTCTTTTCGAGGAAACCAAGACCCTGACTGTGAACGGAAGGAACCAGGAAGGCGGGGAGGACGGGAGGGACTCTGCGTGAGCCACGGTAAGTATGTTAGATTAAACGTAATTTTAGAAGGAAAATTTCCTTTTAATTACACATACTGTACCTGGCTCACTGATGCAGAATAGCGCTACCCGGAAGGAGGGCTTATCTGGTTAACGCCTGGAGGAATGAGACAAGTCAGGGCGTGCAGCAGAGATGGGGTGTTGAGCCACCACAGTGGAAGCGATACCCCTAGATCCATCGTCGCGCAGATGGTATACATCGCGCCGGTAGGATGGAATGAATGTGCCCAGAGAACGCCAATATGTGGTGTCCAGGACACTCAGAGGGCTGGCCCTGAGTGAACGCCAGTGACAAGGCCCATGCTCTAATCTCATGGGGCCTCAGGGAGAATACAGCCGAATCTGAGCCCGGCCTGGCATACGCATCCTTGATGACTGTTCACAGCCATTGAGAGGGGGATGCGTGGCTAATGGCCTTCTTATAACTTTCGTTGTAAGAGAGAAAACAGGTGGTGCTGCTTCTGGCGAGAAGATTTCGTCATCCGGAGCAAGGATAGACGTCAGGGGATGAATGGAGATAGACAGAGTAGGAGAACCTGGCGACTGGTTCTTGGCCAAGAAGTCCGGGAGTAGGCGGAGAGACATTGAGCCCTCCGGTTCAAAAGCAACATCCCCGGGGAGTCCGCCAAGAGCGTGCACTTCGCTACAGTGCCTCCCCAACGCTAGAGTGAGTAGAAAGGCTGTCCGAAATGAGAGGAAGTTGGAAGAACACTCCCTGATGGGCTCGTTAAGGCAAAAGTCCCAGGAGGAGAGGACGAGAAGGAGATCCCCGGCCGGGTGCCGCGGGGGGTCAGGCTTCCCAAAGGGAAGCCCTACGGACAATATCCAGCAGGACAGGGTTGTCCGCGAATGAAGGACTACCCGACTGGCTGATGGTATTGCAGATGGCTGCCCTGCGTCCCTTCACTAAGGAGGACAAAAGGTTTTTCCCCGACGAAGAAGGCCGTGGTAGTTGGCCCACTGCGAGCGCGGGGGTGACTGGAAAGTTGAGGAGCACCCAGAAGGCCAACTGTGTCAGCGGGCACTATACGTTCCCTGAGTGTCCGGTCTGTGTGCTTGCACCACAAGGCCGATCACTGCCGGGGACAAGCCTAATGGAGACATTGAGGCCTGCACAGCAGCCAAGCAGGAAGGTTTAGAGCCTCCGGGTTGCTGTGCAGAATGCGTGACCTTGGTTGAAGCAAGGACCGGCCTGTGACAGTGTGTTTTATTGGAGGCACATGGAACAGGTGCAGCAGTTCCGGAAACCACGGAGTTGAGCTGTACGAAGGGGGCGAGCACAGAATCGACAGAACCGCAGTTAAGTCGATAACTGTGATGGGCAGTGTGAAGGCCGCAAAATGACGAAAAGTCAACTGACCACAGCTGAGTTGAGGGCTCGTGGTCACCGCAACAGAACCGTAGCTGAGTTGCGATGACTGGAGAGAGTGAGAGAGAGAAGACGTAGAAGGGAGAGACAAAGATGAAGAGAGAGCGGGTTTGGTGCGCCGGTCGAACCACCAGTCTGTGGGTTGGAGAATTCGGCGGACGAAATCTTCTTAACCCTCGCTTTGCCACCCAATCGCTTCACATAAGTTTCTCCCTTAAACGAAAACATAGGCAAGACACAAAAACAGCAACGAGAATCGATCGATCGCGTAGCGAAATCGAAAAATACTTAGCTGCTCAGAGAGTACAAGGCAAGGTGGAAGATGGCTGCCGAGAAAAGAGGAAGAGCACATGCGCATGCGCAAGACATGGATACTCTCAGAGTTATGGTCCCTTCGGACTTTATTGTTTATGAGGCAGGAATGGCAAATCGCTGCCGCTTATTGCATCAGTGAGCCACGGTACAGTATGTGTAATTAAACTGAAGTTTCCGTTGATATCTCATACGTCACTGAAAGCGTTGGGGTTTTCTGGCTAAAAATAGGAAAAGTCGCCGACCGAATATTCGGTCGGAAGCACTGAACAGGTTACAGAATGACCGTGGAAATGGTGAACGATTTCAGACGTAAAGTCACAATGATATTTTGGATATCAGCACTTCACATGAATCATCATCATCTTCATCATCATGTGCCCTGCCGCATGGCATTGGCGATCATGGCCGTCCTTATGCATCTATCCCTTGTCGCCGCAAGCACATCTTCCACTTCTCTGTCCTCAACCACACTGCAAGTCCGTCCAATATTTTCTCCCTGGGTCTACCTCAGGCTAAAACTGGAGGGACTCAGAGGTGGTCTGGCCCACAGATGTGCGGCATGCAGGCCCACCAGCATGTGGATATGCCCTGGTACCCGTGAACCAGACCCCTAGCTATGGGTAAATAGCTCCACTGCCTTGTGGTTATCTCAGGTGAGAATAAGGCTAAGAGAGTAAACCCTGAAAGAAAAATCACCCCTATTCCCTCCAATTGCATCAGCCTTGTTGTGGCGGGGGAGCTTGTGTGTCCTTACGATCCCAGGAGCTATGCCGGCGGGGACTTCGTGGGCCCTGGCAGCTTCAAGCAAGCCGGACAGGTCGCTGGGGGAGGGGCCAGACTAAGGGGTGCATACAAACAAGTCCTGGCAGCAGGGGATGGGTGAAAAAGAGGGTAAAGAAGATACACTTTTCATATATGGCTTCTTTTTCAATGTCGTGAGCAGATGATTTCTTCGAAGGAACAATGGTCAGGATCTCAGCACTGTAAGTGCACTGCGCGGCAAGAAGGCACCCGCAAACTACTTGCTTGTACTTTTGCTAATCATTGCATATGATGAACTTACAAAATGGAAAACGTTATAGTTCTGTGTCCTCTGAGTCCCCCAGGGGGGACCTGAACTCAATGGCTACTGGGGAGGGAGAGTCCGTGTCTGTGAAAGGTAGCTGTGATGACGGTAATGGATTACCCGACGGAGGTTATTGGAAGCGGACATGTAGAAACTCCTCAAAAATGCAAAATCACAAAAAGAAAAAAATGCAAAAAAAGGATTTGAATATAGGGACATGGAATGTACAGACTATGTTAGAATTAGGAAAGCTCTACCTACTAGTCAAAGAATTAGAAAGGAGCAAGATGAACATAACAGGGCTCTGTGAGGTTAGATGGAGTGGGCAGGGACTTTTTACTGTAGGAGAGCATACAGTTGTATATAGTGGAAATGAAAAAGGTGGCTCAAGAGGAGTAGCAATTGTGCTGGACAAAAAGCATGCTGGAGCTCTGAAAAGCTATAATCCAATTAATGACAGATTTCTCACTGTCAAAATAAATACCAAATATGCTGTTTTGAACATAGTTCAAGCTTATGCTCCAACATCCACTAGCTCAGAAGAAGAAATAGAAAATTTTTACAATGACCTCCAAACTATCAGAGACAAAATTCCCAAAAAGGAAATATGCATTGTGATGGGTGACTTCAACGCTAAAGTTGGAGAGGGGGCTGACACAGAATGTGGAATAGGACCATATGGTTTAGGAGAACGAAATGAGAGAGGTGACATGCTGGCTCTGTTTTGTCAGGCAAATGAGATGAACATCACAAATACTTTTTTCCAACAACCACTGCGCAGAAGATACACATGGATCTCTCCAGGAGACAGGTGTCGTAATCAGATTGATTATATTATCATTGACAGATCCTGGAAATCAACTGTCCTCAATGCAAAAACAAAGCCTGGAACAGACTGCGACACGGATCACATTCTTGTGACAACCAAATTAAGAATGAAAATATTGAAGAAGCCTAAAACCAAAACTACGCCAAAGTTCGACATATCAAAATTAGAAAACCCTGAGCTGGCGTTAGAATTCAGTATAGAAACAAGTAATCGTTTCTTAAAGTTACTTGAAGTTTGGGATGAAAATGACTCATATCCTGATGAAATCTGGACAGACATAAAAAACACACTGACCAAAATCTCTGAAGAAAAACTAGGAAAAGAAGAAAAAAGGAAAAAAGCTAAGCCCTACATAAGTCAGGAAGTGATAGATCTGGCAGAAAAGAAAAGTCAAGCTCGAAAGCAGGGAGAGCGGGAAAAATACTCAGCACTGAAAAGGGAAATAAAAAGTAAAGTCAGAAGAGACAAAGCAAATTGGCTGGCACAAGAATGCAGTAAAATCAATGAACACAATGAAAACAGGAAGTCGAGGGAGCTCTTCAAACAAATAAAAAAAGTGAAAAAAACAAATTTCAAAGCAACAAACCAATGCATCAACAACAAGGATGGTCACACTCTGACTGAACCAGATGATGTCTTGGATAGGTGGAACGAATATGGCACATCACTTTTTGGCAAGCCTGACAGCCATGAAAATAATTCAGAGCCAAATTTGGAATTGATCCCTGGAGATACGGAACCTGAACCTCTGCTCAGCGAAGTTGAATCTGCCATTAAAGATCTAAAATGCAGAAAGTCTCCTGGTCTTGACAATATCCCTGGAGAGTTATTTAAACACTCAGGTGATGGTGGACTCAAAGTAATGCATCACTTATGCTGCAAGATATGGAAGACTTGTCAGTGGCCTACAGACTGGAAGCTCCAAGAATTTGTCATGTTACATAAGAGTGGAAATGTCAAAGACTGCAACAATTATAGAACAATTGCACTGATCAGTCATGCCAGTAAAATACTGCTGATAATAATTTTAAACAGGTTAAAGCCAAAAGTAGAGGAAGAGCTATCCGACTGTCAGGCAGGCTATAGGAAAAACAGGGGAACAATAGATATGCTGTTTGTACTCCAGATATTGATAGAAAAGATTAGAAACACAGACCAAGAGATGTTCATCGTTTTCATTGACTACAGCAAAGCATTTGATAGCGTGATTCACCAGTCTTTTCCACTTCATGATCAAAATGGGTTTTCCAAGACATCTGGTTTCCCTCATAGCTTCATTATATAATAATCAAAAAGCAACAATCAGATGGAATAATCAAAACTGCAAATTTTTTAACATCACTAAAGGGGTAAGGCAAGGTTGCATCCTGTCTCCACATCTCTTCAGCATATACACTGAACATATCATGAGAGAAGCAGACATAGAAGACATGGGAGTAAATATTGGTGGTAGAAACCTGTCAAATTTACGCTACGCAGATGACACAGGATTACTGGCAGACAACATCACAGGCTCTAGGAGGATCCTGTACAGGGTAGACCGGGTTGGAAAGGCAGCTGGGCTGGACTTAAATTCAAAGAAGACAAAGGTTATGCATGTTGCAGGCAAATATAACACTAGACAGGACCAGATCATGCTAAACCAAGTCCCTCTAGAAAATGTCAAGGACTTTAGATATTTAGGTTCAGTCAAGACACACGATGGAACATGCTCAAAAGACATAAAGATGAGAATTGGAATGGCCAAGAACAGTATGGTTCAATTGAACAATATTTGGAAAGACCACAGCATAACAGCAGACCTTAAGATAAAACTCTTAAAATGTCTTGTCTGGCCAGTGATGTTATACGGCTGCGAGGCATGGACAATGAAGAAAGAGGATGAAAGACGAGTGGAAGCAGCAGAGCTGTGGTTTTACCGAAGACTGCTGAGGGTCAAATGGACGGATAGGCGCTCAAATGAAAGCATACTGAATGAGTTGGGTACTACACGCAAGCTTCTAGTACTCATACAACGGAGGAAACTGAAATATGTTGGACACGCAATCCGTAATGAGAGAACAGACTTGATGTCCACTGTCCTCCAAGGTAAAGTGGAAGGAAAGAGAAACAGAGGACGGCCACCTGCATCACTTGCTAGAAACATCACAAACATCAGTGGCAAGAAACTCCAGGAGGTGGTCAGACTTAGCCAAGATCGAGAGTGCTGGAGGCAACTTGTGAGGACATCATGTGCAGCGGCCAACACTGTTCCCGGTGACGCCGACAGGTGAGACAGGTGAGATTGCCTTGTAGGTTGTCGTGGGAACGACAAAGGCTGGCAGAGAGTCCGTACACAAACCGATGATAGGCAACGGGAAACCACCTACGTATTATCCCAAGAATATTCATGGCGAAACAAAACAAGAAAAATGGGGGTAACGACATAAATAGGGACTTCTATGGAGCACCTTCGTCCGGTAGGGACCGTCATGCTGCACAATGATACCAGACCATCAGCAAGCTACAGTGATCAAACTGAAAACAAAAAATTGCTAAACATCACATGAATAAGTCATGGAACAAACAAACGATCATACCTGCACTGAAGTCTTTCTTGAACCATTGGTTTTTACGAATTTGCTCAATGGTGTATCGCCTGTCAGGTCTGTCCACCAAAATCCTCCGGAGCAAACCTGAACAGACAACAGTGAGTTTAGACCATCAAACATCATGCTACATCACGCTACAACATGCTACATCATGCTACAACATGCTACATCACGCTACATCATGCTACAACATGCTACATCATGCTACAACATGCTACATCACGCTACAACATGCTACATCACGCTACATGCTACATCACGCTACAACATGCTACATCACGCTACAACATGCTACATCACGCTACAACATGCTACATCACACTACAACATGCTACATCATGCTACATCACGCTACAACATGCTACATCACACTACAACATGCTACATCACACTATAACATGCTACATCACGCTACAACATGCTACATCACGCTACAACATGCTACATGCTACATTACGCTACAACATGCTGCATCACGCTACAACATGCTACAACATGCTACATCATGCTACATCACGCTACAACATGCTACATCACGCTACAACATGCTACATCACGCTACAACATGTTACAACATGCTACATCACACTACAACATGCTACATCACGCTACAACATGTTACATCACGCTACAACATGCTACATCACGCTACAACATGTTATAACATGCTACATCACGCTACAACATGCTACAACATGTTATAACATGCTACATCACGCTACAACATGTTATAACATGCTACATCACGCTACAACATGCTACAACATGTTATAACATGCTACATCACGCTACAACATGTTACAACATGCTACATCACACTACAACATCCTACATCATGGCACAACATGCTACATCATGCTACAAAAGTTCCAACGTTTCATCCAGATGGATAACCTTTTTGTTGTGATTTATGTGATAAAGATAAACACCTCCGTCCATATGCTCTGATGTGTGGAGTCTTTTTAATTCCTGTATTACAAAATTTAAGCAAAACATGGTCCAACTCAACAACATCTGGAAAGACACAGGCATACCAAATGGCCTGAAAGTTAGACTTTTACAATGTTTGATCTGGCCAGTCATGATTTATGGCTGCAAAGTCTGGACTCTTGAGAAAAACTGATTGCAGAAGAATTCAGGCAGCAGAGATGAGGTGTTATCGGAGACTACTACGTGTCAAATGGACAGATAGAACTAATGAAAGTGTCCTGGAAGAACTTGATACCACCAAAAAACGACTAGCAGACATCAACAGGAGAAGATTAAAATCATTTGTGAAGATGTCGCGCTGGTCTTGATACCACCAGAAAACTACTAGCACTAAGCAGACATCAACAGGAGAAGATTAAAACAGATTGGCTATTGATCTAATTATGAAATTACAAGCAAATATTGTGGCATCATTTGTCAAGATGTCACGTTGGGTTCAGTTACTCCAAACGTCATGCCCATTGTCAGCATAGGAAAAACAATGCCCTTACATTAGAACTGAATGTTATAGAGGAAGTTCTAGTGCAGATCTATTAGAACCACTATGAAGTGTCCACAGGACTCAATCGTTTTCATGGGCTGCGGTTAATAGGTTAGTATTTTTTTTTAACCTTTTGACTCCAGCACCCTATCCACTAGCATCCTGCACTGTCAACCAAGCTAGCAAAGCAAAAACTTAACCCTTTGATTCCATCACCCTATCCACCAGCTTCCTGGCCGACCCCTCTACCCACGCTGAGGAAGGGGTGAGGGAGTCAAAGGGTTCAGTTTCTGCAGTTGGAGGACAGGGTGTGGGAGTCAAAGGGTTAAACTAAAGATAGTCAAAATGACGTCAGGTAACCATTTTCCGGAAGGCAACAACAACAACAAAAAAGTTCAAAAAGTTATGAGAAACGTTGAATGAATACATGTGAATACTGCTTGAGATCACTCATGACTTTAGCATTACTCATGGATCAGTTCACGAGACCTTAAAAAGAAAAACTGCATGAAACACATTGCAGCACTGCCGCCATGAAAGAGACAACCATCAGAGTGGGACGTCCTGACTCTCCTGGACCATCAAGTCAAGGAGAAACCATGGAAATTCAAAGATGATGATGATATGTGCCTACGATAACACAAGTTATTGTTATTGTTGTTTAAAGCTCAGCTGATTGCGTACAGCCAAATCAGGGCTATAACCAGTTCAAAACATACACAATACTTCAACAGGAAAAAAAAGGAAAAGAAAATTAAGAGCACATATCAATGCACTGGCGCACATAATCTAAGGAGATGCCACTGGCGTTGACCAGTCCGTCCAATTTATCGCACAAGGTATTCAAAAAACACATTTGAGTACAAATTTAAGCATACCTAAGGACACCAAAACATATAAAAATGGGCCTAAATTACCTAAAATCACTTCCCCACATCTCTTTTCCTAGATCCAAAAATGTACTTGAATACATGTACCCAATTACCAATCCTAAGAGAAAGTACATAAGACTTTATTGAACACATACAGGTGAATGGACCAGCAAGGCAGAAAATGATAGGAAGAAATGACAGAAAGCAAAGGAAGAAGAAAGAAACAAAGAGAGTGACAGAAATGAGGACATTTCTAGCACAAAATTTCCAGAAGGTGGGGATACTACTTATACTGAAAGAGCCCCCGGCATCAACAAGAGTGAAGTCATAGCACATTGCATTCCAGTGAGACAAACTATTAAACAATACAAATACAGGATGTTTCTGATGAAGATTTCAAGACCTGCAGTCTCAAATAAATGTGTAACTGTTAAATGATTCACCACTAGTTTTACATGGAAATGCATCCTGCCATGAAGAAGAGAGGGTAACATCACTTTTGACATAATATCAATGGGAGAAGATAAAAAGCATTTTTACCAACAAATGCCTATCAATTACCATCAGGAAGAGAGTTCTTGAATGTTATATAGAACTCATAATGTTATACGGTTGTGAGGCGTGGACAGTCAACAAACAAAGCCAGAACAAGATTGAAGCAGCTGAGATGTGGTTTCTAAGAAGAATGTTGAGATTTCCTTGGACAGCAAAGAAAACAAACCAGACAGTCTTGATGGAGGCAGGCACAAGAAGATCATTCATAAGGAAGATTAGGAAAAGACAGGCAACATTTACAGGCCATTTTATGAGGAAAGGGGAATTAGAGCACCTGGTCACAACAGGAAAGCTTGAGGGAAAGAGACACCAGGTAGACACAGGGAAAAAATATTGGACGGATTTACAGATGGCTGAGGACAGACAGGGTGGAAGATGTGCTTGCGGCAACAAGGGATAGATACATATGGAGGGCCATGATTGCCAATGTCATGTGGCATGGCACTTGATGATGATGATGATCAATGGAAGGCTCTGCCACATCCCACCTATTCTCCAGATACGAATCCCCAAGATCTGATTTATTCTCCATCCTTTTCACTTGATATCCATGGACACTAAATTTGACACTGTTGTAATATCCCCTATCTTATTTACTTATGTGGTTGAAAATATTCCCCAAAACCAATTCTACAAATCTATTTAAGGATAAAGACAAAGAAAGCTTGTATAAATCTATTTAAAGATAAAGACAAAGCAAGCATGTATGAATCTATTCAAAGATAAAGACAAAGCAAGCATGTTTAAATTATTTAAAGATAAAGACGAACCAAGCATGTATAAATCTACTTATGGATAAAGACAAAGCAAGCATGTATAAATCTATTTAAGGATAAAGACAAAGCAAGCATTGTTTAAATCTATTTAACTTAATTTAAGGTCAAAGACAAAGCAAGCATGTTTAAATCTATTTAAGGTCAAAGACAAAGCAATCATGAATACAAAGTGAACAGGGAAAAACTGTTCAGCACTTTACACTTTGTGCTTTTGAATGTCTCATGGTTTACATGTATGATAATTGTGACCCATTCTCACAAAAGGCACAATAAGTCTCAGTTTGGGCATTTTCAGGTTATGGTATCACTATAATGTTTAGAATCTCAGCTTTCACATGGTACTAAAGTTGAGTTTCAGGCTACAAAAACAAAAAAGTTATGGGCTTTCAAAGATGAGAGGAGTCAAGTCAGCCATTTTCAGAAAAAAAAATGTTGAAGAGAATAGGCCTGAATTGAAAAGGTATTGTCAGAAACTCTTCAGCAACAAGCATGAAATAACCATAGCAGCTGAAATTCCATACTTCCATTGTTTAGTTAATTGTCCATCCATCCAAAACAACAAAAAGAAAAATAAATTTAAGAAAAGCGTACTTTGATCACCAAAATGTTATGGAACTTGTGAATATTTTGAAAGGAGAAGAAAACATTAAAACAAAAAAATGATACTTATCGATTGAATTTGACTTTATTGTGTTAGGACATGGTGTAAAAGTGGTTATAAAGCATGAAAATGCAGAAAACTCAAAATCGGCTTATTGTCCCTGTTTAGAGTTTTCAGCCCACAGCAGCAGAAGGCCTCACCCAACTTATTGTACCTTTAGTCAGAGCAGGTCACAATTATGTTTTAGAGTCCACTCACAGAGAGCCAAGTTGTCAATTTTGTTCCAGGGTCGATTTTCAATGTGACACTCTCTCCAGCCAACATAGGCTGGCTGCGTCAACGAAGCCGCTTTCCATGGTAATTCTGAAATCATCAATGTATTTATGGAGAACAGTTCTAGTGTCTACTTGAAGAAATTTAGGTTGATATTACTCCTCCTTTCCTTTCTTCTTTCAAACTTTGTCAGATTATTTGACTGAAGTGTTGAAAGTTACTTTACTTGCTCCCCTGCTCAATTCAATTATGCAATACTGCACATTTGCGCATATGTACATACACATGCATGTCTGTGTGGACCATTAAAAAATATCTACCCTATTTCTATCTATATATCCTGTCTTATCTATCTGTCTGTCCTATCTATCTACCTACCTGCCTACCTACCTACCTACCTACCTACCTATCTACCTATCTATGTATGTATCTATAAATGTACATATGTGTGTGTACACGTATGTATAACAAAAACAACACAAATTTTGAAAATGACAATAAAACAAAAACAGATAACTGTTTTTTGCACATTTTATTATTAGCAAAGTATACTATTTACAAATGCAGAATAAGAAAAGTAAAACCAACACTTCAATTATTCTTAACAGATCTGAGACAGGCAGATATGTGTTTAACAATAGTATGCAATATGACAAATCTGTACAGAAATGGGCATCATACACAAATCTGATACAAACTGATTAAGACAAAAGGAGTAAAATATTGTTATAAAAGGTTTTTGTCAATAGAAGTCAGGCATTAAACATATACAATTACATAATTTTTTGCCAAGAAATGTGTGGTTTTTATAGCAGCCTTGGTTGAATTAAATTAACATTGACCACAAGGTGATTGTTGTATAATTGCGCTTGTCCAATTATGTATGTGTGTGTATATATGTATATAATATAACAGTGTGTGGACAGCTCTATAAAGTTCTGCAATGTAACTGCCATTAAACACTATATGAGATGACTATGTATATTATGCTGAACAACACTGAATGATAAACAGAAGGAGTAAGTTTACTTAAAGCTTATGTTATGCACTGTATTAGATATTGATACTGACTATTTGATTTACAATTTACAATATTTACAATATTTTATTTATATAGCGCAAAATCTTGATAAAATCAAATCTAAGCGCTGAAACAGACACACACACGCACGCACACGCACGCACGCACGCACGCACGCACGCACACACGCACACACACACACACACACACGGCTATAAATGGGGAGAAAGAATAAAAGCAATGGAAAATTATAGAGAGCATATTATATACAATTATATATTACAATGTGATTCCCCTCCAAGTGGAGACAGGCTGCAGAGGGGATTGAGTGAGGTCAGGATTTTATGCAGAGGAGAAAAGGTGAGTTTTGAGAGCGGACTTGAAGGAGACAAAAGTAGGTTGCTGAAGGACTGAGAGAGGAAGTTTGTTCCAGGAGAGTGGACCAGAAACAGAGAAGGCTCGTGGACCATAGGTATTGAGCTCAGTGCGTGGAAAGCGAAAAGTCAGAGGATCGGAGGCAGAGCGGAGGGTACGTGAGGGAACATAGATCTCAAGTAGGCTTGACAGGTAATCGGGGGCTGCGTTATTGAGGCTTTTGTAGCACATGGTGTCTAGTTTGTACTGTATGCGCTTTGATACAGGGAGCCAGTGAAGTTGTGCCAGGAGAGGAGATATGTGGTCAGCTTTTTTCTTTTTGAGTACAAGGCGTGCAGCATTGATGATTACCCCTATGTACAGTAAGAATGTTGAAACATTGTTTGTGCAAACCTTGTCAAATTAAAAAATTTGGAATATAAAAAACAAGCAAACATAATTTTGATGATAGAACCTTTTTTCATTAACAACAAACATGTATACAAAATTGGGAAAAGCATTCAATGTAAAAAGAATTGCATTTTGTTTCTCTGGTGTGTGCATGCATGCACTTGTATATGTGTGCATTATTCCTTTCACCACTTTGGGCAGCTGAAATCAACCACAGGGGTTCACAACTGTGACTCCAGTTGACCGACTGTCAGATGACTGCGGGCTACTGTATGTTTTTCTTGTTTAACCCTTTCTCATGTGTAGATTCTGCTCAGAAACTCTTCCTAGTATTCAGAGATTTTCCAAAGCGTGTGAATGAAAAGGTCAGACGCTGACCGATATCTTGTAAATGGGGCGATGTGTGGTACCAAACTCAGCATCATTCTTTCATTGGTTTATCCTGACTTTCGCGGGAAACTTCATTCATGAGGTGTGTGTAACCCCCAGTGCTTAGAGCGTGATGGAAATTCCCCACCAGGCCTAAGTAAAACGCGCGGGTGTAAATAAAAAGCGGGGTTTCCCAGTCTGCGGGCTGCAGCGGGTGTAAATAAAAAGCGGGGTTTCCCGGTCGGCGGGCTGCGGCGGGATAAATGGGAAAGGGTTAAAGCCCAGCCGACTGTGGGTAAAGCCATATCAGGGTTATAACTGTTCAGGGTTCATACAGATTTCCAGACAAAAAATTTAAGGACTTTTTAAGGACTTTTGAAGCACTTTTTTTTTTAATTTAAAGACTTACTTCAAGGATAACTTTAAGAAATATAATCATGAAATTCTGACACAAATTAAATCATTCACTGTTACTCTTCAATACTCACATCATGGATCCTCTGCGAGCATTTCTTTAGGAATTTCAGCTGTTTATATCAGTAGAGCCACAAATGTTTGTTTCAACCTTTTTTTTTTTTTTTTAACAAACTCAAGATTTTACACAGACTTTATTAAAAATCATAGGCAGTGACAAAACTTACAGGCTGTTTAAGGGTGATCACTTAGTTTCGTCCCGCCGCGGCAGCTGTAGCAGCGCGAAGCCCACTGAGTGCTGCCCTGACCTAGAAATACGAGCTCGTAGCTCCGCCTTGTTTCCGGCGATCTCGCTACGCCGTATAAGCGCAGTAGTAACTATTACAAACAAGTGACTTCAGTTTTCCACTAATTTTCTCAAGAGCTTTGTTTGTATTGGTCTGTAATATGCATCATTAAAAAGATGAGATTTTTCTCAATAAAATGATATGTAACTCAACACGTTACGTGCATGTAAGTGTCTAACTAAACGCACAGAGAAGAAAGAGAATGAAAGACGTGTTGACATGATTTTCAATCTTCGACCGTGAAATGATCAATGTTCCAACGCCGGTAAAATCCAAATGCCAGTTCTCGAATAAAAGTAAAGGCACACATTAGAAGAATGTTGTCTGTAGAGGACGGCTGTTTTTCATTTTTCAAGTTTCGGGGCTCGGGGGCCACGTACAGCGTATCGTAATAACACATGTGACAGCTAAGGTAAACAGGGATGCCGGCGAGGCGGTTGGTGGTTACTGGTTCTGGCAGCTCATTAATCTTTAGAGTCTTCAGTGAATGTTGGTATCATTTCAGTCCTCTGGATAACGCTTACCACGTACTCACTGTGGCAGAATTCCTTTGTGCTTGATAATTGTGTATAGTGTTGCCTTGGACATTTTCGTTTGAAATATAAGTGTACTGAGACGACCAGAGTCAGGTTTTGCATGTTGTAGTCGTTGATTATCTCTGTTTATTTTCTTTTGTTTTTGTTGTGTGTATGTGTGTGTGTGTATGTGTGTGTGTGTGTGTGTGTGTGTGTGTGTGTGTGTGTGTGTGTGTGTGTATGTGTGTGTGTGTGTGTGTGTGTGCATGCACATTTCATGAGACAATTAATAAGGGCCCAAATACATTAAGCAAAGTGCAAAGTATTCTCTCTCTCTCTCTCTCTCTGTCTGTCTGTCTGTCTGTCTGCCTGTCTGTCTGTCTGTCTGTCTGCTTGATGTTTATGTGTATGCATTTCATGAATGAAATAAGTAAAGACTTTTGAGTATTATTATCATTGTTAAGCAAAATACATAGTATTCTTGTGCGTGTGTTTGTTTTTGTTTGATTGTTTGTTTGTTTGTGTATTGTGGTGTGTGGGGGGGGGGGGGGGGGGGAGCGACAGACAGGCAGCCAGAAAGATTTCAGTGTAGTTAAGTGGGTATGATATTCAGGAGTTTTTATTTCTTTTTAATACCAGTGAACCTAAAGTTCTCATAAATGTATTAAGTTTTCTCTCCCTCCCCCCCCCCCCCCTCTCTCTCTCTCTGTCTTTCCATTTTTTTTAATGAATGGTGGTCTCGGTATCATGATCCCAATCTTGACTCTTGCATGGACATGTGTGTATACATTCCTACTATGGCAGTAAGGAGATTGCCGTATACAAGACTATAAGTGAAATGTTGGTGCTAGTGTGAAAGATAATGGAGTCTATGCCGTTATCAGTGATCTCGATTTACCCACCGCTACCTCCGCAAGAAGCAAAAAAAGATCCGTTTGATAAGTCAGTCTGTTAAAACATACTTTACTCTTCCTCTGTATGTGTTTCTTTCTGCTGTAATAACTGGTGAACTCTTGTTTTCGTTGTTGGAAGTTGGCTTATTTTTCTCATGAAACAGTGAAGGCGCGATATTTTCAGAATCGTTCTCCTCCTTTTCTGTGTAATCCCGTTACGCATTATGGCAACAAACCAGTTCGTGTTTGATATCTATGTGTAGGAGAGAGAGTCTACTTTTCGGTAAGATTGATAATTACATATATGGCTAAATGACCAAAGCAGTATTGCGGGAAATGTAGAAACGGTAGTAATCACGGCACACAAAGGCAGCCACACAGCTGCTTACCGATGACTCACAGCTCAAAACCGCTGACGGGCCGTGTAGCGCAGCGGGTAAGCAGGAAAAAACGCCTCTCGCGTGCGAATCGCTGCCACCGTGTCCGAAAACTAAGTGATCGCCCGGCGCCGGTTTAAACAGCCGTGCTTAAGGACTTTTTAAAGACCTTTCAGCAAAAGCCTGATTTTTAAGGACTTTTAAGGCCTTAAAAAGCATGCCCTCAAAATTAAGGACTTTTAAGGACTGTGCAAACCCTGCTGTTTCAAAGCACATACAAAATTTCAACAGGAAAAAAAAAGAAAAGAAATTTAAATACACTGTTATTGCTAATGTTGTTTAAAGCCCAGCCACTATGCGTAGAGCCATATCAGGGCTATAACTGTTCCAAAGCATATACAAAACTTCAAAAAGAAAAAGAAAAAAGAAAGAAAAGATTTATACACATATCAGTGCATTCGCGCATATAATCTAATGAGATGCCCTTGGCGTTGACGACTCCATCCAGTTTATCCACAGGCGGTTTAATTAAAAAACACATCTGAAAGTTAAATTTATGTAAGGACACAAAACATATATAAAAACGGGTAAAATTACCTAAAATTGCTTTGCATACCTCACTTTCTTAGAGCCCAAAATGCACGTACTAAATGTACGCAATTATCAATCCTAAGAAAAAGTACGTAAAACTTTCTCAAACAACACATACAGGTGAATGGACCAGTAAGGCAGAGAATGATGGGAAGAAATGACAGAAAGTAAAGGAACAAGGCAGAGACTGACAGAAAAGAGGAAATTTCTGGCACAGAATTTCCAGGTGGGGATACTATCTATACTGAAAAAGCCCCCAGCATCCCCATGGAGAGGGGGAGAGGGGAAGGGGGGGCCCAGTTTGCCAGTAAAGACCCACCTGGTTACAGAAAGGAATAACTTCTGTAGCATGATTTACCTTAGATGCTGTTTACATTCCAGTACCACACACTGTTAAAGAAACAAGTCCCACAATACCTCCACACAACATGGCGACCAAAACCAATCCACAGGACCAAATATCGGCTGGCTCAGCATGGTACGGTTTGCCGCCCAGCACCTCAGGAGCCAGGTAAGGAGTTGAGCCACAAACCCTCTCCAGCATGCGCCATTTCCCTTGTATACGAAACATTGTGGCCAGACCAAAGTCAGCAATCTTCAGATTATCTGCAAAATAAGACAAGAGAAACAATGGAAATTAGTGCCCTCATGTTTGGTTTTGATGCTATGTACGTGGCTCCTATGAACTGTCTGACCCATTTCTCCCTCTAATTCTCTTCTTACTGCTGTTTAAAGCCCAGCTGACCGTGTAGAGCCATATCAGGGCTACGACCATTTCCCTGCATGTACAATACTTCAACAGGGACAACAACAAAAAAAGGAAAAGAAAATTAAGTACATATATCAATGCATTCAAGCACATAATCTAAAAAGATGCCCCTGGCGTTGACCACTCCGTCCAATTTATCCCAAAGTGGATTTAAAAAACATACCTGAATACAAATTTAAACATAACTAAGGACACTAAAACATATATAAGAACAGGTCTGAATTACCTAAGACTGCTTTTGCATATCTCACCTCCCTAAAGCCGAAAATGTACTTAATACATGCACCCAATTATCAATCCCAAGAGAAAAGTACGTAAGACTTTATCAAACACATACAGGTCCATAGGCCAGCAAGGCAGAGAATGATAGGAAGAAATGACGGAAAGCAAAGGAGCAAGGTAGAAACAAAGAGAGTGACAGAAAAGAGGAAATTCCTAGCATATCATTTCCAGAAGTGAAGATACTATTTATACTGAAAGAGCCCCCTACATCCCCACGAGGCAATCCCTCTGACTATGTCATCCCAACGTGACGACACGACAGTACCATCAGTGACATGTAGCAATCCCAGACAGACGGCTATTGTTCCCACAGACACAGTGTCATCATTGAGACAATGCGATCATGAACTCGGCGCAATCACTGACACTGTGCAATCACTAACGCGGGCTAGTTGGCAAAGCCATGGACTCAAGATCTGATATCTTGAGTTCAATCCCAGCCCGCAACATTAAAAACTGGCCTGTTTGCTGCCCATTTTAATGTTTACATCATTCTGGTGGCGTCAGCTTAATGTTTGATAAGTCCCCCTTCCCCCTTTCCCCATTTCAAGACCTTGCCAGCGCATAGGGTTTTGCGCAGGCATCGGAAGACCCGAAGTCTGTCAGATAATTGCTGACAGGTTCGGGTGGAGCTCATATGGAGTTTTCCAAGTGCAGTGAATCCCTCTTCAACAAACTACAAATCACTAACACAGCCACGTTACAGATATAGAGTGATCACT
The DNA here is from genome assembly GCA_030674185.1 of Monoplex corrugatus. Classification (NCBI taxonomy): domain Eukaryota; kingdom Metazoa; phylum Mollusca; class Gastropoda; order Littorinimorpha; family Ranellidae; genus Monoplex; species Monoplex corrugatus. Next base: position 19,522,008 of record JAPXFY010000034.1, read on the forward strand.
GACACAGACATTGTGTGATCGCGAACACAGACACCAACATTTAACCCTTTGACTCCCACGCCCTGTGCACCAGCATCCCGCATTATCAACCATGCTAGCAAGCAAAAACTTAACCCTTTGACTCTTTCATCAGCTGGTGGATAGGGCAAGAGTGTCAAAAGGTTAAGTATTCACAGTTGTTGGATAAGGAGGGGAGTTAAAGGATTAAAGAAAACCTGAATATGAACGCAAACATACTTATATTAAACATATCTAAACACTGGCTTGAATTACCTACACTGCTTCTACACATCAGATTTCCTTTGAGCCAAAAATGCATTTATTAATAATATATCATCAATACATCATCAATCTTAGAAAGAAGGTATGTACGGCTTTATAGAACACATGTGTACAAGAGAAAGGACCAACAAAGCAAAAAACGATAGGAAGAGATGACAGAGAGCAAAGGAGCAAGACAACATCACACACAAAGGAGCAAGACAGAAATAGACAGAATGCCAGAAAAGAGGAAATCTTTAGCCCAGAATTTCCTTCTGGGATACTGTGTATACTGAAAGAGCCCCTGGAATCTCCATGTGAGGACCCCACCAATTATCATCCACAGTACTATGACCTGCAGCTTCTTTAACCCTTAGACTCCCGCACCCTATCCACCAAATGCAAAAACTTAACTGGTGGATAGGGTGAGGGAGTCAAGGGGTTAAGTTTTTGCTTTGCTATCTTGGTTGACAATGCAGGATGGTGGTGGACGGGGTGTAGGAGTCACAAAGGGTTAAGTTTTTGCAGTTGGTGGATAGGGTGCAGGAGTCAAAGGGTTAAGGAGGCCTAGCTCGGATGTCAACTAATCAACTCACCCTCTTCGTCTAACAGCAGGTTCTCTGGCTTGATGTCTCTGTGGGACACTCCTTTCATGTGCAGGTATTCCTGCCCACGACAAAACAAGTTACATTAGTAAGTGGAGTGGGTGGCCTTGCAGTTAACCTGTTAACTGCTTCTGACCGAATATTCGGTCGGAAGAAACATACACCTCCATGCCACTGACCGAATATTCAGTCGGCGACTTTTCCTATTTTTAGCCAGAAAACCCCAATACTTTCAGTGACGTGTGAGATATAAACGGAAACTTCAGGATTCCCTATATACATAGATGCTAATTATGTATGTGTGACATTTTACAGTCTTTTCCGCCAGTGTGGTTGAAAAGGTGACCCCCTACAGGTGATTACTGTTCAGCGACTGCAAACAATGGTGGATGAGCTCGCTTCAACACTGAGTGTCAATCAGGCCCGAAAAACAACTTATACAGCAAAAGAAGTTGCAGAAATCATCACTTGTGGAGCTGATTCTGATTTGCAGTCTGTTGATTCACTTGATAAGAGTGAAAATGATGATAATCTGGCAATATTTCGATGTTGATGTCCAAAGTCGGACTTGACCCAGATAAGAGTCGGAGTGACATTACTAGCATTGGCGATCTTAAAAACTAAAGTACTGTTGCTCCTGATGTATTGTAAAGTATACCGAACAAGAAAATATATAGTACTGTGGGTTTTCTAGGCTGGATGAAGGGATATGAATCTTTTTTATTTTAAGTCAAGACATTTAAAACTCCCGTGGCACAGACGATTTACCTCTTTATTTAAACTTTGGCACTCAAGGGGTTAAAGCATCTGCCCAAGCCACCAGAAACCCAAGTTCTAATCACAGACTGGACAAGGATTTCCCCTCCCCCACCCCCACTAAGTTTTAAGTGGTGGTCTAGGTACTGGTTTTCAGATGAGACAATTGACCGAAGTTCTGCGTGCAGCATCCACTCATAACACGTTAAAGATCCCTCAGCGACAAAGGAGATGTCCTTGGCAAATTCAGAAGGGAAAAATTTCCACTTTCAAAAACACACAGAAGAGATATACATGCAAACAAAAAAAACAAAAATAAAAAAAAATAAAAACTAGGGGCAGCACTGCAATGTAGCAATGCGCTGCCGAGAGAAGTCTGAACTTCCCATAAATTCCTTTTGACGAAAAATAGTTAAATTGTTATTTTTGTTCAAAGCCCAACCAACTGTGTACAACCATATCAGGGCTATAACCAGTTAAAAACATACACAATACTTCAACACGGAAAAAAAAAAAAAGAAAATTAAGCACAGATACCAATGCATTCATGCACATAATCTAAGGACATGCCCCTGGCGCTGACCACTGTCTAATTCACCACAGAAGGGATTTAAAAAATACACCTGAATGAAAATTTAAACATAACTAAGGACACTATAACATATACATAAACAGGCCTAAATTAACTAATATTGCTTCCACATATCTCATTTCCCTAGAGCCAAAAATGCACTTAATACATGTACCCACTTATCAGTCCTCAGAAAAAGTGCACGAGACTTTATCAAACACATACAGGTGAATGGACCAGCAAGGCAGAAAATGATAGGAAGAAACGACAGAAAGCAAAGGAGGAAGTAAGAAACAAAGAGAGCGACAGAAAAGGGGAAATTTCTAGCACAGAATTTCCAGAAAGTGGGGATACTATTTATGCTGAAAGAGTCCCCGGCATCCTCATGTGGGGCAGTGATCTTCTGACTAGATCTGTCCTTAACACATTCTGTACTGTGTCACGAGATCCTCATGACTCAGCTTTCTCTCTACGTGGACCACGTCACGAGGATTTCGTGCCCTGAACCGTAGTTTCAGTTTCGAGCATATAAATAGAAAATGACCGCATTTCTGACGTGAACCCTTTTCCGGCAAAGGGAGTATACTCTTGTCATTTCCATTCTGCGTTTACATGACGTTTGAAGCGGCAAAAATGGCAAAAAACAGGCGTAATTTGAGTGTTTCTGAAGTCTCTCTCCTAACATTACTTGGTCAATAGTCAGTACAGTGACTTATTTTCTTGATAGGAAAAGGGTTAAAGTGTCAGTTACATACACTAACACTTTCAACCCAATTAAACCAGTACTTACCAAGCCATTAATCAGCTGGCGAAAATACTTCTGCGCCTTCGCTTGAGCCATGCCCACGTCCGGTTCTGAATAAGTAAACAATTACAATTATTCAATACACACACAGAGATGCATCTCTCTCTCTCTATAATATACATTCAGTACTTCAGTAGACACTGAGGATTCAAAATTTTCTGTTACTGACAAAACAGTCACTGTTATTGTTATTGTTGTTTAAAGCCCAGCCGACTGCGTAGAGGCTTATCAGGGCTATAATCCCTTCAAAACATACAAAACTTCGGCAGGAAAAAAGGAACAGAAAATTAAGTACACATATCAATGTATTCATGCACATAATCTAAGGACATGCCCCTGGCGTTGACCACTCCATCCAATTTATCACACTGGGGATTTAAAAAACACACCTGAATACAAATTTAAGCATACCTAAGGACACCAAAACACTTACAAAAACAGGCCTAAATTACCTAAAATTGCCTCTGCACATCTCACTTCCCTAGAGCCAAAAATGCACTTAATACATGCACCCAATTACCAATCCTAAGAGAAAGTACGTAAGACGTTATCTAACACATACAGGTGAATGGACTAGCAAGGCAGAAAATGACAGGAAGAAACGACAGAAAGCAAAGGCGGAAGAAAGAAACAAAAAGAGTGACAGAAAAGAGGAAATTTCTAGTACAGAATTTCCCGAAGATGGGGATACTCTTTACACTGAAAGAGTTCCTGGTCTCCCCAATGGGGTCAAAACAGTCAAAGTGTCCAAAGCACAAAGCTGAAACTACATCAAAGACAAAGACACCTCATCTGTGTACACGACTACATCATTTCACATTAAGTGAAAATTTCCTCGTTAACTCTTTCACCGCCAAGTTTCACCAGAAACGGCACTCCTCAGTGCCCAGTATATTTTGGGCAGCCAATGTTGCAGCGCAGTATGCATTTTTAAAAGCTTATATCTCAAAGACTTACTTTTTTTTGTTTTTGCTGTGTACATGTAAAGGGCAGATGTTGTATTCATACATGAATGCTTGCTTATGTTTATGTGCTTGATTCATTATTCCACAGATAATCTTATTATAAAGAAAAACATTTTTTTTCATACGGTTTATTAGTTGTACTACTGAACTTATTTTGTGAGTTGTGCGCCAGATATCATTATAATAAATGAGGAAAAGCAATGGAAAATCTACACACAAAGTCAGCTGTCTGCTTATTCTACTCGAAGTGGTAGACAATGCATGTCGATTTGCAATCATTTTGGAGAAAATGCTTCGAAGAAAACGTGACGTAATTCCGACTGTTCACAAAGCCACACTTCGGCCTTACTGCTGAAAAACTAGGTCGCTGGGTTAAGTTTGAAAATAGCACAGTCGCCTGCATCGACCAGTGGAGCTGTCAGAAGCTTTGTACCCGCGCGAAAAGTTATCGTTTAGCATAACTCCCCAAGTCGCAAAAATGCGACAGTGGCGGTCGTATGGGAAGTCGCTTGATTGCAACCATGGCGGGAAAAGAATTAATTGCATGAGAATCATCAAACAATCCATCTCTCATCATTTATTGATTTTGTTTCATCCATCTAGTTTTTATCCACTTATCCTTTCATCTGCTTATTCCTTCGTCTACTTTTCTACAATACATGGCCTGGGTTTATTTACAAAATATTTAATCTCCAAACCTTGCACTGCAGACGAAATCCATTCAATGCTTCACCCTTTGACTTCTGCACCCTATCCATCAACCGCAAAAACGTAACCCTTTGACTCCCTCACCTTATCCATTAGCTTCCTGCAGGAAGCAGCTGGTGGATAGTGTGAGGGAGTCAAAGGGTTACGGTTTTGCTTTGCTGGCGTGGTTGACAATGCAGGATGCTGGTGGACAGAGTGTGGGAGTCAAAGGGTTAAAAAAATAAATAAATAAATAAAAAAAACAACTTAACTGTGACATGTTCAGAAAATGACCGCATGCAAGTCAAATGGACAAACACTGGATTTCCAATCGTAAAGTCTTGGGTTCATCTGCCTAGATACCTCCGCCTCGTGAATAAAGAATGAACATTTTTCTGATCTTTTCTAGACCTGAGTCAACATGTGTGCCTATAATCTCTCAGTGTACATCAGCATCATCATCATCATCATCATCATCATCATCATCATGTGCCCTGCCGCATGGCACTGGCGATCATGGCCCTCCACACGAATCTATCCCTTGTCACTGCAAGTACATCTCCCACCCTCTCCTGCAAGCCCATCCAATATTTTCTCCCTGGGTCTGTCTGGTGTTCTCTTTCCCTCCAGCTTTCCTGTTGTGACCACGTGCTCCAATTCCCCTTTCCTCATAAAATGTCCTATAAATGTTGCTTTCTTTTCCTAATCTTCTTTACTAATGATCTTCTTGTGTCTGCCTCCTTCAAAACTGTCTCGTTTGTTTTCCTTCCTGTCCATGGACCTCTCAACATTCTTCTTACAAACCACATTTCAGTTGCCTTAATTTTGTTCTCACTATGCGTGTCAACTCTCCACACCTCACAACCGTACAACAGTATCGGTCCTATACATAATATTCAAGAACTTTTGGTGTACATGCACACAAAATATCTATATATACGTGAAACATGAAAATACTCGGCATGCACACCCACCAAAGATGCAGACTGTGCAACAACACAATGGACTGTGGTCAGCTTGCCGAACAGCTCGAGTTCTCCACTAAAAAGCTTGATTGTGTGTAATGTGCAGCAAATCCAAGTGAGCTTGGAGGACAGAGCTATCATCATCATCATCATCATCATCATCATCATGTGCCTTGCCGCATGGCGCTGGCGATCGTGGCCCCCCATATGAATCTACATCCCTTGTCGCATATGAGTACACTCTAAATAGCAAGAAGACTGAAGTCATGGTAATCAGTAAAAAAAAAAAAAGAAAAAGAAAACAAACAAACAAACAAACAAAAACCATGAAATGCCCTCATGCAAAATAACAGCAAATGGCACAACTTTGAGACAGGTTGATAAGTTTAAATATCTGAGCACGGTCATCTCCCCAGACAGCAGATGCACATCAGAAATAGCCAGCAGAATCGGCCAAGCCAAAACAGCATTCAAGACAGCGAAGACAGCGCCATACAAGAGCAATTCATAATAAGGTTTGAGGTCAGACAGCCAAGCCAAAACAGCATTCTAGACAGCGCCATACAAGAGCAATTCATAATAAGGTTTGAGGTCAGACAGACGGCCTAGCCAAAACAGCATTCAAGACAGCGCCATACAAGAGCAATTCATAACGCAGTCTGAGGTCAGACAGACGGCCAAGCCAAAACAGCATTTAAGACAGCGACATACATGAACAATTCATAACGCTCTTTGAAGTCAGAAGATGGCCAAGCCAAACAGCATTCAAGACAGCGCCTACAAGAGCAATCATAATGAGGTTGAGTCAGACAGACGCCTAGCCAAAACAGCATTCAAGACATCGCCATACAAGAACAATTCATAATGAGGTTTGAGGTCAGACAGACGGCCTAGCCAAAACCGCATTCAAGACAGCGCCATACAAGAGCAATTCATAAGGTTTGAGGTCAGAAAGACAGCCAAGCCAAAGCAGCATTCAAGACAGCGCCATACAAGAGCAATTCATAACAAGGTTTGAGGACAGACAGACGGCCTAGCCAAAACAGCATTCAAGACAGCGCCATACAAGAACAATTCATAATGAGGTTTGAGGTCAGACAGACGGCCTAGCCAAAACAGCATTCAAGACAGCGCCATACAAGAGCAATTCATAATAAGGTTTGAGGTCAGACAGACGGCCAAGCCAAAACAGCATTTAAGACAGCAACATACATGAACAATTCATAACGCTCTTTGAAGTCAGACAGATGGCCAAGCCAAAACAGCATTCAAGACAGCGCCATACAAGAGCAATTCATAATGAGGTTTGAGGTCAGACAGACGTACCTATTTTGTCGTAGAGTTCTCCTCCACAGGCGTACTGCAGAAACAGGTACTGCATGTTGCTCTCTTTCCTCATCCCGAAAAGGCGGAGGACGTTCTCATGCCTGAGCATTCTGTGGATGCAAACCTGCACAGCATTGTCTTCCCTGTCAATCATGACATGTTGGGGACAGTACAAAACACAGGTTAAAAAAAAACATTATACAATGCATGTGTGGCTGTGTTTCACTTCGGCAATTCCGGACAATGCAACACACACACACACACACACAAAACACACACACACAAACATGTAGGATGCTGACATAGGATACACTCAATCTGCTAGGCATGTGACCCTTGACACAAGTTGTCATCCTGTATGTCTCTCAAACACACACACACACACACACACACACACACACACACACACACACACACACACACAACCCCACACACACACACACACACACAGAGGATGGTGAAACTTTGTATGCATGTGCACAAAAACTGAAAATACGTCACCTCTTTGCGGACGTCCTCAGCAGCAGATGGTTTTCTCCCTTCCAAATCGATAATCTTGACAGCCACTGCTTCTTCCGTCTTGGCATTGTAAGCCAACCTGACCCTGAACCAGCATCACACCATTTATTCTCATTCACATTCTTAGCTAGTTCTCAGTCACTGTTGTAAAATATACTCAGATTTCTTTGATCTGAAATAGCAAGACGCAAGACAGTAAACAAGAGTAATCGTGCGCAGAAAACAATCCGTTAGATCTGAAATAATAAGATGAAAGAAAGAAAACATGATTAATGCCTAAAAAACAAGCCACTATGTACACATCAAATTTCATTCAGCTGTTGAGGGGGGGGGGAGGGAACCAGGAAGACTAATTGCGGTTACCCTACTAACACTTACCCTCTACCTCGGGGTTACCCTATTAACACTTACCCTCTACCTTAGGTTACCCTACTGACACTTACCCTCTACCTTGGGGTTACCCTGATACTTACCCTCCACCTTGGGGTTACCCTACTGACACCCTCTACCTTGGGGTTACCCTACTGACACTTACCCTCTACCTTGGGGTTACCCTACTGACACTTACCCTTTATCATGGGGTTACCTACTGACACCCTCTACCTTGGGGTTACCCTACTGACACCCTCTACCTTGGGGTTACCCTACTGACACTTACCTTCTGCCTTGGGGTTACCCTACTGACACCCTCTATCTTAGGTTACCCTACTAACACCCTCTACCTTGGGGTTACCCTACTGACACTTACCCCCTACCTTAGGTTACCCTAACACCCTCTACCTTAGGTTACCCTATTGACACTTACCCTCCACCTTGGAGTTACCCTACTGACACCCTCTACCTTGGGGTTACCCTACTGACACTTACCCTCTACTTTGGGGTTACCCTTATGAAACTTGCCCTCTGCCTCCCACCTTTTATCTTGCTCCTGGTTTTACAACAAAAAGACACCTTCAAATGAAGACAACGGCTTTAAGCAACGAACTTCATATCTGGCAGTTACAACTCAAAGAGACAATAGCCGCATAATCCAAATGCTCCAAAATCTCCAACCTTCCAGGCTATAAGATGAAAAATTCCATCTACGTCTTATCTTCATGTATAAGGGTTGCGGAGCAAATTCTGCAATAGCTGATCACACCTTTTACTTACCAGCAGACAAAAGCAAACAAACAATGTAACCAAGGAGATGAGTGGGGGACTCACAACCGACAGCAGGACATCAAACATCACTGACAAGTAATGACTTAACCCTTTGACTCCCGCACCCTATCTACCAACTACAAAAACTTAACCCTTTGATTCCCTCACCCTATCCACCAGGAAGCTGGTGGATAGGGTGAGGGAATCAAAGGGTTAAGTTTTTGCTTTGCTAACATGGTTGGCAATGCAGGATGCTGTTGACCGGAGTGCGGGAGTGAAAGGGTTAAAGTAGATGCCGACTATAAATTCGCAATGTTCAGCACAACATTTAAGATCTCCCAACAGTCATTCTTAACGGTTCAAAAACTAATTTTTCATTAAAAACAAACAAACAAACAAACAAACAAAAACTAATTATAGACTGAAACTGTCTTGAAGAGGAAATGGAAACGGCACCATTAGCTGACTGTATAGTATGTTCTGTGATGCACTGATCAAGATCAGTGAAGGTGATCAGGAAGTAAGTTCAACCCTTTGCTAGCTTGTCCTATCCACTTGTTTTCTACAAGACAAGGTGTGGGAGTGAATGAAAAAAAAAAAAAAAAGCATGGATCACTCAAGAACAGAAAAGCCTCTGGAGAAGACAGCCTCAGCACTAAGTTGTCCAAGACAGACCCAGCACCAAACGCTTGAATGCTTTTTGAACAGCCACTCTTAACTTTACAAGTTCTATATGGCAGATAAATAAATAAATGCCATATGGGAGAGAAAGAAAAAAAACACTTTACAACTGGGGGGGGGGGGGGGGGGGGGGGGAAGGTTCTATTATGAAGAATCTAAAGAAAGCTGCCCGGAATAACTATAGTAAAGACAGGCTGGTAACGCTGAAATACAAAGAATTTTGAAGCTCAAGACCTAGATCCTGGGACGGAGACGACAGAATTTCACAGCAGGGGCAGAACCAGAAATCGTGGCATGAAAAACGGGCAAGATTTTTCTTAACCCTATGACTCCCGCACCCTGTCCACCAGCATCCTGCATTGTAAACAAACCATGCTAGCAAAGCAAAAACCTAACCCTTTGATTCCCTCACTCTATCCACCAGCTTCCTGCAAGAAGCTGGTGAACAGAGTGAGGGAGTCGAAGGGTTAAGTTTTTGCAGTTGTTGGATATGGTGTGGGAGTCAGAGGGTTAAACCACTTTCTTATGACAAAACTGAATGGTAGAAAAGAAAAGGAAAGGAAAAAAAAGAAAACACTGGCACTGCTAGCTACAGTATCTAAAACAGAAAAATGGTGCACCAGCTAAAACAGAACGTGCCATCCATTTGGGTAAAGAGACAGTGTCTCATATTGCTTTTTTTTTTTATATCAGAATAAACATGTGTAAACTGGAATTTCAGAATTATGGAAGATTAGATGGTACTCTTGGTCTTCTGACTGATTTCAAATATCCTGACACACTCCAGGAAAAACATGTGTAGGTTACAGCTATGGAGTACTCTGATTCAGACACTAAATGAATAGATAACAGAAAAATAGTGGTTGGTTGATGAACAGATAGAAGAACTAATGAAAGTGTCCTGGAAGAACTTGATACCACCAGAAAACTACTAGCAGACATCAACAACAGAAGACTAAAATACATTGGCCATGTGTCACAAAACAAGAACACGGACCTCATGGCAACCGTCTTTCAAGGAAAAACAAATATCATAAAGGAAAAAGGCAGACACCTCCAATCTCATACACTGAGAGCATAACCAACATCAGTGGCCTAAATATTCAAGAAATTGACCACAAAAGTCAAGACAGAGCAGCCTGGAGGGAGACAGTGGTGTCTATATGTGCAGCGGCCAACACCAAACCTGGTGATGCCAACAGGTGAGACAGGTGAATAGAAAAATGAGGGTACTAATTGGACCACTTACTCTCCATAAGCACCTTCTCCAAGTATTTGCACAAATTCCCAGTCCTTGACGAAAAACTGCGGTCTGGGCTTAGGCTTGTACACTTCATTTCTGGCAGCAGCTTCTCGAACCTTCTTCTCCTCAGCGTATCTCACTTCTGCCACTGCGTCCTGCTGAGCTGCTCTCCGATAAGCTTCAGCCTGTTTCCGACGCCGAGCTTCAGCCTCTTCAGCCTCTCTCCGATGATGAGCTTCCTCCTCTTTCCGACGCTTGTGAATTTGGATTTCAGCTGAAGAGACACACTTTCTCTTTAAACATAGTCTTCTCTGTTCGTTTGAGGCGGTACTCTTTCGGTTACTGTCTGGGGATGACTGTTTCTGGTTGTTTGAACGGTCTGAATCTGGCTGAACATTTTCTGCGTCCGCATTCTGGTCGTCTGAAGAGTCTAAATCTGGCTGAACATTTTCTGCGTCCGCATTCTGGTCATCTGACGAATCTAAATCTGGCTGAACATTTTCTGTGTCCATACCAGACTGAGTAGCAGTGGTTCCCTGAGCAGCGGTGGTACAATCATGGTCGTTTTCTGTGGACCGTAGATTCGTGCCTGTTGTTTCTTCACTGTCGCTGCAAGTTTCTGTGCATGCCTCTTGAACGTTCACGGTCTCCATGGAGCTGGTTAGAGTACTTGTTAGCTGCTCTGGCGTTATCCTTCAGGAAAGTCTCTGCAACACAAATACTGTGTTTATAAATCTGTTTTAGTTTTTGCTGGATACATACATACATAACACATTTTATATGTATTATATTGTCATCATCATGTGCCCTGCCGTAAAGTGTTGGCGATCATGGCCCTCCATACAAATCTATCCTCTGTTGCTGCAAGTACATCTCCCACCCTCTCTGTCCTTAGCAGCTCTGCAATCCGTCTAATTTTTTTCCCTGGTCTACCTGGAGCTCTTTTTCCCTCCGGCTTTCCTGTTAGAACCAGGTGCTCTAATTTCTCTTGACTCATGAAATGTCCTATAAGTGTTGCTTGTCTTTTCCTAATCTTCTTCATTGATGTCCTTTTTGTGTATGTCTTCTCCAAGACTGTCTTGTTAGTTTTCTTTGCTGTCCTCTGTGAGTGTGAGTGTGTGTGTTGTGTGTGTGTGTGGTGTTGTGTGTGTGTGTGTGTGTGTGTGTGTGTGTGTGTGTGTTGTGTGTGTGTGCATGTGTATACAGAGAGAAAGAGAGGGTAATATTATAACAACAATATCAAAATACTAATTCAGATGGAGAAACTTGCTTCAAATTAAATGATTCTGCTTCAAGTCTTAACCAAACACATACAGACACATGCATACAAAACCCATGCTGCACACACAGACAATGCTTAACTAAGGATCTGATATCAGTTTCAAGTTAGTAGTTCTGGTATGTCTCATAAGAAATCCAAAACAAGTTACTGCCCATGATCAAGCAAACAGGAACCAGAAAAAACACTTGATTATATATTTTTCCATTCAGTCATAAGCTTATGCTTTATCTAATGGTTAGATACCTTACATTCCAAAAAAACACTCTTAGCTAGTGCATCATAGTTTTTGTTTCAGCCCTGGACCCTCTTCCGGATAAAACAATATTAATATGGCATTACCACTTTTCAAATTACAGAATTCATCTCACTTCCCGTCTGACATCATATTTATCACAAACACATTATGATGTCATTTTAGTCCTTTTCTCCCACTGGATGAAACAGCAGGGAAGTTTCAGTCTTTTTCTAATTTTTGTATTTGGTGTTCATTTTCTTCATTTTTACATCTACGCTTGACAAAGGCCAGTTGGCCAAAAATTTGCACCTGTCTTGTCTGGTTGTATTATATATGCATTCTGATTTTGTCATGTTTTTGTTGTTGTTGTTGTTGTTTTGTTTTGTTTTGTTTTTCTGGTTTTATGACTCATAGTCACGAGAACTGAGAAAGATGAAAAGCTCAAGCTCATGAATATGATATTTTCAATTTTCATCTGTAAGCAATGTTTTTCAACTTTCTGTCTTGTCTCTTGCAACACCTAGGCCTAATCATCTAATCATGGGCTAACACTACACCAGTCATAGTCATACTGTGATGTTTGAGCAGTCTATGCATGCAGCAAGATCAAGATCATTGCTAGTAGTAGACTAGTGGTTTTAACCCTTTGACTCCTGCACCCTGTCTACCAACTGAAAAAAATTAACCCTTTGACCCCCTCACTCAACAGTAACAATAAACCCTTTGACTCCCTTACCCTATCTACCGGCTTCCTGTTTGAAGCTGGTGGATAGGGTCAGGGAGTCAAAGGGTTAAGTTTTTGCTTTGCTGTCATTTCTGACAAAGCAGGATGCTGGTAGACAGGGCACAGGAGTCAAAGGGTTAAAACTACTACTCGTAAAAAAACTGTCTTTGCCAATTACAGAATAACGATAGAGCAGACAGAACTGATGCTAGGTGAGCTTTGTGATTATGTAGCCAGTTGTGTCTACATAGTATAATGCAACTACATACATAGTGCATAAATAGATATAACTTATAAGTATGGGAGAAAACCCACCCCTGTGCTGCCACGAGTATTGTGTCAAGGCACTTTGACAAAGGGGTGTCCAAATGAACTAAGGGTTCTTGATCAATCATAACCTAAGATTAACCCTTTGACTACTGCACTGTATCCACCAACTGCAAAAACTTAACCCTTTGACTCCATCACCCTATTCACCAGCTTCAAGCAGGAAGCCAATAGATTGGGTAAGGGAGTCAAACAGTTTATTGTTATTGTTGTTTAAAGCCCAGCCGAGTGTACAAAGCCATATCAGGGCTACAACCATTCAAAACATATACAATACTTCAACGGGAAAAAGAAAAGAAAATTAAGTACACATATCAATGCATTCACCACATAATCTAAAGGAGATGCCCCTGGCGTTGACCACTCCGTTCAATTTATCACACATGGGGATTTAAAAAACAAACCTGAATACAAATTTGAACATAAATAAGGACACTGAAACATTGATACAAAAATGGGCCTAAGTTACCTAAAACTGCTTCCGCACAGGCGTAAATTTTCGGCCAACTGGCCTTTGTCAAGCGTAAGATCACAAACAAACAAACACCAGATACAAAAATTATGAGAACATTTTTTCTCATAATTTTTGTATCTGGTGTTTGTTTGTTTGTGACTATACGCTTGACAAAGGCCAGTTGGCCGAAAATTTGCGTCTGTCTTGTCTTGTTGTATTAAGTACGCGTTCGTATTCTTCTTTCGTGTTTTTTATGGTTCCTGTTTGCTTGAACGCGGGCAGTCACACTTGTTTTGGATTTCTGATTTTGCTTCCGCACATATATATGCCTATTGCCTACGTATATCTCACCTCCCTAGAGCCAAAAATGCACTTAACACATGTACCCAATTATCAATCCTATGAGGAAGTACGTAAGACTTTATCCATAAGTACTACAACTAATAATCCTTGCTTAGCTTGAGTATTATTTGGAGTCTGTATGTGGTAAAGTCAAGAAAAAAATTCAAAAGTTTTCAGAAGTCTCAGATACTGAGATAGATATGTTAAAAGGTATTCAACTTCAAGGTAATTAAAATGAATTATAGGGTCAGTTACAATGAATAATTACAACTAATCATAGTTTTTCATAATAATACCTGCAGTCTGTAAGTGGCAAATTACAAACCAGAATTCCAATTTTGATGGAATTCAAAATGATTTTATGGCTGTTGTATAGTATCCTTTAAGCTCCATAAATCAATAAATTACTGAATTAATTTCAAGACTGTTAATATTATAGCCTAACTAATCATAATTTTTGTGATAATATCTGGAGAGTGTATGTGTGGCACATTACAAGCCAGAATTTCAGCTATTACTTTATTTGGAAAGTTATAATGGTTTTAAGACAGACTCTCATGTAGGATTTACCAAAACTATTATGACTAATCATAGTTTTTCTCGATGAGTAGCCTACTTCTTGGAGTCTGCATGTGGCAAATTACAAGCCAAAATTCCAACTATGATGGAAGTTAAAATGATTTAAGGACTGCTATTTATACTGTGTTTAAACTTACACTTATTAATTATTAGATTAATTACCATAAATAGTCTATGAATAATCATACACGTTTTTATGATTAGTAATACCTGGAGTCTGGGTGTTGCAAAGATAACACAATTACACTACAGCTATAATAGAAGTTACAGTAACAGTGGTATCAGGACTTGCATGTAGGTGGTTTTTGTCTGTTTCTTTGTTTTTTGTTTCGTTTTTAAGCTCATTTAAGTGATTATTTACAGAGCTAATTACCAAACCTATTACGACTAATCATAGTTTTTCATGAGTAATATCTGGAATCTGTGTGTGGTAAATTAAAAACAAGAATTTCAGCTATTACGGAAGTTGTAATGATCTTAGTCAGTTAGTGCTTTCATGTTGTTGCTTTGTTTGTTTGTTTGTTTGTTTGTTTTTAAAGCTCATGTAAATGATTCAGTTGTCTTGTGTTAATAAAGACATTTCTGGTGATAGCTTTTGCATCTTGGTTCAGTCTTTCAAAAGTTCTCTTCTTTTATATCTCACAAACTGAATGCACTTGATCAGTTTCTGTTATTGTAAGCCATGTAAAAATGGCCACATTTTCTATTCAAAAATTCGTAACATTCGTTACAATCAACCATATGAAAACCTTTTCATAATATAAACTTTTCCTCTTTTCTGTGAAGCTAATTATATAATATTTTCAAAAAATTAAAAATGTCTAGTCACTAGTAATAGTATCACAAAGTGTGTCCCGTGTTACCTGGGAAGAGCCACGTCACCATCTAAGTCTTCTTTGCATAGTTACTAACTTAGTACAAACTCAATTCAGTTTCAGTTTAAATTTCAGTTTCTCAAGATGACGTCTCCGCGCTCGGAATAAATTCCATATATTAGGCACTAACGTCACAGGTGCCATGTAATCAAGAAGATCTAGAATGATCACGGCACAAGCCTTAAGTAAGCCTGCGCATAAACCATGATGAGATGATGAGGCTATGAGCTGGTCAGGTCTGGAGGTCCTACTATTGTACTAGATCTACATCAGCAGATTTAGGAAACTCAACCTTTATACAAATTATAGTCATATATAAGTAAATATCTCTAAGGAGACAGATCTCAGCAGGATGGTTGTATGCTCGACTCTAATATGTTCGAGCTAATGTTTACAAACTGGGCATAACATGTCCAAAGTCCAAAGAATAAGCAATTCAAACAGAAAAATCAAAATGTCAATCGACCTTCGTCACCTTCAGACCTTGTCTAAGAACCTGCACACGAGGAACGAAAAATAATGGACGATCAGACACTACTTTCAATGAACGACGAAATTCTTTGCAATCCATAAGCAAATATAGACTTTGAACGTTTAAAAATACATAATACGAACATTAACTCACCGTCTGAATCTGTAACAGAGTGTAGATTAGATCAATTACAAGATACATACAGTGCTTACAATGTTTATGGTAGCCGCTCTTTCACATCTCGCGGTCTCGTGAGGTCACGTGACCCACTTGTGGCCTAATTTTCTGCTTTCTCTCACAAATATTACAATTTAAAGCTGGAAAATATTTAGAAACATATCTTTCAACGATCGATGCGTTCCAAAAAGGCTAAAATACGAATTACAAATAAAAATGCATCATTATGTCTCGTTTAGTCAATTATAACTATTATTGGTCTCAGAGGAGAACCCAGACTTGGCCTCACACTTTCTTTAAACCGAAATAGAACACAAATGAGAGAAGCAGACATAGAAGACATGGGAGTAAATATTGGTGGTAGAAACCTGTCAAATTTACGCTACGCAGATGACACAGGATTACTGGCAGACAACATTACAGGCTCTAGGAGGATCCTGTACAGGGTAGACCGGGTTGGAAAGGCAGCTGGGCTGGACTTAAATTCAAAGAAGACAAAGGTTATGCATGTTGCAGGCAAATATAACACTAGACAGGACCAGATCATGCTAAACCAAGTCCCTCTAGAAAATGTCAAGGACTTTAGATATTTAGGTTCAGTCAAGACACACGATGGAACATGCTCAAAAGACATAAAGATGAGAATTGGAATGGCCAAGAACAGTATGGTTCAATTGAACAATATTTGGAAAGACCACAGCATAACAGCAGACCTTAAGATAAAACTCTTAAAATGTCTTGTCTGGCCAGTGATGTTATACGGCTGCGAGGCATGGACAATGAAGAAAGAGGATGAAAGACGAGTGGAAGCAGCAGAGCTGTGGTTTTACCGAAGACTGCTGAGGGTCAAATGGACGGATAGGCGCTCAAATGAAAGCATACTGAATGAGTTGGGTACTACACGCAAGCTTCTAGTACTCATACAACGGAGGAAACTGAAATATGTTGGACACGCAATCCGTAATGAGAGAACAGACTTGATGTCCACTGTCCTCCAAGGTAAAGTGGAAGGAAAGAGAAACAGAGGACGGCCACCTGCATCACTTGCTAGAAACATCACAAACATCAGTGGCAAGAAACTCCAGGAGGTGGTCAGACTTAGCCAAGATCGAGAGTGCTGGAGGCAACTTGTGAGGACATCATGTGCAGCGGCCAACACTGTTCCCGGTGACGCCGACAGGTGAGACAGGTGAGAGAACACAAATAAATAAAGCGTAAATATATCCCGCCTTTCCACAACGCACTCAAAACCCATTCAAGAGAAAGCTGACAATTTCACTTTCACATCACAAAATTGTTATCATGATATGAAAAAAAAAGTGTATTGGAATTGTTTAATTTTAACACGCCGGCGTTGAGACCTCCAGCACTTAATTAAACCAGCTGCATACTTCGTATGAAGCATGGCACCACAGCAGCCAGGTCTCCAACTGCTAAGCGATTTGGCAATTTCACATCAACGTGCACTGCGCTATACTTGTGAGCAGCTACGATCGAACAAACAGCAGCACCACTGACCACTGATTCGCGGGCCCCAGTAGCTCAGTTGGTTTGAGCGTCGGATTCACATGCTAATGGTTGTGGGTTCGAATCCCGGGGTGCGCTATATTAAAACTGGCCATCTCGCTGTCCCATCTTAACATCATTGTTGTTCTGGTGGTGTCAGTATAGGATTAGATAGGTCCCCCTTCCCCCACTTCCCTGGGATGATTATCCCCGTCGGCCATATCACCTGAGGTGGGTGTCGACGTAAAACCTCAACTCAATCAATCAATCACTGACTTCGAGAGCCGGACAAAGAAAAACCACTCCAGTTTGCAATATGGCTACCACACTTGCTTAATAATACCGGCTGCCATCTCTTGTTCAGTGCAGAAAACGATTGAAGCGAAAGATGGCACTGTTTTGGTGTGCAGCAAATAACTGCACAAATTCATGGAAAAGGGGATAGAGACTTTCAATTTCTCAAATACATGAGAAGCAAGTTTGATGGCGCAATCTTTATTAGAAATAACATCAAATATGCATGCACATGGGTATAAACACATATTCTGTAATTGTCCCGTTTCACGTTGAGTTCAGATATAGAGTTTCAGGTTTAACACTGGCACATGGCGAGACACGGGTTTCATTGCATGTGTGTTTGTGTGTGTATATGTGTGTGTGTGTATGTGCGTGTGTGTGTGCGTGTGTGTGTGTGTTTATAATGATGAATATTTGTGATATATGTATGCGTATGTGTGTGCATACATGTGTGTGTGTAATTATGATAAATATTTATGTGTGTGAGTGCATATGTGTGTGTATGTGTGTGCACATGTGTGTACAAATGCATGTGACAGAGGAAGTTAAGGGGGAGGAATGGTAGTCATCAAGCTGATAAAAAACAAAATCTCACCATGATATTTCAATACTGATTGTCCTCTGTTCCAACAGGTGTAAGAAGCGGACATTAAACGCCAGATCAGTAGATGCACTGAGAAAAACAACAGAACATGTCAACAAGAACTGCTTTCTGTGTTCAGATTACTCTGACGATAACTAGTTTATGAATTCTTCAAGGCAGAGTTTGATGTGGTCTGCTATAATCATCAATGCTGTTACTTGTTCCACCACCAAAAATGACCCCAAACTGAGGCCTTTGCCACTGAAACTGGCTGGATCACCACAGACGAAAACAAAGAAATCAGCTAACTACATGGGACCAGAGACACTTAAATAAACTAAAACCAAATTTTGGTGAGAGAGAGAGAGAGAGAGTGGAGGGGGGGGGGGGGCAGAGAGAGAGAGTGTGTGTATGAGAGAAAGAGAGAGAAAGAGTGTGTTTATATATGCTTGTGTATGAGAGAAAGTGAGAGTGTGTGTGCGTGTGTGTATGTATATGTGTATGGAAGAAAGAGAGAGAGAGCAAGAGAGAAAGAGTGTGTGTATATATAATATGTGTGTGTATGGGAGAAAGAGAGAGAGAAAGAGTGTGTGTGTGAGAGAGAGAAAGAGACACAGAGAGAGAGAGAGATATGTCTGTGTTTTCAATGACCCACTACATTTACTGTGAACAGAATGACTGGTTTCAGTACTTTTACGCAAGCGGGACAGTCAATCAGATGGAAACATGAAGGATTTTTTTCACAATTGACACCCAGAATAAGGTCAGAACAACACCAAAACTGACCAAAAACCATTTCCACCTCTTGCTTTTTTGTTTTCATATGGATCAGGTATGTGGCACAAGTGGTGTCACACTGTGTTACTATTGGTATCTCGACCATGATGACTCTAGATTACCTGCGAGATTACCCTGACGGAGCAAAAGAAACAGAAGTTCATCGAAAGTTTTGACTAGCTCTTCAACATCAGCATCAGCAGTCAGAGCCGTCAAGTGATAAATGGTAAATGAATTCACATACCTATTAATGACAGTCTCCAGCATACTGTCCTTTGACCCAGAACTCAACAGGTGGATATGGAAAGCCGCTGCTGCCATGGCCAAGCTGCTCAAGGTAGTGGGGGAAAATAACAAGCTCACCACAGTCACCAAGACTGGAGTGTACAGAGTATGCATACCGAGTACCCATCTCTATAGCATCACCACAGTCACCAAGACTGGAGTGTACAGAGCATGCATACCGAGTACCCATCTCTATAGCATCACCACAGTCACCAAGACTGGAGTGTACAGAGTATGCATACCGAGTACCCATCTCTATAGCATCACCACAGTCACCAAGACTGGAGTGTACAGAGCATGCATACCGAGTACCCATCTCTATAGCATCACCACAGTCACCAAGACTGGAGTGTACAGAGCATGCATACCGAGTACCCATCTCTATAGCATCACCACAGTCACCAAGACTGGAGTGTACAGAGTATGCATACCGAGTACCCATCTCTATAGCATCACCACAGTCACCAAGACTGGAGTGTACAGAGCATGCATACCGAGTACCCATCTCTATAGCATCACCACAGTCAGCAAGACTGGAGTGTACAGAGTATGCATACTGAGTACCCATCTCTATAGCATCACCACAGTCACCAAGACTGGAGTGTACAGAGCATGCATACCGAGTACCCATCTCTATAGCATCACCACAGTCACCAAGACTGGAGTGTACAGAGTATGCATACTCAGTACCCATCTCTATAGCATCACCACAGTCACCAAGACTGGAGTGTACAGAGTATGCATACTCAGTACCCATCTCTATAGCATCACCACAGTCACCAAGACTGGAATGTACAGAGCATGCATACCGAGTACCCATCTCTATAGCATCACCACAGTCACCAAGACTGGAATGTACAGAGTATGCATACCGAGTACCCATCTCTATAGCATCACCACAGTCACCAAGACTGGAATGTACAGAGTATGCATACCGAGTACCCATCTCTATAGCATCACCACAGTCACCAAGACTGGAATGTACAGAGTATGCATACCGAGTACCCATCTCTATAGCATCACCACAGTCACCAAGACTGGAATGTACAGAGTATGCATACCGAGTACCCATCTCTATAGCATCACCACAGTCACCAAGACTGGAGTGTACAGAGTATGCATACTCAGTACCCATCTCTATAGCATCACCACAGTCACCAAGACTGGAGTGTACAGAGCATGCATACCGAGTACCCATCTCTATAGCATCACCACAGTCACCAAGACTGGAGTGTACAGAGCATGCATACCGAGTACCCATCTCTATAGCATCACCACAGTCACCAAGACTGGAGTGTACAGAGCATGCATACTGAGTACCCATCTCTATAGCATCACCACAGTCACCAAGACTGGAGTGTACAGAGTATGCATACTGAGTACCCATCTCTATAGCATCACCACAGTCACCAAGACTGGAGTGTACAGAGTATGCATACCGAGTACCCATCTCTATAGCATCACCACAGTCACCAAGACTGGAGTGTACAGAGCATGCATACCGAGTACCCATCTCTATAGCATCACTACAGTCACCAAGACTGGAGTGTACAGAGTATGCATACCGAGTACCCATCTCTATAGCATCACCACAGTCACCAAGACTGGAGTGTACAGAGTATGCATACTGAGTACCCATCTCTATAGCATCACCACAGTCACCAAGACTGGAGTGTACAGAGTATGCATACCGAGTACCCATCTCTATAGCATCACCACAGTCACCAAGACTGGAGTGTACAGAGTATGCATACCGAGTACCCATCTCTATAGCATCACCACAGTCAGCAAGACTGGAGTGTACAGAGTATGCATACCGAGTACCCATCTCTATAGCATCACCACAGTCACCAAGACTGAAGTGTACAGAGTATGCATACCGAGTACCCATCTCTATAGCATCACTACAGTCACCAAGACTGGAGTGTACAGAGTATGCATACTGAGTACCCATCTCTATAGCATCACCACAGTCACCAAGACTGGAGTGTACAGAGTATGCATACCGAGTACCCATCTCTATAGCATCACCACAGTCACCAAGACTGGAATGTACAGAGTATGCATACCGAGTACCCATCTCTATAGCATCACCACAGTCACCAAGACTGGAATGTACAGAGCATGCATACCGAGTACCCATCTCTATAGCATCACCACAGTCACCAAGACTGGAGTGTACAGAGTATGCATACCGAGTACCCATCTCTATAGCATCACCACAGTCACCAAGACTGGAGTGTACAGAGCATGCATACTGAGTACCCATCTCTATAGCATCACCACAGTCACCAAGACTGGAGTGTACAGAGCATGCATACTGAGTACCCATCTCTATAGCATCACCACAGTCAGCAAGACTGGAGTGTACAGAGCATGCATACCGAGTACCCATCTCTATAGCATCACCACAGTCACCAAGACTGGAATGTACAGAGCATGCATACCGAGTACCCATCTCTATAGCATCACCACAGTCACCAAGACTGGAGTGTACAGAGCATGCATACCGAGTACCCATCTCTATAGCATCACTACAGTCACCAAGACTGGAGTGTACAGAGCATGCATACCGAGTACCCATCTCTATAGCATCACCACAGTCACCAAGACTGGAGTGTACAGAGCATGCATACCGAGTACCCATCTCTATAGCATCACCACAGTCACCAAGACTGGAGTGTACAGAGCATGCATACCGAGTACCCATCTCTATAGCATCACCACAGTCACCAAGACTGGAGTGTACAGAGTATGCATACTGAGTACCCATCTCTATAGCATCACCACAGTCACCAAGACTGGAGTGTACAGAGTATGCATACTGAGTACCCATCTCTATAGCATCACCACAGTCACCAAGACTGGAGTGTACAGAGTATGCATACTGAGTACCCATCTCTATAGCATCACCACAGTCACCAAGACTGGAGTGTACAGAGCATGCATACTGAGTACCCATCTCTATAGCATCACCACAGTCACCAAGACTGGAGTGTACAGAGCATGCATACCGAGTACCCATCTCTATAGCATCACCACAGTCACCAAGACTGGAGTGTACAGAGTATGCATACTGAGTACCCATCTCTATAGCATCACCACAGTCACCAAGACTGGAGTGTACAGAGTATGCATACCGAGTACCCATCTCTATAGCATCACCACAGTCACCAAGACTGGAGTGTACAGAGCATGCATACCGAGTACCCATCTCTATAGCAGCGAGGTTTAGACAATCTTCTTAGTTAATGTGCGCGAATGCATTGATATGTGTACTTAATTTTCTTGTCCATTTTTTTTCCTGCAATTATGTACGGGAATGCATGATATGAGTAGGCTACTTAATTTTCTTTTCCTATGTTTTGAACTGGTTATAGCTCTGATATAGCTCTACACAGCTGGCAGGGATTTAAACAACAATAACAATAACCTGTCAAGCCTACTTGAGATCTCTGTTCCCTCACGTACCCTCCGCTCTGCCTCTGATCCTTTGACTTTTCGCTTTCCACGCACTAAGCTCAATACCTATGGTCCACGAGCCTTCTCTGTTTCTGGTCCACTTTCCTGGAACAAACTTCCTCTCTCAGTCCGTCAGCAACCTACTTTTGTCTCCTTCAAGTCCGCTCTCAAAACTCACCTTTTCTCCTCTGCATAAAATTCTGACCTCACTCAATCCCCTCTGCAGTCTGTCTCCACTCGGAGGGGAATCACATTGTAATATATAATTGTATATAATATGCTCTCTATAATTTTCCATTGCTTTTATTCTTTCTCCCCATTTATAGCCATGTGTGTGTGTGTGTGTGTGTGTGTGTGTGTGCGCGCGCGTGTGTGTGTGTGTGTGTGCGTGCGTGTGTGTCTGTTTCAGCGCTTAGATTTGATTTTATCAAGATTTTGCGCTATATAAATATTGTAATTATTATTAATTATTATTAAAACCAAGATAGCTTCTTCCTACGGTGCTTACGCCAGATGCTGGGCACTTGGAAGGACTGTGTGTCAAGGAAAGATGTCTTGGACCAGGCCAGTATGCCAAGCATGCATGCCCTCTTCACACAGTGATGCCTATGCTTGCTCAGCCAGCCATGTATGCCACAGGCAGGATGGTAGATCCCAACAAATGTCCTGTACATTGATGTCGGTGCAGGATCCCAGCCCCACACAATGCCAGTTGCTGTGATATAGGGGACGTTTGCAAACATGACCTGAAGCCTGCTGATATCAGTATGGACACCTGGAAGAAACAGCTACAACTGCAAAACCTTGCAGGAAGCTGGTGGACAGGGTTAGGAAGTCAAAGGGTTGTTTTTGCTTTGCTAGCATGGTTGACAGTGCTGAATGCTGGTGGACAGGGTTAGAGAGTCAAAGGGTTAAGATTTTGCTTTGCCAGCAGGGTTGACAGTGCAGAATGCTGGTGGACAGGGTTAGGGAGTCAAAGGGTTGTTTTTGCTTTGCTAGCATGGTTGACAGTGCAGAATGCTGGTGGACAAGGTGAGGGAGTCAAAGGGTTGTTTTTGCTTTGCTAGCATGGTTGACAGTGCTGAATGCTGGTGGACAGGGTGAGGGATTCAAAGGGTTAAGTTTTTGCTTTGCTAGCATGGTTGACAGTGCAGAATGCTGGTGGACAGGGTTAGGGAGTCAAAGGGTTGTTTTTGCTTTGCTAGCATGGTTGACAGTGCTGAATGCTGGTGGACAGGGTGAGGGATTCAAAGGGTTAAGTTTTTGCTTTGCCAGCAGGGTTGACAGTGCAGAATGCTGGTGGACAGGGTTAGGGAGTCAAAGGGTTAAGATTTTGCTTTGCCAGCAGGGTTGACAGTGCAGAATGTTGGTGGACAGGGTTAGGGAGTCAAAGGGTTAAGTTTTTGCTTTGCTAGCAGGGTTGACAGTGCAGAATGCTGGTGGACAGGGTGAGGGAGTCAAAGGGTTAAGTTTTTGCTTTGCTAGCAGGGTTAACAGTGCAGAATGCTGGTGGACAGTGTGTGGGAGTCAAAGGGTTAAGACAGCCATGAAACTTCTCTCTTCAGTCAGTACCGTTACTAGTATCAGTTCTATTGTCCACATTATGCTTGTGTGATGGTTGTGAGAAGTAATGCTATTTGTGTGTTATCAATTTGGTTGCAAGGCTGCATCAGTGTATCACGGTATGTGCATTTGGCAACATGAATTCCTTTATGGAAATGGCTTTTACCATCCCATTACACGATTGGCACAGACCACAACCAATGGTGTACTGATGTCATGAAAGACTCCAAACATTTGAAAGAACCAGTCTTCTAATGGAAGAAGACCGCTTTTTGTTTCTGCCTTGCTCCCTTGATATCTGCCATCTCTTCCTATCATTTTCTGCCTTGCTGATTCATTCACCTTCATGTGCTCTATACAACAACAATAAAATGTCTTGCTTTTTGCACAATTTTTAACTTTGCAAGACAGAAATTTCCTGATTAGGGTAGTGTGTGAGATTATTTGAGTAAAGAACTTCATATTTTTTTTCTAAATTAGTTAAGCTTCTTATTGACAAAGACATATGGTCAGGAATGATGTAAGATTATTGGCCACTTTGTTGCACTTGGCAGGTAAAGAGGCACATGGCCAAATTATGCGATGGTTCTGACACATGGCTTAGTAGAGACAGTATGCTATGTTTAGCAAGATATACACACATGCTAAGGAGTACTGCTATTTCTGATTTTATTTTGTGATTTGTTGATGTTTTTGATGAACCTTTTACGTTTATACTGCATTGATGTGTGTATCCAATTGTCTTTATACTGCATTGATGTGTGTGTCCAATTGTCTTTATACTGCATTGATGTGTCCAGTTGTCTTTATACTGCATTGATGTGTGTGTCCAATTGTCTTTATACTGCATTGATGTGTGTCCAGTTGTCTTTATACTGCATTGATATGTGTCCAATTGCCTTTATACTGCATTGATGCGTGTGTCCAGTTGTCTTTATACTGCATTGATGTGTGTCCAGTTGTCTTTATACTGCATTGATGTGTGTGTCCAGTTGTCTTTATACTGCATTGATGTGTGTGTCCAGTTGTCTTTATACTGCATTGATGTGTGTCCAGTTGTCTTTATACTGCATTGATGTGTGTGTCCAGTTGTCTTTATACTGCATTGATGTGTGTGTCCAGTTGTCTTTATACTGCATTGATGTGTGTCCAGTTGTCTTTATATTGCATTGATGTGTGTGTCCAGTTGTCTTTATACTGCATTGATGTGTGTCCAGTTGTCTTTATACTGCATTGATGTGTGTGTCCAGTTGTCTTTATACTGCATTGATGTGTGTCCAGTTGTCTTTATACTGCATTGATGTGTGTGTCCAGTTGTCTTTATACTGCATTGATGTGTGTCCAGTTGTCTTTATACTGCATTGATGTGTGTCCAGTTGTCTTTATACTGCATTGATGTGTGTCCAGTTGTCTTTATACTGCATTGATGTGTGTGTCCAGTTGTCTTTATACTGCATTGATGCGTGTGTCCAGTTGTCTTTATACTGCATTGATGTGTGTGTCCAGTTGTCTTTATACTGCATTGATGTGTGTGTCCAGTTGTCTTTATACTGCATTGATGTGTGTCCAGTTGTCTTTATACTGCATTGATGTGTGTCCAGTTGTCTTTATACTGCATTGATGTGTGTCCAGTTGTCTTTATACTGCATTGATGTGTGTCCAGTTGTCTTTATACTGCATTGATGTGTGTGTCCAGTTGTCTTTATACTGCATTGATGTGTGTCCAGTTGTCTTTATACTGCATTGATGTGTGTCCAGTTGTCTTTATACTGCATTGATGTGTGTCCAGTTGTCTTTATACTGCATTGATGTGTGTCCAGTTGTCTTTATACTGCATTGATGTGTGTGTCCAGTTGTCTTTATACTGCATTGATGTGTGTCCAGTTGTCACCGTTATGACACAAGACATATCATCAACTCTCTGTCCAATCACAATATGACTCAACACATTTCTGAACCAACCCATCAAAAAGGTCACATTCTTGACTGGATCATTTCTCGTGATCACCACAATTCCGCTACTGACAACTGCTTAGTTCTTTCTACCCGTCTAACGTCAGCCCTTCCATCTGACCACTCTGCAATTCTCTGTTCTCTCGACATTTCTCCTCCTTCCCGTACCATGCGCACAGTGACTCGACGCAATCTCAAATCTATCGACCTCTCCACATTTTCATCTGATGCCTCCCGTCTCCTTTCTGAAAAGTCACATAACCTTGCCGATGAATTCTATACTACTCTCCACCATCTTCTGGACACTCATGCTCCAGCCACAACCCGTCCTTTACCTGACCGCCCCCCTACCCCCTGGCTCACTCATGAGATCGCCTGTGCAAAACGTGCCCGCCGCAGAGCAGAGCGCCGCTGGCGCAAATCCAAACTCACTGTACACAGGCAACTTTTCCAAGCCTCTAAAACAAAAGTATCCACCCTCATTGCATCAGCAAAAACAAGCTATTTCCAAACCAAAATCCTGAATGCCTCTTCTTCAAAAGAACTCTTTACAACCATGAATCATCTCCTTGGCACACGAAAAGATTTACCTCTCCCAACAAAACATACAAATGAAGAACTCCCATCTGTATTCTCCAACTATTTCACCACCAAAATACAAACTCTTCGTGACAGGCTTGACAGGACACCCTGTCAACCATGCCCACCTGACCCTTCCTTCTCTGGCACACCTCTTACTACTTTTAACCCAGTCTCACAAGAAGAAATTCTCAACACAATCAGATCCATGTCGTTCAAAACCTGCGAACTGGATCCTCTTCCAGGTTCTCTCTACGCCGACTGTCTCCCTACTCTCCTCCCATTCATCACTGACATCATCAACACTTCTCTTCAAACTGGAACTGTCCCTGATTCTTTCAAGTCTGCTATTGTTCACCCTCTCCTCAAGAAACACAATTTAGATCCAAATGAACTGAAAAATCACCGGCCTATCTCTAATCTCTCTTTCTTGTCAAAACTCCTTGAAAAAGTCGTCCTCAACCAGCTGAACTCTCACCTGTCTGCCAACAATCTCCTCAATCCTTTCCAGTCAGCCTACCGCCAGTGCCATAGCACTGAAACTGCCCTACTACACATTCTCAACAATCTCCTCCTTGCAACTGATACTGGCAAAGTCTCTCTCCTCACACTCCTTGATCTGTCTGCAGCCTTTGATACCATTGATCATGGTATTCTCCTTTCTAGACTTCATCATACTTTTGGCATCTCTGATATTGCTCTGTCTTGGTTCACTTCATACCTATCAAACAGAAAACAAACCGTTCTCATCAATGGCACTTACTCTCAACCTGCATACCTGACCTGTGGTGTTCCACAAGGATCTGTCCTTGGCCCTGTTCTGTTCACTCTTTACACCTCCCCCCTGTCCACCATCATCAACTCCCACTCCATAAAACACCACTTCTATGCTGATGACACCCAACTTCAAGACAGTGACTCACCTGATAATATACAGCGCCTGTTGACTCGCACCACTGAGTGTTACTCGGACATTAAGAACTGGATGACACACAATAGACTTCAGCTTAATGACGACAAAACAGAAGCTATCCTCATTGGCACCCGTCAGAAACTTTCTCAGCTGCCTCCTCTTTCTCTCCCATTATGTAACACATCAGTCCCAATTTCTGATTCAGCTAAAAACCTTGGTGTCTGCATTGACTCTACCCTCTCCATGAACAACTTTGTTTCTCAAACTGCCAGATCCTGCTACTATCATCTCCATCGTATAAGGCTGATCAGGAAGTATCTCTCTGTCGAAACAACTGCAAAACTCGTTCTCTCCTTCATAATGTCTCGCATTGACTATTGCAATTCACTCCTGTCTGGTCTTCCTGCCTCCACCATTCACATCCTACAGCGCATTCAAAACAATGCTGTACGCCTTGTACTCAAAAAGAAAAAAGCTGACCACATATCTCCTCTCCTGGCACAACTTCACTGGCTCCCTGTATCAAAGCGCATACAGTACAAACTAGACACCATGTGCTACAAAAGCCTCAATAACGCAGCCCCCGATTACCTGTCAAGCCTACTTGAGATCTATCTTCCCTCACGTACCCTCCGCTCTGCTTCCGATCCTCTGACTTTTCGCTTTCCACGCACTAAGCTCAATACCTATGGTCCACGAGCCTTCTCTGTTTCTGGTCCACTCTCCTGGAACAGACTTCCTCTCTCAGTCCGTCAGCAACCTACTTTTGTCTCCTTCAAGTCCGCTCTCAAAACTCACCTTTTCTCCTCCGCATAAAATCCTAACCTCACTCAACCCCCCCCCCCCCCTCTGCAGCCTGTCTCCGCTCGGAGGGAATCACATGGTTATAATATATAATTGTATATGCTATGCTCTCTATAATTTTCCATTGCTTTTATTCTTGCTTTTATTGCTTTTATTCTTTCTCCCCATTTATAGCCATGCGTGTGTGTGTGTGTGTGTGTGTGTGCGTGCGTGTGTGTGCGTGCGTGCGTGCGTGCTTACGTGTGTGTCTGCTTCAGCGCTTAGATTTGATTTTATCAAGATTTTGCGCTATATAAATATTGTAATTATTATTATTATTATAAATTATTATTATTATAATTATCTTTATACTGCATTGATGTGTGTCCAGTTGTCTTTATACTGCATTGATGCGTGTGTCCAGTTGTCTTTATACTGCATTGATGTGTGTGTCCAGTTGTCTTTATACTGCATTGATGTGTGTGTCCAGTTGTCTTTATACTGCATTGATGTGTGTGTCCAGTTGTCTTTATACTGCATTGATGTGTGTGTCCAGTTGTCTTTATACTGCATTGATGTGTGTCCAGTTGTCTTTATACTGCATTGATGCGTGTGTCCAGTTGTCTTTATACTGCATTGATGTGTGTCCAGTTGTCTTTATACTGCATTGATGTGTGTCCAATTGTCTTTATACTGCATTGATGTGTGTGTCCAGTTGTCTTTATACTGCATTGATGTGTGTCCAATTGTCTTTATACTGCATTGATGTGTGTGTCCAATTGTCTTTATACTGCATTGATGTGTGTGTCCAATTGTCTTTATAATGCATTGATGTGTGTGTCCAATTGTCTTTATACTGCATTGATGTGTGTGTCCAGGTTGTGTTATACGGCATTGATGCGTGTGTCCAGTTGTCATTATACGTCATAAATGTGTGCATGGACATGGTACCCTCACCCCCCCCTTTCAAATTTGTTGTTGTGGTTACTAAGTAAACTAAAGTGTAGTTAGCATGCTTTGATATTAATTGTTTGCACTGTACAACTTGGTATTTTATGGAACTAGTGGTGCTATTTGTGTTGTACAAGTTGATGTTTTATCGTATTAGTGGTGCTATTACTTTTACTTGATTATCTGTTATCTGCTGTTATTCTGGATGAACTATCTTCATATTGAATTAATGTCTGTGATCATGCTGCATTGTTGTAGGAAACAGGTAACAGCCCCCACAACAGGCATTGTGGATGATGTGTGTATGTTTGTTATTTTGTATGTGTGTGTGTGTGTGTGTGTGTGTGTGTGTGTGTGTGTGTGTGTGTGTGTGTGTGTGTGTGTGTGTGTGTGTGTGTGTGTGTGTGTGTGTGTGTGTGATAGATTGTGTTTACTCGTATCAGATGATTTATTCAATTTTTTTTTCAATTTCAATACTATTTGCGGGGTACAGTCACTATTATCTGTGTCTGATTTTATTTCATGATCTGTTGTTATTTTTGCTGAACCATCCTGCATTGATGTGTGTGTGTGTCTTCTGTCTTTATACAGCATTAATGTATAACATAGCACCTCCACCACCACCCCACACACACACTCACACACTGTACACACCTAGCAAAACAGCGTTTTATTTGAATTTTATACACATCCATTCATAAATTACAAATAAATAATATATTCACGTAAAACATCATCATCACAAATAACAAATACAATTTTCAATGACTACCATTCTTATGTGAAGAAGCACAAGAGAGAGAGAGACACAGACAGACAGAGAGAGACACAGAGAGCGAGAAACAGAGAGAGAGAGAGAGATGAAACTCACGCTTTAAACCTTTGACTCCTGCAGTCTATCTACCAACTGTGAACACTTAACCCTTTGTCTTCGGTGTTAACAAGAAATGAGTCGACTTGCTAAGTTTAGCTTTGTCTTCGGTGTTAACAAGAAATGAGTCGACTCACTAAGTTTAGCTTTGTCTTAGGTAATAACAAGAGCCTCCTAAACCCTCTCTACTCAAAGCTCACAGAAGCTTTCTTCACTTTGTGTCAACACAAAAATAATATTCACAGTTATTGTTTACAGTACAAATCATTTCCATAAAGGTTGTGTGTTACTACTGGAGTGTCTTTGCTCACAAAAATCAGCAGGCACCAAATTAGAATGTATGTGGCTGAGCTCCTAAAATAAAGCAAAACACACACACACACACACACATATACATGCACACATACACACACAGACTCACATATACACACATACACATACTCATGCACACACGCTAGACACACACACACCACATATACACGTACACACATCCACATCCACATACTCATACACACACACACATACTCATACAGACACACACACACACAAACACACATACCACACATACACACACATATACACACAAACACATACACAAACATACACACACTCATACACACACGTCAGATTAAACCAAATCAGTCATTACAACTATGCTCAAAAGAAACAGTAACTCACAGCCATGAAAAACATACCCAACTGATCAAAGAAAAGGAGAGTAACCTACTTCCATTCATCGGTGATAAATCCTTAACAAATCAGACAAATCCCAAACAAGTGTGACTGCCCACGTTCACGCAAACAGGAACCAGAAAAAAAACATGAAAAAAGAATAAGAACGCGTATTTAATACAACAAGACAAGACAGGCGCAAATTTTCAGCCAACTAGCCTTTGCCAAGTGTTAAGATCACAAATAAACAAACACCTGATACAAAAATTGGGAGAAAAAGACTGAAACTTCCCTGCTGTTCCGTCCAGTGTAACAAAAGGAAAGCAGACAAATGTCGGCCTGTCTGTCCCTTATCTTCTCCACACAAACACCTCCACCTCCCTTATTGCTTCTGCTATTTTTTGTTTGTTTGTTTGTTTGTTTAAATCTATGTTACATGTGTTATTTTTCTGTAAATCAGATCAATGATAGAGTGAAATTCAATTCGTCACTGGCCAAATATGAAAAAAGATGGTGTGAAAATAGGCATGCTAACTGACTGAGGGACAGCAGGCAGCCGTATGTCGTCTTCATTATCATGTGGCAAACAATGCTGTTTTGAGTTTTGAAAAGGATCACAATTTTTGAAAAGCAGTGTGTGTGTGTGTGGTGTGTGTGTGTGTGTGTGTGTGCTGTGTTGTGTGTGTGTGTGTGTGTGTGTGTGGTGTGTGGGTGTGCGTAGGTGTGTGTGTGTGGTGTGTGTGTGTGTGTGTGTGGGGTGGGTGAGGTGGGGTGTGTGTGTGTGTGTGTTGGGGGTATATGTGCGTCTGTGTTGTACACCAGTGTGTGTGTGTTTGTGTGTACATGTGTGTGTTATGTATACAACCATACCATTAACCAGCAGTAAAGAGTAATGTATTGCATGAAACAAAAAACAAATCTCAAAAATACTTTCACACAAAATCACACATTCATTTCACAAGAAAAACAATGTAAATCAATGAAACAAACAAGAAAATAAAACAAATCAAAGTAACAAATAATAAAGAAGGATGTTATCTTGTACAGGCCAAAATAAATGCTGCTCATCAGCATTTGTGAGACATGGCAGAATATTCATATTCATGTCCATATTCATTCTTTTCTGTCAAAATGGACTCGCCATGTGAAACTCGGGCTGACTTGCCGTTGAGAGCACATAGCTGCAATGCAGCGCCATCCAATTTTTTTTTTTTTTAACGAAGACTTTAGAACGGCAAGAAGGCTAATTGGCCTTCAAGGAGAGGGACCTGGGAAATGAACCTATATTTCCAATGTTTTTACCAGATCAGCTAGGCAAATGCCCTGCTCTTCACGATTTACAACTGCCATAGAAGGACCTGGGAAATGAACCTATATTTCCAATGTTTTTACCAGGTCAGCTAGGCAAATGCCCTGCTCTTCACGATTTACAACTGCCATGGGATCTTTAGTGTGTGCAGCCAGAAGACATACGCAACTGAATAAACAAGAAGTAAACAAAAAAATAAACCAATACAAACACATCATACATCAAGTAAACAATTCACATCATAAAGCCTTGCACATAAAACTCTTTGCAAGACCGCGTTCATTTTCTTTGCATTACCTACAATGATGAAACTAGGAGTGTTCACATACACACAAACTCGTGCATTCTCTTTCTCACTCACTCACTCACACACCACACACACACACACACACACACACACACACACACACACACACACACTCAAACACACACAAACATACACACACATACACACACACATGCTCATATGCGCAAGCTGAAACACACATATACACTTGTATGTACATGTTCATCCATCGCCCTTCGGCACTCATATGCACAAGCTCAAACACACATATACACTTGTACATGCATGTTCATCCATCGCACTTCGGCACTCATATGCGCAAGCTCAAACACACATATACACTTGTACGTGCATGTTCATCCATCGCCTGTTGGCACTCATCGAGTTTGATGGTAGGCGTCACAACAGACACCACAACTACTCTCCTCCATTTACTCCGGTCTTGGCTTTTCCGTACTACTTCGTTGGACTCTCAAACCACTGATGCTGGTGATGTTGTTCATTCAGGAGGTGGGCCCATGTGTCTGAATTGCTTCTGATCTCAACTTTTCCGTGAAAACTGCTGTCACCTGGATTGTGTTGGTGTCATGGTTTGCACGGTGGATGTATCTCATTTTCTTTAGTTGATTTCTGCCAGCATGTTCACTCACACACAACAGCATGTTCACTCACACACAACAGCATGTTCACTCACACACATCAGCATGTTCACTCACACACAACAGCATGTTCACTCACACACAACAGCATGTTCACTCACACACAACAGCATGTTCACTCACACACAACACATCACTCACAAACAGCATGCCCACACACAACAGCATCATCCACAAAACAAATCAACACACACACACACACACATTTACATATATGCTCCACAAACACACACAATTTACATGCATGCTCCATACACACACACACACATCCACAAACACACATCCACAAACACACACACATACTCATACATACACACACAATTCACATGCATGCTTCTTCACACACAATTTAAAGCATGCTCACACACCCACACACACACACACACACACACACACACACACATTTACAAGCATGCTCCACAAACACACACACAGAGCTTGAAAACAATCTTTCTGAATCCATCCCCACCCCCCACCTCCACCTCGACATATTTTTACTGTTGAAGGAGAAGGGGCTGCAGGGAGGGCTATGCCATGTTTTTCTCCGGCGCCTGTTTATGGGCGATGTAGAGAAAACCAATGCTGGACAAGGCACTGACCAGGAAGATGACATCAAACCACCGATGATAGAAATTGAACTGGAGGTCCCCCAACACTTCTGTGATGATCATTCTGAAACATGGACAGCAACACGCACCATCAGGTTATTGCTACTGATATTTTTTGTCTAAAGATCAGCCAACTTCGTAGAACCTGCAGGAAGCTGGTGGATAGGGTGAAGGAATCAAAGGTTTAAGTTTTTGCAGTTGGTGGGTAGTCTGCGGGAGTCAAAGGGTTAATTAAATTAAAGAGTGGAGAGGATAAAATAGATGGATGCAGCTTACAACTGCTGGTTATCAAAATATGATGTTTACGGTTTTCTCCCAAGAGAGTGCTGGGGGCTCTTTCAGTATGAATAATATCCCCACCTTTTGGAAATTCTGTGCAAGAAATCTCTTTCCTGTCTCTCTCCTTGTTTCTCTCCCTCATTCCTTTGCTTTCTGTCATCTCTTTCTATCATTTTCTGCCTTGCTGGTCCATTCACCTGTATGTGTTCTGTAAAACTTTACACAATTTCTCAAAGGATGATAACTGGGTGCATTACTGGGTCTAAATTGTAAAGAAATGTGATGTGCTGAAGAAGTTCTAGGTAATTTAGGCCTGTTATATATTATGGTTTGACGTCCTTAGCTATGTTTACATCTGTATTCAGCTTTTTTTTTTTAAAACCCTGATGATAAACTGTACAGAGTGGTCAACACCAGGGGCATATCCTTAGATTATGTGCGTGAATACAGTAATATGTGTACTTAATTTTCTTTTCCTGTTTTTTTTTTTTTCCCAAAAAGGTATTTTGTATGTTTTGAGATGGTCACAGGCCTGATATGGTTCTGTGCAGTTGGCTGGGTTTTAAACAAAACTTTTTAAAAGATTAACAAGGTTTATAGATTTCCAACACAATATTTCATCTTTTATTTCAAGTTTAACCTGCTTAAAATGAAGAACCACAATCGTGGCTTTACCATCCAAACATGATGAGCCACAATCGTGGCTTCATTCGTATCTCCCGCTGAATACCATCCAGTCTATAAAGCGAGCATAAATTGACCAATCAGAAGGCTTCTTTAGCACTGTCTCTGCCCTCCTCCTTTCACATGGTTGCCATTTAGCTGTTCTTCAATTGATTTCTTTAAGTTTTTACACAAAAATGAGTGAGATCAGGACTGACCGTGAGGTTGACAAGTTGAGACTCTTGTAGACAGTAACTCTGGCGATGATTATGTCTTTTTGGTTTTTGGTTTTAAATGAACAAGAGATGTTCAATCACATGATGAAGGGTATTTTTAGCACATCAGTCTGGTTTGTTTACATCGCATTTCTCATCGCACATTCGTGGACGTTTTTTATTCTAACACTTTATAGTTTCACTTTCTCCTGCAAACACGCATTTATTTTACTTTCATTGTGCAGTTCAAGGTTATTAAACTTTCTAAAGATATGTATACTTTTCCACGAAATGTTTACACAAGAGCAGCAAAAATTAAGAACAATTTTAAATTAGTACCTGTTGACAAGTTGGCTCCCGTAATTTTACACCATTGTCTTACAGTACGCTTTTAACTCTGTTGCTACGAGCGTCAGGATTTCCCGATCATGTCTCAACAATGTTTGTCTATGAGCATTGGAGAAATCCGACTTGAGTTTTGAAAATTCGCAGGGCTTTCAATATTTCCGTTAACCAAAACTAATAGCCAGAAATAGGTTCTTTGGTCATTCCTAGCCTCGTTTCAGGCCATGAGGTCACTGTACTGTGCAGTTGGTGAGTGGACAGTGCAAAGTTACAACTCACTATCTCTGCAGCGAAGCAGACGATGGAAAAGCAAATGGCTGAACAGTACTCAACATCTCGACGCTGTTCAACACGATCTCTTCCTTCAGTGCACGAGGAGTGTGTGCATGCTGGATTTGATGAAATTTCATTCAAAATGTGACTGTAGGAACTGATGTACTGACCTGACTGTGTATTTTGTAAGACATTTTTCACCTGAAAATGTCTCTAATTTTACTTGTACCATTACTCAGCAACCATGAGAGTTATACAGTTGAAATTTCAGTATTTTGTACACCAATCTGTTAATATACGACCTGCCTAATTTCAAAACTCTCTGTTTTCATTTGTTTGTATGAGAACTTTTCTCATGACCTATACAAATGGTGTGTATCAGGGGAATGGCAAGGGGCATAATCGTACATAGCAAGTGAGTTAATTATGTATCATGCCAAGGGGGTTAAATCATGTTCTCTACAATATGAGAGTCTGGCTATGTTATGATCTTACCTGTACTCTGGGGGCATGTTCATCCTCATCAGCAACACAGACGACACAAAGTACATCCCCTGTAATCAGTAAATGTCCTCATATTACTGTACACTCTGCATGTGCTTGTGTGTGTGCTTGTGTGTGTGTGTGTGTGTGTGTGTGTGCATGTGTGTGTGTGTGTGTGTGTGTGTGTGTGTGTGTGCGTGCGTGCGTGCGTGCGTGTGTGGTGTGTGTGTGAGTGTGTGTGTGTGTGTGTGAGTGTGTGTGTGTGTGTTGTGCATGTGTGTGTGTGTATGTGAGTGTGTGTGAGCGAGCATGTGTGTGTGCATTTGAGTGAGTGTGTGTGTGTTTTGTGTACATGTATCTGTGTGTGTTGTGTATGTGCTGTGCATGTATGAGTGTGTGTGTGTGTGTGTGTGTGTGTGTGTGTGTGTGAGAGAGAGTGAGAGAGTGAGTGTGTGTGTGTGTGTGTTGTGCATGTATGTGAGTGAGTGTGTGAGTGTGTGATTGTGCATGTGTGCGTGTTTATGTGTGTGTGTGTGTGTGAATGTGTGTACATGTGTGTGTATATTGTGCATGCGTGTGAGAGAGAGAGAGTGTGTGTGTGTGTGTGTGTGTGTGTGTGTGTGTGTGTGTGTGTGTGTGTGTGTTGTGTGTGTGTGTGTGCATGTGTGTGTGTGTGTGTGTGTGTTGTGCATATGTGTGTGTATGTGTGTGTGTGAGTGTGTGTGTGTGTGTGGTCTGTGTATTTCGTGTACGCGTGTGAGCATGTGTGAGTGTGCGTGCATGCATGCATGCGTGTGTGCAAGCATTCATCAATTGATTAACATTTATTCCAAATCAGGCAATTTAAAGGAAGCAGAAAAAGCAACTCACACACACGATTCCATGTATACATTCACTTCTCCGCAATATTCCAGACCTCAATCCAAATTTGGTAGAGATCCATTGAGAAACAGCCGAGAAAAATCTTGCAGACATATTTTGATAGCAAGACAAATGGACAGACACACATCTTCCATCCGTTGATACGTAACATCTTTCTGACATATTTTGACCTTGACCCAAATTTGGTAAAGATCCACAGAGAAACAGCTGAGAAAATCTTGCTGACATATTTTGATAACAGATACATGGACATCTTCCGTCAGTTGATATGAAACATCTTTCTGACATATTTTGGTAACAAAATCATGGATGAACACACATCTTCCTTCAGCTGTTATGAAACATCTTTCTGACATATTTTGGTAATAAGATCATGGACATATGCACATCTTCCTTCAGCTGATATGAAACATCTTTCTGAACTATTTTGGTAATAAAATCACGGACATACGCTTATCTTCCTTCAGTTGATATGAAACAATCTCCCTATTTTTTTTGGTTTTTTTGCAAGGGGAGAATGAAAACAGGACAGTGCAAGATCACATGATTAAGGTAAAGATGCTAATGAATGACCAACTTCACTTCACTGTAGCTAACAGTATCCAAGGGAGCAGTCGGTATGTTCAGAATGGGCAGCAGTTTGGTATGTGTTTCCACCTCACACCCTTCTTCATAATGACTCCTGTTATGTGAGTAGGTAGTGAAAGTGTTTTCAGGTTCCCTGTAATTATTTCATGCATGTGTAAGAAATCAGTGTACCCGTACTCTCGAATTAAAGGCCTTTTCATAATTCCACATAGTACATTTGAATTAAAGGCTTTTTCATGGTTCCAATTATGTATGTGTACTTTTTATACACTTTTACCATATCTGTGTAACCCATATGTACACTTGCTACTATAAAGCACTTTGGGCTTCAGATAAAGCTATATAAGTATCCATTCTAATCACTTGTATCAGTGGAATGCAGAGACATATTTGCAAGAATTGTGTCTGCTGCTAAGCAGTTTAACCTTTTCATTCCCGCACCCTATCTGCCAACTGCAAAAACTTAACCCTTCGACTCCCTCACCCTATCCACCAGCTTTTTGGTGGATAGGGTGAGGGAGTCAAAGGGTTACGTTTTTGCTTTGCTAACATGGTTGACAATGTAGGATGTTGGTGGACAGGCTGTGGGAGTCAGGGGGTTAACTGCATATATCTTAATGTTCTGTGTGTTAAAAAAAGCTATTAC
This sequence comes from Monoplex corrugatus, assembly GCA_030674185.1. Classification (NCBI taxonomy): domain Eukaryota; kingdom Metazoa; phylum Mollusca; class Gastropoda; order Littorinimorpha; family Ranellidae; genus Monoplex; species Monoplex corrugatus. Next base: position 19,560,433 of record JAPXFY010000034.1, read on the forward strand.
AGGAACATGAAATCTGTTAATTCCAAAGAAATCTAAGCATACCATAATCTGAGCCAAGCACAAGACGATGACATTGGCAAACTTGCTGCTTGCAATGGCATAAAAGAACTGAAACAGAACACCACACTGGGTTAGCATCAGCCAGAACAATATGGCACTAATTTTACTAACCATTCACATATATCCACTTGTGCAGATGTGAAGCCAAGTATTTTGCTTATATTGGTTAAATTGTTATTGTTATTGTTGTTTAAAGCCCAGCCGACTGCATAGAGCCACATCAGGGCTATAACCGCTTCAAAACATACAAAACTTCAACACACACACACACAAAAAAGAAAAGAAAATTAAGTACACATATCAATGCATTCGAGCACATAATCTAAGGACATGTCCCTGGCACTGACCACTCCGTCCAGTTTATTGCACAGGGGATTTAATAAAACACACTTGAGTACAAATATAAGCATACCTAAGGGCACCAAAACATATATAAAAGGGCATAAATTACCTAAAATTGCTTCCACATATCTCACCTCCCTAGAGCCAAAAATGTACTTAATACATGTACCCAATTATCAATCCTAAGAAAAAGTACGTAAGACTTTATCAAACACATACAGGTGAATGGACCATTAAAGCAGAAAATGACAGGTAGAAATGACAGAATACAAAGGAACAAGGCAGAAACAAAGACAGTGATAAAAAAGAGGACATTTCTAGCACAGATTTTCCAGAAGGTGGGAATACTATTCACACTGAGAGAGCCCCCGACATCCCCACGAACAATGTGGATCTGCTGAAGGAAAATGAACTGTTAATGCCACATATATCCTAGGAACCCTCACAGAAAGATCAGCTGAGTTGAATAAGGATTTATGTTTATGTTTTGTTGAATACACAAAAGCTTTTTGATTGGATATGACATGAAGAACTGATCCACCAAATGGAAAAACTGAATACTGACAGAAAAGATCTAAGAATGATAAGAATGATAAGGAATATGTACTGGGAACAAACAACAAGCAATGAGACAGAAAATGATGTAAGCTCTTTTCAAAATATCAAAGGAAGAGTTAGAAAGGGTTGTGTTCTGTCACCAGATCTGTTTTCACTTTACAGTAAAAACCATCATGAGAAACCTGAAGAATGTCCTAAAATAAAGCTTGCAGAAAAATGATAAACAATCTTCCTTATGTACATGACGCCATTCTAATTGCAGAACATGAAAAGGACAAAAGACCTACAAAATCTTTTGACTTCAATAGGAAGCAGAAATAAAGGGCTAGAGCTAAACAGAAGACTGAAGTCATGGTTATCTCTAAAAATAACAAGAAATCTCCTCATGTAAAATAACAGCAAATGGCACAACACTGAGACAAGTTGGTAAGTTTAAACATCTGGGTACAGTCATCTCACCAGATGGCAGATGCACATTGGAAATATTTTGCAGAACTGGCCAACCTAAAACAGCATTCAAGAAAATGAAAAGTGTTCAAACCAACAAATGTCTATCGACTGACATCAGGAAGAAAGTTCTTCAGTCATATAGAATCAAGCCTGGGCAATCAACAAGCAAAGCCAGAACAAGATTGAGGCAGCTAAGTGTGGTTTCTAAGAAGAAAGTTAAGAGTTCCATGGACAGAAAAGAAAACAAACGAGACAAGTCTTGAAAAAAGCAAACACAAAAAGAGCATTAATGAAGATGATTAGGAAAAGATAAGCATCATTTATAGGACATTTTACGAGGCAAGAGAAATCAGAGCACCGTCACAATAGGAAAGATAGGAGAGAAAAAGAACCCTCGGTGAAACCAGGAAGAAAATGTCAGTTTTGCAGAGTGGATGGGGACAGAAACAGTAGGGGGTACACTTGCAGTGACAAAAGATAGATTCATATGGAGGGTCATGATCACCAACGCCACTCGGTATGGCACATGATATGACGATGGTGATTAAATAACACTGCATCCAAAGCAGGATAAAGCTGGAACACATTGTAAAATAGGCGCACAAGACAGCACATTTACTAACCCAAATACCATCCCCATCAAATATGAACATGTCATGGCTGTTTGAAGCAAACCTAGTCAGGGAGAAGGAAATACAAAAAGAAACCAAGTACATGGCCATTAACCTATTGCCTCCCGCATGCTCTTCATCAGCATCCTGCATTGTCAACCATGCTGGCTGAGCAGAAACTCAACCCTTTAACTCCCTCACCCTATCCACCAGCTTTTTGCAGGAAGCTGGTGGATAGGGTGAGGGAGTCAAAGGGTTAAGTTTTTGCAGTTGGTGGATAAGGTGCGGGAGTCAAAGAGTTATTGTGTTGTTCACAGGAAATGGGATGGCTAAAAAAAAAAAGAAAAGAAAAAAGAAATAACAACAAAGAATCAAGCACAAACAAAAACAAAAAATTCAGAAACACAACGATAAAATGAAAACATGTATTTGATTAAGAAAACAAGACAGACGCAAATTTTTGGCCACCTGGTGCTGATCTCAGCTTTTTTATTTGACCATCTGTATCTTTCAGCTTAGACCAAATCATTTGCCTGAAATGTATGTGATGTAATTCAGTAAAACTTTACACATCTGCATGATAATGTTTTGACATTAGTAAGTATGCAGGCACCTTTCTATTCTTTCTAGTAACAAATAATATACAAATCTGAAAAATATCCTCTATTGATGAAAAGTAAACAAAAGACTAAAAAGAAATGTCCTCTTTCGAAAAGGAAGTATCAAACCATCAACGACAAAATTGCTTCCTCTTTCCAAAAGGAAATTTCAAACCATCAACCACACAATCAAGCAACCAGTCGCCTTGGTGTAGTGGTTAACGCAATAGACTACCAACTGGAAGGTTGTGGGTTCGAATCCCCATCAGTCCCTTCAAAAATCATTGTGGGATTTTTCGGCTCTAACCGGCTCCTACCCAGAGTTGGGCGTGTTATGGGCTCAATGGGAAGACTGGGACCATACACAGTCAAGTCTCATCCACTTCATGGATGCGTCTTTGAGGGTGTTGCTTAAACCTTCTCACCAGCACTGCAGGTGTCTGTATCTCTCAGGCCTGGTTGACGCCAGGATATAGTATGATAATAAGCGTAGAGTACAGCCCTGTTATGCAGTCTCAATCCTAAATGGAACTCCATAGCATCATCGTTATCATCCTCATCAACATCATCATCATCGCATTGTGAAAAAGTGTGCCAGCTTCCGTGGCCATTAAGGTAGTGCAGAAAATGGGACGAAAAAAAAAAGGTGAGTGCAAAGGTAACCTTCCTGGGTGCGATGATCCTTCAGAAAAAAAAAATTTTAAATAAAAAAAAAACAAAACACACACACAATCAAGCAAACAGATAAATGAACAGATAAAGTAAACAACATATGTAAACAAAAAAGAGAAAACGCAGATCTTACCCTGGTGAGTGTGATGAGAAATCCTCGGATGGAAGAGACGATGATAATGCCGACTAGAAGAAAGGAGATCTGCTGGGACCAGAACTTCACCTGGCACCCACACACAATGACCGCATAATAACAATCTGTTTATACAGCACTGGCTGCACATAAATGGAACATCCATTTCACGCTTTTGTGATCCTATGTAAATAATAAACAACACAGGGGACAAAACACAACCTTGGCGCATTCCTGTTTTCACATCCAACCGATCACCGAGGCTATCTGGTGTTCTCACTGCACTTAGACTGTACTACTACGTTGCCATGACATTCTCTAATAACTGCCCCTGAACTCTGAATATTATATAGAACTGATAATGTTACACAGTTGTGAGGCGTGGACAGTCAACATACAAAGCCAGAACACGATTTAGGCAGCCGAGATGTGTTTTCTAAGAAGAATGTTGACAGTTCCATGGACAGCAAAGAAAACAAACGAGACAGTCTTGATGGAGGCAGACACAAGAAGATCGTTCATAAGGACGATTAGGAAAAGACAGGCAACATTTATAGGCCACTTTATGAGGAAAGGGGAATTAGAACACCTGGTCACAACAGGAAAGCTGGAGGGAAAGAAAGCACTAGGTAGACCCAGGGAAAAAATACTGGGCGGACTTGCAGAGTGGCTGAGGACAGAGATGGTGGAAGATGTGCTTGCGGCAACAAGGGATACATAAATATGGAGGGCCATGATCCCCAATGCCATGCGGCAGGGCACTTGATGATGATGATGATGAACTCTGTAGATCTCTAGAACCGCCCCCAGCATATTTCTCTCTACTCTGTCAAAGGCTTTCTCTTGGTCAACAAATATTATGTTTAGTTCTTTATCATACTCAATGACCTGTCAAAGGCTTTCTCTTGGTCAACAAATATTATGTTTAGTTCTTTATCATACTCAATGACCTGTCAAAGGCTTTCTCTTGGTCAACAAATATTATGTTTAGTTCTTTATCATACTCAATGACCTTTTCAGACATGTGTCTGAAGGCGAAGAGGGTTGCTAGACACTATCAGTCAATGATCATTTTCGCATGTTTATTAACCCTTTGACCCCCGCACCCTGTCTACAAACTGCAAAAACTCAACCCTTTGATTCCTTCACCCTATCCACCAGCTTCCTGCAGGAAGCTGGTGGATAGGGTGAGGGAATCAAAGGGTTAAGTTTTTTGCTTTGCTAGCATGGTTGACAATGCAGGATGCTGATGGACAGGATGCGGAAGTCAAAGGATTAATGTGGGTATTTTGATGTGCGCATGTATGTGTGATATATCATGCTTCTGTATGTGTTGCGCCATATGTCTTGTAAAATGAATAAGATGTGTGGTGAGTCCCGATGAATTTGGAGAACAGTCCTATGCAAGAATGATGAATCATTATTACTATTAACATTAGTATTATTATCATGACTACTACTACTATTACCATTACTATCATTATTATTATCATAACCATAATTATCATTGCTATTATTATCATACAGCTTGAAATACTTACATCAAACTGTATACCAAAGTACTTGATGGCGATCTCAATTCCTCTTGTAACCGGGTCCACTTTCCCCACACGATCAAATATGATGTTGATGGTAGCCTGAAAAGTCACCAATGTCATCCTCATCAACATCGTCGTCTTCATCATCATGATTTATTATCATCACAACAACAGTATATCAGATATGTAGAATGGTTAAAGAGGGAAAATGTATACAAGATGTGACACAGACAGACACACACACGCACGCGCACGCACGCACGCACGCACGCACGCTCGCTCGCTCGCTCGCTCACTCACTCACTCACTCACACTCACTCACTCACTCACCATCACTCACTCACACACACACACACACACACACACACACACACACACACACACACACACACACACACACACACAACACACACACACAGAGGTGGAGAGGATGAAGAAAGAAACTAGGCCAGAACATGTCCTGTCTTTTATTCATTAAAACTAGCAGCAGTAAAATAACCCTTTGACTCCCACGCCATTAGCAGCAGTAAAATAACCCTTTGACTCCCACGCCCTATCCTCACACACACACACACAGACACACAGACAGACACAGACAGACACACAGACAGACACACAGACAGACACACAGACAGACACACAGACAGACACACAAACACACACACAGAGAAAATCAGAGGGACTCACCATGAAAATTTTCCACACACAATACGTGGAGAAGAAATAGCCAAGAAAGTTGAAGTACTTTCCCTTGAAGGTTTTGGAGTATTCAATACGGTCCTGCAACAGAGCACAAAGAACTAAAGATATGAACAAAAGACTGCCTATATTATCCCCTAGTCACTAGTTTAGGGGGATGGGACTTCAAATGCCTATATAATACATTTGATGCTATTGTTTTCATTCATTCCATAGTCACACAAAGCGATCACCACTTGTCCAGCAGACAAAGGATGCTTGGAATTCGTTCAACAGGGATCATTATCTGCCTTGCTGGTCCATTCACATGTATGTGTTCGATAAAGTCTTACATACTTTTTCTTAGGATTGATAACTGGGTACATATATTAAATGCATTTTTGGCTCTAGGGAGGTGTGATATGTGGAAGTAATTTTAGGCAATTTAGGCCTGTGTTTATATATGTTTTGGTGTTCTTTGGTATGCTTAAATTTGTGTTCAGGTGTTTATTTTTCAATCCCCTGTGCAATAAATTGGACTGAGTGGTCAACACCAGGGGAATGTCCTTAGATTACGTGTGCGAATGCACTGATATGTGTACTAAATTTTCTTTACTTTTTCTCCTGTTGAAATTTTGTATGTTTCGAAACAGTTACAGCCCTGATATGGCTCTATGCAGTTGGTTGGACTTTAAACAACAATAAGTTCAAAACACTGTCCGAAACCGGTAAAACTCACAAACAACCTCTCACTATTTCAAAGAGATGGCAACATGAATCAGTTTTCGGCAATGTTCAAACAAGAGTGATTATTTTGAACAAGACAAGATAAAAGATTTGAAATGTATCAATCGTTTCTGTGTAGTTTTGGATCAAAGCTTATCTGTGTGATACCAACATTCTTTGTTTTAGTGTGGTCAACAGCCAGTTTCCATTTTACAACATACATTGATACAGTGAATCTCCATTTGGTAGACACTGTCCATCGTGTAAGAAAAAAGTAGAAAACAAGTACCAATTTCTGCTAAACTGTTCACCTTATGGTGATCTGAGATTGGACAGCAGATCAAACCTCTTCATTTTTCCAATACTGTCAAAGTTAAAAACTCTTACAATCAACGACAACAACAACAAAAAATAAAGACAATAACAGAATTCTCAAAGTATCCATATCCAGATTATTTTTCTATGAACCGTATCCTTATTCGAAATTTGGGTATGAAATGGTTGAAAATGTCGTCATATTGCAACCATATCTGACTTACTTTACTGCTTGCTTTCATGAACTGTGAAACAATAACTATGGAGCATAACGTTTATTTTGTTTTCACAAATTTAACAAGCACTATGAAAAATGCCATAGTACCATCTAATTTCCCATTCCCTTTAAACTGTATACAGGACAATGGCCAACATGCAATACATGATTCTGTCACTTATAGTCACACCACCGACAACAAATGATACAGAAATCAGACATCAACAACACACTCGCAATACATGATTCTGTCACTTATAGTCACACCACCGACAACAAATCATACAGAAATCAGACATCAACAACACACTCGCAATACATGATTCTGTCACTTATAGTCACACCACCGACAACAAATCATACAGAAATCACACATCAACAACACACTCGCAATACATGATTCTGTCACTTATAGTCACACCACCAACAACAAATCATACAGAAATCACACATCAACAACACACTCGCAATACATGATTCTGTCACTTATAGTCACACCACCAACAACAAATCATACAGAAATCACACATCAACAACACACTCGCAATACATGATTCTGTCACTTATAGTCACACCACCAACAACAAATCATACAGAAATCACACATCAACAACACACTCGCAATACATGATTCTGTCACTTATAGTCACACCACCAACAACAAATCATACAGAAATCACACATCAACAACACACTCGCAATACATGATTCTGTCACTTATAGTCACACCACCAACAACAAATCATACAGAAATCACACATCAACAACACACTCGCAATACATGATTCTGTCACTTATAGTCACACCACCAACAACAAATCATACAGAAATCACACATCAACAACACACTCGCAATACATGATTCTGTCACTTATAGTCACACCACCAACAACAAATCATACAGAAATCACACATCAACAACACACTCGCAATACATGATTCTGTCACTTATAGTCACACCACCGACAACAAATATACAGAAATCAGACATCAACAACACACTCGCAATACATGATTCTGTCACTTATAGTCACACTACCAACAACAAATCATACAGAAATCACACATCAACAACACACTCGCAATACATGATTCTGTCACTATAGTCACACCACCAACAACAAATCATACAGAAATCACACATCAACAACACACTCGCAATACATGATTCTGTCACTTATAGTCACACCACCAACAACAAATCATACAGAAATCACACATCAACAACACACTCGCAATACATGATTCTGTCACTTATAGTCACACCACCAACAACAAATCATACAGAAATCACACATCAACAACACACTCGCAATACATGATTCTGTCACTTATAGTCACACCACCAACAACAAATCATACAGAAATCACACATCAACAACACACTCGCAATACATGATTCTGTCACTTATAGTCACACCACCGAACAACAAATGATACAGAAATCAGACATCAACAACACACTCGCAATACATGATTCTGTCACTTATAGTCACACTACCAACAACAAATCATACAGAAATCACACATCAACAACACACTCGCAATACATGATTCTGTCACTTATAGTCACACCACCGACAACAAATGATACAGAAATCAGACATCAACAACACACTCGCAATACATGATTCTGTCACTTATAGTCACACCACCGACAACAAATGATACAGAAATCAACATCAACAACACATTCGCAATACATGATTCTGTCACTCATAGTCACACCACCGACAACAAATCATACAGAAATCAACATCAACAACACACTCGCAATACATGATTCTGTCACTATAGTCACACCACCAACAACAAATGATACAGAAATCACACATCAACAACACACTCGCAATACATGATTCTGTCACTTATAGTCACACCACCGACAACAAATCATACAGAAATCACACATCAACAACACACTCGCAATACATGATTCTGTCACTTATAGTCACACCACCGACAACAAATCATACAGAAATCAGACATCAACAACACACTCGCAATACATGATTCTGTCACTTATAGTCACACCACCGACAACAAATATACAGAAATCAGACATCAACAAACACACTCGCAATACATGATTCTGTCACTTATAGTCACACCACCGACAACAAATCATACAGAAATCAGACATCAACAACACACTCGCAATACATGATTCTGTCACTTATAGTCACACCACCGACAACAAATCATACAGAAATCAACATCAACAACACACTCGCAATACATGATTCTGTCACTTATAGTCACACCACCGACAACAAATATACAGAAATCAACATCAACAACACACTCGCAATACATGATTCTGTCACTTATAGTCACACCACCGACAACAAATCATACAGAAATCAGACATCAACAACACACTCGCAATACATGATTCTGTCACTTATAGTCACACCACCGACAACAAATCATACAGAAATCAGACATCAACAACACACTCGCAATACATGATTCTGTCACTTATAGTCACACCACCACAACAAATCATACAGAAATCACACATCAACAACACACTCGCAATACATGATTCTGTCACTTATAGTCACACCACCGACAACAAATCATACAGAAATCAACATCAACAACACACTCGCAATACATGATTCTGTCACTTATAGTCACACCACCGACAACAAATATACAGAAATCAACATCAACAACACACTCGCAATACATGATTCTGTCACTTATAGTCACCACCACCGACAACAAATCATACAGAAATCAGACATCAACAACACACTCGCAATACATGATTCTGTCACTTATAGTCACACCACCGACAACAAATCATACAGAAATCAACATCAACAACACACTCGCAATACATGATTCTGTCACTTATAGTCACACCACCGACAACAACATATACAGAAATCAGACATCAACAACACACTCGCAATACATGATTCTGTCACTTATAGTCACACCACCACACAATGATATACAGAAATCACACATCAACAACACATCGCAATACATGATTCTGTCACTTATAGTCCACCACCAACAACAAAATCATACAGAAATCAACATACAACAACACTCGCAATACATGATTCTGTCACTTATAGTCACACCACCGACAACAAATGATACAGAAATCAGACATCAACAACACACTCGCAATACATGATTCTGTCACTCATAGTCACACCAACGACAACAAATCATACAGAAATCAGACATCAACAACACACTCGCAATACATGATTCTGTCACTCATAGTCACACCAACGACAACAAATGATACAGAAATCAGACATCAACAACACACTCGCAATACATGATTCTGTCACTTATAGTCACACCACCAACAACAAATGATACAGAAATCAGACATCAACAACACACTCGCAATACATGATTCTGTCACTCATAGTCACACCACCGTCAACAAATGATACAGAAATCAGACATCAACAACACACTCGCAATACATGATTCTGTCACTCATAGTCACACCACCGTCAACAAATGATACAGAAATCACACATCAACAACACACTCGCAATACATGATTCTGTCACTCATAGTCACACCACTGACAACAAATGATACAGAAATCACACATCAACAACACACTCGCAATACATGATTCTGTCACTCATAGTCACACCACCGACAACAAATGATACAGAAATCACACATCAACAACACACTTTCTAACAAAGTATTGTTCTCATAAATATGATAAAACCCAGGAAATATCCCTGATGTGCCACTCTTCTGTTTCACAAACAGCACACAATTATATCAGGAAAATGCATTCAACAATGACAACATCAATAAAAACAACATACTATGATAATGATAATGTCAATAATAATAATAATAATATGATAATAATAATAACAATACAGCACACAATTATATCAGAAAAATGCATTATACAATGACAACATCAATAACAACAACAACATACTATGATAATGATAATGTCAATAATAATAATAATAACAATAATAATAATAACAACAACAACAATAATAATAATACAGCACACAATTATATCAGAAAAATGCATTCAACCATGACAACATCAATAACAACAACATACTATGATAATGATAATGTCAATAATAATAATAATATTATTAATAACAACAATAATACTGATCATGATGATGATGATGATTTTAACAACAACAAGAATGATAATAAAAACAACAATAACAACAACAAAAGAAATATAACTAACCCTTGGAAACCAGACCAGTCACCATATCCACAATATCAAATAGAACTAAAGGTATGATATCAGGCAGACATTCTGGAAAAGGGGCAAGTAAATGGAGTAAAAACAAAAATAAACTTAAGTCTTCTTCTCATCCCCCCACCCCCACCTCCATCCCCAAAAAACAGAGGTTCCCTATCACAAGTCAACTGCCACAAATACTCATATCCAGGTTAATGCCATTTTTGTTTATATTTCAAATTACAAAGTTTTACAGCAAACATTTGTCTGGATTTCCCAATTTCCACCACCCTTTCATAATAATATAGTTGATTTTCAAGGAGCACTTCTGCTGTTATCATTGTTATTGTTGTTTAAAGCCCAGCCAACTGCATAGAGCCACATCAGGGCTATAGCCACCTCAAAACGTACAACACGTCAAAACGATAAAAAAAAAGAAAGAAAATTAAGTACACTTATCAATGCGTTCGCATACACAATCTAAGGACATGACCCTGGCACTGACCACTCCGTCCAATTTATTGCACAGGGGATTTAAAAACACACCTAATACAAATTCAAGCATACCTAAGGACACCAAAACATATCTAAAAACGAGCATTAATTACCTGAAATAGCTTCCGCACATCTCACCTCCCTATAGCCAAAAATGCACTTAATACATGTACCCAATTATCAATCCTAAGAAAAAGTACATAAGACTTTATCGAACACATACAGGTGAATGGACCAGTAAGGCAGAAATGATAGGAAGAAATGACACAAAGCAAAGGAACAAGACAGAAACAAAGAGAGTGACAGAAAAGAGGAAATTTCTAACACAGAATTTCCAGAAGGTGGGGATACTACTTACTCTGAAAGAGCCCCTGGCATCCCACGGGGGAAATCACTTCTGCTAATTCATGAAAATGGAGAAGAAATTATGTCTTTAAGTGTAGTAAACTAGAAAGATATCATGGAGCTGGGTCTGGTATCTGCACATCTAGCCACCAAGTCAATACCTTGCGCTGACAAAAATTGCCCTTTCCTTCAAAAACAGTTGTGTTGCCGTTTCAAAACATCAGTTTTCACTGTAAATTATTCCTTCAAAACCAGTTTTGCCATTTCAAAACATCTGTTTTAACTGTAAATTATTCCTTGAAAAACAGTTTTGCCATTTCAAAACACAGGGTGAGGGAGTCAAAGGGTTAAGATTTTGCTCTGTTTGCACAGCTGACAATGTGGGATGCTGGTGGACAGGCGGCAGGAGTCAAACGGTTAACTGTAAATTATTCCTTGAAATACAGTTGTGCCATTTCAAAACATCTGTTTTAACTGTAAATTATTCATTCAAAAACGGTTGTGCCATTTCAAAACATCCGTTTTATGTGTAAATTATTCCTTCAAAAACAGTTTTGCCATTTCAAAACATGTTTTAACTGTACATTTCTCCACAACAACAAAACAAACAAACAACCCCAAAAATAACTTACCACTTTCACAACAACAACAAAACAAACAAACAAGCCAAAAAAATAACCACAACCTTCACAACAAAACAAAGCCCAAATATAACAAAACAAACAAGCCCCAAAATGATTTAACACCTTAACGAGAACACAAAAAAACAAAAACAAAACAAAACAAAAAAAGCCCCAAAATAATTACCACCTCCACAACACCACCACAAACAAAAAAGCCCCAAATTAACAAAACAAACAAGCCCAAAAATAATTCAACACCTTAACAAGAACACACACACACACAAAAAAGCCCCAAAATAACAACCACCTCCACCATAACAACGCAAACAAGCCCAAAAATAATTTAACACTTTAACAAGAAAAAGAAACAAAACAAACAAACAAACAAGCCCAAAAATAACTTATTACCACCACAACAGCAAAACAAACAAACAAGCCAAGACAACTCCTCTCATCCCCAACTACTCACCATGGCTTCTTGGAGGTCGACAGTTTCCAAGAACAACTGGCGACTCAGTTCTTCCAGGGCCCCCGTTTCCTGCTTTAGGTGACTGACATCTGATCACTGATCAAGGAGCATTGTTCTTGTCATTGTTATCGTTATTAGCATTGTTATTGTTATCGTTATTATTGCTGTTTAAAGCCCAGCCGACTGCGTAGAGCCATATCAGGGTCATAACTGCCTCAAAACATACAAAACTTCAACAGGAAAAAAAAAAGAAAAGGAAATTAAGTACGCACATCATTGCATTCGGGCACATAATCTAAGGAGGTGCCCCCAGTGTTGACCACTCCATCCAATATGTCGTACAGGGCATTTTAAAAACCTGAATACAAGTATAAACAAACTAAGGACACTAAAACATGTATAAAAACAGGCCTAAATTACCTAAAATTGTTTCCACACATCTCATCTCCCTAGAGCCAAAAATACACTTAATACATGTACCCAATTATCAATCCTAACAGAAAGTACATAAGACTTTATCAAACACATACAGGTGAATGGACCAGCAAAGCAGAAAATGATGGGAAGAAATGAAGGGAAAAAAGTACGAAGAAAGAAACAAAGGGAGTGACAGAAAAGAGGAAATTTCCAGCACAGAATTTCCAGGAAGTGGGGATACTACTTATACTGAAAGAGCCCCCGGCATCCCCACAGGGGGTAATAAACAAACCATGAAGACGTATGCTATACAAGGTGGAAAGGTGGTACCATACGGGTCAAGGATACTCTCAGTATTGCTTCCTGTGGCCACATTCTTCAGCATACTCCAGATACCACCCGACGACTTGGACAAACTTGCCTGACGCAAACTCTCACGCTTTGCCATGGCTACTCTGTTTCACACACAGACATATAAATAAGTATGCAGAATCTCACACTTTGCCATGGCTACTCTGTTTCACACACAGACATATAAATAAGTACGCAAACTCTCACGCTTTGCCATGGCTACTCTGTTTCACACACAGACATATAAATAAGTACGCAGAATCTCACACTTTGCCATGGCTACTCTGTTTCACATAAAAGACATATAAATAAGTACGCAAACTCTCACACTTTGCCATGGCTACTCTGTTTCACACACAGACATATAAATAAGTACGCAGAATCTCACACTTTGCCATGGCTACTCTGTTTCACACAAAGACATATAAATAAGTGTGCAGAATCTCACACTTTGCCATGGCTACTCTGTTTCTCACACAGACATATAAATAAGTACGCAGAATCTCACATTTTGCCATGGCTACTCTGTTTCACACACAGACATATAAATAAGTGTGCAGAATCTCACACTTTGCCATGGCTACTCTGTTTCACACAAAGACATATAAATAAGTGTGCAGAATCTCACACTTTGCCATGGCTACTCTGTTTCACACACAGACATATAAATAAGTGTGCAGAATCTCACATTTTGCCATGGCTACTCTGTTTCACACACAGACATATAAATAAGTACACAGAATCTCACACTTTGCCATGGCTACTCTGTTTCACATAAAAGACATATAAATAAGTACGCAAACTCTCACACTTTGCCATGGCTACTCTGTTTCACACAAAGACATATAAATAAGTGTGCAGAATCTCACACTTTGCCATGGCTACTCTGTTTCACACACAGACATATAAATAAATGTGCAGAATCTCACATTTTGCCATGGCTACTCTGTTTCACACACAGACATATAAATAAGTGTGCAGAATCTCACATTTTGCCATGGCTACTCTGTTTCACACACAGACATATAAATAAGTGTGCAGAATATCACACTTTGCCATGGCTACTCTGTTTCACACACAGACATATAAATAAGTACGCAAACTCTCACACTTTGCCATGGCTACTCTGTTTCACACACAAATATATAAATAAGTACGCAAACTCTCACACTTTGCCATGGCTACTCTGTTTCACACACAAATATAAATAAGTACGCAGACTCTCACACTTTGCCATGGCTACTCTGTTTCACACACAAATATATAAATAAGTACGCAGAATCTCACACTTTGCCATGGCTACTCTGTTTCACACACAAATATATAAATAAGTACGCAGACTCTCACACTTTGCCATGGCTACTCTGTTTCACACACAAATATATAAATAAGTACGCAAATTCTCACACTTTGCCATGGCTACTCTGTTTCACACACACAGACATATAAATAAGTACGCAGACTCACACTTCGCCATGGCTACTCTGTTTCACACACAGACATATAAATAAGTATGCAGAATCTCACACTTTGCCATGGCTACTGTTTCACACACAGACATATAAATAAGTATGCAGAATCTCACACTTTGCATGGCTACTCTGTTTCACACACAGACATGTAAATAAGTACACAAACCACAGACTCTCACACTTTGCCATGGCTATTCTGTTTCACACAAAGACATATAAATAAGTACGCAGAATCTCACACTTTGCCATGGCTACTCTGTTTCACACAAAGACATATAAATAAGTACGCAGAATCTCACGCTTTGCCATGGCTACTCTGTTTCACACAGACATATTTTATAAATAAGTACGCAGAATCTCATGCCTTGCCATGGCTACTCTGTTTCACACACAGAAAAACATATAAATGTGACCTCCCGCCACCAATTCAGTCTTAACTCGCAATCAGTCGAACAGCACAAGAAGCTGAAAAGGTGACTGAGGGTCTATCTGGGGTGTTTTGACTTTTTCTCAATCAATTCATTTCTGTGGACTATAATCTATCCCCTATAGAAATTTTTTTCTTGAAAAAACATCACTAATCAATATAAAATGGTATTTTAATGCACTGATTGTAGCAGAAAAAATGCAATTTCTTACCAAAAGTATCTATTTTTGTCTCCTACTGCAAACCGTAACCTGTACAGAACCCCCACATGTAATAATTATACTAATAGAAAGCTCTTTGGTGCAACTTTTGGATAATGACAGCTAAAATTAGAAACAAACTGGGTCAAAGCCACCAAATAAAGAAATTTAAGGAAAATGTGTAGGAGAGCACACAAAAACTTTAGAGGCCGTTTTCTTAACATGGCCATCATACAACTTAATGACTTTAAACACACATAACATCTACATTTTTTTTGAGTACAGCTTGATTCAAGTGCCAAAATAATCAGCAGAATGTACACTTTCCAGTGATATGTATATCTCAAAATATCCAAAATGCTAGTTAAGACTGATTTTGTGCTGGAAGATCACAAATAAGTATGCTTCGCCATGGCTACTCTGTTTCGCACACAGAAAGACATATAAATAAGTAAATAAACAGACAGATATATCAACAGAATACATGTACAACTGGGCAATCACAACCAAAAGTTTTTTTCATTTTCAATGCCAGCGAAAACCAAAATATAATTATATCATATTCACTAGAAAAAAAAGATGCATGGTGAATACAAACAAATATATACACACACAAAACCAAGATAGAAATAAAATAATAAATAGATAAGGATGAAAATCAAAGCCCTAGTTTTCTTTACAACTTTCATGAAACATCTATCTTACATCCATTGTTTGGTGTCTGTGATCTGTCTGTGACCGTGCATTCGCGCTTGACAAAGGCTAGTTGGCCGAAAATTTGCGCTTGTTTTGTTTTGTCTCGTTGGATACGCGCTTACATTGGTTTTCTTGTTCTTCTGGTTTATCTTACAAAGACAGGAAAGTATCCTTTTCATGCAGTAATAATAAAAAAAAATGACAGAAAGGAAGAACACAATTTTTAACATTGAAAACAGATAAAGTGAACAAATCACAATATTTAGATAATACTAAAATGAAAATAAAAAGTTTTTTCTGTCAAACTTTCATTGTATCTCTTTTTCTGACAAACACATACTACAAAAACATGCAAGCACACACACAAGCTCTGATAATATTCCTAACACGTACACACAGTGAAGTCTCACCTCTTCTTTTTCACAATGATCATTTCCAATGTCTGCAAAAGTCGTTTTTCTATTCCTTGGATATCAGCCTCGGTGACATGTCTGCACACACATAAAAAGTTACATCAGCATTTTTCAACAGCAAAAATAACACCCCCACACCACCACCACCACCAACAACAACAAAACTAAATGTATCCATTAGACTGTATCTGGTAATCATTAATGCCAAAGTTTTTCCATTTTCTCCACATAAGATGCAGATGTGGTTTCTAAGAAGGATGTTGAGAGTTCCATGGACAACAAAGAAAACAAATGAGACAGTCTTGATGGAGGCAAACACAAGTAGATCATTCATAAGGAAGATTAGGAAAAGGCAGGCAACATTCATAGGCCATTATGAGGAAAGGGAAATTGGAACACCTGGTCACAACGGGAAAGCTGGAGGGAAGGAGAGCACCGGGTAGACCCAGGGAGAAGATACCAGACAGACTTGCAGAGTGGCTGAAGACAAGGAGGGTGGAAGAGATGCTTGAGGCAACAAGAGATAGAGACAGATGGCAGTCCATAATCACCAACGCCATGCAGCAAGGCACATGATGATGATGATGATGATGATGATGATGATGATGATGATGATGATGATGATGATGATGATGATGATGATGATGATGCAGGGGACAGCATGTCAAAACAACATGGTCCCACTCATTTTTTTCTGTACGTATGTGGTCTCTGTTTACGTTCCAAAGTGGATTTTTAACCTAATTTAGCACAGGACAATAGTTTTATCACCAAGGGTACTTAAGCATGTGCTAAGTGCCTGCTACACACAGGACCATGATTGTCTAATCTGATAGTCTGGTAACACCCAGACTGCTCCATGTCTAGTGCATGGAGGAAGAGTGAGTAAGAATCACTAAAGTGGATTGTTATTGTTACTGTTATCCTGTTTAAATCCCAGCTGACTGCGTAGAGCCAAATCAGGGCTATAACCATTTCAAAACATTCACAATACTTCAACAGGACAAAAAAAAAAAAAGGAAAAGAAAATTAAGTACACCTATGATTGCATTCACGTACATAATCTAAGTACACAAGAAAATTAAGTATACATACGAATGCATTCATGCACATAACCTAAGGGAAAGAAACTCAAGTACACATATCGATGCATTTGCGCACATAATTTAAGGAGATGCCCCTGGCAATGACCACTCCGTCCAATTTATCACACACAGGATTTCAAAAACATACCTGAATACAAATTTAAACATAAGAACTCTAAAATACATACAAAAATGGGCCTAAATTACCCAAAATTGCTTCCACATATCTCATTTCCCTAAAACCAAAACTGCATTTAATACATGCACCCAATTATCAATCCAAAGAAAAAACATACACACCTTTATCAAACACATACAGGTGAATGGACCAGCAAGGCAGAAAATGACAGGAAGAAATGACAGAAAGCAAAGGAACGAGGCAGAAACAAAGAGAGTGACAGAAAAGAGGGAAATTTCTAGCACAAATTTTCCAGAAGGTGGGGATACTATTCCTACTGAAAGAGCCCCTGGCATCCCCACAGGGGTAATGGTGGATCTCCTCCTCCAAAACAGTTTATGACCGACTACAAAGCGTGATAACAAATGTCCATTTATATACAAGCGCTTAGTTACAGCCCATTCATGAAGACAGAACAAATAAAGAAGGTGGGAATCAAATTCAGAACCTTGCTTCCTACATAAGCCAAAATAAGTGCGACTGCCCACATTCAAGTAAACAGGAACAAGGAAAACACGAAAATGAAATCAGAAAGCGTATTTAATACAAGACAAGACAGGCGCAAATTTTCAGTCAATTGGCCTTTGTCAAGCGTGAACATAAGATCACAAACAAACACCAAATACAAATGATTTTAGCCCTCTTCTCCCACTGGACGAAGCAGCAGGCAAGTTTCAGTCTTTTTCTCTTAATTTTGTATTTGGTGTTTGTTTGTGATCTTACATTCACGCTTGACAAAGGCCAGTTGGCCGAAAATTTGCGCCTGTCTTGTCTTGCTGTATTAAATATGCGTTCTGATCCTATTTTCATGTTTTTCTGGTTCCTACGTAAGATTTGTTCTAACCATTGGGCCAATGTTTCACACTCCTGTCTACACAAAATACACAACAGTTCAGTTCGCATGTGTCTGTCACTAATGCAGACCTGTTACACCGGCATACATGCACACATGCACGCACGTATGCACACACACATACACATGCACGCCCATGTACTTGCACCCATACTACAGTATATTTGCATGTTTCTCTCACCACACAGATCTGTTACATCAACACATGCATGCGCATGCAGGTGCGCTGTGCACGTGCGTACAACCCTCGCTCTCACACACACATGCACGCGCTAACAAACCTCTCTCTCTCTCTCACACACACACACACACACACAGAGGCAGGTATAGGGACAGCTGACTTACCTGACAAAATAGGACGGGTAGGTGTAGGGACAATTGACTTACCTGACAAAATAGGACAGGTAGGTGTAGGGACAATTGACTTACCTGACAAAATAGGACAGGTAGGTGTAGGGACAGCTGACTTACCTGACAAAATAGGACGGGTAGATGTAGGGACAATTGACTTACCTGACAAAATAGGACGGGTAGGTGTAGGGACAATTGACTTACCTGACAAAATAGGACAGGTAGGTGTAGGGACAGCTGACTTACCTGACAAAAAAGGACAGGTAGGTGTAGGGACAATTGACTTACCTGACAAAATATGACAGGTAGGTGTTGGAACAGCTGACTTACCTGACAAAATAGGACAGGTAGGTGTACGGGCAGTTGACCGCACCAAAGCCGGACAGAATGGCCATCAAGGTGACCCCAATCACCCCAACACGGCCGATACATTGCTCAATGGAGAATATACCTGTTGGTACAGAGAAGAGAGTGATATCAACACATTTACAAAGAAACCCATAAAAGTATCTTGATAACTGCAACATTAATAACAATAATAATAATCATGACAATAACAACAGCATCAAAACCAGTAAAAACAACACAACAACACATACTGATAATGTGGGATTACCAGTCACAGAACTTTTTCTTTCTTTCCGTTTTACCATTCCAATTCTTATTTTGGGGTCTTTGGAACAGGTTCCATCATCAGTTTTTACAGAACCAAGACATTTGAAATCCTGAACTGATCGCAGAAGAACTGAGGCAGCAGAGATGTGGTTTTATCGGAGACTACTACGCGTCCAATGGAGAGATAGAAGAACTAATGAAAGTGTCCTGCAAGAATTTGATACCACCAGAAAACTACTAGCAGACATCAACAGGAGAAGAGTAAAATACATTGGCCATGTGTCACGCAACAAGAACACAGATCTCATGGCAACATTTTTCATGGAAAAAACAAAGGCAAAAAGGAAGAAAGGCAGGCCTCCAGTCTCATACATCGAGAACGTAACCAACATCCGTGGCTTAAATATTCAAGAAATTGTCCACAAAAGTCAAGACAGACTGGCCTGGAGGGAGATGGTGGTGTCAAAGAGTGCACCGGCCAACACAGAACCTGATGACGCCAACAGATGAGACAGGTGAGACCGGTTACAGAAGTTAGGTAGGAAAAGATTGGACAGCTAACTGAAAGGTCATGGGCTCCATTTGCCTGAATACATCAACCTGGTGGCTAAAAGGTGGAGAGTTTTGTTTTGTGATCACTTAGATCACCAGACCCATCAGTGTCTAAACCCACTGTTATTTACAGTTATTTCTGTTTGAATCCCAGCTAATTGTGTAGAGCCATATCAGAGCTATAACTGTTTTAAAACATACTACCTAAACAACGAGAAAAAAAAAGAAAATTAAATACAAATGTCAAAGCATTTGCGCACATAATCAGAGGAAATGCCCCTGGTGTTGACCACTCCGTCCAATTTATCACACAGGGGATTTAAAAAGCATACCTGAACACACATGTGAACATAACAAAGGACACTAAAGCATATACAAAAACAGGCCTAAATTACCTACAATTGCTTCCGCATATTTCATTTCCCTACAGCCAAAAATGCACTTAATACACGTACCCAATCATCAATCCTAAGAGAAAGTACATAAAACTTTATCAAACACATACATGTAAATGGACAAGCAAGGCAGAAAATAATAGGAAGAAATGACTGAAAGCAAAGGAACAAGCGAGAAACAAAGAGAGTGACAGACAAGAGGAAATTTCTAGCACAGAATTTCCAGAAGGTAGGGATACTATTCATACTGAAAAAGCCCCTGGCATCCCAACAGGGGTGGGGGGGGGGGGGGGTCGAGAAGATGTAGCTTTAGAGCACTTCTGTGAAATCTGACTACTAGCAGTAAGAGAGATTATTTATTTGAATGAACGTTTGATTTGCTCTCTCTCTCTCTCTCTCTCTCTCACACACACACACACAAAGACACACATACAAAAAAACAAAGACACACACACATATATAAAACACACACACACACATACACACAAACATAAACACATACACACAAACATAAACACACACACACATACATACACACACACACACACATACACACACACCATGTTTAGGGCTAAGGATAGGAAAGGGGTCTCCAATTCTCCAGAAGAGGTACAAGATGGCACACCAGGCTCCAAAAGCAATCAGCACTCTCACATGTTGCTTCTGGGGCACTGCAACCACACCAGTGAACAAAAGATCAAACTATCAAAAGACAGAATGCAACAACCATAAATGTATGATCACAAAAGACACAATACAACCATAAATGTATAGTCACAAAAGACACAATGCAACCATTAATCTATGATCACAAAAGACACAATATAACTATAAATGTATGTTCACAAAAGACACAATACAACAACCATAAATGTATGATCACAAAAGACACAATACAACCATAAATGTATGATCACAAAAGACACAATACAACCATAAATGTATGATCACAAAAGACACAATACAACCATAAATGTATGATCACAAAAGACACAATACAACCATAAATGTATGATCACAAAAGACACAATACAACCATAAATGTATGTTCACAAAAGAACACAACAATCATAAATGTATGATCACAAAAGACACAATACAACCATAAATGTATGATCACAAAAGACACAATACAACTATAAATGTATGTTCACAAAAGACACAATACAACCATAAATGTATGTTCACAAAAGAACACAACAATCATAAATGTATGATCACAAAAGACACAATACAACTATAAATGTATGATCACAAAAGACACAATACAACTATAAATGTATGTTCACAAAAGACACAATACAACCATAAATGTATGTTCACAAAAGAACACAACAACCATAAATGTATGATCACAAAAGACACAATACAACCATAAATGTATGATCACAAAAGAACACAACAATCATAAATGTATGATCACAAAAGACACAATACAACCATAAATGTATGATCACAAAAGACACAATACAACCATAAATGTATGATCACAAAAGACACAATACAACCATAAATGTATGTTCACAAAAGACACAATACAACCATAAATGTATGATCACAAAAGACACAATACAACCATAAATGTATGATCACAAAAGAACACAACAATCATAAATGTATGATCACAAAAGACACAATACAACCATAAATGTATGATCACAAAAGACACAATACAACCATAAATGTATGATCACAAAAGACACAATACAACCATAAATGTATGTTCACAAAAGACACAATACAACAACATAAATGTATGATCACAAAAGACACAATACAACCATAAATGTATGATCACAAAAGAACACAACAACCATAAATGTATGATCACAAAAGACACAATACAACCATAAATGTATGATCACAAAAGGCACAATACAACCATAAATATATGATCACAAAAGACACAATACAACCATAAATGTATGATCACAAAAGAACACAACAACCATAAATGTATGATCACAAAAGACACAATACAACCATAAATGTATGTTCACAAAAGAACACAACAATCATTAAATGTATGATCACAAAAGACACAATACAACCATAAATGTATGATCACAAAAGACACAATACAACATAAATGTATGATCACAAAAGGCACAATACAACCATAAATATATGATCACAAAAGACACAATACAACCATAAATGTATGTTCACAAAAGAACACAACAATCATAAATGTATGATCACAAAAGACACAATACAACCATAAATGTATGATCACAAAAGACACAATACAACTATAAATGTATGATCACAAAAGGCACAATACAACCATAATATTATGATCACAAAAGACACAATACAACCATAAATGTATGTTCACAAAAGAACACAACAATCATAAATGTATGTTCACAAAAGACACAATACAACCATAAATGTATGATCACAAAAGACACAATACAACCATAAATGTATGTTCACAAAAGAATACAACAATCATAAATGTATGTTCACAAAAGACACAATACAACCATACATGTATGTTCACAAAAGAATACAACAACCATAAATGTATGTTCACAAAAGACACAATACAACAACCATAAATGTATGATCACAAAAGACACATACAACAATCATAAATGTATGTTCACAAAAGACACAATACAACAACCATAAATGTATGTTCACAAAAGACACAATACAACAATCATAAATGTATGTTCACAAAAGACACAATACAACAACCATAAATGTATGATCACAACAGACAATACAACCATAAATGTATATTCACAAAAGACAATACAACCATAAATGTATGTTCACAAAAGACACAATACAACAACCATAAATGTATATTCACAAAAGACAGAATACAATCATAAATGTTCACATTTCACAACCATAAATATATGTTCACATTTCAGATTTTAAAAGTTTGAATTTACATAAAAGACTAGTCATTTTAAGATCAAGCTATCAAAAGACAGAATACAACGACCATAAATGTATGTTCACACCTTACAACCATAAATATATGTTCCCATTTCAGAATTTAAAAGTCTGAATTTACATAAAAGACTAGTCACATTAGGTACATCAAATTTCATGTACCAAAAATAGGGGGAAAATCAACACACAGTTCTTTATTGTTTCTGTATTCATGCATATTGAGAAATGTGGGTGTAAATGTGTTATCTGACATTTTTTTTATGTATCTTTTTGTTTTTGTTTTTTGTACAGTGTGAAAGACTTTAGTGCAAAGAATTTTTCTGATATGAACAAAATGATTTCTGACAACAACAAAAATCAACAAATGATTGATTGGAACTTTCATAACGATTAATCGGAACTTTCATAATGTGAAAGACGCTAGTGAAAAGACTCTTTCTGGTATGACCAGATGCTAGTGAAAAGAATCTTTCTGGTATGACCAAACTGATCTTTGATGAAAATTCAGTAAATAACCGATTGGCATTTAAACACACTACAGAATAATGCAAAAAAAACAAACAAACAAAAAACCAGAGCTGCAATATGTTGAAATCCCTAGCTAAGTGTCCGTCATGGATCTTTGAGGTTAGCAATGCTGCCAGCGTACGGAGGACAGTTCAAACTGTTGCCTAATGCAGGAGGAAATCTTTTGAGGTTAGCAATGCTGCCAGCGTAAGGCGGACAGTTCAAACTGTTGCCTAATGCAGAAGGAAATCTTTTGAGGTTAGCAATGCTGCCAGCGTAAGTTCAAACTGTTGCCTAATGCAGGAGGAAATCTTTACTTCAGCATTGTATCTTGTGTGCCTCAGAGCCAGTCATGACAAAATATAAATAGCATATTGTAGAATGAGTCCTAGCTCACACACACACGCGCCCACACACACACACACACACACACACACACACAACACACACACACACAACACACACACACACACACACACACACACACACAAACACACACACACATGCAAGTACATGCCATGTACATACATACACACAAACACACACGCAAGTACATGCCATGTATACACACACACACAACACATGTAAGTACATGCCATGTACACACACACACACACAAACACACACAAGTACATGCCATGTACAAACATACAAACACACACACATTCAAGTACATGCCATGTACATACGCATGCACACACAATACATACATACACACACACGCAGGTACATGCCATGTACACACACACACGCACGCACACACACATGCACACCCAAGTACATGCCATGCACACACACGCGCGCGCACAAGTACATGACATGCACATGCATATACACAAACACACTCTCTCTCTCCCTCTCTCTTTCTCATACTTCCTTTCCATGTTCTGCTCTTTATCTCTTTCATGAGTGTACACACGCATATATGCACACACATATGCATGCATGCATGCACACGCACATACACATACATAAATCCATCAACATTACATAATTTCCCTTCTACCAGATGTCTCTCTCACACACACACACACACACACACACACCACACATACACACACACACACACACGCACACGCACACGCACACGCACACACATGCACGCGCAAACACCAACACCATCACTTCAATTCTTATAAAAAAAATTTTAACCAAAGCTGTAATCATATGTAGCATTAATATTTATTAATTGGTTTTTAGTATAAATGGCTGATCTTCTTTGTAGCCTACTTAATCATATCAATGAATGAACAACGATATACATGCATGCGTAAAACAGTCTTTATCATTATCTTTATCTTTATTCTTTTACAGCATTTTTCCACTGCTGTATAATGTCATTTCTATATGAGTACTTGTGAATTTGTTACAACTGCTCAGGAAACTGTTCTTGCATAAAACATATAAAGTGAGTTACAACAGTGCAACCGCTGTGTAACCATAAATGTACATCTCCCTCAGTCTGTGATGACACACGAAGGTAAACACAGCTGGCAGTAATATTTGCCTCAGCCCAGTCTTATAATCTTCTAACTCAGTCATACATACTGGCCCTGTAATCAACCCCTGGATGTTCTCATCGACACCATCGTCACTGCATTGTAAAAAAAAAACAAAAAAAAACAACAACAAAAAACTGTGCCAGCTTCTGTGGCCATTAAGGTGGCATAGAAAAATAGGACGAAAAAAAATGGTGAGCACAAAGGTAACCTTCCTAAGTGCGATGATCCTTAAAAAAACAAAAAAAAAACAAAAAACCCCCCGGATGTTTAGAGTACATGAGTCACACACTGAGTGCTTCAGCTATTGTAACAGTGATAATGCAGACTGGTTGTGCCACGTAATTTTGCTTACGTAAATGCACAAGGATGTTACATATACCTTGCTTACAAAAACAGCAATTATACGAACAGCAAATTACAGATTGCGAAACACCTCAGGATGTCACTGAACAGAACTGGCTTACCATCCTAACAACAGTAAATATGACAACAGTGGTGAAACAAAACATTATATGTATAGTTTTGAAAGCTGAAAAATCACTCTCCTGTAATATTTGCAGTTTTCATGATACTGTGCTTTGACAGGCATTCTTCGAAACGTCATTTCCTTTGAAACAACACAGACCCTTTGCGAAACTGATCCATCTTTTTTACTGCGAAATTTCATTTCCTTTGAAATAACACGGACCCCTGCACAACTGATCTTTTTTTTTTTTATTTGTGAAATTTCATTTCCTTCGAAACAACACAGACCCTTTGTACAACTGATACATTTTTTTTATTTGTGAACTTTCATTTCCTTTGAAACTATACAGACACTTTGCATAACTGATCTTTTTTTTTCATATTGCAAAACTTCATTTCCTTCGAAATTACATAGATTCTCTGCATAACTAATCCATTTTTTCTTCATTGCCAAACTTCATTTCCTTTGAAACAACACAGACTCTTTGCATAACTGATCCATTTTTTGTATTGTGAAACTTCATTTCATTTCTTTTGAAACAGCACAGACTCCCTTTGTCACATTTACTTCTTCCCCACAGGTACTACAAGGCAGAGGGTTTAGTGGGTGGTCCCCACAGGTGACTACAAGGCAGGAGGGTTTAGTGGGTGGTCCCCACAGGTGACTACAAGGCAGGAGGGTTTAGTGGGTGGTCCCACAGGTCACTACAAGGCAGGAGGGTTTAGTGGGTGGTCCCCACAGGTCACTACAAGGCAGGAGGGTTTAGTGGGTGGTCCCCACACAAGGGTGGCCCACTACATGGCAGGAGGGTTTAGTGGTGGTCCCACAGTGACTACATGGCAGGAGGGTTTAGTGGGTGGTCCCCCACTACATGGCAGGAGGGTTTAGTGGGTGGTCCCCACAGGTGACTACATGGCAGGAGGGTTTAGTGGGTGGTCCCCACAGGTCACTACATGGCAGGAGGGTTTATGGTGGGTGGTCCCCACAGGTCACTACAAGGCAGGAGGGTTTAGTGGGTGGTCCCCACAGGTCACTACATGGCAGGAGGGTTTAGTGGGTGGTCCCCACAGTCACTACAGGCAGGAGGGTTTAGTGGGTGGTCCCCACAGGTGACTACATGGCAGGAGGTTTAGTGGGTGGTCCCCACAGGTACTACATGGCAGGAGGTTTAGTGGGTGGTCCCCACAGGTGACTACATGGCAGGAGAGTTTAGTGGGTGGTCCCCACAGGTACTACATGGCAGGAGGTTTAGTGGGTGGTCCCCACAGGTCACTACATGGCAGGAGGGTTTTGTGGGTGGTCCCCACAGGTCACTACATGGCAGGCGGGTTTATGTGGGTGGTCCCCACAGGTCACTACAAGGCAGGAGGGTTTTGTGGGTGGTCCCAAGGTCACTACATGGCAGGAGGGTTTTGTGGGTGGTCCCCACAGGTCACTACATGGCAGGAGGGTTTTGTGGGTGGTCCCCACAGGTCACTACATGGCAGGAGGGTTTAGTGGTGGTCCCCACAGGTCACTACAAGGCAGGAGGGTTTAGTGGGTGGTCCCCAAAGGTCACTACATGGCAGGCGGGTTTTGTGGGTGGTCCCCACAGATCACTACATGGCAGGCGGGTTTAGTGGGTGGTCCCCACAGGTCACTACAAGGCAGGCGGGTTTAGTGGATGGTCCCCACAGATCACTACATGGCAGGAGGGTTTAGTGGGTGGTCCACAGGTCACTACAAGGCAGAAGGGTTTAGTGGGTGGTCCCCACAGATCACTACATGGCAGGAGGGTTTAGTGGGTGGGTGGTCCCCACAGGTCACTACAAGGCAGAAGGGTTTTGTGGGTGCTCCCCACAGGTCACTACATGGCAGGAGGGTTTAGTGGGTGGGTGGTCCCCACAGGTCACTACATGGCAGGAGGGTTTTGTGGGTGGTCCCCAAAGGTCACTACATGGCAGGTGGGTTTAGTGGGTGGTCCCCACAGGTCACTACATGGCAGGAGGGTTTTGTGGGTGGTCCCCAAAGGTCACTACATGGCAGGCGGGTTTAGTGGGTGGTCCCCACAGGTCACTACATGGCAGGAGGGTTTTGTGGGTGGTCCACAAAGGTCACTACATGGCAGGCGGGTTTAGTGGGTGGTCCCCACAGGTCACTACATGGCAGGAGGGTTTAGTGGGTGGTCCCCACAGGTCACTACAAGGCAGGAGGGTTTAGTGGGTGGGTGGTCCCCACAGGTCACTACATGGCAGGAGGGTTTAGTGGGTGGGTGGTCCCCACAGGTCACTACAAGGCAGGCGCGTTTTGTGGGTGGTCCCCACAGGTCACTACATGGCAGGCGCGTTTTGTGGGTGGTCCCCACAGGTCACTACATGGCAGGCGGGTTTAGTGGGTGGTCCCCACAGGTCACTACATGGCAGGAGGGTTTAATTGGTGGTCCCCACAGGTCACTACATGGCAGGAGGGTTTAGTGGTCCCCACAGGTCACTACAAGGCAGGAGGGTTTAGTGGGTGGTCCCCACAGATCACTACATGGCAGGAGGGTTTAGTGGGTGGTCCCCACAGGTCATTACAAGGCAGGAGGGTTTAGTGGGTGGGTGGTCCCCACAGGTCACTACAAGGCAGAAGGGTTTAGTGGGTGGTCCCCACAGGTCACTACATGGCAGGAGGGTTTAGTGGGTGGTCCCCACAGGTCACTACAAGGCAGGAGGGTTTAGTGGGTGGTCCCCACAGGTGACTACATGGCAGGCGGGTTTAGTGGGTGGTCCCCACAGGTCACTACATGGCAGGAGGGTTTAGTGGGTGGGTGGTCCCCACAGGTCACTACATGGCAGGAGGGTTTAGTGGGTGGGTGGTCCCCACAGGTCACTACATGGCAGGCGGGTTTAGTGGGTGGTCCCCACAGGTCACTACATGGCAGGAGGGTTTAGTGGGTGGGTGGTCCCCACAGGTCACTACAAGGCAGGAGGGTTTAGTGGGTGGTCCCCACAGGTCACTACATGGCAGGAGGGTTTAGTGGGTGGTCCCCACAGGTGACTACAAGGCAGTAGGGTTTAGTGGGTGGTCCCCACAGGTGACTACATGGCAGGAGGGTTTAGTGGGTGGTCCCCACTACATGGCAGGAGGGTTTAGTGGGTGGTCCCCACAGGTGACTACATGGCAGGAGAGTTTAGTGGGTGGTCCCCACAGGTCACTACATGGCAGGCGGGTTTAGTGGGTGGTCCCCACAGGTCACTACATGGCAGGAGGGTTTAGTGGGTGGGTGGTCCCCACAGGTCACTACATGGCAGGCGGGTTTAGTGGGTGGTCCCCACAGGTCACTACATGGCAGGAGGGTTTAGTGGGTGGTCCCCACAGGTCACTACATGGCAGGAGGGTTTTGTGGGTGGTCCCCACAGGTCACTACATGGCAGGAGGGTTTAGTGGGTGGTCCCCACAGGTCACTACATGGCAGGAGGGTTTTGTGGGTGGTCCCCAAAGGTCACTACATGGCAGGAGGGTTTAGTGGGTGGGTGGTCCCCACAGGTCACTACATGGCAGGAGGGTTTTGTGGGTGGTCCCCAAAGGTCACTACATGGCAGGGGTTTAGTGGGTGGGTGGTCCCCAAAGGTCACTACATGGCAGGAGGGTTTAGTGGGTGGGTGGTCCCCAAAGGTCACTACATGGCAGGAGGGTTTAGTGGGTGGGTGGTCCCCACAGGTCACTACATGGCAGGAGGGTTTTGTGGGTGGTCCCCAAAGGTCACTACATGGCAGGAGGGTTTAGTGGGTGGTCCCCACAGGTCATACATGGCAGGAGGGTTTAGTGGGTGGTCCCCACAGGTCGCTACAAGGCAGGAGGGTTTAGTGGGTGGTCCCCACAGATCACTACATGGCAGGAGGGTTTAGTGGGTGGGTGGTCCCCACAGGTCACTACAAGGCAGAAGAGTTTTGTGGGTGGTACCCACAGGTCTACATGGCAGGAGGGTTTAGTGGGTGGTCCCCACAGGTCACTACAAGGTAGGAGGGTTTAGTGGGTGGGTGGTCCCCACAGATCACTACATGGCAGGAGGGTTTAGTGGGTGGGTGGTCCCTACAAGGCAGAAGGGTTTAGTGGGTGGTCCCCACAGATCACTACATGGCAGCAGGGTTTTGTGGGTGGTTCCCACTACAAGGCAGCAGGGTTTAATGGGTGGTTCTCAAAGCTCACTACAAGGCAGGAGGGTTTAGTGTGTGACTGTTGACTCTCTGCACTACATACACCCTGCCCACACCCTACTCACCAAGTCGGATAGTGCCGATGACATAGAAAGCAATGTAGAAGGGCAGCACAGCAATCAGCACAAACAAAATGGCGTACAGGCCTAGTTTCCAGTGAAAGAATCGAGAACTGGGGATGAAAAAACGTAAAATTTCAATGTAGGCAATTCACACAATTTATGACAGAGCTGTGAAAGCAAGAATATGAAAGGGCTGAAAATTACAATGTTTCTCGTTGTGTGTGGTGTGTGTGTGTGTGTGTGTGTGTGTGTGTGTGTGTGTGTGTGTGTGTGTGTGTTGTGTGTGTGTGTCTGTTGTCATGTGTGTGTGTAGTGTGTGTGTGTGTGTTGTGTGTGTTGTCTGTAATGTGTGTGTTATGTGTGTGTGTTGTGGTGTATGTGTGTAGTGTGTGTGTTGTGCTGTGCTGTGTGTGTATGTTTGAGGTGTTGTTTGCTGTGTGTGTGAGAGAGAGACAGATCTGGTAGAATGGAAATTATGTAATGTTGATGGATTTATGTATGTGTATGTGCGTGTGTGTGAGAGTGTGTGTTTTGGTGTGTGTGAGAGAGAGAGGATATGTGTGTGTGTGTCGTGTGCATGTGGTGTGTGTGTGTGTGTGTGTGTGTGTGTGTGTGTGTGTGTGTGTGTGTGTGTGTGTATGTGTGTCTGTGCGTGTGTGTGTTTGTGTGTGTGTGTGTGTGAGTGCATGTGTGTATCAACATCATCAAGTGCCCTGCCACATGGTGTTGGCGATCATAGCCCTCCATATGCATCTATCCCTTGTTGCCACAAGCGCATCTTCCACCTTTTGTGTGTATGCGCATTCTATTCTTTTGGTTGTTTTGTTTTGCACTCTCTGTTTCAGTCTTACCCTCATGCATGCACACACACATTGTCTCAACCACACTCTTCCTCTCCCAAGTCTTATAAAATTTTCTCCCCTCACTCCATCACACACAAGGACACGCTGTTCTACTCTAGTCTATCTCGTTATTCCAATACAGGCCAAATATACCAAGTCATAAAACCTGAAAGGTACCCACCTGGAGTCCATAACGCCCAGGATTTCAAAGATGATCAATTCAAACATTGTGCAGGATAGGGCGAAGGTGACGGAAAACACCAACAGCACACGCTGTGATGCACCTGTTGTCAGATACGCAACATAGAAACACCAACATGTGAGCACATATAACAATGCATGCACACACTCATGTATGCAAATACACAAATAAGTGCACACATATACACACGCATAAATGCATACACACACAGATTAACACACACACACACACACACACACAACAGACGCACACGCACGCACGCACACACACACACACACACACACACACCCACACACACATATACAAACTCTTTACCTCCCTCTCTCTCTCATGCACACACATGTATAACATGTGCACAAACGCAAGCTTAAACATTATCTTCACTCATTTCAATCCCATTTCAAACATTATGTTACACAGGTGTTCATTTTCTGTTTGTTTAAAACTGTGAGTGAGCATGACTGTGTCTGTGAGACGGTGCCTGTGTACTTGCGTATATATGTGTGAGCATGCATATGTGTGTGGCGCATGTATACATTAGTGCGATGATCATTGTATGTGCGTGTTCGTGCGTACATAAACATGAACACTGTCACACAACTGTGTGTCTATGTGTTCAGTTACTGTCTGATTCAACGAATAACGTGTGACTTGTTCTGTCATCTGTGCTCAAGCAAGTGTTTGCGTCATGTGTATAGGCTTTGATATTATCAATGCAACTAGACTGCAAAATCCCTTCACGAAACTTTCAGCTCACCTCATAGTCACGAAATAACTGTTTGAGGAAGAAAACCCAGCCACCTCCAAAAAACAGCACCTGGACATATAAGTTTTCAAAATTGAAATTAATCCACTGCATGGTTTTTAAAGTGGATGTTGCACAACATATCACTATACATCAGAATACACTTGTTTTCAATTATTAAGATCAATAGAACAACAGTCACAAATTATTAATAAAACTATTAGCTGTATACATGCAACACTAACAGTCTCTCATGCTGAGTGTCAGTGAAATTGTGTGGAGGTTACACTACTTACATCACTTGCTCCCAAAAAACAAAGTCAAGCACATGTGAGCATGTTTGTGTTACAGGGTTATCAAGGTTGGTAAGTGGATGGGTGACTGGTTTGTGTCCTGGCCTGAACACCCCACCCCACTCTGCCAACAGTATATGGATATATATACCCGTCACTCTTTAGCCCAGCCAAGGACAGTAAAGCAAACAGGGAAACGCGATGCTGAGTTCCTGTATTCACTTGTTCATAGCACCCAAACACACATACTATGCATACAAGTACACAGTTGTACTAGACCTGATCAGTTGATGTCAAGCATTTTTATTATTTTAAACATGTAAACAA
>JAPXFY010000034.1:19606024-19613524 GCA_030674185.1 Monoplex corrugatus
AGTGAAAATGACGATAATTTGGCGCCTGGAGGCCGATATTTCGATGCTGATGTCCGAAGTTGGACTTGACCCAGATAAGAATCGGAGTGACATTACTAGCACTGGCGATCGTAAAAACGAAAGTATTGCTGCTCCTGATGTGTTGTAAAGTATACCAACAAGAAAATATATAGTGTTGTGGGGTTTTCTGGGCTGGATGAAGAGATATGAATTTTTTTTATTATTTTAAGTCAAGACGTTTAAAACGCTGTGGCACAGGTGATTTACGTCTTTATTTACACTTTGGCACTGAAAGGGTTAAAAATTTGGTAATCACAACCCTGTGGACACATGAGACTACAGCTCAAACCGAACCGGCCAGTGGTTGGTTGATATTTTGGGTCATATGGCAGACATCTTGTTTATGCATATTATGTATCAACCATGACCAGAAGGAACAGAGTTGCATGATCGAAAGAGGCATGTTGAATTCTTCTTTACCTTCACTCTGTTCAAAACTGCTGAGGAAATAGTGCGAAAAAATGCAGGATAGATCTAGCCATCGTAACAACCAGACGCAATCACGCGGGAAAGATGCGCTTCCAGACTTACCAGGAGACAAGACAGAATATGTATACATTCAAGACATGATGACACGCACGTGGTGGATATTAGATTAAGGTTGTCGATCATGTGACTCCATTCTCTCAGGTCATAGTTTATACATACGCATAAGCAAGATGTCTGAAAATGTGTGTGTGTGTGTGTGTGTGTGTGTGTGTGTGTGTGTGTGTGTGTGTGTGTGTGTGTGTGTGTGTGTGTGTGTGACCAAGAAAGAGAGAGATGAGAGAGAGAAGAGCGAGAGCGAGAGAGAGAGAGAGAGAGAGAGAGAGAGAGAGAGAGAGAGAGAGAGACAATGACAATGACAATGACAATGATGCTTTATTTTTCAACGGTAAAAGCTATTGGCTAGAAGCCATTTTTCAAACTTGCCGTTGCTATTCTATACACATGACATTTGTTTACAGTAACAAGTACAGCTTAAGGAAAATACATGTTGAATACTAAAATTAAGATACAATGAAATCAAGAAACGTACACAGTCACCACTTAGAGATAGGTAGATAGATAGATAGATAGATAGATAGATAGATAGATAGATAGATAGATAGAGAGAGAGAGAGAGAGAGAGGTAGATAGTATAGATAGATAGATAGACAGATGAGCAGGTAGATAATGATAAGTAAATAAAGAAAGAAAGATAATGTTGATAGTGATAATAATAAAAATAAGACGAAGAAGAGGAAGAAGAAGAAGGAGGAGGAGGAGGAGGAGAGGAAAACACAGTAAACAAAATAGTAATAAGATAAAACAAAATAAAATGAAATAGAGGGAGAAGAAACATTACATGTGACAAATTTATAGAAGATAAATCAAGCGTCAAATAGACTAATGTTCTTACAATTAAATCAAAGAAGATGAAATCAATTTTCTGATTACACACAAAAAATATTAACACTGCTACAAACAACAATTACCACTACTACCACACTACTACTACTACTACTACTACTAAACCCAAAGATAATAAATGGAGGTAGAAAAAAGAGCAGTTCAGAAGGATGATTAGAGGGGGGGGAAAAAAAAAAAAAAAAAAAAAAAGGAGGGGGGGGGGGGGGGTTAGCAAACATTGGGTCGATTGAAGGCATAAACACATAAAATTCTACAGGAGACAGAAAATCAACAGATGATATGAAGTCAAACAGACAAATGTATAGATAGATAAATAAAGTAAATGTTACTTTCGACAATAGGAAATTACAGTAATGATAAACGCATATGTAGGCTATAATAGAAATATCATACATGTGTAAACAAATCAATAATTCATGTAATAAGACATAAATAAATCAAGAATAGTAACCATAATCAAGCGCCGTTTTTCTTGATAGGAGAAGAGAGATACAAGCATGATATGGATAACAGTTGGAGAAAAGTGACAAATACAGACAGCAGATAAGAGCCAACCAAACAAACAGACAAGATGGGCAAGCAAGCAAAGCAAAAAACAAACAAACAAACAAAATGAACAAAGGCAATGAGAAATAAAGAAGCAAGACAGAATCAAACACGTCATAGAGTCATCAACAAATCATCGCATATAATACAGAAATAAATACTGGTTGGCAGTTTGAACTGTTAAAATATCAATAATGTTAAAGAGAAAAAAAAAAAAAAAACCCAAAAAAACCCAAACAAACACGAATTATCATTGTGCATACACACACACCCCACACACACACACACACACACACACACACACACACACACACACACACACACACACACACACACACACACACACACACACATTGACTAGATTAGATGTCATAGGTTGAAAGGCAGCTGACGTTATTGTTGCTAACTGAGGTAATCTACGACACTGACGTAAGGTATTTAAATAAAGTAACTTTGAAGGAAGAGAGTGATTGAGTGTTTGTGATATTTGGGGGGAGGGTGTTCCATAGTTGTGCACCAGAAAACGATAAACTATTTTTATATATGTCAATTCTTGGACGGATAATTTTGAATTGATTTTGTCTTGAGTTTGAGTATGATCGCACATTCTGATTAAACAAATTGAGAAGATATTGCGGAACATTCCTTTTTGATACTTTAAACATTGTGATACCTTTATTGAACATTAAGTGTGACTTTAGAGGGAGGATTCCTAACTGTTTAAGTTTTTCTTCTGTTGTTAAAGTGGGATCTGGCATGATAAGTTTTGCTGCCCTCCTATGTAAGGTGTTCAATTTTTTTAGATGAACTTCACATGAGCTATCCCACAGTGTAGAGGCATAATCTATGTGCGATTTAATATGAGCATTATAAAATAATTGGCGTGTGTTTGTATCTGTTAGATATCTTAATTTGGACAGAATAAATAAGTTCTTGGAGATAATCCTGCATAAATAATCAGTGTGGTTTTGCCAGGTAAGATTATGATCAATGAGAACTCCCAGTAGACGGTGTTCAGGTATTTGTGCAATAGAATTACCTCTCAAAGACAGATTGAGTGACAGAGGGCCAAGCTGCCGTTTTTGGCGTGTGCATATAACCATACATTCAGTTTTCGTAGGGTTCAAAGCCATGGCTTTTTAGCACACCAATCAGAAATTTCATTTAGGCTCTTTTGTAAACGTGTGTTTACAGTCGCTATGCTTGTGTCTTGTTTTGTGTATGGATTGTTCCGTCATCAGCGAACATATCACAGTGAACTGTGGGATCAGATATATGAAGTGGTAAGTCATTTATGAATACAGAAAACAGAATGGGTCCTAAGATTGATCCTTGAGGAACGCCACATTTCACATGACCCTCGGATGAATATGATCCATTAAGATGTACTTTTTGTTTGCGTTCATGAAAGTAGGAATTGAAAAATGAAACTGTTGAGTCGTTGGCAAGGTACGTTCGTAATTTAGCTAGTAAGATATCATGATCAACGAGATCAAAAGCCTTTTTAAAGTCTAGAAATACTGCTCCAGTTAATTTGCAGTCATTCATGGCTAATAACCAGGTGTCAGCAAGCCGTGTTAGGGCTGTATGACAAGAGTGGTTCTGACGGAAACCAGATTGCAGTGGGTGAAGAATACTTTTGGTTTCCAAAGTAGTCTGAAAGATGTTTATGGATATGTTTTTCTAAAGGCTTTGACAGGACAGAGAGAAGAGAAATTGGCCTGTAATTATTTATTTGTGAAAGATCTTTTGTTTTTGGTAAGGGTACAACTTTGGCCTGTTTTAGAGCTCTGGGGAATACGTTGTTTTTTATGCTGATGTTGTAAATATATGTAAGTGGTTCCGTGATGTAGGGCAGACACAGTTTTAGTATTTTGGGACTGATTTCATCTGGTCCTGATGATTTTTTATTATTCATTTTATTTATATACATTCCAGTTTCATGGACTGCTATACTGGGAATACTAAATGAACTTGTATTATTGGTCCTCTCTTTGCAAAAGTTAATCAGATTTTCAGAGGGGACATATTGATCACAGTTAGAAATAGGACGGGTTAGTAGTTCTGATACTGACAGAAAATGATCATTGAATTTGTTTGCTGTGAAACTGAGAGGCGTGCCTGGGAGCTTTTTCCCACTTCCTTAATAACTAAGTTCATTGCTCTCCATACTGATGATACATCTTTATTGTTTTTTACCAGTCGATCAAAGAGAGACTTCTTGGCTTGACGGACCATTGATTTTACCTTATTACGCATCGTTTTGTATTCAATGAAGCGTTTTTCTTTCTTGAGTTTATCTCGTAATGACATCGCATTGATAATGTCTGTTGACAGCCATGGGGGCATTGTTGGATGCTTTACTCTTTTCCGTCGTAGTGGGGCATGTTTATTTAGGACAGTCGTGAACAAGTTGTACCAAATGTCTAGGGCTTCGTTAGGATTACTAGTACTAAACACACTACTGAACTCTACTCTACCAAGATCAGAGAGGAATGCATCCTCATCAAAGTATTTGAATGATCTATATGTTATACATGTATGATTATTCTTTTTTATTTTTTGAACTTTGGCTGACCAGGTGCAGTTTACAGGTTGATGATCACTTATGCTTAAATCATCTACAGCTGCATTAATTATTGCCTCTGGTTTGTTTGTATAGATATGATCTAAGAGTGTTTCTGATGTTGCTGTGATTCTTGTTGGATCTTTGATTAATTGTTTTAGGCCAACCAGGGTGGTCGTTGACTGCCATGCGGGTTGTGGAGTGAGTAGGTCAAAATTAAAGTCACCTAACATTAGAATGTCTGTATGTCGTTGACACAATTTGTCCATCATCTTTAGAAAGTGGTCATGCCATTCGTATGTGCTCCTGGGATTTCTATATAAAATACCGATAAATAAAGGTGGAGTTGTTGCAGAAGGCTTTAGCTCCACCCAGATACATTCAACTTCTTTGGTTTCTAAGTCATAACGTCTGTTGGTTATTTGTGAATATCTCGGTGGATGTAAAGCGCAACTCCAGTTTCTCCATGGCATAAGGGATCTTGCCTGATTACAGAATAGTCTGGGATTGCTATAGCTTCATCTGTAATATGAGGTGCTAGTCGTGTCTCGGTCACACCGTACAA
The DNA here is from genome assembly GCA_030674185.1 of Monoplex corrugatus. Taxonomy (NCBI): domain Eukaryota; kingdom Metazoa; phylum Mollusca; class Gastropoda; order Littorinimorpha; family Ranellidae; genus Monoplex; species Monoplex corrugatus. The sequence goes on from JAPXFY010000034.1 coordinate 19,611,154, forward strand.
ATGGTAATAATTTTGTTTGTGTAGGAACACGCACAGGTCTGATACTTTGTTTTGGAGATGATAGACATTAACATGACCAACACGCAGATCCTGTTTTTTTCGAGTGAATGTGGTCATTGGTGATTTCAACACTGCGTCTGCACGCTGAAGTGAAATATATGAAGAGAGGGTAGAAAAAAATTGGTCTACCCCTAATACAAAGTGTGAACAATGATATTATACACTGATGAAAACAAAATGTAACAGTGCAGAGTCTGTTTTTTTTCTTGACAGTTCAGCCAAGACTGACTACAGGTATACACACTGTCAGTCTTCAGAGAAAAACAAAACAAAATCAGAACAAAAAGATAAGTAAGTAAACTAAAATAAAATAAAGGCTGCACTGAGGATATACTGAGCGTCTCTCGCAGTGCAATACTTGTCTCCCCTAACACTGGGCACAGGCAGACACAGCTGTAGAAAATTAGGTGGTATTAACACCACCCAAAACAAGTCAGTTTCAACCGTCGGTTGAACTGACCAAGTCAATCAAATAATTATGTCTGTAAGTCTCAGTGTCAATCTCATTCAAAGTTATAGCACAACACAGTATCAATGTAAATAAGTTGTCCCCAGGTAATATGCGACACCAACAAGGTGGAGATGGCAGCAGGTCACAACACAGCAGAAGCAAATAAATATTAAGAACGTGGAGAAGAGGTATAGAAAGATATTTAAAAGTACGGAAGTAAACTAAGTAGCTAAATAGCTAAATAAATAAGTAATAAATGAATAAACAAATAGGTAGAGAAATGAAAATAATAAAAGAAGATTAATTCATAAAAGGTTTTAGCACCTGCACCAATGCACTGATGATAGATGCAGGATCTACACAATTCTGTTGGGAAGTTATTGCTGTAGCACTTGATCCCAGCATTTGTTGAACTGCAGGTGATTTGGGGTGTCTTGTAGTCATGCAGGGGAATTCAGCATGATCACTGTGTTTGTTCTGCTCCGCACTGACACCAGCGGGGACTGCAGGTGGGTGTTGTAGATGGCTGGAGCTGGGGACTGCAGGTGGGTGTTGTGGGTGGCTGGATATTAGAGATGGGTGCTGTAGACGGCTGGGGACTGCACATGGGTGTTGTAGATGGCTGTAAACTGGAGACAGGTGCTGTAGATTTTTGGAGTTTGAAGATGGATGTTGTAGGTGATTGTAGACTGGAGATTGGTGTTGTCGATGGTTGGAGACTGCAGGTGGGTATTGTAGATTGTTAGAGATTGGAGATGGGTGTTGGTAATGCAGGGGTTTGGGGGCTGTTGGGGGGGGGGGGGGTTGGGATAAGAGGTGGGCGTATTGGAGAATTGGGGCCATAACAGGGGTTTTGAACATCATAGGAACGGATGTTTAGTGCAAGAGATTTAGATCCTTTAGCACTTGGGTGAACTGAATCACGGTACATATCTTTTCTTGGTGCACCTGATTTGGTTAGGAAGGAAGGGGTGTTGTTGATGAACAGTATTCCTTCTTGTTCACAGGAGCGCCGAAGTGAGGCTGTGGACCGTGATGCAGTTTCTTTCAAGGGGTGTTGGCCAAAGGGAGGGACAATGGAAGAAGCTGCAAGTGTAGCACTGGGGAAAGATTTTCTCAGGAGACGAAGTAATCTTCCCCATTGCTCTCCTGATACAGGTCCATCATGGCAGCTGTTGATGCCGACGTGGAAGGTGACGTGTGTTATGTCGTGGGATGGTGGGCGAGAGGACAGCCACTGGCTAAGGTGATGGACTGTCAGGCCAGATACCGAGAGGTTCCTGACAATGTTACCACCTGTTGACATCTTCCTTTCATCCACTCTCTCCAAGACTGAGTCACCCAACAGTAGAGTATTACAGTTAGGGGGAATGGTTTTCTGCCTGAGACTAGTGAGAGGGGATGGGGGGTCAGCCATTGTTTTCTTGTTGACAGTGGATGATGATGGCTGAGAGGGACTGGGGACAGTGGCGTGAGGTTGTTCAGAACTGTCAGTGTCAGAGAGGACATCAAACTTGTTGGCTGTACTTATGTTATACATGTCCTTTGTGGTGGTAGACTCACATGTAGTGGTGGGTTGGGGTTTTGTTTGATTAGTGGGTTTGTCTGTTTGTTGTACTGATGTCTCTGTCTGTTGTAGGTGTTGGCAAGTGTTGAGTGTTTGAAGTTGTTTCTTGATGTCACAAGTAAAGTTTTGCTGACTGTCCTTGATGGATTTCAGTTTGTTGGTGTGATCGTCAAGTTTGGCAAGTATACTCTGGTGGCTAGAGTTATTGTCTTGTATTTGACTCATAAGTTCTTCTTTCACTACTTTCACTGTGTTTTTCAGCCTTACTTCTGAGTCACTTACACACTGAGTGT
>JAPXFY010000034.1:19618524-19621024 GCA_030674185.1 Monoplex corrugatus
TACGTGTATTTCCGGTTCCTGTTTGCTTGAACGCTGGCAGTCACTTTGCGTGCGTAACTGCTACAAGACAAAAACATGGACCTGTCTTGTATTAAATATGCGTTCTCTCTCTCTCTCTCTCTCTCTCTCTTCTCTCTCTCTGTATTTCTGGTTCCTGTTTGCTTGAATGCTGCCAGTCACTTTGATTTAGACTTCTCATTTTTGCAATGACTGCACTCTATTCGTCTTACGTCATGTTTATATTACATTGTTTTTTTCGTATTACGTCGTTTCCGTTTGACGTCACGTTTCATGTCAAGTCTTCACTTTCGTCTCATGTCTGTATTTCAGCTCTGCTCAATGTCCCCCATGGGGCTGCCAAGGATTCGGGGGAGTGGGGGGGGGGGGGGTGGGAGGGGGCTCTTTCAGTACAAACAGTATCCTCATCTTCTAGAAATTCTGAGCTAGAAATTTCCTCTTTTCTGTCACTCTCTTTGTTTCTTCCTTCCTCCTTTGCTTTCTGTTATCTTTTCCTATCATTCCTGCCTTTCTGGTTCGTTCACCTATATGTGTTCGATAAAGCCTTACGTACTTTCTCTTAGGATTGATAATAGGGTACATGTATTAAGTGCACGTTTGGCTCTAAGGAAATGTGCTGTGCAGAAACAATTGTAGGTAATTTAGGTAGGTAATTTGTATGTATGCTTCAGTGTCCTTAGTCATGTTCACATTCGTATTCAGACTTTTTAAAAAAAATTCTCTGGTGATAAATTGGACGCTATGGTCATCGCCTGGAGCATATATTCTTAGATTATGCGTGCGCATGCACTGACATGTGTATGTACTTTTCTTTTCCATTTTTTCCCCTCCCGACCAGATATTGTGTACGTTTTGAAATGATTATAGTCCAGATGTGGCTCTGTGTAGTTGGCTGGGCTTCAAACATTCATGATGCTACTGAATTCCATTTTAAATTGAGACAGTGTGATAGGGGTGTACTCTTTTTTTTTCTTTTCTTTTATTGTTGTTTAAAGCCCAGCTGACTGCGCAGAGCCATATCAGGGCTATAACCGTTTCAAAACACACAAAACTTCAAGATGAAAAAAAAAAGAAAAGAAAATTAAGTACACATATCAATGCATTCGCGCACATAATCTAAGGACATGCCCCCGGCGTAGGACCATTCCGTCCGATTTATCGCACAGGGGAGATTTTAAAAACACACCTGAATACAAATATAAGCATACATAAGGACACCAAAACATATATAAAAACAGGCATAAATGACCTAAAATGCTTCCGCACATCTCACCTCCTTAGAGCCAAAAATGCACTCAATACGTGTACCCAATTATCAATCCGAAGAAAAAGTACGTAAGACTTTATCGAAAAAATACAGGTGAATGGACCATTAAGGCAGAAAGTAAGTAGAAATGACAGAAAGCAAGGCAACAAGGCAGAAACAAGAAGAGTGACAGAAAAGAGGAAATTTCTAGCACAGAATTTCCAGAAGGTGGGGATACTATTTATACTGAAAGAGCCCCCGGCAACCCGACGGGGGATAGGGGTGTACTCTACGCCTCTTTTCATTACATACCCTGACGTCAACCTGAGGCCTGAGAGGTACAGACACCCGCAGTGTTGGTCAGGAGATGTGAGCAACACCCTCAATAATGCATCTGCCAAGCGAAGTGGATGAGATTGGACCGTGTGATCCGACTCTTCCCAATGAGCCAACAGAACACCAAACGCCAATGAGCCAACAGAAAACCAAACGCCAATGAGCCAACAGAACACCAAACGCCAATGAGCCAACAGAACACCAAACTCCAATGAGCCAACAGAACATCAAACTCCGATGAGCCAACAGAACACCAAACTCCAATGAGCCAGCAGAACACCAAACTCCAACGAGCCAACAGAACAACACACTCCAATGAACCAACAGAACACCAAACTCCAAGAGCCAACAGAACAACAAACTCACATGAGCCAGCAGAACACCAAACTCCAACAAGCCAACAGAACACCAAACTCCAATGAACCAACAGAACACCAAACTCCAATGAGCCAACAGAACACTAAACTCCAACAGCCAACAGAACACCAAACTCCAATGAGCCAACAGAACAACACCTCCAATGAGCCAACAGAACACCAAACGGCAATGAACCAACAGAACACCAAACGCCAATGAGCCAACAGAACACCAAACGCCAATGAGCCACAGAACACAAACGCCAATGAGCCAACAGAACACCAAACTCCAATAGCAACAACACAAACTCCAAAAGACAACAGAACGCCAATGAACCAACAGAACGCAATGAGCCAACAGAACACCAACTCCAATGAGCCAACAGAACATCAAACTCCAATGAGCCAACAGAACACCAACCTCCAATGAACCAACAGAACACCAAACTCCAATGAGCCAACAGAACAACAACTCCAATGAGCCAACAGAACACACAAACTCCAAGAGCCAACAGAACAACACACTCCAATGAGCCAACAGAAC
>JAPXFY010000034.1:19633524-19651024 GCA_030674185.1 Monoplex corrugatus
CACACACACACATACATACACACACGTACACGCATACACATATATATACACACACACACAAACACACACACACACACACACTACACCACACACACACACACACACACACACACACACACACACACTTACACACACACACACACAACACATACACAAATACACACACACACATAACACACACACACACAAACACACATACACACACATACACGCATACACATGTACACACACACTGGCACACACAAACATACACATATACATACATACACACATGTTTCCATGTGTATAATACAGCCAGGATGTTTCCATGTGTATAATACAGCCAGGATGTTTCCATGTGTATATAATACAACCAGGATGTTTCCATGTGTATAATACAGCCAGGATGTTTCCATGTATATAATACAGCCAGGATGTTTCCATGTATATAATACAGCCAGGATGTTTCCATGTATAAATACAGCCAGGATGTTTCCATGTGTATAATACAGCCAGGATGTTTCCATGTGTATATAATACAACCAGGATGTTTCCATGTGTATAATACAGCCAGGATGTTTTCATGTTATGATACAGCCAGGATGTTTCCATGTGTATGATACAGCCAGGATGTTTCCATGTATATAATACAGCCAGGATGTTTCCATGTATATAATACAGCCAGGATGTTTCCATGTATATAATACAGCCAGGATGTTTCCATGTTCATAATACAGCCAGGATGTTTCCATGTGTATGATACAGCCAGGATGTTTCCATGTGTATGATACAGCCAGGATGTTTCCATGTATAGTAATACAGCCAGGATGTTTCCATGTATATAATACAGCCAGGATGTTTCCATGTATATAATACAGCCAGGATGTTTCCATGTTCATAATACAGCCAGGATGTTTCCATGTATATAATACAGCCAGGATGTTTCCATGTGATATAATACAACCAGGATGTTTCCATGTATATAATACAGCCAGGATGTTTCATGTGTATGATACAGCCAGGATGTTTCCATGTATATAATACAACCAGGATGTTTCCATGTATATAATACAACCAGGATGTTTCCATGTATATAATACAGCCAGGATGTTCATGTTTATACACCCAATTTCATGTTATGATACAGCCAGGATGTTTCCATGTTATGAATACAGCCAGGATGTTTCCATGTATATAATACAACCAGGATGTTTCCATGTATATAATACAACCAGGATGTTTTCATGTGTATGATACAACCAGGATGTTTCCATGTATATAATACAACCAGGATGTTTCCATGTATATAATACAACCAGGATGTTTTCATGTTATATACAGCCAGGATGTTTCCATGTGTATGATACAGCCAGGATGTTTCCATGTGTATAATACAGCCAGGATGTTTTCATGTGTATGATACAGCCAGGATGTTTCCATGTATATAATACAACCAGGATGTTTCCATGTGTATGATACAGCCAGGATGTTTCCATGTGTATAATACAGCCAGGATGTTTCATGTGTATGATACAGCCAGGATGTTTCCATGTAATAATACAACCAGGATGTTTTCATGTGTATGATACAGCCAGGATGTTTCCATGTATATAATACAGCCAGGATGTTTCCATGTGTATAATACAGCCAGGATGTTTCCATGTGTATGATACAGCCAGGATGTTTCCATGTGTATGATACAGCCAGGATGTTTCCATGTGTATAATACAGCCAGGATGTTTCCATGTATATAATACAGCCAGGATGTTTCCATGTATATAATACAACCAGGATGTTTCCATGTGTATGATACAGCCAGGATGTTTCCATGTGTATGATACAACCAGGATGTTTCCATGTGTATGATACAGCCAGGATGTTTCCATGTGTATGATACAGCCAGGATGTTTCCATGTGTATGATACAACCAGGATGTTTCCATGTATATAATACAACCAGGATGTTTCCATGTGTATAATACAACCAGGATGTTTCCATGTATATAATACAGCCAGGACGTTTCCATGTGTATAATACAGCCAGGATGTTTCTATGTATATAATACAGCCAGGATGTTTCCAAGTTTATAATACAACCATGATGTCTCGAAGCATATAATACAGCCAGGATGTTTCCAAGCATGCAAAAAAAAAAAGATAATTAAAAAACAATAAAGATAATAATAATAATAACATTAATAGTAATGATAATAATAGCAATAAAATAAAATAAAATAAAATAAAATAAAATAAAATAAAATAAAATAAAATGAAATAAAAGAGCTCTTACCTGTTTCTGTTCGCTGAAAACAAGTCAAGAAACATATACTGATCATTACTGCATAGATCGTTCATTCACACATTACAAGTTCTCATTTCATAGTGTTCATAGTTCGATCATGTTTTCTCTTCTAGCCATTAGATCATGTCAGGTTTAAACGAAATAATTTATACTGTACTGTTGCATGATTGATAATAGTCCATCCTTATATTTAATCGATCTGATTCATCATAGGCCGTTTATATCGCTGATAGATGTCTGTCCTTATATTCAATTGATCTGATTCATCACAGGCCATTTATATCGCTGATACATATCTGTCCTTATATTCAATTGATCTGATTCATCACAGGCCATTTATATCGCTGATACACATCTGTCCTTATATTCAATTGATCTAATTCATCACAGGCCATTTATATCGCTGATACATGGCTATCGTTATATTCAATTGATATGATTCATCATAAGCCATTTACATCGCTGATACATAGCTGTCCTTATATTCAATTGATCTAATTCATCACAGGCCATTTACATCGCTGATACATGTCTGTCCTTATATTCAATTGATCTGATTCATCATAAGCCATTTATATCGCCGACAGACTTTCTGTCCTTATATTCAATTGATATGATTCATCATAAGCCATTTATATCGCTGATAGATGTCTGTCCTTATATTCAATTGATATGATTCATCACAGGCCATTTATATCACTGATAGATGTCTGTTCATATATTCAATTGATCTAATTCATCATAAGCCATTTATATCGCCGATAGATGTCTGTCCTTTTATTCCATCGATCTGATTCATTACAGGCCATTTATATGGCCGATAGATGTCTGTTCTTAAATTCGATCGATCTAATTCATCACAGGCCATTTATTTGTATCGCCATTACATATGTGGCAATCTCACTTGCAAACATATGGACAGACACCTCTTGGGTTGATAATGAAACAATCTCCTTTCTATTTTACTTTATTTCACAGGGAGAAGGTTTAGAGGTTCTGTAAGATGTAAGGTCCACCTTGATCCACATGGTGTGTCGCCTCCATCTTGGCAGTGTACTTGTGTTCGCATTGATTATAGCCCTGCCAACCACTAGGGACCATATCAAGGCCATCACTATGCTATTAACCCTTTGCCTCCCGCACCCTGTCCACCAGCATTCTGCATTATCAACCATGCCAGCAAAGCAAAAACTTAGCCCTTTGACTCCCTCACCCTATCCACCATGGTGAGGGAGTCAAAGGGTTAAGTTTTTGCAGCTGGTGAATAGGGTGCGGGAGTCAAAGGGTTAACAAAGGTTACAGATGAAAAAATATCACCACTTTAAAAAAATACTTCAGACAATGATTCACTGGTTAAAAAATGTTCAGAACCAATGAAAGATCCAGTTAAGAACAAATTTGTGTGTGTTGTGTGTTGTTGTGTGGTGTGTGTGTGTGTTGTGTGTGTGTGTGTGTGTGTAGTGTGTGTGTGTGTGTGTGTGTGTGTGTGGTTGGTGTGTGGTGTGTGGTGTTTGTGTGTGTGTGTTTGTGTGTGTGTGTGTTGTGTGTGTGTGTGTGTGTGTGTGTGATGTTGTGTGTGTGTGTGTGTGTGTTGTGTGTGTGTGTGTGTTTGGTGTTGTGTTGGGGTGTGTTGTGTGTGTGTGTGTGTGTGTTTGTGTGTGGTGTTGTGTGTGTTGTGTTGTGTGTGTGTGTGTGTGTGTTTGTGTGTTTGTGTGTGTGTGTGTGTGTGTGTGTGTGTGTGTGTGTGTGTGTGTGTGTGTTGTGTGTGTGGTGTGTGTTGTGTGTGTGTGTGTGTGTGTGTGTTTTTATGAGATGAAATGAGTATGTTGTTTGGTGTTTTGAGGAGTGAGTTGCGTTATTTCCGTGTGTGTGTCATGCAAACAATCAAACAACATGTTTTTGTATACTGATTCTTCCAGTGCTAATTAACAATCAGAAATCTTTTTACCTTTGACTCCGCACCTATCCACCAACGCAAACACTTACCTTTGACTCCCGCACCCACCACCAACCAAACACTTACCTTTTGACTCCCGCACCCTATCCACCAACTGCAAACACTTAACCCTTTGACTCCGCACCCTATCCACCAACTGCAAACACTTAACCCTTTGACTCCGCACCCTATCCACCAACTGCAAAACACTTAACCCTTTGACTCCGCACCCTATCCACCAACTGCAAAACGTAACCCTTTGACTCCTGCACCCTATCCACCAACTGCAAAAACTTAACCCTTTGACTTCCGCACCCTATCCACCAACTGCAAAAACGTAACCCTTTGACTCCTGCACCCTATCCACCAACTGCAAAAACATAACCCTTTGACTCCCGCACCCTGTCCACCAACTGCAAACACTTAACCCTTTGACTCCCGCACCCTGTCCACCAACTGCAAACACTTAACCCTTTGACTCCCGCACCCTACACTATTGTGTGTATGTCTGTGTGCGTGCGTGCATGAAAGACAGCAAGAGAGGGACAGAGAGAGAGAGGAGACATAGAGAGACAGAGACAGAGAAGAAGAGACAGAAAGAGAGAGAGAGAGAGAAAGAGTGAGAGAGAGAGAGCGAGTACGCCCGCGCGCGCGCGTGTGTGTGTGTATGAGAGAGAGACAGGGTGGGGGAGTTAAAGGGTTAAGTTTTTGTTTTGCTAGCATGGTCGACGATGCAGGAGACCGGTGGACAGGGCGCGGGAGTCAAAGGGTTAAGTTTTTTGCTTTGCTAGTATGGTCGACGATGCAGGAGACTGGTGGACAGGGTGGGGGAGTCAAAGGGTTAAGTTTTTTGCTTTGCTAGTATGGTCGACGATGCATGAGACTGGTGGACAGGATGCGGGAATCAAATGGTGTTTTTTTTTTCTTTTTTTATATATCTTTTAGGATCATTGCACTTAGGGAGGTTACCTTTGTACTCACTTTTTTTTTGTCCCATATTCTATGCCACGTAAATGGCAACAGAAGCTGGCACAGTTTTTATTATGAGATGATGATGATGTCGATGTGGATGATAATCATGATGCTATGGAGTTCCATCTAGGATTGAGACTGCGCAACAGGGTTGTACTCTACGCTTACTATCATAATATATCCTGGCGTCAACCAGGCCCGAGAGATACAAACACCTGCGGTGTTGGTCAGAAGATTTGAGCAACACCCTCAATGACGCATCCTCGAAGTGGATGAGACTCGACTGTGTGGTTCCAGTCTTCCCAATGAGCCCACAGCACGACCAACTGCGGGTAGGAGCCGGTTAGAACCGAAAAATTCCACAATGATTTTTGACGGTACTGATGGGGATTCGAACCCACAACCTTCCAGTCGGTAGTCCGTTGGGTTAACCACAACACCACGGCGACTGGTGTCAAAGGGGTGGTTAATTACAGGGAGTGAGTAAGCTAGCTGTGACATGATGTAACCCACTTAGCCCTACATCTTCCTCTTTGTTACCTATGAAACCAGGAAGATACACTGAGAGAGATGGGCAAACCTGGTGTCCTTTTTCGGTATCTCGTTCTTCTTGCCTCAGACTTTTTTTTTTATACCATCATTATCATCATGTACCCTGCCGCACGACGTTGGCGGTCATGGCCCTCCACAGAGAGAGAGAGAGAGAGAGAGAGAGAGAGAGAGAGAGAGAGAGAGAGAGAACGTGTGTGTGTGTGTGTGTGTGTGTGTGTGTGTGTGTGTGTGTGTGTGCGTGCGTAAAAGAGAGCGAGAGAGAGAGAGAAAGAAAGAAAGACAGACAGACAGACAAAAAGACAGACAAACAGAAAGAAAGACAGAGAGAGAGAGAGAGAGAGAGAGAGAAACAGAGAAAGAAAAAGAGAGAGACAGATACAGAAAGAGACAGAGAGATACATGTATAGAGAGAGAGGAGAGAGAGGAAGAGACAGACAGACAGACAGACAGACAGGAAGAGAGAGAAAGAGAGAGAGAAACAGTAACAGAAAGAGACAGACACAGAGAGAGACAGACAGACAGAGAGAGGCAGATAGAGAGAGAGAGAGAGAGAGAGAGAGAGGGACACAGAGAGACAGAGACACAGAGAGAGAAACAGAAAGAGACATAGAGAGAGAGAAGGAGAGACAGAGAGAGAGAGAGAGAGACAGACAGACAGACAGACAGAAGGTCACAGAGAGAGAGAAAAACAGAGGCAGAAACAGAGGGAGAGAGAGAGAGACAGACAGATGGACAGACAGAGACAGGGAGAGAGAGACATAGAAAGAAACAGACAGAAACAGAGAGAGAGAGAGAGAGAGAGAGAGAGAGAGAGAGAGAGAGAGAGAGAGAGAAACAGAAACAGAAACAGAGACAGAGACAGAGAGACAGAGAGAGGGAGAGAAACAAAGAGAGAAACACAGTCACACAGATAGACAGACAGACAGACAGAGACAGAGAATAAGATTCACATACTTTTGACTCTGGATCTCTGAAGTCGTCGGCGACTAACAATGAGTACACAGACGATGATGAGGAAGACCAGGGCAGCCGAGGACACACAGATGACCACAGTCACTGCACCTGTATGGTCCACATCACTCGGTCTGGTCCACACTTAGAACATGAACAATCTTGTGTTTACGTAATGAAGCAAGCTTCTGTTCATATAATGACACAAACTTCTGTTTATCTAATGGGACAATCTTCTGTTCATCTAATGGAGCAATCTTCTGTTTATCTAATAGGACAATCTTCTGTTCATCTAATGGAGCAATCTTCTGTTCATCTAATGGAGCAGTCTTCTGTTCATCTAATAGGACAGTCTTCTGTTTATCTAATAGGACAATCTTCTGTTCATCTAATGGAGCAATCTTCTGTTTATCTAATGGAGCAATCTTCTGTTCATCTAATGGAGCAATCTTCTGTTTATCTAATGGAGCAATCTTCTGTTTATCTAATAGGACAATCTTCTGTTCATCTAATGGAGCAGTCTTCTGTTTATCTAATAGGACAGTCTTCTGTTTATCTAATAGGACAGTCTTCTGTTCATCTAATGGAGCAATCTTCTGTTTATCTAATAGGACAATCTTCTGTTTATCTAATGGGGCAAACTTCTGTTTTATTTAATGGAGCAATCTTCTGTTTACCTAATGAGACAATCTTCTGTTTATCTAATGGGGGCAAACGTCTGTTCATTTAATGAGACAGTTTTGTGTTTATCTAATGAGACAATCTTCTGTTAATCTAATGGGGCAATCTTCTGTTTATCTAATGAGACAAATTTCTGTTTATCTAAAAGGACAATCTTCTGTTTATCTAATGGGACAATCTTCTGTTTATCTAATGGGACAATCTTCTGTTTATCTAATGGGGCAAACTTCTGTTTATCTAATGAGGCAAATTTCTGTTTATCTAATGAGACAATCTTCTGTTTACCTAATAGGACAATCTTCTGTTTATCTAATAGGACAATCTTCTGTTCATCTAATTGGACAATCTTCTGTTTATCTAACGGAACTCTCTACTGTTTATCTCATGGAGCAATCTTCTGTTTGTCTAACGGGACACTCTTCTGTTTATCTAATGGGACATGCTTCTGTTTATCTAATGGGACATGCTTCTGTTTATCTAATGGGACATGCTTTTGTTTATCTGATGGAGCAATCTTCTGTTTATCTGACAGAAGAAACTTCTGTTTTTCTAATGGGGCAATCTTCTGTTTATCTAATGGAGCAATCTTCTGTTTATCTGACAGAAGAAACTTCTGTTTTTCTAATGGGACAATCTTCTGTTTTTCTAACGGAGCAATCTTCTGTTTATCTAACAGGACAATCTTCTGTTTATCTAATGGAGCAATCTTTAGTTCATCAAATGGAGCAATCTTCTGTTTATCTAACAGGACAACCTTCTGTTTATGTAATGGAGCAATCTTTAGTTCATCAAATGGAGCAATCTTCTGTTTATCTAACAGGACAACCTTCTGTTTATCTAATGGAGCAATCTTTAGTTCATCAAATGGAGCAATCTTCTGTTTATCTAACAGGACAACCTTCTGTTTATGTAATGGAGCAATCTTTAGTTCATCAAATGGAGCAATCTTCTGTTTATCTAACAGGACAACCTTCTGTTTATGTAATGGAGCAATCTTTAGTTCATCAAATGGAGCAAGCTTCTGTTCATTTAATGGGACACACTTCTCTTCATCTAACTGGACAAGCTTCTGTTTATCTAATGGGACAAGATTAGTAGTTTTACTTAAAGGCACACCATTACGTTTATCTAATTTGACAAATGTTCTATTGTGTAATGGGACAGACTTCCGTTTATTTAACAGGACAAAGCTCTGTCTATTTAATGGGGAAAACGTCCGTTTATCTAACAGGACAAAGCTCTGTCTATTTAATGGGGAAAACGTCCGTTTATCTAACAGGACAAAGCTCTGTCTATTTAATGGGGAAAACGTCCGTTTATCTAACAACGAATCCTCACATAGATCTACGTGAAGCCCAGTGCTACCTATACACAAGGCATCCAAAACAAGTGTGACTGCCCGCGTTTAAGCAAACAGGAACCAGAAAGAAAAAAACCGAAAATAAAATCAGAACCCGTATTTAATACAACAAGACAAGACAGGTCTGATTCTATTTTCGTGTTTTTCTGGTTCCTATACACAAGGCAACCGTGCCCTCAGTGTTACTGGAATTCATACCTATGTGCACGGATTCTGTGCCGGCACTGTTTTGTAGATACAGCCGCCAGCTTCCGCTCGCAAGTGACGTCACATTCGCCACTCGTACCGTCACAGTCAGCCTGGGAGCTGTACCATTCACCGTCTCCACGCTGTGCACACGTCACACACACGCGCACACAAATGCACGCACACGCACGCACGTGCACGCATGTTCACATATACACACACGTACACACACATGCGTACACACACGCACACGCACACGTACACATGTTAGCCTGTCAAAAAGTCCTATAGCGAATTACCTTTAAAATGTTATTTGACTTGTTCATTGTTGTGGTTAGTCAATTATTAGTTTTACTTTTTATTCATTTCTTCCGGATATTTACTAATTTTGTTTGTTAGTTTGTTTGTTTAAATCGATAATTATGGTAACATTATTTGTTAGTTTTACCTTCCCCTCTTCAAAACAGTTGTTTTCTGGATCATCTTTTCTCAAATTCAAAATTGACAATTTTCAAATATCCTCTTCACTCCTCCTCTATCACTCCCCTCCCCCCTTTTTGTTTTTTTTTTTTTTTTGTTGTTGTCTAAAATCACTTTAGTGAATAGACATTAAATCAAAGACCACCACGTACACATGCATATGCTCACGCATTCACACACAAATGCATGCGATCATCTTTTATTTGATAAATTATCTCATAGGCCTACTTCTAATAATCCTGTTTCAGTTGTATCCCCTTTCGAAGGCAACATGTACACAGACGTTTGCATTTACATGTGCATGCACGCACAGATAAAGAAAAGAATGACGAGCAGAAAGAGAGAGAGAGAGAGAGAGAGAGAGAGAGAGAGAGAGAGAGACAGACAGACAGACAGACAGACAGACAGACAGACAGACACAGACACAAAGTGAGGGTGGGGGGCATTTCTTTTTAAATGTGAAAACAAAATGGACGGAAGTTCACTTGTTTCTTAGAAATCTGTTTTACGCATTTTTTTTTTATCCCCTGTTGGGTTGCTGGGGGCTCTTTCAGTATAAATAGTATCCCCACCTTCTGGATATTCTGTGCTAGAAATTTCCTCTCTTCTGTCACTCTCTTTGTTTCTGCCGTGTTGCCTTGCTTTCTGTCATTTCTACTTATTTTCTGCCTTAATGGTCCATTCACTTGTATTTTTTCGAAAGAGTCTTACGTACTTTTTCTTCGGATTGACAACTGGGTACATGTATTAAGTGCAGTTTTGGCTCTAAGGAGGTGAGATATGCGGAAACAATTTCAGGTAATTTATGCCTGTTTTTATATGTTTTGGTGTCCTTATGTACGCTTGTATCTGTATTTAGGTGTGTTTTTTAAATCTCCCCTGTGCGATAAATCGGACGGAATGGTCCTACGCCGGGGGCATGTCCTTAGATTATGTGGGCGAATGCATTGATATGTGTACTTAATTTTCTTTTCTTTTCTTTTTCCTGTTGAGGTTTTGTGTTTTGAAGCGGTTGTAGCCCTGATGTGGCTCTGCGCAGTCGGTTGGGCTTTAAACAACAATAAAAGTAAAGTAAAGTAACGCATTTTTTCCCCCATAAAACATGAACATCAAACGACCAGTCTAACCCATCGCTACACTTCAATCTAAGAAAACGAGATATTCATTGATAGAGGAAGAACTGTGATATCGAAAATAAAAGGCTGGCCTAGGTACGCTCAAAAGTGTTTCGGAATTTGTTAGAAATGGCTCTGGTCGCCGCTACCTGTATATAAGTGTACATCGATAGAGGAAGAACTGTGATATCGAAAATAGAAGACTGGCCCAGCTAGGATCAACAGTGTTTCCGAATTTGTTAGACATGGCTCTGGTCACCGCTACCTGTCCGGTCTGAATGCTGTCTTGATAGGTGAAATGTGCAATTGTCCTTCTAGGTGGACTGATGAGGGGTTTGGGATGTTCAGTGCCATCATCTATGTTTTCTTCTGGCCAGTGTTTAGTTGTCATTTATATATACACATGTTAACCCCTTGACTCCGCACCCTATCCACCAACTGCAAAAACTTAACCCTTTGACCCCCTCACCCTATCCACCAACTTTCTGTACGTAGCTGGTGGATAGGGCGAAAGGAGTCAGAGGGTTAAGTTTTTGCTTTGCTAGCATGGTTGACAAAACAGGATGTTGGTGAACAGGGTGCGGGGGTCAAAGGGTTAAGTTGTTGCTTTGTGAGCCCAGTTGGCAACGCAAGATACTGGTGGACAGGGTGCGGGAATCAAAGGGTTAAGTTGTTGCTTTGTGAGCCCGGTTGGCAACGCAAGATACTGGAGGACAGGGTGCGGGGGTCAAAGGGTTAAACTCTAAGTCTCTTCAGAGGAATGTAATATTAGCTCCTCTGAATGTAATATTAGCTGCTCCTCTGAATGTAATATTAGCTCCTCTGAATGTAATATTAGCTCCTCTGAATGTAGTATTAGCTCCTCTGAATGTAGTATTACCTCCTCTGAATGTAATATTAGCTCCTCTGAATGTAGTATTAGCTCCTCTGAATGTAATATTAGCTCCTCTGAATGTAATATTAGCTCCTCTGAATGCAATATTAGCTCCTCTGAATGTAATATTAGCTCCTCTGAATGTAGTATTAGCTCCTCTGAATGTAATATTACCTCCTCTGAATGTAATATTACTCCTCTGAATGTAATATTAGCTCCTCTGAATGTAATATTAGCTCCTGTGAGTGTAATATTAGCTCCTCTGAATGTAATATCAGCTCCTCTGAATGTAATATTAGCTCCTCTGAATGTAATATTACCTCCTCTGAATGTGATATTAGCTCCTCTGAATGTAATATTAGCTCCTCTGAATGTAGTATTACCTCCTCTGAATGTAATATTAGCTCCTCTGAATGTAATATTAGCTCCTCTGAATGTAGTATTAGCTCCTCTGAATGTAGTATTAGCTCCTCTGAATGTAATATTAGCTCCTCTGAATGTATATTAGCTCCTCTGAATGTAGTATTAGCACCTCTGAATGTAATATTAGCTCCTCTGAATGTAATATTAGCTCCTCTAAATGTAATATTAGCTCCACTAAATGTAATATTAGCTCCTCTGAATGTAATATTAGCTCCGCTGAATGTAATATTAGCTCCTCTGAATGTAATATAAGCTCCTCTGAATGTGATATTACCTCCTCTGAATGTGATATTACCTCCTCTGAATGTAATATTACCTCCTCTGAATGTAACATTACCTCCTCTGAATGTGATATTAGCTCCTCTGAATGTAATATTACCTCCTCTGAATGTGATATTAGCTCCTCTGAATGTAATATTAGCTCCTGTGAATGTAACATTAGCTCCTCTGAATGTAGTACAGGCTGCGCCTTACAAGCACGTACAGCTCGGCTCTCCTGCACTTGCCTGTGTTTTTCTGTGTTTGACTGCGAGTTGTGAAAGAATTTTGTGCATGAAGTTTTTCAATATGGACTGGATTATGTTCCCATTGTGTTTACCGAACCATCTTCGCTGTCTCTGGTATGTCTTCCTTGTTTGTTTTTCAATTGAACTCGCTCACCGTCAGCCGCCATTTTGCCTGTGTTCACCCGGCGAACAACACGCCAGTCCCCTTCAGCCGTGTCACAACAACACAACCGGCCTTTCTCCGATAAGACAGTATTCCCGATCCGAACCACTGACAATCCCACCTTCACCAGCCCTCGATCCCGGTGTTGTTGATAGTTTACGCAGTTGTGGCATTGGTGTCCGACTGCCAAAGAAGAGAATACACCGGGGTGGAAGAAGAAAACAGCGTTCTATCAAAGTTTTGGTCACGCCTCCGCCGACTGACACTAATGTTTTGCTAGCTGCGCATGATCGCCCTACTGGCCCAGACTTCAGAAACCTCCTCTCCATTCCCCTATCTCCTGTCATTAAACTGTCAACGCCGAGTGACATCTTACGTGTTGCTACCTTTAACGCGCAGTCTGTGCAGCTCAATGCAGAGAAGAGAGCCGAGATCGCCACCTTCATTGCTGACAACGATGTTGACATTCTGTTTGTGACAGAAACTTGGCTTCGTCAACACGGTGACGAAGCGAGATGTCTCGACCTGGCACCGACTGGCTACACAGCTCTCTCTTGTCCCCGTGCTTCCCGCGGAGGAGGCATCGCCGTCGTCCATAAAGACTGCCTAGCCAAACGACTGACCACCGCCACTACCTTCCCCTTCCTGCACCCATCCTTCGAAGCCGTCCGCCTTTCCCTCTCGTTGCCAATGAACTGTTTGCATTTTGTCTGTGTTTACAGACCCCCGCCTAGCCGAAAAAACAAATTGACTGTTGCAATGTTTTTGAATGACTTTCCTTTATTGCTTGATTTTTGTGTAATACCTTGTCAGGCAGTTCTTTTATCTTTGGTGATGTCAATGTTCATTTTGATTCTGATTCTGATCCAACCACTGTACAAATCAAAAGTTATCTTGACATGTTCAGTTTCTCTCAAGCCATCTCTGAGCCAACACAAAAAGCATGGCCACATTCTTGACTGGGTAGTGTTTCGGCCTACCGACAACATTTTACGCTCCACGCACGTCACCCATTCACTGTCGTCCGATCACTACTGTGTTGTGGCTGAACTGTCTGTCACTGTGCCGTCTGATCCCGTAGAGTACTCTGAGTCGCGCAACGTACGTGCGATCGACAGCGTTTCATTCAGTTCCGACCTTCGCATTCTCGTGACCTCTGACCTTTGCCCCTCTGTTGACCACTTGAGCTCTGCCCTCGTGTCTGTGTTTGACAAACACGCACCACTACGTCGTCGCAAGATGCGCACCAATCGCCTTGAGCCTTGGTTTGCCGCGTTAAAGACGACCTTGAGGCAGCGAAAAAGCACAGACGCTGGGCTGAGTGCAGATGGCTCAAAAACCCTATTACGATCACTAAACATATTTTCAACACAGCAAAAAAGGCAGTTTCAAAAATTATTCTAAAGGCTAAATCTCTCTTCTATCTAAACGAAATCGCCTCCGCTACAAGCCAAAGAAAATTGTTCAATGTCTGTGACAGATTGCTAGGCCGCAGCAAAAAATCTCTACTTCCCAACACATACCCTTTAAATGACCTACCTTCAGTGTTTAATAAGTATTTCCTCGACAAAGTAAAAAACATCAGAAAAGAATTAGATCAGGCCACGTTGTCCCCTTTGGTAAAAAGACCTACCTCCACCACCCCCACTTCAACTTTCTGCATGTTTAACCCTGTTACTGAGTCTGAACTTAAAACCATCATTCTCAAATCAAAACCCACTTCATGTTCCCTCGATCCCATTCCTACCCCTCTGTTTCTCCAGTTTCTTGATGATCTGCTCCCAACTCTCACTGTAATCATCAACTCCTCTCTTTCTTCCAGTATATTTCCATCAAGTCTTAAAATAGCTGTTGTAAAACCTCTCCTCAAGAAACAATCCTTGGACCCAAACAACTTGAAAAATTACAGACCAGTTTCTAACCTATCATTCTTTTCCAAAATTCTTGAAAAAGTCGTTCTCCAACAATTACTTACATATCTTAATGACTACGACCTCTTCTCTCCTTCTCAGTCTGCTTATCGTCCTCATCACAGTACTGAAACTGCGCTCCTCAAAATTTTTAATGACATCCTTTTAGCTCTTGACTCTGGAAACGTCTCTCTACTAACTTTACTGGACCTCTCAGCTGCTTTTGATACAATAGACCATACCATTTTGCTTAACAGACTCCAATACAGTTACGGCATTTCTCACACCGCTCTTTCCTGGTTCCGTTCATACCTCACAGAAAGAACACAATCAGTCTTTGTCAATAACCTCAACTCTACATCTGAAGAACTATTGTACGGGTCCCACAGGGATCTGTGTTGGGCCCCGTGCTCTTTGTCCTCTATACACAACCACTTGCCGGCCTGATACAGTCTCACTCTCCTGAACATCAATCATTTGCAGATGACACTCAACTTGAACTCTCTACTCCTCCCGAGAACATAAACCCAGCCATTTCCTCTCTCGAACTTTGTATCACCGACATACGAATCTGGACGCTCGAAAACAAGCTAAAACTAAATGACGAGAAAACTGAAACTGTCCTCTGTTCTTCCTCTTTTAAGTCTCTGCCGTCTACCACTCCTACATCTCTTACCGTTGGATCAACAGATATTCCCTTTTCCTCTACCGCACGAAATCTTGGCTTCCACTTCAGCAAAGACATGAGTATCTCAACACATGTACAGACAGTCTGCCGCAAAGCATACATTGACCTTAGACGCATTAGTTATATTCGCCACTTACTTTCAGAAGACGCTACCAAAACATTTCTTTCTGCCTTTGTTCTCTCCAAATTAGACTACTGTAACTCTCTCTTTTCTGGCTGTCCTCAAAATCAATTAGACAAACTTCAAAAAGTACAAAACTCTGCCGCTAAACTTGTTTCTCGTTCCCGCAAGCATGATCATGTCACACCTATTCTCAAATCCCTTCACTGGTTGCCTGTTCAAGCTCGCATTGACTATAAGCTTGCCTCACTATGCCACTCTTTTTTCTCTGATCTCTCTCCTCGCTACCTGGCTGATCTTCTCTCTGTGTACACTCCTTCTAGAAATCTCCGCTCCATTGCTGATACCAGATTGCTCCGTGTTCCACGCGTGCACACAAAAACATTTGGACATCGCTCTTTCTCCTTCGCAGCCCCCACTATCTGGAACTCTCTTCCCTTTGAAATCCGACACCTAAAATCGACTTCTTCTTTCAAAACAGCTCTAAAAACTCACCTCTTTCAAAAATATTATCAGTATGTTCAACCTCATTTCCCCCCAGCCTAATAGTAGAAAAGGTGTGTTAGTGTGTGTGTATGTTATAGTAGGTAGGTGGGGGGTGGGGGTGGATGATTATAGAGCCCAATGTGCCTCACAGTACTTTGGGGTATAGCCGTGGGGGTTGTGGGGTGCATTTGGACTTGCGTGAGAATCCGTGTATGATTGTAGCGTATGTAGCATTTTTATGGATTTATTCTATTACTTTGTATTGTGTATTTAGTGTATGTACGTGAGGTCCGAGAGATTGAAATATTGTGAGTGAATGATTGTAAAGCGTCATAAGCTCCGCCGTAGGCAGAGATGTGCGCTTATAAATGGTCTCTTATTATTATTTATTATTATTATTATATTAGCTCCTCTGAATGTAATATTGCCTCCTCTGAATGTAATATTACCTCCTCTGAATGTAATATTACCTCCTCTGAATGTAATATTACCTCCTCTGAATGTAATATTACCTCCTATGAATGTAATATTAGCTCCTCTGAATGTATATTACCTCCTCTGAATGTAATATTACCTCCTCTGAATGTAATATTATCTCCTCTGAATGTAATATTACCTCCTCTGAATGTAATATTACCTCCTCTGAATGTAGTATTAGCTCCTCTGAATGTAATATTAGCTCCTCTGAATGTAGTATTAGCTCCTCTGAATGTAATATTACTCCTCTGAATGTAATATTAGCTCCTCTGAATGTAATATTAGCTCCTCTGGATGTGATATTACCTCCTCTGAATGTAATATTAGCTCCTCTGAATGTAGTATTAGCTCCTCTGAATGTAGTATTAGCTCCTCTGAATGTAATATTACTCCTCTGAATGTAATATTAGCTCCTCTGAATGTAATATTAGCTCCTCTGAATGTGATATTACCTCTCTGAATGTAATATTAGCTCCTCTGAATGTATATTACTCCTCTGAATGTATATTAGCCCTCTGAATGTATATTACTCCTGAATGTAATATTAGCTCCTCTGAATGTATATTAGCTCCTCTGAATTAATTAGCTCTTAATGTATATTACTCCTCTGAATGTAATATTAGCTCCTCTGGAATGTAGATATTAGCTCCTCTGAATGTAATATTAGCTCCTCTGAATGTAATATTACTCCTCTGAATTAATATAGCTTGAATGTAATATTACTCCTCTGAATGTAGATATTAGCTCCTCTGAATGTAATATTACTCCTCTGAATGTATATTACTCCTCTGAATGTAAATTACTCTCTGAATGTAGTATTAGCTCCTCTGAATGTAATAATTTAGCTCCTCTGAATGTAATATTACCCCTCTGAATGTATATTACTCCTCTGAATGTATATTAGCTCCTCTGAATGTATATTAGCTCCTCTGAATGTGATATTAGCTCCTCTGAATGTATATTAGCTCCTCTGAATGTATATTACCTCCTCTGAATGTAATATTAGCTCCTCTGAATGTATATTACCTCCTCTGAATGTTATATTACCTCCTCTGAATGTATATTAGCTCCTCTGAATGTAATATTAGCTCCTCTGAATGTAATATTAGCTCCTCTGAATGTAATATTAGCTCCTCTGAATGTATATTACTCCTCTGAATGTATATTAGCTCCTCTGAATGTAATTAGCTCTTGAATGTATATGCTCCTCTGAAATTGTAAGTTATTAGCTCCTCTGAATGTATATTACTCCTGAATGTATATTAGCTCCTCTGAATGTATATTGCTCCTCTGAATGTAGTATTACCTCCTCTGAATGTATATTCTCCTCGAATGTAGT
>JAPXFY010000034.1:19656024-19671024 GCA_030674185.1 Monoplex corrugatus
AAATGACAGTAACTGGTGGGCCTACTGCGCCATGCTGTAAATGGAGTTATCCATGGTGTCCACATGACATTGTGTCCATGATATCCCAAAAGGGAAAATGATGGGTCAAATTGAGTCACTGGGACCCATATTGTAATACACCCAGAATGCACATCCACCATATAGGAAATACAAAAACACCCAGTAAGCACACCCACCATATAGAAACACGAAAACACCAAATGCAAACCACCATATAGAACACAAAACACCCAGAATACACACCACCATATAGGAAACACAAAAACACCCAGAATGCACACCCACCATATGGGAAACATTAAAAACACCCAATATTCACACCCACCATATGGGAAACACGAAAACACCCAGTATACACACCCACCATATGGGTAACATTAAAAACACCCAGTATACACACTCACCATATGGGAAACATTAAAAACACCCAGAATGACACACCCACCATATGGGAAACATTAAAAACACCCAATATTCACACCCACCATATGGGAAACACGAAAACACCCAGTATACACACCCACCATATGGGAAACATTAAAAACACCCAGTATACACACCCACCATATGGGAAACACAAAAACACCCAGTATACACACCCACCATATAAGAAACATAAAAACACCCAGAATACACACCCACCATATGGGAAACACAAAAACACCCAGTATACACACCCACCATATGGGAAACACAAAAACACCCAGTATACACACCCACCATATGGGAAAAACAAAAACACCCAATATGCACACCCACCATATGGGAAACACAAAAACATCCAGTATGCACACCCACCATATGAGAAACACTAAAAACATCCAAAATGCACACCCACCATAAGGGAAACAAGAAAACACCCAGTAAGCACACCCACCATATTAGAAACACAAAAACACCCAATATGCACACCCACCATGTAAGAAACAAAAACACCCAATATACACACCCACCATATAAGAAACACAAAAACACCCAGAATACACACCCACCATATAAGAAACACAAAAACACCCAGAATACACACCCACCATATGAGAAACAAAAAACACCCAGTATGCACACCCACCATATAACACAAAACACCCAATATGCACACTCACCATATGAGAAACACAAAAACACCCAGTATGCACACCCACCATATAAAAAACACAAAAACACCCAGTAAGCACACCCACCATATAAGAAACACAAAAACACCCATACACACCCACCATATGAGAAACACAAAACCCAATATGCACACCCACCATATAAAAACACAAAAACACCCAGTAAGCACACCCACCATATAAGAAACACAAAAACACCCAGAATACACACCCACCATATAAGAAACACAAAAACACCCAGAATACACACCCACCATATGAGAAACACAAAAACACCCAGAATACACACCCACCATATAAGAAACACAAAAACACCCAATATGCACACCCACGTTATGGGAAACATTAAAAACACCCCAAATACACACCTGCCACATGGGAAACACGAAAACACCCAGTAAAGACACCCACCATATGGCAAAAACACACACACACACACACACAAACCACCCAGTATGCACACCCACACAAAATGGAGTATTCAAACCACGCAGCAACGTTAACGGAACATTTGCACGGTGTGGGAGACGACAAGTATTCAGGAATCGGAGAAAACATCGCTCGGAACGAACAAAAAAATGAATGAACATATAAATGAAAATATAAGAAGTCCGACAGGCAGATATACAGACAGACAGACTGACAGACAGACAGACAGACAGACAGACAGACAGACAGACAGGCAGATATACAGTCAGACAGACAGACAGACAGACAGACAGACAGGCAGATATACAGTCAGACAGACAGAAACAGACAGACAGACAGACAGGCAGATATACAGTCAGACAGACTGACAGACAGACAGACAGACAGACAGATATACAGTCAGACAGACAGACAGGCAGATATACAGTCAGACAGACAGACAGACAGACAGACAGGCAGATATACAGTCAGACAGACTGACAGACAGACAGACAGACAGACAGGCAGATATACAGTCAGACAGACAGACAGACTGACAGACAGACAGACAGACAGACAGACAGACAGACAGGCAGATATACAGACAGACAGACAGACAGACAGACAGGCAGATATACAGACAGACAGACAGACAGACAGATAGGCAGATATACAGTCAGACAGACTGACAGACAGACAGACAGACAGACAGAGAGACAGGGATGAGAATACCTGCAGCAGCAGTTGTCATGTCCGTCTGAACTACTTGGGGACTGGTCCTCAGGCAGTGGTCCCGAACGGCCTTGACGTTTCAGCCAACACCGTGTCATGTTGGTGTCGAAAGAGTGGACGGGAAACTGAAGAAACGGGTTGTTGGCGTCGGTAGAAAAACTGATATTGCTCTCGGTGAATTGCGGTGCACCTTGTTTGACGAGACAAAACTCTTCATTGTTTTTGAGCGGAACAATCGTTCCGTGATTGCCTGATCAGATTCAGATTAAGTGTTGACGGACTGGGTAGATAAACAATCCATATTTAACAGAAAACTATGCTAGAGAAAACTGCCCCTTTTGTACCAGTATTTTAGAAGACAAATCCCATTTTCAGTTTGATTGTTCTGTCAATAAAAACATCAGAAATAAGCATTTACAAGGAATCATTGGAAACAGCACTGACCCCCCGTGGGAGTATGGCCCTGAAGTGTATTAACAATCCAGAACATTCCAGAAAATTGGCGATGTTCATATTTTATGCTTTAAAGCTTTGAGAAGAGGTAACAGTCTGAAAATGTTTGTACATCGATTTTTCAAAACGGACGACGAATGAAAAGTATGAAAAAACGTTTGTTAACAATGTAATCCCCGCCCCACAATCCCTGGTTTGTGTATGGGTCGGTGGCCTTCACAATAAACCATGTGTCAGAGTAGAACAATCGTTTTCATTCATTTCAGTTAACTTCACTTCAATAGAAATCGGCTCATTCAGTTAAAAAACAAAACCAAAAAAATTCAGTCTAGTTTGTTCGAAACACACACTGAACATAATAGAAGCCTTTGACCTAAAATGATAACAAACCAGCATAGAAAACTGTTCACCGTTGCTAAATCTTTTTAATCGTCACATGGGAGAGCAGAAACAAACAAATGCGCATGCGCACACGTATATTCATACGCATGCACGAACACACGTCATTAGGCTGTACGACCGCCACACACGATCCACAACACAGTTTATCTCAGGTCAGTATGACAAAGTCATGCTGGATCTAGTTCGGTCAATACATTCCAACCAACGTCTGGTCTGATTTTGTTCAAAACGTGCCATTTCAGGGTAATTCAGATCTAATTCATTTAAATTCAGAAGGCTCAATAAATCAGTTCCATCATTGGACTGAACATTTTTGAAAATGAAATTCAGTCAGATTGTTTCTATTTCTGTTTCTCAAGATGACGTCTCCGCGCTCGGAATGAATTCGATATGCACTGACGTCACAGTTGCCACGTGCATGGTGATCATGGCACAAACCTTAAGTCTGCACATAAACCCATGAGCCGGCCAGGTCCTGAGGCCCTACCTAGACTATGTTTTACCTAGTCTATATCTTATACTGGTATTTTATCAGCCTACCACTGGAATAACTTTGGTTACATGTAAATGACATGTGTATGTGTGTATGTTACCTTCAAAAATGTAACATTTTCTAAAGTAAATAAATAAATAATTAAAGATCTGAATCACAACACAACTAGCTATTCTGTATAAACTCGTCTCACATGACAGAACCAGCACTCCCCCTCCCCCCCCCCCCCCCCCCCCCCACCGTAGTCAATGCCCAAAAGCTCAGCCATCTATCAACTAGGTGAAGAAAATATTTTCTTAATCATCGATAGGTAAGTCAGTAAGTAGGTAAGGAAACAATTAAGTAAGCAAGCAAGTAAGCAAGCAAGCAAGCGAATGAGTAAGTAAATAAAAAGTAAATAAGTTGGTGAATGAATAACTACAAAATAAAGGAGTATGTAGATGAATAAACAGATAAGAGGTGAAAATAACAAATAACAATAAATACATTCATATGTCCACATGCCCGCACACAGACATATACACATACATTCATACATACTCACCCATATCGACACAGCATGATGACCGACAACAACAGCTACAACAACAGCAACAACAACAACACCAGCAAAGAGGAGACTCCCATATCACACAGTCAGATTGACAGACAAACAAACAAACATATCCGAGCTCGTATAGTTCTCTTCCCCTTCCCCCTTTGAGAAAGGCACATGTATTTAACAAGTTTTACATGATTGATGTGACGTCAATTCACAAGGTTTTACGATTTACCATGTCGGTTATATCTATCTATCACACGATTGCTGTAAACTTACACAATTCACGGACTTAACAATGTCATGCGACATTAACTCACACTGTTCAACGGTTTACCATATAATGATTTTCTCCAATAACACTATCACTGTACACACTTAACCCTGTCACTCCTGCCACCCGATCCACCAGCTTCCAACAGGAAAATGATGCAGGCTGGTGGAGAGGGTATGTGGGAGAGAAAGGGTTAATGATTCATCGTATCGGCAGGTGAGGATTACGGGGGTGGATGGACGATCCAGGGCTTGCATAACCCCTGCAGCGTTGCACGAGGGACTTTTTCACTCTAACCTGTACACTGTCTTTTGAAGCTGCTCAGCATTCTACTACCGACAACAGTAGACTGTGGAAGATCTATCAGCGGACTGAGACACCTGAAAAGTCACCTGAGGTCAACAGTAGGAGAAGAAAGAAGGCCGAATGGACTTGACCTGATAAAGACTTATTCACAACAACATAGATATGGATAAGATATCCCTGATGTTATTGATCGATCGAGTCTGTACAAAAACACAGAACCAGGTTGACACTTCAACCAAAAATCTTCTCCAGAGCGAATAAACTGAAGAAGGAGGCACGCCCATCTCTAAACCCGAGAGTACACAATCACAACCATCCATTCGGGAATCGAACTGCTGTTGAGGAGATAAGTAAGGTAAATAATGTGATAAATGTTTTGAAGTGGAAGCAAATTACCTTGATTTCATCATCCTGACCCAAATCGCTTGCATTTTAATTTTCAAGACAAAAAGAAGACCAAAAAAAAAAAAAAAAAAAAAAAATCAGGGGTAGTATGCCTCAGACCACCTTAGATTTCCACGAAATTCCCTTCTATCAAGACTCTAATCTACCCCTGTACGGGTTATATCTTTCCTTTCACCTGATAACAGTACAACTTGGACAACTGGCAGACCTACATTTCACAGGCAACAGTTTTTAATCAGACTTAATTTCACAGGCAACAGTTTTTAATCAGACCTACATTTCACAGGCAACAGTTTTTAATCAGACCTACATTTCACAGGCAACAGTTTTTAATCAGACCTACATTTCACAGGCAACAGTTTTTAATCAGACCTACATTTCACAGGCAACAGTTTTTAATCAGACCTACATTTCACAGGCAACAGTTTTTAATCAGACCTACATTTCACAGGCAACAGTTTTTAATCAGACCTACATTTCACAGGCAACAGTTTAGTCACACTTACATTTCACAGGCAACAGTTTAGTCAGACTTATATTTCACAGGCAACAGTTTAGTCAGGTCACACTTACATTTCACAGGCAACAGTTTAGTCAGTCTTACACTTCACAGGCAACAGTTTAGTCACACTTACATTTCACAGGCAACAGTTTAGTCAGACTTACATTTCACAGGCAACAGTTTAGTCAGATTTACATTTCACAGGCAACAGTTTAGTCACACTTACATTTCACAGGCAACAGTTTTGTCAGACTTACATTTCACAGGCAACAGTTTAGTCAGTCTTACATTTCACAGGCAACAGTTTAGTCACACTTACATTTCACAGGCAACAGTTTAGTCAGACTTACATTTCACAGGCAACAGTTTAGTCAGTCTTACATTTCACAGGCAACAGTTTAGTCAGTCTTACATTTCACAGGCAACAGTTTAGTCACACTTACATTTCACAGGCAACAGTTTAGTCAGACTTACATTTCACAGGCAACAGTTTAGTCAGTCTTACATTTCACAGGCAACAGTTTAGTCACACTTACATTTCACAGGCAACAGTTTAGTCAGGTCATACTTACATTTCACAGGCAACAGTTTAGTCAGGTCACACTTACATTTCACAGGCAACAGTTTAGTCACACTTACATTTCACAGGCAACAGTTTAGTCAGTCTTACATTTCACAGGCAACAGTTTAGTCAGGTTAGACTTACATTTCACAGGCAACAGTTTAGTCAGGTTAGACTTACATTTCACAGGCAACAGTTTAGTCAGATCAGATTTACATTTCACAGGCAACAGTTTAGTCAGGTCACACTTACATTTCACAGGCAACAGTTTAGTCAGTCTTACATTTCACAGGCAACAGTTTAGTCAGACTTACATTTCACAGGCAACAGTTTAGTCACACTTACATTTCACAGGCAACAGTTTAGTCACACTTACATTTCACAGGCAACAGTTTAGTCACACTTACATTTCACAGGCAACAGTTTAGTCAGGTTTGCCGCCGCCGCTTGGCAGGTCAGGTTGTCACCAGGGTCAGCTCCGCAACGCGCAGTGATGACGAAATGAGCGGTGCTCCTGTTTGCGCCACGGTCTTTTCTCGAGAGGGTACGCGGGCTGAGGGCTTCCGAGACATGCCTGACGGTGACGTTGTGAGAGGGGAGCCCCTCGTCCCACGTGCACGTCACGTTCACGGTGGCGTTCGCCAGCACCGGTGACGTCGCGGTCACGGGATTGCCCTCACTTTCCATAGCGAGGTTCAGAATCTGTGGCGGGCCTGTCAGTGGGAATTCTCTTGGTCAGAATACAGATGCCTGGTGCCTGTTCATTTACTTGTTTTGTGCGTGCGTGCGTGCGTGCGTCGTGCGTGCGTGCGTGTATGTGTGTGTGTGTGTGTGTTCGTTCGTTATTTCTTTTAACGTCTATTCACATATGTGCTTTTAGACGGGGGAAAAAAAGTGCGTAAGGAATGAATGAATCTATGTAATCATGAAGGCATTGTATCAATTAAGGTAACAATTAATGTAACATCAAACAAATTAACGAACAAAAAAAAACAATCAGAACATTATATCAGTCAGGCTTCATCGGATTTCTCGGGGCTGTGTGGGAGTTACAGGTATAAAACAATTGGGCTGAATCAAAGGAAACGACCTACAGGACTGTGCAGTAAACGTCTAGCAATGTGTAAATACAGAGTGAAATCAGTATGTTTCTGTTTTAAGTTTGTAAATGACGCAGGGAAATAAGGTCGCATTCACTGACAACACAAAAGGTGATCAACTGTTATAAAATCACCACAGATACATTTGATGGTTTTACTAAATTTAGTTCGAAGTGAATTGAGAGTTAATCTGTAAGCTAAAGTTATCTCTTGTCTTGTAAAACCCTGGTAATTTACCGAGAAGGGGCGAAGGTCACATTGCGCTTTTACTTTGTTTTCTAATATAGCATTCATTTCATGTTCAGAGAGTGGTAAATCAAGTTTAGTACTGCCAGCCCTATTCATTGCTGCATTTTTTGCTATTCTGTCGACCCGATCGTTAAAAATGATACCACAGTGTGATGGGATCCAACAAAAAGTAACCTGTGTATTATTTGTTATTAAACAATGAATTAGAAATTTTATCTCAAATATTAACGAACTATTTACTTTTGCAAATTTAGATTGTAAGCAGATCGAATTACTAATAGGATATAAAATTGGTAGATCTTATTCGCCATAGGATGTATCGAATAATCGCTATACCTTTCATTAAATTAAATTAGGCTTAATCATCTAAACGAATCTGAAAGTTTTTAAGTAGGTTTTGGTAGAGTACTACTAAGTGGATTATATTGTCAGTAGACATTAGGATGTGCAACATTCCAGGTGGAAGGGGATTGAATCCATATCTATAGATGTAACCTTTGTTATGTAAATTATAGGAAATTAGAAGCAGCTCATTTCGTACTAGAAAGGCATCTGTAATTTTTGACTTATATGTTTTGTCTTTGGGAAATGGACAGACCAATTTAATTCCAGTATGGATTAATAGCTGTTTGTCAGTCAGTATCATTAGTTGATATCAAAATCATTCCACATTTCCAGGGGGATGAGGCTAGTTTATCATCTTCTTGTGTTTTTGGGTATCACGGTGAGAATTTAAGAGCTTTTAATTAAGCATTTTGTGACTTTATTGTTCATGCTCTCTTGGAACTGGATAATCAGACCGTTTTATAAGTCCGACTGCTAATTACTATAGTGTTACTAAATTTAACAGTTTAACTTCCTGCACCCAAGGAATCTGTTTTATATATTCTTATTTTTTAGTTTCACATTTACCAAAAAGGCACATTTATTCTTTACATCTGAAGCTTGAAGTTTTCACAAATTTTAAAAAAGTAACTTCTTTCCATAACCAACTAGTTATTAAAAGGACATATGTAACAACGTTTTAGTGTCCTGCCCCAGGACTGTTTACTAATAATTCTTATTAAATTATAGCTTTTCATAGCTTTACATAACAAGGCATCAATATGTTCTTTCCACTGGAAACTAGAAGTCATCACCAATTTTAAACAACGGTACTTCTTTCGGACTGAGACCATTATTAAAAAGCATCATGTGTGTTTTTTCATTGGATATTTCCAGACCGTTAACTGTCAAGTAAGTGGAAATATTATTAATTTCATGTTGATAGACCTTTTTAAATTATTTTATTTCTCTCAAGGAAGTCTTCCTTTTTAACGAAACATTCATCCAGATCGCTATATCATCAGCGTACTGAGCAACGTTTACATTGTTTGAGACTTGAGTTGGTAGGTCATAGATCAAAATATTAAATAATAGAGGAGATATTACGGAACCCTGAGGAATTCCCATGTTTACAGATCGTTTTTCAGAGTATGTATTACCTATTTTAGCGACTATACTTCGGTCACTTATAAATGTTTTGATAAAATTATAAAGATTACCGTTGAGACCAATATGTTTAAATTTCAACAAAAGTCTCGCATGCCAGACTTGATCGTATGCTTTTTTAAGATCAAAGAAGGTAGCTAAGACATTTTTCCTTTTAGCAAACTGATTTTTTATTTGAGTTGTTAACTTAACTAAATGGTCTGATGTTGATCTACCTTTTCGAAACCCAGATTGATTGATAGGTATTATATTATTTTTCTCACAAAAGTAACTCAGTCTATTCACTATAATTTTTTTCCATTAGTTTTGAAACATGGGATGTAAGCGAGATAGGTCTGTAACTACCTGGATCTGAAAGGGGTTTATTAGGTTTAGGTATTGGTAACACAATCGAAGTCTTCCAAATGTCAGGTAAGCGACCACTTTCCCAGCATTTTAGTATGATATTGTGTAAGTATTCAATCCATTTCTCTGGTAAATGATTTAAAAGGGTATATGAAACGCCATCCAGTCCTACAGCCGATTTTTTGTTGTTCAACGAGAGAAGGGCATCTTTAAGTTCTTTTAATGTAATTTTTGAATTTATGTACATGTGACTATCAGGGGCAGGATCTGAGTATGCGACGGACTCTTCAATTTTCCGTCTTTCTTCCCTTAATGGAGTAGACAAGCTACTGGAATTACTTGTTCTTGAAAAGAACTGTACAAATTCTTCAGCTTTCTCAGATGACGAAGGAAAGTCTTTATCTTTAATCTTAATAGGAAACTGTGGTAAATTAAAACCATTTTTCATTTGTTTGACCTTATTCCAAATTTTAGGAAGATCTTTAGGCCCGGAAATTTGTTCAGAGCAAAAATCTGACCAATAGCGCTTTTTGGCTTGGGCTATAACTTTGTTTGAGTGAATCTTAGCCATTTTCATATTGCAATGATCTTCTGGAGATTTAGTTTTTAAATAGAGTTTATACATTTTCTTTTTTTCATTCTTTGCTTCTTCACATAATTGATTCCACCAACTATTTCCAACATGAGTACCTTTGTTTACATTTTTCCTTTTTGGAATGTAACTGTTTGCTGCCTCATTAGCGCGTTGGTGAAATGGGAATACATATAATTAATATTGACGCATTCATTAAACGTGCAATCTTTTCCCATTAAAATCTTCCGGTAATTTACCCAGTTAGCACGTTTGTACATATATCGAGGTATAACGTCGTCTTGTTCTGGTGTGTTATCAAACGGTTCATTTATAATTGTAACAATTGGCAGGTGATCACTTCCGAGGGAGTCAGATGTAACATCCCACATGCTATTAATGACAAGGTCAGGTGATAACAAAGCTAGGTCAATGGCAGAAACCTTATGTTGAGGATTATCCGGAATTCTAGTTGTTCTACTGTCATTTAACAAGACTAATCCGGAGTCAATGACATTTTCTACAAAACGATTGTTAGATACATAATGACAGTCCTTATCCCAAAATGGAGAATGGTTATCCCAAAATGGAGAATGGGCATTAAAATCCCCCGCGATCAACCATTTCGCATTGTTGTCTAAAGACCGTAGCCAGTCACTATTTTCACTATTAGGCCCACGTGGATAATACACAGAAAGTATGTTTATAGATGACACAGAGTTAATCTTCACTTTCACAGCCACGCAATAAACACCGTCAGTGCCCTTTGGCACAGGAGGCGGAATGATATTATAATCCACGTCTTTGCGTACATAAACGGCTGAATAAATCTTTGAGTTATTGTCACAGACGTGTGTCACTGGAGGAAAGTGATAATCTTCTAACTTAGGTAATTTGCAATTTGCCACATTCAGTGACTGTAAGGCAACAATATGATGCTTATTTACGGATAAATATTGTTGAAGATGAGGATGATTAATATTCACTGATCGACTGTTCCATTGAAGAACAGAAAAACCAGTGTTATGTTGATTTTTGACTTGCATAATTACCCAAAACCAATAGTAGATAATTACATATATGAAGAAACAAAAAAACAAAACAAAAATTAAACGAAAAAAAAAAATCAAGATGAAGATAACTTTGGCGAAAGGAAACACACCTATGAACACCTAGCCTATAGTATAAGCGACAGTAAAAATCAATAGAAGAAAGTCGCTACTATATGCAGGTTGACGCTGGTGCATTCACTACTTAAATACAGGATCACCAATCACAAAAATCTTTCAATGGATGGAAATAATTATGACTGGAGATGTTACCATTCCACCATGGACACTGAGACCGATTGACATGGGGTGTTCCTGAATAATAGAATGGATCATAACTAGTGTTATAGGTGGTGAAAGCGAGTTTTGAGACTTCCTGCTTGGATGACGAGGTTTCCGTTTTTGTGACTCCCAGAGGACACTGTTGACATGTCTGCCGATGTTCCTGGCAAGGATGGAAGAGCCATGTCGATTGGGATGTACAGTGTCCTTGAAAGTAGGGTTGAATTTGGACTTCAAATTTCTATGATTCCGTGTGTGTGTGTGTGTGTGTGTGTGTGTGTGTGTGTTGTGTGTGTGTGTGTGTGTGTGTGTGTTTGTGTGTGTGTGTGTGTGTGTGTTGTGTGTGTTGTGTGTGTGTGTGTGTGTGTGTGTGTGTGTTTGTGTGTTGTTTGTGTTGTGTGTGTGTGTTTGTGTGTTTGTTTGTTTGTGTGTGTGTTGTTGTTGTTTGTGTGTGTTGTTTGTTTGTGTGTGATGTGTGTTTGTTTGTGTGTGTATGTTTGTTGTTTGTGTGTGTATGCTTGTGTGTTTGTTTGTTTGTGTGTGTGTTTGTTTTGTGTGTATGTGTTGTTTGTTTGTTTGTGTTATTGTTTGTGTGTGTTTGTGTTGTGTTGTTTGTGTATGTGTGTGTTTGTTTTGTTTGTTTGTGTATGTGTGTGTTGTTGTTTGTGTGTGTATTGTTGTGTTTGTTTTTTTGTTTTTTTGTCTGTGTGTGTTTGTTCGTTCGTTCGTTCTTTGATTTAAGTCTGTTCACTATGAGTGATATTAGACGGGGGGAAAATGGAGTTTGTGGGGAGAGGGGAGACAGAGTAAGAGACATAAGTAAGTGGGTAAATAGAAAAATGGAACAAGATCTTAACACTAACAATTAACATTAACAATGTGAAGGGAAAATTTAACGCTAAAGTACTAACTTCATAAACTTAAAGCAATACATTAACAGGACTGTGAACCAATGATTCTCAAATTTTAACTGATAAAGATTGATCTGAAGTTACTTCTTTAAAATGAGTCTCAGAATAGTTTTCTTGTGTAAATATTTTTGGTAAAAAAGAACGTAGCATTTTGCAGTAAAATAAGCAGTGAAACAGTGTGAATTGTTCTCCAGCAAATACACTTGACATTTTTACAATATTTTGTTTTCAACGCGTTTAGCTGAATACGAAAATGAACAGCAACAATCGATCTCGAATGATATATGGAAGAATACTGCAATTTTTTACATACATTTTGAAATGAAAGTTTTATCATTTGTTGTGTCACAAACTTTTCATTGAAATGTTCATGAAAACGAATCCATGAGGCTGATTCTAGCAAGCTGCAAGCTTCTTTTACGGAAGTTTTAATACGTAATTCTATAGTATTATCAGTGTTAATACGTAATTCTATAGTATTATCAGTGTTGTGTGCACTTTGCTTAGCTGCTCTGTCTACTACTTCGTTGCCATGAAGACCAACGTGAGAAGGCACCCAACATAAACTGATATCTATACCTTTTGTCCTTAAACGATGTATAAGATGATTTGCCTCAGTAATTAAGTCAGGTCTTGTGTCTGTATTAAAAGACTGTAAGGCATATAATACAGATTTTGAATCAACAAAGAGAACTACTTTGAAAAATACAAGTTTAAGGTCTACTAAATAATGAACGCTTGTATAATAGCGACTAATTCCGCTGTAAATATAGATATATTTGGCCCAATGAAAAATGACTTTGTATTTTAAATTTTGGAACGTAAAACGCTGCTCCAGCAGATTTATTTTCTAAGACTGACCCATCGGTAAAAATATGGAGGTGGTACGGTATTTTTCATCGACGTGTTCTCTTGCTGTGCATATCGAAATGTTAATGATTTTCATATTTCTTAGCATCTATATAATCAATATCAAAAGTGGCTTTAAGCATTTCCCATGTAGGAATAAGCGTTGGGGATGGTGTCTCAGCTATTTCATCCAAATTTATGTTAGACTGTTTGACTAAGTCAGATACGTAAGTTGCAACAGTCATTTGTGATGAAATGTTGCTTGCTCGTTTTGGAAAGTCAACATCAGACCTTAGTTTAATTTCCTTGCTCACAAAATTGTCCGTTTGTGAAGTAGTTCTGACTGCAAACTTTGCTGTCACTAGCTCATGATAGTTGTTCAGAGACAGAATTCCAGCAACTTTGTATGTTTCCAGATTTGAAGCATGGGCTGGTACACCGAGTGCAATTTTAAGACTTTTGCAGTCTAAACTTTGAATCTTCTTTAGTAAATATTTGGGTGCACTGAAGAACACTTCTTGTGCATAAGATAATTTAGATCTTACGAGTGCTGTTGATAGATGGAGAAGTATGTTTGTATCCATTCCCCAGGGTAATCTGCTTATTATCTTCAAAAAAAATTTAAGGCTTTTCTTGCTTTTGTTAAAATATAATCAAAATGGACATTCCAGTTGAATTTCGATGTTATAAAGATTCCCAGAAATGTTACAACCTGTTTGTAATGGATCGCTTCACCATGCAGTCTGAAAGTAGGCAAGTTATTTAAAGTACCGCCAGGATTAAAGAGCATCATGTTAGTTTTTTCTGTTGATAACAACAGACCATTTTCTAACATGTAGTTTCCAAGATCAGATTGATACAATTTTCTGATGTAATTCTGCGCTCTCTGGGGAGTTGTCTTTTTTAAAGTAATATTCATCCAGATGCATATATCATCAGCGTACTGTACCAAAACAACACGATTTGAGAGTACTTTAGGAAGATCATATATAAGGATATTAAATAAAATAGGTGCATCACTGAACCTTGAGGAATTCCCATGTCAAGACATCGTGTGTGTGTATGTGTGTGTTTGTTTGTTTGTGTGTGTGTGTTTGTATGTGTGTGTTTGTTTGTTTATGTGTGTGTGTATGTGTGTGTTTGTTTGTTTGTGTGTATGTGTGTGTTTGTTTGTGTGTGCGTGTCTGTTTCTTTGTGTATGTGTGTGTGTTTGTTTGTATGTGTGTGTTTGTTGTTTTGTGTGTGTGTTTGTTTGTGTATGTGTGTGTTTGTTTGTGTATGTGTGTGTTTGTTTGTTTGTGTTTGTTTGTGTGTGTGTCTGTTTGTTTCTGTGTGTTTGTGTGTGCTTGTTTGTTTGTGTGTGTGTATGTGTTTGTTTGTTTGTGTGTATATAGCTGTGCGTTTGTTTGTTTGTGTGTGTATGTGTGTTTGTTTGTGTGTGTGTGTTTATTTGTTTGTATGTGTGTGTGTTTGTTTGTATGTGTTTGTTTGTTTGTGTTGTTTGTGTATGTGTGTGTTTTGTTTGTTTGTGTGGGCATATGTGTTTGTTTGTTTGTGTTTATTTGTTTGTGTGTGTGGTTGTTTGTTTGTGTGTGTGGTTGTTTGTTTGTGTGTGTGTGAGTGTGCGTTTGTTTGTTTGTTTGTTTGTATGTGTGTGTGTGCGCGTCTGTGTGTGTGTGTGTGTGTGTGTGTGTGTGTGTGTGTGTGTGTGTGTGTGTGTGTGTGTGTGTGTGTGTATGTGTGTGTGTGTGTGTGTTGTGTGTGTGTATGTGTGTGTGCACGCTTACGCGCTTGTGCGTATTTGTTGATCTGCATGCGTACACACACAGAGGAAGCTGAATATCAGGCACGAGCAGGTCTGCGCATGACCGGAAAATGACCGGAAAAATCATCCCTCTTTTCTCTCTACCTGTTGGGGATGCCGGGAGCTCTTTCAGTATAT
>JAPXFY010000034.1:19686024-19688524 GCA_030674185.1 Monoplex corrugatus
TTTTGCCACTGTTTTTCCTTGAGAGATGGCTGTCATGAGGTCCGTGTTTGAACTGATGTGCCGGACAAATTTGACTTTTAA
Source organism: Monoplex corrugatus (assembly GCA_030674185.1). Lineage (NCBI taxonomy): Eukaryota > Metazoa > Mollusca > Gastropoda > Littorinimorpha > Ranellidae > Monoplex > Monoplex corrugatus. Next base: position 19,686,106 of record JAPXFY010000034.1, read on the forward strand.
CTGATGTGCTGGTCAAATTTGACTTTTAACTGATGTGTTGGTATAATTTTACTTTTAACTGATGTGCATGTCAAATTTGTCTTCTGACTGATGTGCTGGTCAAATTGACTTTGAACTGTCAGTTTATAATTAATACAGGGTTAATTTAATACATACATGTAAAATAAAAAATGTTGACACCACTGACTGTGGCCCTCTTGTGAGAACGTGTCACACACACACACACACACACACACACACACACACACACACACACACACATACACGCACACACACACACACACACACACACACACACACACATACACACACACACACACACACACACACACACACATACACGCACACACACACAAACATACACACACACACACACACACACACACGCTGTTTTATTTGCAAGTGACTTTATCTAAGCGGACAAAATACTATTACCAGGAATGAACAAGGATGTCGATCACCGACATGTTATCTGCAATAGACAACTGAAGACTGATAAATGTGATTACATTCACCACACACTTTCAGACCCGATTAAAAAAAGAAAAAAAAAAAAAAAAAAAGAGAAAAACCCCCACTTCAAACTGTTTCCGTATAAATGTGTGGGCCCCAGTAACTCAGTTGGTTTGAGCGTCGGATTCACATGCTAATGGCTGTGGATTCGAATCCCGGGGTGCGCTATATTAAAACTGGCCTTCTCACTGTCCCATCTTAACATCATTGTTGTACTGGTGGTGTCAGTATAGGGTTAGATACATTAATTTAACACTGGCTTTCTCACTGTCCCATCTTAACATCATTGTTGTTCTAGTGGTGTCAGTATAGGGTTAGATACATTAATTTAACACTGGCTTTCTCACTGTCCCATCTTAACATCATTGTTGTACTGGTGGTGTCAGTATAGGGTTAGATACATTAATTTAACACTGGCTTTCTCACTGTCCCATCTTAACATCATTGTTGTTCTAATGGTGTCAGTATAGGGTTACATACATTAATTTAACACTGGCTTTCTCACTGTCCCATCTCAACATCATTGTTGTTCTGGTGGTGTCAGTATAGGGTTAGATACATTAATTTAACACTGGCTTTCTCACTGTCCCATCTTAACATCATTGTTGTTCTAGTGGTGTCAGTATAGGGTTACATACATTAATTTAACACTGGCTTTCTCACTGTCCCATCTCAACATCATTGTTGTTCTGGTGGTGTCAGTATAGGGTTACATACATTAATTTAACACTGGCTTTCTCACTGTCCCATCTTAACATCATTGTTGTTCTGGTGGTGTCAGTATAGGGTTACATACATTAATTTAACACTGGTTTTCTCACTATCCCATCTTAACATCATTGTTGTACTGGTGGTGTCAGTATAGGGTTACATACATTAATTTAACACTGGCTTTCTCACTGTCCCATCTTAACATCATTGTTGTACTGGTGGTGTCAGTATAGGGTTAGATACATTAATTTAACACTGGCTTTCTCACTGTCCCATCTTAACATCATTGTTGTTCTGGTGGTGTCAGTATAGGATGAGATAAGCCCCCCCTTCCCCCACTTCCCTGAGATGGTGGTTACCCCCGTCGGCCATATCACCTGAGGTGGGTGTCAACGTAAAAACGAGAACCGAACCAAACCAACCGTTAAAAATGTGGCGCCTGTCGTTGTTATCTTTCTTAACGTGAGTCGATTAACAAAATCGCGTTTGAGGGGCTAGTGGAGTGGTGGTGTGGTGGTGGTGGTGGTGGTGTGTGTGATCCCCACCCCCACACACACCTTTTGTAATGTCTTACGACCTGGACATGTACGAGCATTGTTATTGTTAGTTTTGTTTAAAGTCCAGCAGTGTGTGTGTGTGTGTGTGTGTGTGTGTGTGTGTGTGTGTGTGTGTGTGTGTGTGTGTGTGTGTGTGTGTGTGTGTGTGTGTGTAGTGTAGTGTGTGTGTGTGTGTGTGTGTGTGTGTGTGTGTGTGTGTGTGTGTGTGTGTGTGTGTGTGTGTGTGTGTTGTGTGTGTGTGTGTGCTTGTGTGTGTGCGTATGTGTGTGTGTGTGTGTGTGCTTGCGTGTGTGTGTGGTGTGTGTGTGTGTGTGGTGGTGCGTGTGCGTGTGCGTGTGCGTGTGCGTGTGCGTGTGCGTGTGATTTTTCCCCTCATCTCTTGTAGTGTCTTTCGACCTCGACATGTTCGAGCATTGGTACTGTTCGTTTTGTTTAAAACCCTTTCGCATTTGCACTACTAGATGTAAAGCTAGCTCCTAATATTCGCATTCGAATGTAGCACAGCCTCAGTACAAAGTGTGTGCGTGTGTGCGTGTGTGTCTGTTTTAGCGCTTAGATTTGATTTTATCAAGATTTTGCGCTATATAAAATATTGTATTGTATTGTATTGTATTGTATTGTATTGTATTGTATCTCCT
>JAPXFY010000034.1:19693524-19896024 GCA_030674185.1 Monoplex corrugatus
AAACGTGACGCGAAACCTGTGTGCATTTATGCTCCCGCAAAACTGCACATTGTCTCTTACCTAAAGTCAAAGCAGAGCTTGACCGTATTGTGAAGGAAGAAGTCATTTCACCCACCACAGAACCTACCAGTTGATGTTCTGGGATAGTTGTATTTTCAAAACCAAATGGATCAATATGACCATGCATGGATCTGACACGGTTGAAGGAATCTGTTCAACGTGAAGTTCATCCCATTGCTCCAGTGGATGAAATCCTGGCAAAACTCGCAAATTCTTTTTTTTTCTTTCTCGAAACTGGATGCCATCAATGGATTTTGTGAATTCTAATTTTTTTTTACGAAACTGGATGCCATCAATGGATTTTGGTAAATACCTCTTGAGAAGAATCAAAACTGTATACAACGTTCACAACACCATTTGGACAGTACTGCTCCAACGGGTTCTCATTTGGCATTGGTTCAGCCAGTGAAGCATTTCAGCGAACAATTTCAACAGTCCTAGCTAATTTAGATGGTGTCATTTGCCATATGGATGGTGTCCTTGTACATGCTGAAGATCAAACTACTCATAACCAGCGTCTTTAAGAAATTCTGAAACGTCTACAGAAAGCTGGCCTCACACTCAATGATAAATGTGAGTTCTGTAAAAACTCCGTCCGCTTCTTGGGCCATATCATTGACAGCTCTGGCATCCGCCCAGACCCAAGCTAGAGTGGAGGCCATCAACAATTTCTCTTCACCCACTCACTGCACAGAGCTTCAACGTTTCTTGGGCATGACAAACTTCACACCCAAGTTCACACCCAATCTTGCCAGCATCCCAACCCCCCTCCCTCCCCTGTGCTATCTCTTATGCAAGAACACTGAATGGACGTGGAGTGACCAACTAGAAATGGCCTTCCAGCAAGTAAAAAATCTTCTAGTTTCACCACCTGTCCTTGCACACTACAACCCTGAGCGTGAAACATTCATAGCAGCCGATGCTTCCAATACAGGCCTTGGCGCTGTCTTGTACCAGACACAAGACGACAGTTCACGACATCCGGTATGCTACATTTCATGCTGTCTTTCTCTGACACAGAAAGCAACTATACGACAATTGAGAAAGAAGCACTAGCAGTCACATGGGCATGTGAGAGACTTAAGCGAATGTCTCTTTGGACTCACCTTCACGATTGAGACTGATCACAAGCCTTTAGTGTCCTTCCTGTCGACCACAGAACTCGTCAAAATGCCGCCACGCATTCAATGGTTCCCACTACGACTTATGCGATTTTCTCCAAAAGTTCTACACCTTGCGGGGTAAAAGATCAGACACCAGCAGATGCACTGTCGCGTGCATACATTCGCAGCCAAACAAAGCAGACATTAACAATATCAAAGATGCAACATTACTTGGCAAACAAACCATTGATAGTCTGCCAGCTTCAACAAACAAGCTACAAGAGATCAGAGTTGCAGAAATCAGACCCTGAAACGGCACAAGTCCCAGAACATTGCAACACTTGATGGCCTGCATTCATGCCAGTCACCACTTCTCGAACTATACTGGAGAAATAGAGAACATCTTTCCGTTGTTGAAGACCTTTTATTGTTTGATGACAGAGCTGTCATTCCCTGGGACATGAGGATTGAAATGCTCAATCACATTCATGTGGGACACCTGGGAATCACAAAATGCCGAGCTCTTGCTTCATTTTCTGTCTGGTGGCCCCCATATCTCTACAGAAATTGACGACCTCGCAAAAAATTGTGACATCTGTGCTGAACACAGACCCAAGCAAAAGGAATCCTTGCTTCCTTCTTCTTTCCCCTGAACGACTCAGGTCTATGCTTGGCATGGACCTGTTTGACCTTCACGGCAGAAGCTTTGTCATTGCAGTTACGGTAACTATTAATTATTCTCGTTGGCCTGAGGTACCTCGCCTTGACAATCAGATAAGCAGCAACCTCATCAGCAAACTAAGAAGCATTTTTTCCCTGTCCATAGCATCCCTGATGTCTCGTCCGACAATAGTCTCCAGTTTGCCAGTGCTGAATTCCACAGCTCTGAGATACGTCGCCTTAAAAATCAGACAAGCAGCAACCTCATCAGCAAACTAAAAGGGCATTTGTTTTTTGCCTGTCCATAGCATTCCTGATGTTCTCAAGCCCAACAATTGTCTCCAGTTTGCCAGTGCACAATTCTTCAACTTTGCTACTGAGTTTGGCTTCATTCACACTACAAGCTCTCCTCATTACCCCCAAAGTAATGGAGAGACCAAACGAGCCATACAAACAGTAAGGAAACTGCTCAAGAAGGCAAAATGCCCTATAACGTGCTTCTCCTATACAGAGCTAGCCCACTGCAAAATGGTATGTCCCCCAGCGAACTCCAAATGGAGAGAAAATGAAAAACAAAAATCCCCATTCTTCCTTCCCACCTGCTCCCCAAGACCCCTGATCATTCTCTCATCAAGCGGCAAGAAGAGTTCATGAAACAAAAACAATGCAGCAATTGCAATGACCCTCATGCGGCCAGAGAAGCAACATCCCTAAAACCTGGTGATACTGTTTTCGTCAAAGACATGAAAAAGTCGGGGAAAGTCGGCGAAACACCACAATCCACGATCCTTCATTGTTTTGACAGAAACTGGCCCCATCAGACGTAACAGAACACACCTGGCCGCAACTTTAAATCACGTTCAACCCCAAACAGTAACAACCACTAACAACTACGGATAAGTCTACTCCACATTTGCATTCCTCATCCCAAACATCACCGCAAAGAACTTCACCCCCAACTCGACTGCAGAACCCTGTTCCAGTGCCAACACCTGATCCATCTGATTCAACGTCTCCATGTCCAGGCACCATGGGAACACTTCGAAAATCCCACAGAACAATCATGGAACCACAGCGGCTTGATTTGTAGAAAATACAACAGTGTTTGTGAAGGAACACACACAAAAACATAAGCTGTTGGTTTTAGTTTTTAAAAAAATTGAATTGCAGTTTTATAGTTTAAAATAAGTGAAAGATATAATTATCAAATAAAAAGAAAAGAAAGACAAGGAAATACTTGTACTATTCAGAAAATCATGTTGCTCAGTGTCCTTTAGTAGGCCTACTGAATATGACTTTTATTTAAATTAAGACATTTACAACAGATGAAGAGACTACAAAAAGTAGAAAGGAAAAAGGACACGAAAGAAAAGGGACAAGAGACAGAACAAAAACTGAAATATTTCTTGATATTTTACAATTGTTTGTAGCCTATATTTGAAAACCATTAATTATTATTATAAAAGAATTTTAAAAAGGGAGTTGTAGGAGAAGCTTGTCATGGCAGATGGTTTCTATGTTAAGTCTGAGGGAGATAATTCTCATACTGTTTTAATGCGTGATCGTAAAGTACACAAACGGTCAGACTCCACTTTCGTCTCCCTACGACTGAGTACTTGAAAGACATGATATGTATACATTCGAGATATGATGCCACAAACGTAGTGGATATTAGTTTTCGATCATACGACTCTGTTCTCTCATGTTATAGTTCATACATATGTATATGCAAGATCCAGGCGGGGTTTACACTGCACCGCTAGGCGGAGGAGCTGCTCTTTGCAGGGGCCAAGTGTAGGGGAGTAAACCTTTAAAATCAGGGGTGGAGCCCCGAAGGCGGACAAGTGCGCTGTGCTCACTGACTCCGGCAGCTCCTGCAGCCAACCTGGTGCCAAACGTACTGCGTTGCATTCCTTTGGAGTACACCGGCGAGGCTGAGAGGGGGATCTTGACGACTGGGTAACCCAGGACCTCTATATATCTTGCCCAGGCTTGCGCCCTGGAGAGGTCACTCCAGTGCCGCTGTCTCAGTGGCAGAAACAACACGGGAGGCAGCAGTTACGAGTTATAAGTCTAGAGCATATTGGCGTGAGCTCGGGCGCTACGGGTTGCCTCTGATGGTGGGAGGGATCATCGCGTCCCACTGGTCAGCTATCGCCCGCTTGAGGCAGCCCCCAGCAAGTAAGGTGCTGACCCGTCACAGTCTGCCTGCTTCAATGGGTGCTTGGAGCTCAGGAAAATACCGAAGAGCAGACTGTAAACCATGCACCAGGCAAAGAAAAAAGAAATAAAACAACCACCAGTGCTGAGACCATGTGTCCTGGCCTCTCTGACGATTCCCAACAGGTCGACGATGCAAGAAAGACAGCAGTCATCAGTCGCGAGCTCAAGAGGCTCAATATTGATATTGCTGCACTGCAGGAAACCAGACTTCCATCAAACGGCAGCCTAAAAGAAAAGGACTATACATATTTCTGGCAGGGGAAGGCCCCGGAGGAGAACCAAGTGCACGGCGTAGGTTTTGCAGTGAGAAACTCTCTACTGTTTGCACTGAGAAACTCTCTACTGTCTTCAATCGAACCGCCCTCAGAAGGCACAGCTCACATCCTTTCTCTTCGCCTCACAACCACCTCAGGCCCTGTGAACACCATAAGCGTCTACGCCCCCACACTTTGCTCTTCAGCAGAGGCGAAGGACGAGTTCTATGAGGAGCTTGAGACCGACTTCAAAAAGCTACCCACCTCAGAACACTTGTACCTTCTCGGTGATTTTAAAGCTCGGATTGGTTCAGACCATCTCTCCTGGCCCCGATGCATCAGCCACTTCGGCGTCGGCAAACTTAACGAGAATAGGCAACGACTCCTTGAGCTATGCTCCTTTCATGACCTCTGCATCACGAACATTTTCTTCCCCACAAAACTCAGCTACAGAGTGTCCTGGCGGCATCCCAGATCTCGTCACTGGCACCAGTTGGATCTCGTCATCACTCGAAGACCCTCGCTGAATTGTGTTCTCACTACTCGTAGCTATCACAGCGCTGACTGCGACACTGACCACTCTCTGGCCGCCAGCAAGGTGCGTCTTCAACCCAAGTGAATCCATCGATCAAAGAAGAAAGGACGCCCTCGCATTAATACAGCCATGTCATCAGTCCCTGAACTACGCGAACGCTTTGCAGACGCCATCCAAGAGGCCCTTCCCAACTGCCCAACCAGCAGTGCGGAAGAGAGGTGGAAACACATCTGTGATGCCACATACAAGTCTGCTGTTGGCGCTTTTGGAAAGAAAAAGCAGAGAAATCCCGACTGGTTTGAAGCCGGAATTGTGGACCTTGAGCCAGCCATCTCATTCAAGAGAACTGCCTTACTCAACTACACACAAGACCCCTGTGAAAAGACACTTGCCGCCCTTAGGAGGGCTAGAACTGACGCCCAACGGATCGCTAGACAGTGCGCCAACAACTACTGGCAGAACCTATGTCAAAACAACCAACTGTCTGCCGACTGCGGCAACATTCGAGGCATGTACGAGGGTATGAAAAAGGCCTTTGGCCCATGCGCCGTCAAGATCGTCCCACTGAAATCCACCACTGGCGAAATCATCATCGATCATGCAAAGCAAATGGAGAAATGGGCATAACACTACCAAGAGCTATACTTGAGGGAGACCATTGTTACAGACTCAGCGGTGGAAAACACGAGCCTCCTGCCAGTCATGGAAGAGCTAGACGACCCACCCACCACCGAGGAGCTCAGCATGGCCATCGATTCTCTAGCCAGCAGTAAAGCCCCAGGAAACGATGGCATTTCCCCGAAGGTCATCATAGCAGGCAAAGATACCAGCCTCCTCGATCATCTCGACGGACTCTTGCTACAGTGCTGGGAGGAAGGAACTATGCCTCAGGACATGCGAGATGCCAACATCATCATGCTCTACAAGAACAAAGGCGATCGCAGCGATTGTAACAACTATCGCAGAATATCTCTCCTAAGCATTGTCGGGAAGACCTTCGTCCGCGTCGTACTGAACAGACTGCAGTCGTTTGCAGAACGCGTCTACCCAGAGGCGCAGTGTGGGTTTAGAGCTGAGAGATCGACATGATATTTTCTCTGAGGCAGCTGCAAGAGAAGTACCCAAGCAGAGACACCGTCTGTACATCGCCTTCATAGACCTGACCAAGGCGTTCGATTTGGTCAGCAGGACAGGCCTGTTTACCCAACTGCAGAGAATTGGATGACCCCCCCAAGCTCCTGAGGATGATCATCATGGCTTGGCCATGTTACCCGCATGCAAGATGGCAGAATACCCAAAGACATTTTGTACAGCGAGCTTGCTACTGGCTCCAGACCCACGGGAAGGCCCATACTCCGCTACAAAGATGTGTGCAAGCGGGACCTCAAGGCGGGTGGCATTGCACCAGCAGGCTTTGAAGTGGTAGCAGCAGACCGCAGTAGCTGGAAACTTGCCATCAATTCGGCCATCAAGACATCCGAGCAGAGGAGAGAGGAGCAGTGGGAAGTAAGAAGAGCACGCAGACGCCAGAGAGCAGGGTCAGCGCCTTCGGACAACACCATCTTCGCGTGCAGCAACTGCAACAGGACCTGCCGTTCGAGGATCAGGCTCTACAGCCACAGCCGACGCTGCAGTTCCACCGCAGAATGACTTCCAAGGCGCAATCTCCATTGTCTCCCGAGACAGACGGATGCCAATACATACGCAAGATGTGATCGATTGACTGGTTCGGTTTGAGATGCGCGCGAGGTAGTCACAGACGTCCTATATAATTATAGATGGCGCACGCTGTGTGTGCGGCTGGCCCTATCGCGTTTTTTTCTGGTTCCGGGGAGTGCATTAATTGTCTGATGATCGTTTTGAGAAATTCTGTAATGATGAGTTAAATAATTCCATTTAGAGTCAGTAGAAGTGGTTGTGAGAAAGTGAAGGGGTAGATTAAAGATAATTGCCATTTCATGTGCATGGTGTCAAATGCCGATTTTTACGTAAGTCACTGAATTATTCTCACAAAACACAAACAGAAATCTTCATTATGACTGAGACTAGTAAGTCTGGGGATTAACTGAGGTCTTTATTTTTACATACCGGTAATTAACAAAAAGTACTGCAATTCTCTGTCTGTGTGTGCGTGCATGTGGGTGTGGTGCATGCGTGAGTAAGTGTGTGCCAAAGCAACACCCAGCCACAATAATCATATGTAACATTCTGTTTTCTTTTCAGACAAAATTTGAGGTATGGAAATTCTGAACCTTTTGTGTGGCATGGGGCTGTTCAAACAGAAAAAGAAAAGGGAAATCGTTTCATAGGTAAGTGTGTGTGTGTGTGTGTGTGTGTGTGTGTGTGTGTGTGTGTGTGTGTGTGTGTGTGTGTGTGTGCATGTGTGTGCATATGTGTGTGCATATGTGTATGCATATGTGTGTGTGTGTGTGTGTGTGTGTGTGTGTGTGTGTGTGTGTGTGTGTGTGTGTGTGTGTGTGTGTTCAAAGAACGTTGCCAATGTGAATGTATCCTGAAATCTATTTTTTTAAAAATCATTTTCCTTAAAAAGTTGTATTTTCAGTCAACATGCTACAGTGTTTATTTTGATTGGCATATGCAAGACTGACAGACCAGGTGAATCTGATAGGCCTACTTAGCGTATTTCTGTTTCTAGATTTCCAAAGAACGAAGAAAGACGAAAACAGTGGATTGCAGAGCTGAAGAGGGACAAGTTCCAAGTCACTGAATACTCCAAAATATGTGCAGATCATTTTGAAGAATCCCGTTTTGATCACGCTGGCCAAACTACCTGCCCGAAAGACACTGCAGTTCCTACTATTTTCAACTTCCCTGCACACTTGCAGAAAGTAAGCTGCACACCTGTTTATGAACTTGGTATAAACAGAGGACACTTGAGTCCCTTATGAAAATTGTGAACAACAGTCATCACAAATATTACATGCATAACGTATGTTCGTAACTTAGAAGTAGCCTATACACTGGTAGAACCGAGTTATATCATATATGACTTATGTCTGTGATGCAGTTTTTCCTAGTCTCTTTTGACATTTGTATAGAAATATTGCAAGCTTCTTGTTATCTTTTATCTTCTTCATCTCTGGACAAAAAACAAAAAAGAAGAAGAGAGAGAGAGACAGAATTTGCATTTTTATATCTAGATGGAATTTATTCATACGTAAATAATTTCATCTCTCTCTCATGTGAATATTTCTGTCCTTTATGGAAACACCACAGAAAGACGAAGTGCAATTCTTGTTGTGTAGTTCAGTTTTAAGATATCTCAGAGTAAAACTGCTGCAGAAAAAAGCATCTTCAGCCAAAAATATTACAATAATCCATATAATTTTTACAGTGTCAGATTGAATTTACTCATGTGTGGAATGTGACGTGTGTTGTTTGTAGGCACTGATCCCATATAATAAAGTATGAATTAACGATACTGATATAGTTTATGTCAGGGAGATTATCTGGATGCGCAGACCACAATCGTTTTGGAATATCATAGGGATCAATTCCATCTATATCCAAAAATTTTAAATGATACCTATGTTTCTCCTTTTCATTGATTTTTCTGTGTATTTTAATGCTGACGGTGCTTGCGTTCGCTCTGTGGCGTCCATGGCTGCTGTCGCTTACCGTAGGAAAGGGAAGGAACTCCCGATAACTTGTTGATCTGCACACATCCCTAAACTATGGAAATCCCTCCCGGACTGCAGTAAATTCATCTGAGTTTTTCGCGGTTTTCTCACCAGTTCGCGGGATTCTAAAGAATTTTCAGGGAAAATTCAACATATTTAGAAAAAAAAGAAAAAAAAAGAAAATGGTAATAGTCATTAAAATTCATGAAATAAATATCTATATAAAGAGAAATGTTTGCATTACAAGACAGTAGCAGAATAAAGAAGACTAACACCAGATTTGTTTGTTTGTGAATAATGATATTAATACTCATTTATTTTTGCTTTGTTTTGTCTTTTTGTTTCTTTTATCAAAAGGCACCAAGAATAATTTTTTTCTGTGTTCATGCATGGGTACAAAAAAAGTGACTGACATGAAAATCTGTTAAATTCTAATCACAAAAAACATAATTGCAAGCATGTCTGACAAAAAATAAGCCACCAAGAGGCCGTTCTAAAAACAGTCTCATTAGTCTAAAAATAGCTGCATTATTAACGGTTTAATCACAAAAAGCCTACGCTTAGCAGGTTATTCACCAAAAGTCCACAAAACACACAACAAAGAAAAATGAACGAATTAGTTAATAATTACAGAATAATTCACACTGAGACACCAGGTTTTGTATTTATAGAAATAACCATGTCTTTTTGTTTTCTTTTGTCTTTTTGTTCCTTGACATCAGAAGTCACAAAACATAAACAGCAACCCTGGTCATGAAAAACCTTTTTAAAAAAAATCAAGTGTATTAAAAGTCTCTTCAATGCAGATCATAAAAACACTACCGGTAATTTATACACATCAGACCAGAATCGAATCCTCAGGAGGTCATTCTAAATATAGCATGATAATTCTAAAAATAGCTACATCTTCAAGGTTTACTGAAACATAGGTAACACCATTGTAAAAAATCACACTGTTAACAGGCAAAGGTGTCCTTACTCGCATAATCTGACATTTTTCAATATAATACAGGCCTAAAATTGTAATAACAGGAATATATATTTAGGACTATATAGAGAGATTTTGTTAAAAAAAAACAACAACTCAAAATTACAATGAGTCAGTGTATACAATGCATACACACACATAGGGCAGCTGGTAAACAATGCATTTCTCTACTGATGTGCTTGCAGAAGGCAGTTCCTCTCTGGTTTGAAACAGAAATGCTTGTCACAAGTCTGACATTTTGTGCATATTTTTCTTTCACCTTTGTTGTTGCTGTAACAAAGTCTACAACTGAGTTTTCTGGAAGACCAGACTGGCACAATCGGGTGATCTGCAGGTGGGGGAGTAGGTGCTTGCTTTTGGAATGGTGGGACTTGTGTATCCTGATCAATGCCATCCATCTCTTTTATCAGTTCTAATGTAAAATCAAGCGGACCATAACTAGCAGGTCTTTTGAGCTCATCAATGTCTGGATTTTTCTCTCACCAGTCACAAAAGAGAATATAACTGTTCACCCCTGCAATATCAAGGAAATGATAAAACAAAGTTTTCCACCACCTATTACATTTTCTAAGTGTTTCATACTTCCCAATGAAATGGTCGCTTTTATCAACAGCAGACATACTCTGATTATAATCATGAACTACTAATGGTTGCCTGATATGTATGGGTCTGTACTGGCCACTAACCTTTGTTCTTCGTCTAACTAACTTGCTTGCTGTTGCTTTTTCATGCATAGTAGATGCAAAAGTTTCAGCCTTGCTATCTAACAACTGTAAAAACAATAAATTTCCCTTCTCTTTTCTATCTAAACTGGCCTCTTCTTCCTTTACAAAACACCTTTGTGTCCCTAAACTCAAGAGGAACACCTTTTCTGTTTGCAACAATCGTTCCACAGCATACAGTTCCACAAGTAGGCCTAAATAAATCTTTCAACAGCTTGACACCAGTATAAAAATTGTCAAAATAAACCCTGTAGCCTTGATTAACAAGACTTTTACATAAACGCATAACAACATCATATGCTAAGCCAAATGGTGATGTTTTTGTACCTTTCCCTGTAAAAACTTCATAATCACATGTATAACCATTTTTAGAATCTGCAAGAACCCATAGTTTCATCCCCCATCTTGTAGGTAAATCTTCCTCCATTTCTAACCATTTTTTCATCTACAGTTATATTCATATATGGTTGGTAAAGCTTCATGCATTTACGTCTAGTATAATCATGTAAAAAAACATGCTTTACAAAGTTTATTAGCTACATTGTTTTCGGATGCTGCATTACAAACTTTAAAAATCCTTGTATAGATTTAAATCTCAACTTTGACATGAAATGTCTTGCCCAAAGTCCATGCAGCAAGGGAGCAGTAGACTAATAAGACTATGTTAGGGGCACGAATAACTGCCATATACATAAGAAGGGCAAAGAAAGAGTACAGATCATCAGGAGTCACATCAACCCATCCAATGAAAAGAGTTGGCTTTTCATGTCCATGGAGTCTTGCACAGTCATTTGTAAAATGACACAAATGCTGCACCAGGTCTTGCGTGAAAAATAAAATAAAAATCTAAGAGGTGTCAGGTACTTGTGGCAGTCTTCTCTTGTCTTCACACCAGGCAGCTGGACACCTGGCTGAAGTTCGGGGTCGAAGTCAGGCAGATCAACTGGGGGGGACGAGCATCCTCATGATCCTCCATCTTCATTCTGAAATACAATACATAAGCAGTCATAAGTAATTGCTGGAAACGTAAAAGCAAAAACTGAACTTAACAAACTATATTCACACTTACACCGTATCAATTTTCAATAACCACTCACGCTCGCCACGCACCTGTTCGATAGACGCCATTTGTAAACACGATGATGTCTTCAATCTTCAATATAAAGGTCAACTGTCATCCTTGACGACTGTTGACCTGTGTGTGCAGAGGCGCAGGACTGAACACAAAAATAGATCTATTTGGGACAACGCCTGTCATATTGGCAGATGTGATGCGTCTAGTGTGTCGGCTTCGGCCTGCACCGCTGGCTAGCACTGCTGTGCGAAAAGAAGAGCAAGACGTAAGTCTCTTCCTTCAGTACATAGCCTCTCCATCAGCAAGCCCTACGCTGTGCCTCCTCGTGGTGACAGGCGGTAACTGAGCACCTCACGGACTCTGGCTGAATCTCGTAGGACTCGGAGGAGGTCTGGCCCCCAGACGTGAGGCATGCAGGCCCACCGGCGTGTGGACACGCCCTGGTGCCCACGAACCAGATCCCCAAGCTATGGGTAAATAGCTCCACTGCCCTGTGGACATCTCGGGAGAGAGTAAGGCTAAGGGAGTTAACCCTAAAAAAAAAAAACCGATGGAAGGCAAGGGAAACCACCATCGTAGTTTTTCCCCAGGAAAACCATGGACAGGAGAAAGAGAAAGAAAAAAGTTAACGACGTCAATAGGTGCTCCTGCAGAGCACCTTCGTCCGGTAGGGACTGTCATGTGGCGCAGGTGATACCAGACCGTCAGCCAGCTACTGCGACCAAAAATCAAAATTAAATTCAAAATAGCAACATGGAATATAAGAACAATGCTGCAGAAAGGTAAATTAGACAACATCAAAATGGAGATGGAAAGGCTTAACATTAGTATTTTAGGACTGGGGAAAGTGGAGATGGAAGGGGGCAGGCATGATAACATCAGGGGAATATGTGGTGGTAATTCACACGAAAGAGGAGTAGGCATCATAATGGACAAAGACAAATCAAAAGCAGTTAAGGGATACTGGGCAGTGTCCGACAGAGTTTTACTGGTCAAATTCAGAGGCAAACCTTTTGATATCAACATCATACAGGTGTATGCACCAACATCCGCAAGTACTCAGGAAGACATCGACAACTTCTATGAAGTTTTAGAGATTGCCAAGGTCCAATGTAAATCACAAGAAGTTACAGTCATAATGGAAGATTTTAATGCTAAAGTGGGACAGGATAGGGTGGAGGATATAGTTGGACCTCATGGCCTTGGTACACAAAATGAAAGAGGGGGAAGCTTGTAGAATGGGCACAGATGAATGAATTCATAGTATTAGAAGGAAACACCTGGTTTGAGCAGACTAACAGAAGAAAATGGACTTGGATGAGTCCAGGAGATAATACCAAAAACCAAATTGACTACATCCTGATCAACAAAAGATTTAGAAATACTTTACTGTCAACAAAAACACTACCAGGCGCAGACTGTAACAGTGACCACAATCCGGTAGTGGGAAGGTTTAGGCTGAAATTGAGGAAAAGGAAACAGACCAAAAGCAACATCAAACTAAACCTTGGACTCTTAAAGTCAGATGAAATGATACGTCAAAAATTTAATGTACATGTTCAAAACAAATTCAGTGCTCTGGAAGACGTTGGTGACAGTGAGGAACAATGGACAAAGTTGAGAAATTCGATAAATGAAGCTTGTGAAGAAATCCCTAAGGCAAATAGAAAAGCAAAAAAGAGTTTGATGACTAATGAAATTTTGGGCCTGATGGAGGAAAGGAGGTAGGCAAAGAGAAACGAGGAGATATACAGGAAGATAAACAAAGAAATCGGGCATAGGTGCAATGAAGCTAAGGAAGCTTGGCTGAACACAAAATGCAAAGAGATAGAAGAACGACACAGAATGGATCCTCAGGGTATGTACAGACGAATTGAAGAAATTGTCCACAGGAAAAATACATGCACATCAACTGGTTGCTTAAAATTGAAAGATGGCACGCTTATCATGGAAAAAGACAAAATATTAGACAGATAAGGACAGTACATTAAAGACCTTTTTGAGGATGACAGAAACGAAGAACACATTATAAAAAAAACTTTGAAGGACCACCCATAATGAAAGATGAAGTTAGAGCTGCACTGAAAAAGATGAAACCAGGAAAAGCCCCAGGACCAGACAACATTACTACAGAGATGATTGACGCCCTGGAGGAATTTGGCATAGAAAAAATAACAGTCATCCTAAATGAAATTTATGACACTGGAAAAATCCCCAAAGATATGTCAAAATCAATTTTCATTGCACTTCCAAAGAAGACAGGGGCTATAGAATGCGAACTCCATCGCACAATCAGTTTGATAGTCATGTAACAAAAATCCTGTTAAGAATAATCATAATGAGGACAAAGAATAGAATCAAAAGAGAAATAGCAGAAGAACAGTGTGGATTTGTGGAGGGGAAAGGAACTATTAATGCCATATACATCCTAAGAACTATCAATCATAGAGAGGTCAATTGAGATGAATAAGGATTTGTATAATTTATGCTTTGTTGACTATACCAAGGCTTTCGATCGGTTACGACATGATGAACTGATCAACCAACTGGAGAGACGCAATGTCGATGGAAAAGATCTACGAATAATCAGGAATATGTACTGGGAACAAACAGCTGCAATGAGAATAGAAAACAATATAAGCTCTTTTCAAAACATCAAAAGAGGAGTCAGACAGGGTTGTGTTTTGTCACCAGATCTGTTTTCACTATATAGCGAAAACATCATGAGAAACCTAGAAGAAGACCCTGGATTAAAGATTGGAGGGAAAATGATAAACAACATTCGGTACGCAGATGACACCGTGCTAATTGCAGAAAATGAAAGGGACCTACAAAACGTTGTGAATATACTAGAAACAGAAAGCAAAGGTAAGGGGTTAGAACTAAACAGCAGGAAGACTGAAGTCATGGTGATCAGTAAAAGACATGAAATCCCCTCCTGCAAAGTAACAGCAAATGGCACAACCTTGACACAGGTTAACAAATTCAAATACCTGGGAACTGTCATTTCATCAGACGGCAGATGAACATCGGAAATAGCTGGCAGAATCGGCCAAGCCAAAACAGCATTCAAGAAGATGACAAGCATTCTTACCAACAAATGCCTATCAATTAACATCGGAGAGTCCTTGAATGTTATGTAGAACCAATACTGTTGTATGGATGTGAGGCGTGGACAGTCAGCAAGCAAAGCCAGAGCAGGATCAAGACAGCCAAGATGTGGTTTCTCAGAAGAATGTTGAGAGTTCCATGGACAGCAAAGAAAACAAACAAGACAGTCTTGATGGAGGCAGACACAAATAGATCACTCATAAGGAAGATTAGGAAAAGACAAGCAACATTTATAGGCCATTTTATGAGGAAGGGGGATTTGGAGCACCTGGTCACAAAGGGAAAGCTGGAGGGAAAGAGAGCACCAGGTAGACCCAGGGAGAGAATGCTGGACAGACTTGCAGAGTACCATTTTGACAAATTATAGCAGTCCGCCACGTAGGTTTTACTAAATCCATTAGTCATTATTACCTTATACCACCTACACGTATGTATGCACCATTGTTTTTGTTGTTCACACTTTCTTTGTCGTAGCGCTGTCGCCGTGACCCGGCCACATCAGCGACTGGGAGGGAAGCGAGGCAGCCGTGAGTGAAACTCGTATCCGTTTGTGTGAGTGAAACTCGTATCCGTTTTTTGTGTCCAACAAACGGATACGAGTTTCACTCACGGCTGCCTCGCTTCCCTCTCAGCAGTAACACAGTCAGTCGCTGATGAGGCCAGGTCACGGCGACAGCGCTACGACAAAGTAAGTGTGAACAACAAAAACAATGGTGCATACATACGTGTAGGTGGTATAAGGTAATAATGACTAATGAACTTGCAGAGTGGCTGGGGATGAAGAGGGTGGGGGAGATGCTGGGAGCAATGAGAGATAGAGATGGTTGGAAGTCCATAGTCGTCAACGCCAGGCGGCAGGGCACCTGATGATGATGATGATGATTTGGGACAACAAAAGGATAGAGGGGGATCTAAAGTGGTAACAAGCAATCTTGTACACAAACACAATCTTGCGCACAAACATACACTATAAACAGAACAGACTGCACAAACACTATACAGTAAGTGAAATAGCAACATAATTATCTTCAAACATTCTTTGGAACCCTATCGTAAGCCAGGCACAGCACAAACAAAGGAGACACTGAGGTTAAAAATAGCTCACCTTCCAGCATCGGTGCGAGTGCTAGGTTGATGCGATGCTACTGATGGCTGTGCAGTCGCATATTCACTCGGTTCACCCGTTTCACCCGTTTCACCCGTTTCTTCATCTGATGTAGCAAGAAATTCATCGTCAGAGTAAAATTCCTCGATTTCCGACTCGGAGGACCTCATGATGGTGAAATACTTCAGCAAAAGATGACGCCGCAGTAAAATAGCAACAGTGAGTTTCTGGACACCATGTAACGGATTTCAGCAATGTCTACGGACAATGAGAATAGTGAAATGATCGGAGCTTACGAATGGACTGTGACTACAACACACACACCCCCCCCCCCCCCCCTTTATGTGCCGGAATGATCATCCTCAAGATCATGGGCACCAAAGGAAAGGAAGGAAGGAAGGAAATAGCAGACAACAAGATTGAAGATGGCGGAAGAAGCGTGGTTAGTTTCCAAATTAGGCCTGCCTAGGTGTGGTAATATGTGATCGTAGTAAAGAGGCAGGAAGATGGACTGACAGATGATTAGCGTATCGATCGGCTCAGAGCGTCCGTGGTAACCGTTAAGTTCCCAGCAGTCTTATCTTTATCTCGCGCGCCACCTAAGTGGGTGACGTCCCTTGGTTCGTCTGCTATATTATACCACATCTCCCCTTTCAAAGTAAACTGAAAACCTGTTCCTTAACTGGTCAATGAGAAACGAAAGTCTTCAAAACTGATCACCTTTTTTGAAACAACTTATAACAATGTAAGCAATTCTAAAGGGAGAATTCCAAAGTACAAACATGGAAACATGTCACAGATCCATCCTGTTGGGTGGTTTCACTACCCGCCCAGAACGAATGATGTAGTGTGGTGGTTCAGGACATTCATGCCGTTCTGTCCTACTCGAAGGCGTGATCAGTGGCTCATGCATAGAGGATTCTTCCCGTGGTAGGGGGCAGGTGTGTCTCATCGGACGTCTGCGAGATGGTGGTGTGATTCCTGGCATACGCGTCAGGTAAATGTTGTTGCGACGTATGACTCCCTTTTCCGTTTCAATTATGGATGATCGTGGATTCTGATGAGGGGTGACCACTTTTCCCTGACGATTGAGATCTTTGACATACACCAAGTCACCTGGTTGAAATGGGGTACGTTCTTTGACTGCATGGCGTTTGTTATAGTTGAGACGCTGCATTTGTTTGTACTCATTTTCTTTTTGAGTCATTGTGTCCAAGTCAGGGGAAGATGGATGGAGTTTGGACGGCAGGATCGGGATTTTTGTGCGGAATTTCTGACCCATCAAAATTTCTGCTGGTGACAAGCCATTGTGGAGTGGAGTTGAACGATACATGAGAAGAGCAAGGTGAGGGTCAGCAGCTTTTTTCAGTAAACCTTTCACCATCTGGACACTTCTCTCCACCTCCCCATTGCTTTGTGGGTACCTGGGTGAGCTTGTCGTATGCGTGAAGTTATAGTCTTTGGCAAATTCTCTGAATTCCAGACTAGAAAATTGTGTCCCATTGTCAGAGACAGCAATGTCGGGAATTCCGTGAACAGCAAAAATGCTTTTGATTGCAAAGATGACTGCAGATGCTGATTCATTCTGTACAATGCGAATTTCTGGCCATCGTGACAAGTAATCAACTACAACAATGTACTGTTTGGAGTTGAGTTCAAACAAATCAGCTGCTACCCGTGACCATGGACGGTCAGGAAGTGATGAGGGCAGCAATGGTTCCTTTCTTTCAGGACGTAATTTGCTGCATGTATGGCATTTCTTGATGACTTCCTCAATCTGGGAACTGAGTCCAGGCCACCATACTGAAGACTGGGCCATACTCCTACATTTGGTGATCCCCAGATGGCTCTCGTGTAGTTTGGAGAGAATCTCCAGTTGCATCTCCCTAGGAATGACGAGACGATCATCATACAAAAGTAGATTGTCGATGATTGAAAAATGTTGACGATTTGTCCAGTGTGCCGGATTGAGTGGTGCTGACTGTGACAGATATGTTGGCCATCCACTTCTGCAATATTCCATAGCTTGCATAATTTCTGCATCCGCATCTTGTTTCTCCCGAATTGCAGACAGTCTCTGTGTCGAGGCTGGGAGCACCTGAATAGTCTGTTCAGTGAAAGCTGATGTGGCCATGACAAGATCGATGTCTGACGTCTGTGGCTCCAAAGTGGGTGAGAGAGAAAGTACATCAGCTGTTATTTGCTGCTTGCCAGGAACATACACAACAGTAGGATTATATCGCATGAGGCGAAGTCTGAATCGTTGTATTCTGAGTGGCATTTGAGCAATTTCTTTTGTATTGAGCAAAGGAATGAGAGGCTTGTGATCTGTTTCTATCACAAAATTGAGTCCCATGAGGTAGTCATGGAATCGTTCTGTTGCCCACGTTGCTGCGAGTGCTTCTTTTTCTATTACTCCATAGTTTCTCTCTGCATCTGTCAATGACCGTGATGCAAAAGTCACAGGTCGTCGGCTACCATCTTCCTGAACCTGGAGTAGTACAGCACCTAGACCATAGTTTGAAGCATCCGATGCAACAATAGTTTTGAGTTCTGGTGAATAATGAGCGAGCACTGGTGGTGACATGAGCAGATCTTTTGTCTTGTTGAAAACTGATTCTTGAATTGTGTCCCAGTGCCATGCTGTTTCTTTTCGCAGTAGCTGTCGCAGAGGTTCAGTTGTGTTGGCCAGATTAGGCATGAATTTTGCAAGATGGTTAACCATTCCAAAGAATCGCTGCAATTCTGTGATATTTGTGGGAGGTGGTATGTCCTTGATTGCTCTGACTTTTTCAGGGTCAGGACGTATACCATCACCGTCAACAATGTGTCCAAGAAATTTGACTGATGGCTGCGAAAATTCACACTTTTCGTTGAGTGTTAGGCCATCGCCAGTTTCTTTGAGTCTGTGCAGCACTTGACAAGTAATGCGGTCATGTGTTTCATGATCAGGGGCATGAACCAGTATGTCATCCATATGGCAGATCACTCCGTCAATACCATCAAGCGTCTCAGACATTGCACGCTGAAAAATTTCACTGGCAGAGCATATACCAAAAGGAAGTCTGTTCATGCAAAATCTGCCGAATGGAGTAATGAAGGTAGTGTAGAGTTTTGACTCTTCTGTTAGTGGTATTTGCCAATAACCACTCTTAGCATCCAGTTTGGTAAACACTCTTGAACCAGCTAACTTAGCTAGGCTTTCATCTACAGAGTACATAGGATGTAGGCCTAGCTCTCTTTGGACAGCTTTGTTCAAATTTGTTAAGTCAATGCAGAGTCTCACAGCTCCACTGGATTTTGGCACTACAACTATGCCTGAACACCAATCAGTTGGTTGAGTGACAGGTGAGATGACACCATCAGCCAGCATATGGTCCATTTCTTGCTTCACTCCAGGAAGTAGAGGATATGCAATTTTGCGAGGAGTCGTGATGCTGACAGGTCTCACATCATTCTTCAGTTTGATGGAGTATGGTTTTTGTAAGTTCCCTAGGCCTTTGAAAAGATTTGGGAATTCTGCCTTGAAATCTGGTGACTGACCATTGACTTGGTATATGCGTTGTATCAGACCCAACCGTGCACATGCTGACCTACTGAGCAGTCCAGTCTCCTGACCGGCTATTACATACATTGTCTCTGTTATTGATGATGACTTGTAAGACAAGTGTTGTATTGAACGTTTCTAGGACCTTGAGTGGTGTGTTACCAGGTCCTTTCAATGGTATTTTTGCAGGCTGAAGTTTTATATTTCCTGCTAATTTTTCTCCAATGACTGTGACAGATGCTCCAGTATCAAGTTTGAAATCAATTGGTTTTCCACGAAAAATAAGTGTGGCAGTCCAACAATCTTGATTATTCACGAAGTCAACTGTGCCCAAGAATTCGCTGTAGTAGTTTTCACAATCCGAGAGTGAAAGTTGTGACAGCTCGCTGACATGCATGGTATGGGAGCGACACACAGCTTGATAATGTACCCTCTTTGAACACGCTTTGCAAACTGCATTCTTAGCAGGGCAAGCATCTCTTTTATGTGATTCTCTACCACAGTATTTGCACATAGGTAGTGTTCAGGAACCCCGAGGTTGGTTTTGCTTCATTTGAGGACGCGGAATGTGATGACAATGTGAAGGATTTTGACGTAAATTTTGAGAAGACTGCTTGATGTAATTTACTTGTCTCAATGTCGCTTGACTTTCCTTCCTAGCTTCTGTCTGACGGCTAGTTTGCACTGCTTCTGTGAGTGTTAATTTTGGCTTGCTGGCCAGTTCGTCAGCTAAGTTTGTATCAGACACTCCGACAACAATTCTGTCACGATAAGTTCATCACGAAGTTGACCATAAAAACAATCATCTGCAAGACGATATAAATCTTGAATGAATGCGTCAATGGGCTCTCCTGGCTTTTGAATACGTCTATTAAAGTTTGCACGTGCGAAAATAACGTTCTTTCAGACTTTCTGTCACCAAAATAATCATCAAACTTTTGGAGTAGATTCACGTAAGTTATAGCATGCTCATCCACGTGAAGTGTAGCTAAAATGTCATCAGCAACATCGCCCATAGAGTAAAGAAAAGAGCTTACTTGATCTTGTTCGGATTTGTCTTCGAGACCTGTATCGTTTTCTAACCCTCTGTTCTTCAGTCGATCGGTTCAATCAGTGGAGGTCGAGTCGTTGGTTCTGCTCCGGCTGCTCGCCCAAGGGAAGTCACCCTCTACTTGTTTACAGTCAAATCGAGGCTATCTAAGCAGACGACACGTTACATCCCCCTGTCTTTAAATGTGATGTGGATTAAAATAAACTTAAGACTGGCTCTTCTGAACTGTCACATTGAAGGAATATATATATAGGACATCACAACCGAAGCAGTTCCTCTGGATCAGTCCACATGAAGTCTTTTGAAATCAAACAACAGCATCACGAAGATTAAAAGGTAAGGTTGAACTTGAAGCATTAAAATTATTGGTAGAAACATAACTGAACAAAACAGCAATTGAACATAGTGACTTGATAGTGATTGTTTTGCTTTCTACACATAGTCCTTCATGTAGACAGGTGGTTTCACGCTACGACCTTAGCGAGTTTGTTTTGGTTTTTACTGAGTAGAAGGTGTTGTTTCTTGATGTGGTTGAGTAGATCTGCTCTTGTCCTGCGTCGTTTCTTGATGCACACAGGAGTCAGGTTCAGGTTCAGTTTCAGTGCAGTCAGGGGCATGATTTCTATCACTGTTGGTTGGCCTTTCCACATTGGTTTCTACATCAAAAGACCTATCTTCCTGTCTTGGAGATGACTTTTCTTTTGTGTCCGATCCATTCTTTCTTCTCGATTGAAACGATTTTGCGACTGGAGCGGTTTTGCAGGTAGGATAGAAGGTGACAGATTTGCTCATCTTTTGTGGCTCAGGTACTGACTTTAAGTCCTCCTCCCTTGTGTCTCTGATGTCGCGTCGATTTCTTCTGAACATGCGTCCATTTTCTGTATGAATTCTGTATGACCTGACGTCCACTTGTTTTCAACTTGGGCTTTGACCCATCTTTTTGACCCTGGTGGACGAAATCGAATCAGGCTTTAGTTCTGTAAGTTCTGCAGCTCCTCGGTTATAATATTGAGCCTGCTTTCTTTTCCTGTTGTGAAGGCCAGCTCTAACTTGTATCACTGAAGGTTTCAACAAAGATCTGGCAATAGGAACTGTGTCCTAGTTCTTCTTGCAAACAGTCTCTGTGCTGGAGAACTGTTCAGAATTTCTGATGGAGTATTTCTCAGCTCCAACAAGGCTAAATAGCCATCCTGGCCACTGTGATGACATTTTTTATGGTGTTCTTGGCAAGCTTCACGGCATTTTCAGCTTTTCCATTCGACTGAGGATAACTGGGTGAACTTGTAACATGTTCAAATCCATACAGCTGAGAAAATTTCACAAACTCATGTGAGTTGAAAGGTGGTCCATTGTCAGTTGTCAATTTCTCTGGGATGCCATGCCTTGCAAAGTGGGCTTTCATCTTCTTGATGACTTCAGCACTGTCTTTGGTGGTCAGAACATCTACTTCGAAAAAATCGGAGTAATGATCGACAACAACCAAGTAGCTTTTCTTTTTGAACTCAAACAAATCAGCTGCTACATATTGCCAGGGTAACTCTGGTATTTCACTGCTGATGAGTGGTTCTTTTTGTTGATTCTGACTGAACTCTTGACACGTCTGGCAATCTTTGATAAAACTCTCAATGTCAGAACTCATTCTTGGCTAATACACAACCTCTCTTGCACGTCTGATGCATCCCTGTATCCCAGCGTGACTTGAGTGAATTTTCTCCAAGAAAAACTGTCTTTGTTGGTTCGGCACAACCACTCTGTGTGCCTTAAAAATCACTCCATTTTGCACTGACAGTTCATCTCTGAAAGGAAAATAGTTTTGCATGTTTTCTGTCAAACTTTTCTTTTCTTCAGGCCAGCCTCCAAGAATAATTTTCATCAACTCGCTCATATCAGCATCTTCTTGAGTTGCTTTCTGAAGATTTGAAAGAGTCAGTTCACTGATTGCTAGTTCTTGAGTAACATCTGTGTCTTCAAGTTCAGTGCAGAAAATTAGCTCTTTGTGGCTCATTTGTTGTTCAGGTTTTCCACTGAGCGCCCTGCTGAGAGTATCTGCAAGATACATTTCAGATCCTTTTTTGTACACCACTTCATAATCATATTTTTGTGTGTGTAGCAGCATTCTTTGGATTCTCTTTGGAGCTGACAACAAGCTTTTCTTGTGAATCACCTCTAATGGCTTGTGGTCAGATTCCACTGTAACTTTGTGCCCATAGACATATCTTTCAAATCTTTCTAGACCAAAGACTATTGCCAACATCTCTTTTTCAATTTGTGCATAATTTTTTTCAGCTTCGGTCATGGCTCGAGATGCATATTGTACAGGCTGACCATTCTGTAGCAGGCAGGCACCTAAGCCGTATGATGAAGCATCACACTGTAGAGTGATTTCAGTGTTTTCTGCCGCGTCAAAATAGCGCAGTACTGGTGGCTCTGACAGAGTTTTCTTCACTTTTTCTAGTGCTGTTCCGTGTGTCTCAGGATCCCACCTGAAATGAACATTCTTTTTCAAAAGTTCTCTCATTGGGGCCGCTTCTTCAGACAAATTTGGAGCAAATTTCTGAAGATAGCCTACAACTCCCAGCAGCCTCTGCACATCCTCTTTTGATTCCGGAGTTGGTAGCTGTTGAACTGCCGCAATCTTTTTTAGATCAGGTTTGAGTCCTTCTCTTGAAAGAATATGTCCTAGGTATTTGATCTCTGTTTGTTTCAGCTCAATTTTCTCTTTGTTGAGTTTTATTCCTTTTTCTTGGCACCTCTGTAGCAACATCTCCAAGCGTTCATCATGGTTCTTTTCTCCTTCTTCATCAGAATCGCCTTCTCCCCAGAGGATAATATCGTCGTGGACTGCCGATACTCCTGGTAGTTCTGAGAGTGCTTCATCAACTCTTCTCTGGAATTCTTCAGGTGCGACAGATATTCCAAATGGCATTCTGTTCCACCTGTATTTTCCGAAAGGAGTCTCAAACGTGGTCAAGTAACTGCTTTCTTCATCCAGCTGTACATGCCAAAATCCATTTCTCAAGTCAAGGTGTGTGAAATATTTGGCTTTTTTGAGTTTGGGTAGAACATCATCCAATGTTGGTGTTGGGTACTCATTCCTCTTCAGTGCTTTGTTCAAAGGTTTTGGGTCAATACACAACCTGATCTTCCCATTGGGCTTTACTGCAACCACCAGACTACTGATCCAGTCGGTTGGAGTATCTACACGGCTGACAACTCTCAATTTCTCTAATCTTTTCAACTCATCCTTGACCTTCTTCACTGATAATGGCCATTTTCTGCAAGGCATCTTGACTGGATTGGATTCTTTGTCCGTCTGAAGGTGCAGCTTTCCGGCAAATTGTCCAACTTCTCCTTCAAAAACATCTGCATACTTTTCAAAAATAGTGCTTTCTTTCTCTTTTGAAACTGCTGCAATGTTTTCTGTGTTCACTGTGATCAGATCTATGCCTTGCACTGCTCTCAGACCCAGTATTGGAGAGCAAGCTTCTTCTGTGACAACAAATCTCACTTTGTAACTGTTTTTATTCTTTGGATTGACCACTTTCATCACCACTTCTCCACGAGGTTTCATTTCTGTTTTGTTGAACATGACTAATTTGCTCTTACTTTGTGTCAGTTTCTTTAAGTAAGTGTCCCCAGACACTTTCTTATACATCTTCTTTGGCATGGCATTTGTAGATGCCCCAGTGTCCAAAACAAATTGAACTTGATTTCCATTGATGAGTATTTTTGCTTTGACATTTTTCTCTTTCTCCTTATGGTCAACAGCCCACACTTCAGCTTCTGAATCCGTCTCACCTGTTTCTGAAAATCTCTGAACTGGATTTCTTCTTGAATTTTTTCTTGGTGCTTTGCAAACCACTGAAAAATGATTTTTTTCTCCACAGTTCGGGAAGTTTTTTCCAAATGCTGGACATTCTTCTTTCCTGAATCTATTCTCTTTGCCACAGTATATGCACTTTTTTAGTTGAGTTACTTTTCTCCTGAGGCTTTTCTTTCTTTCACGAAGAGCACTGATCTCTTCTCCTTCAGTCCTGGAATCTCCTGCCATCATGGCCATGTTCTGCTGCTGACTCATTTCAAATGCTCTGCATATATCTAAGCAATTGTCCAATGACAATTTTCTCACTTCCAACAGCTTTGTTCTGAGACTTTCATTTTTTTCGCCAAGAACGATCTGGTCTCGAAGAAGTCTGTCTTCCAGTTGACTGCTGCCAAAATTGCATGACTTGATGAGTTTCCTCAAATCACAAACAAAATTTTCAACAGATTCTCCTGCCACTTGGTGTCTTTTATGAAATACATATGATTCGTAGGTTTCATTTTTTTCTCCAATGCAGAATGCCTCAAATTTTTGCAGGATTAGGTCAAGATTCTTTCTTTCTTCTTCCTTCGCGAAAGGCAAACCTTCAAAAATATCCAAACCTTCCGATCCAACACATGACAAGAACGTTGCAGTTCTAAGTTCTTGATCTTCTTCATTCAGCTCAGTGACGATTTCGTAGCTGTCCCAAAGCCTTCGAAATTTTTTCCAGTTGCTTTGTAGGTCACCTCCCGTTACCTCCAACTTGGACGGCAATGGGATATTTCTTCTTCTTTGTCTTTTGGGTCGCCTTCGCGGCAGTTCCTCTTCGTTTTCATCGTCACTCATGCCGTCATGGTAACTGACGTCACTCGATCACCACTGTTAAGTCGAAAGAAATTATTGTCTCTTCCTTTACCTTTTGAAAATTTTCATTAATGAAAATATCTTCAGCACCGACTCACATCCTACTTCTGACACCATGTATCGTTTTCCAACCCTCTGTTCTTCAGTCGATCGGTTCAAGAGGTAACATAAAGAGAGCCCTGAAGGAAAGCGTGCAGGAAAGACAGATCAGTGCATTGATTCTTTTGACCATTCTTTTGTCAAATGATGTCTCGCAAAATCCAGGGCCAAACTACAAGGATTTCTACCCGTGTGGAATGTGCCAACAAAATGTTGAAACGTCAGTGGTTGCATGCGACCACTGCAGTGTGTGGTATCACAGAGAATGTCTGGAACTTTGTGCTGCTGACCTCGACATGCTGGCCAGAACAAATGTCTCATGGGCGTGTTTTAAATGCGACAGCATGAACTGTGGGTCTTTCACATTCAGGAGCTGCTTTTTGGACGATAGTCATACTTCAAACTACTATTTCCCCTTGATGGACTTAAACAGTAGTATCGACTCGTTCCATTCAGGCCAGTGTTTCAGTCCTGCAGTAAAGAGCAGCCCCAAAGAGACTAGTCATCACAGCATAAAACGCGAAGATAGTACACATTCCGGTCCGTCAATTCACCAGTCACACTTACAGGATGGAAACAAAGAAAGAAGACGAGCATCATCAAGAAATGACAGTAGCAGCACAAACATCTACAACCTTCCAAGGAAACAAAACCTAAGGCTCCTAAATATAAACTGCCAAAGTATCGTAAACAAAAGAGCAGAGTTTGCGGCACTTCTTGACTATATTAAACCTGACATAGTCTGTGGCACAGAATCTTGGTTACAAGAAAACAATCTGTCGGCAGAAGTGTTTCCAAAGACGTATGAAGTTTATAGGAAGGACCGCGGGACCCTTGGAGGAGGTGCATTCATATTAGTCCACAAGTCATTGATATCAACTGATGACACGAAGTTGGAAGGTGATTGCGAGACAATATGGGCCAAGATTCAGCTAAAAGAAAACCGAGATCTTCTCGTGGGCTGTTTTTATATGCCGGACAGATCACAGGCAGACCTTGAACAACTTGACCGTATTCTGACCAAGATCAGCAAGAACAAACGAGGTGGGCAGGTCCTCCTAGCGGGGGATTTCAACTGTCCTGACATCAACTGGGAAACATGTACAGTATCTGCTGGAGCACCAGACCGAGCTGTACAGGAAGAACTGGTGGACATAACTATCAACGCCCAGCTGACGCAAATCCACAACCAACCCACAAGGCTTGGAAATACGCTCGATTTGCTCTTTTGTACAAATCCATCCTTGGCAAATACACCGCTTCCATCCCTGGGTGCTCCGATCATGATGCCGTGATTGCGGATTTCGTCACCAGACCACGTAGGACAAAAGAAAAACCAAGAAAATGTCACCTCTTCTCCAAAGCAAACTGGGACGAGATGGGCAGGGACCTAAGTGGGCTCAAAGAGAAGGTCTACTCTATGAAAGAAAAAGGAGATCACGTGAACAGCCTATGGGTAGCATTCAAGGAGGCTATTCTTTCTGCTGTAGAGAAGCATGTCCCGTCCATTCTAAGACGCAACAATGATGATCTCCCTTGGATGTCCAGAGACATAAAGAAACTACTGAGGCGTAAGATCAGACTCCATAAGAGGGCAAAGAAAAGCAACAACTGGACCAATTATAAATTCTGCCAAAAAGAATGTAGAAGAGCCATGAGGAAAGCAGAACAAAACTACATAAACAACATCATTGAGAATGGACTGAAGGAAAACAATAGTAAACCCTTCTGGAAATACATCAAATCTAGAAGACAGGATAATATCGGCGTGGCCCCACTAAAGGAAGGAACAAACCTGGTCAGTGACAGCGAAACCAAGGCAAACATCCTACTAAATCAGTTCCGCTCTGTCTTCACCACAGATGATGGCTCCTCACCACCACAAATGGATGGCCCCAAACAGCCACAAATAAACAAACTCACGATCAGAGAGGAAGGTGTAGCAAAACTGTTGCGAAACCTAAACCCATCTAAAGCTAGTGGTCCAGATAAAGTCCCCAGCAGAGTCTTAAAAAACTGCGCTGACATCCTAGCAGCACCCCTGACCTGCATTTACAACCACTCAATGGACACTGGTCAGCTTCCTGAAGACTGGTTGACTGCAAACATAAGTTGCATATTCAAAAAAGGAGACAAAAACAGACCTGAAAATTATCGCCCAGTGTCCCTTACATCTGTGGCGTGTAAGATCTTAGAACATGTCATCAGCCACCATATCCGAGAACACCTGGACAAGCATCAAATCCTTACCGATAAAAATCACACGGCTTCAGGAAAGGATTTTCCTGTGAAACGCAGCTGCTCACAACTATGCACGACCTACTAAAGTCAAATGACGAAGGAACGCAAACAGATGTTGTGATCTTGGACTTCAGTAAGACCTTTGATACTGTACCTCATAAAAAGCTCCTCCACAAACTGCAACACTACGGGATAGCAGGCCCAGTCCACAGGTGGATTGAAAAGTTCCTGACTCAAAGAACGATGAGAGTGGTCCTAGAAGGGGAAACCTCAGAAGAAACAGCCGTTTTGTCTGGTGTACCCCAAGGCAAGTTCTTGGTCCCTTGCTCTTCTTGTGCTACATCAATGACATGCCTGAGGTCGTGAGCAGTACATCAAAAGTACGGCTGTTCGCAGATGACTGCTTACTGTACCGGGAGATATGCCAGTTCCAGGACCATACCTTGCTCCAAGGAGACCTCACCAAGCTGGAGGAATGGGCGAAAAAATGGGAATGCGGTTTAATGCCAAAAAATGCTACGTCCTACCAACCAAAAACCGCTCATCCTTCTACTACAAGCTTGATGGGGAGATCCTCCAACATGTAGAGCAAAATCCATACCTGGGAGTACAAATATCGGCAGATTTAAAGTGGTCCACGCACATAACAAACATCTGCAAGAGGGCAAACACTACACTAGGATTCCTCCGTCGTAACTTGGGCAGCTGTTCCCAAGAGTGCCGCCGTACAGCCTACATCTCTCTAGTGCGGTCTGCCCTGGAGTACGGAGCCACTGTATGGGATCCGTACTTGGCAAAAGATCAGGATAGACTGGAGAGAGTACAGAGAAGGGCAGCACGCTTCATAAAGCAAGACTACAAGTCCCAAAAACCAGGGTGCGTCACCAGGATGCTCCAAGAGCTTGGTCTGCCCTCTCTGCAGCAGCGAAGGACACACCAAAGGCTGGTAACACTATATAAAATAACAGAAGGTCAGGTTCCAGCCCTACCACCAGAAAAATACCTGACCCAGTGGATAAGACCAAAAGGAAAATCAAAATGAAGACCTATGCAGACAACGTGGCAACAAACATCATCACCAAACACGCATGTAACAACAGCCGTGGCTATAAAGTCCCCCAGACAAGGACAGAGCAGTATGGATGCTCTTTCTTCACAAGGACTGTTGAAGACTGGAACAAGCTGGAGGAGGAGGTAGTGCAGGCACGCTCCGTCGCCGCATTTTCTGCAGCACTGGGCAGAGCGGCCTCAGCTGCCTCCCATAAATAAATCAGCCCCCCCCCCCTCTCCAGCCCCACCCCCATCCGACTAGGGAGATGCAGCGCCGAAACAGGACATCTTTGAGTTGAACTCGGGGTGTCCGTTGGGGCAGTAGTTTCCCCCCCCCCTACACCCACCCCCAGTCGGACACAGCAAAGAAACTAAACGTCATGTTCTAAAAACTCAACAGAAACTGTAGTTGAAACACCACTTAAATTAGTTATTTTCACTCATAAATAAATAAATAAGAAAAATTAAGTTATTATAGTCAAAATATAACATAAAATAAATGAGGACTACTTATTCAAATCAAGCCATGCGCTCCTACCACCCGCTGCGACGATAGCCTGAAAAGACTCCTGCAGCGTAAATTATCCAGATCCAGATCCAGAGGTCGAGTCGTTGGTTCTGCTCCGGCCGCTCGCCCAAGGGAAGTCACCCTCTTCTTGTTTACAGTCAAATCGAGGCTATCTAAGCAGACGACACGTTACAAGACCAACGCATTGGTGATACCTCAAAAAACGAGCTCGCCATTTTCAAGATTTTGGCCAGTTCTCAGGCTTGCCGTCAAAAGATTTCGGTAACGGTAGTCCTAGCGACGATCGTCTGTTTCTTTCCATCGTTCCTGCTTGTTGAGCCATTGCGCTGCCACCATGTGGTAATAGGTGATCGTAGTAAAGAGGCAGGAAGATGGACTGATAGATGATTACCGTAGCGATCGGCTCAGAGCGTCCGTGGTAACCGTTAAGTTCCCAGCAGTCTTATCTTTATCTCGCGCGCCACCTTTATAAAATGCATCCTTTTTTCATAATAATGTTTGATTTTGTGTTTTCAAGTATAATTAAGTATATTAGGCGAAAAAAAAACATTTTTAACTCATCTAAAAATAGCAGCGCGGCAAACTTGATCTTGATGTGAAGACGTCGGCAGAATGACGACGAGAACTGGTGAGTTGTGTTTAGGTATAATTATGTGGACTAGGCCTACACCACCGTCGAAAATTTGAGCCTGCCTTGATCACGAAGGGAAATATCTGTATCTGTATGGTATGTCGCTGTCGCCAAGACCTATGGCATTATCGCGACGGGTGGGGATGTGCGTAGTTTTAGCAGGTTTTATTTCACCTTTTTTTTTATTCATTTTTTTTTCACATGAATTGAATGATCATTATGATGACTAGATCTAGGGATGTCACAATCGGCGATTACGCGTGCGCGAAAACTGTAGCAGCCTAGCCGCGGAAGACTGTTACCGGCGTGGCGGCACCACAGACATCTAAGATATAGACTGCGCGTGCCTGTCTGCGAGTGGCCCCATAGCGCCACCATTTACCGAGGACCGGTCTGCTCGCTCTCGGCAGCTGGGCGTAGTACTGATCGGCGCGTTAATTTGACTGAAAAACGTGTTTCACTGTTAATTAAAAAAAATATCGGGAACAACTACCAGTACTGTTTAGCAAAGGTCATAGCTAAGGGACAGAGTCTGTTTAGTTGGTGTAGCTTTTCACTTGATGCTTTGACTGATAACGGAATAAAGTGACCCCCCTGACCAAGAAATTACAATGCCATGTGTTAGGTCTGCACTATCTTATTGATAAACTGTCTACTAGGTAGGCCCCTAACAGGCGTGGGAATTCACGAGTTATTATAAACTTTACCATCTAAATAGACTGCTCTCTCTCTCTCTCTCTCTCACACGCACACACACACTCACTCACTCTCTTTCTCGCTCTGTGTGTGTGTGTGTGTGTGTGTGTGTGAAAGAGAGAGAGAGGTGTCAAAGGTTACTTTAGACTTCAGTGCAGCACAGTACCGTTACCACTGGACGTGAGCATGAGTCTGGCATTGTTCTTGTCGTAGCAAATTGATCACTGGAAAGTACGTACGTAAAACGATGAGCAAACTGATTCTTTTTATGCATCAGTAAGCCCTGCGTTCAGAGCGTTAGCTAGGTCTGTTTTCAGCATGTGTAACAGTCAAACACAATTTGCATTTATGTTAGATTTTCTTAAAGGCCCCTACTGCACACACATTGAAACATTCTTCAGCTTGTTTGGTAGTGGGGTGGAGGTTTCCTGTTATAAGCAATGGTTTAGTGTGATCTTTTCTGTATGTATTTCACATCATGAGCAAGACGGTGAGAGAGAGAGAGAGAGAGAGAGAGATTTGCAGAAGCATTATGACTTTATGAAGACTGTGAATATGGGTTTGATGATAGACTAAAAAAGCTCTGTGTTGTTCCACCACATAAAATGATGACAAACCAGTAAACTAAATATGCCCATGTACATATCACTCTCTCTCTCTCTCTCATATGTGAATATTTATGTCGTTTATGGAAAACATCACAGAAGGACAAAGTGCAATTCTTGTTGTGTTGTCCAGCTTTAAGAAATTTCAGAATAAATTACTGCAGAGAAAAACATCTTCAGCCAGAATATTACATTGTGATTAATCCATACAGTTTTTACAGTGTCAGACTGAATTTACTCATGTCGTAGAGTATGGCGTCTATTGTTTGTAATCTGGCCATATACACCTAAATAGGACTGATCAGAATACATATCATAAATGTGTTACATCTTTAATGTTGATGCTCGCTGCGGTCAATTTCTTTGATCTGATTTGTTATGATTGTCAGAGTATTTCGTTTATGGATCCGGACACTTTTAAGTAAGAGACTTTGAACTTTTTCAGATTAAATATCATACTATGTGAATCGTGAATCTCTGTGTTTGTCTGTGTGTGTGTGTGTTTTGCGTGTGTGTGTGCGTGTGCGCGCGCGAGTGTGTGTGTGTGTGTGCTCGTGCCTGTGCGTGTGGTGTGTGTGTGTGTGTATGCGGAAGAGAGAGCCAAACTTTACACACACACACATACACACACACATGCACACACACACACACACACACATATGCATGCACGCGAGCGCACGCACAAACACACACACACACACACTCACCACACGCACCCTAATAATGGGTCATCGGAGATTTCTTTAAAAAAAATATTTAAACGATACAGCCTGGCTTTCTCCTCTGTCCGTCATTCATTTACACAGAGTAAGCAACAGACTGCTGAGCGGTGGTAGGTCCCCACAATGGCGGCCACTCGCAGCCAGCGGTGGGGCCATTTCGCCTCAACGCTCGCAGACAGGCGCGCGCAGTCTATATCTTAGATGTCTGTGGGCGGCACTTGTGAGAGGGTAGGCAAACAATCGCTGTTTGTTTCGTTAATGTGTTCATGTGTCCGATAATTACCGATCTGAATACCGAACTCCGTACTTTTCCCATGATGACCTGGTCATTTTCACGAGCTTCCTCTGATTTGCTGACGTGGCAGTAGTGGTGTGACTTGTGGTGTGTGCGGCCATATCTCCCAAACTTACGGGTATAATTGTTAGTGTCAAATAAAGTGACCACCAATAAGAACATCCATTTTCCTACTTATGTGTAAAATTTGGTGCAGATATTATTTTATTAAACCGTTTTACGCCATATTACAGATAGTGGGTGTGGTGACTGTTGTTATTGCCTTCGGTGTGCCGATTCACCGTTTTCTTTTGATCATACCAGCTGAACCTATTGGAGTTAAAACTTCATTTTTCACGACATATAAGATAATGCATTTGTAACTTACTGTGTAAAATTTGGTGAACAAATTTTAAGATTAACTCGAAATACAAGCTTCAGTTTGACGCTGGTTGTCAGTCAAGATCTAGTAGATGACTCGGCAAACTGCGGCAATGGGCAGTCAAACTTCAAAGGTCTGCTACCCCTCATTATCAGCTTCTAGACTTCTGGACTTTAGATTGTCAGATTGGATAAGATTAAAACTCGCACAACTAGGCAAGTTTAAAAGAATCCAGGTATGTAGTTTGGAAAAATAGAAAAAATGAAAAAACGGAATCTAGATCTAGTGTATGTTGTGGCTTATTGGTCAAGTGAAGAATCGTATGATAATGCAGTGGACTATGACATTCCAAAATTTTCTCTGGCTTGTGATGTTATATTTGGAGAGCTTATCTTGTCATGAATCCATTTCAATTCTGTACTATTATTACCATCTGGCACAACATACCCATATCACTCCTGCCTGTCTGATATAGAACTGATGCATCAGCCACAGCAAAACCAGACAGGACATACAAAATCAAATACTGTTCTGTCTTCCTATTCTCTTTTGCTACTTTACAAGGTCTGGTGTCCACATGCTTCAGCTATGCTTGGTAACATTTAAGTAACTCCTGGCTGCACTGCCATAAAAACAGTCCATATATGCACACCACAGCATTTTACATGGTTTAGTTCATAAACCATACATTCCATGGCAGATTTTTTTCTGAATTACTCAATTAGTGTTTTTGTTTTGTAAAGAAATACCAAGAGATTTTGTTATCTCATGCATGTGTGTGTGTGTGTGTGTGTGTGTGTGTGTGTGTGTGTGTGTGTGTGTGTGTGTATACTGACAATGCATACTTTCATGTAGGCCTACATTATTTAATTAATGTGAATCATAATGCTGAAAAAGTAAAGTTGAGAAGAATATATAGGGGTCCTATTTGCCATCTTGGTGTTGTATTTTGCTTCATAGGATAAGTGAACAAATGACAGGTATGTAGTATTATGTTGGTGTTACTGATGGGGGTGTCAAGGGCTGTTTCAGTATATCTCCTTCTTCTGGAAAATCTGTGGTAGAAATTTCCTTTCCTGTCATTCTCTTTTTCTTTGCCTTGATTTTGTCCTTTGTCATATCTTCCTTTTTCATTTTCTGTCTTGCTGATCCATTCACCTCTGGTAAGTTTTCCATAAAGCCTCTTTGAATTGATAATAGGATACATAATTAATGAATTGTATTTTTTAGCTGTAAGTAAATGTGAACTGCTTAGTGGCAATATCAGATAATATTTGCCAGTTTTTACACACATGAAATTTTGAATGCTTTTGTGTATTTATGTGCTAATGTCCCCCCCCCCCCCCCCAAATCGTTCTGGTGATGATCTGGGTGGGGTTGCCAATGCCAAGGGTATATTATTTGATTATTTGTGTGAATGCCCTGATATGTGTAGGCCCTACTTACTACTTAATTTTCTTTTCCGTGTTTGTTTTTTGCATGGTCCTTTACATGTTTACACGTGTGTTTCACTTGAGATGGTTGTACCCTCGACATAGCTCTGAGTAGTGGGTTGGGCTTTAAACACTAATAATGATAATGCCAATAATCATCAGGGATACATAGTACTATTAGTAGCCTTTCATATGAACTAAATGATGTGGAGCAGTCATTTTCATCACTGTATCGGATGGAGAGAAGGAAATGGCATGGTTGTACTGAGAAGAACAGTGACTTGTATGCTGCATGTATTTAGCAAAAAATTATTGGGAGTGATGGACAGCAAAATGATGTCAAGAGAAGCCTTCCTCAGTTCCTGTCAAGTGTGTACACTTTAACTTAAGGGGACTGGGGTGCATCTAGGTAGTAACACTTGGAATTGGATACCCTTCATGTATAATCTTTTGTTTTTTTCCATTTTTGTTGCAGTTTAGATTTGCATTTGACATATTTGGTTTTTACACAGATGACTTTCATGATTCCATTCTTAGAATGTCTGCACATTTTTGTGATTTCTTCATTTGGCAAGCTGTAAATCAAATGTGACTACGGATTCCGTGTTTTTGTTGTTGTTTTTTTTGGTATGTGTGGACTATTTGTATGTAACTCAAGTAAATGTATTTAGAAGTTTTTTGTTTTTGCAGTACAGCTTATTCTTATACCTGGTGTTTGTGCGTGTATGTTATGATATATTTCTGCTGATGCCCTTTTCATCTTGTTACCTGTTCTGTGGATTTATTTTGATGTAGCATTATGGGTCAGTCTTTGTGTTTTTTGTTTGCATTTAATTTTGTTTTTTGAGTGATATACATATAGATATTTACCTAAATATATATGTGTGTGTGGTGTGTGTGTGGTGTGTGTGTGTGTGTGTTTACACATACTGATACTTATATGTGTATATATATATATATATATTATATATATATACACATACATATATGCATATGTACACTTATAACACATACACCCACACAGATATTTACATACATAACACATTATCTTTCATGTTGTATGACAGCTTATGAGAAAGTGTGTGTTTACGCAAAAAATTACAACTTTTTCAAAATAGTTTGCTTGTTAGGGTAAATAATTGAAAAGAAACACTGTCCTTACTACCAACAGAATTTTTAAATCAAAATTGCAAGATGAAATTTCCAGAACAGCAAGTTATAAACCAATTCAGTCTGTGAATCTTTTCTACCCCCTCAGAACAGCTTAATTAGTAATTAATCTGTAATCTCTTAGTCTTGATAAAGACTCAATTTCTAAGTTACCAGGAAACTTGAGAGGTCTTTTCAGTGAAATATTCAATTTTCATTTCTTTTTTAAGGGTATTTATACTACCATCACAGGCTCACAATTTTATTTTATTTGAGTTAATCAATATGAATATACTTACATACATCTATACACACATATATATGATATATAATAATACACACACATATTATTTATAATTAAAAACATATATATAAACCAAGAGTAAATACATAATAAAAAATAAAAATGCACAGGTTGACAACTTCTTGTTTAAAGGCGGTTTTTCATGAAAAACTGTAATTAATTGATTATTACATAAAGATTGAGCCTAATGGTATTGAATAACTGTTGTAATTTATCATGATAATTATCTTGAGGCTTTACTCAACAATTTTCAAGTCAGAAATTTGATGATTTTGGAAACTGTAAAGGTTTTAGGAATCTCAGTTGATCTTCGCTTCAGCCAGTTAAGGCAATTAATGAATTAATTGTTAATTAATGCATGGACTCAGAGATTCATGAAGGTCTTAATCATCTTGGCTAAACAAAGACCTTTCTACTGATATTTGATTTTTTTCAATCGGTTCAGTCGTTCCAAAGTTATGGTGCTTTTTGTGATGAAACGGCACACACGCGATCACAGTTTTTGCTATGTAATCCAATGAAGGAAAACGTCGAAAATTTAATTATTCCAAAAATCGTAACTTTGTCACAGACAATCAACCGAAGAACTTTTAATACCATTTTAAAGTTCTTTTTTTACTCTTTTCAATGATGGTAATTGCATATTTAAAAAATATTTGAAATTTTTTGTAACATACCTATTGAATCGACATCAACAATGTAGTAACAAAACAAAACAAAAACAAATAATAATCATTTCAATTCATAATAATTATTTACACAAAAAAAGAAAAGAAAACCTATAGTCTACAAAACATATAAAACAATATTCCAATCAATAGGCTAATGATTTCATTATGTACATCAATATTTTAGAAACATGTCATGAACTTGATGAAGAAACTCCGCTTTCTACACACTGTAACACAGGGAACATTGATCTATAGTTCTTCTTCTTCCGTGTTGAGGGCCCACAATCAAACTTGATTATTCCGGCGCCTATAACTGGGGGGTTTGCAGCAGATAAATCTGGGGCAGTGGGCATGTCTTAACAGTTCAGTTTTAATCATGATGATGGTGGTGTGGGGGGGAATAAGGGTGGTGGGGTGAGGAGGTAGGAGGGGGAGGGGGGTGAAGAGGGGTGGGGTGGGTGAAGAGGGCAGCAGGGTGGGTGGGGCAGGGGCTCTGAGGGGAAGTGGGGGGGGAGGGAAGGGGGGGTCGGTCTAATCTTGGATTTTGGAGGCCCTTGACACGAATGTGTCAAGTGTTGTGGCCTCAATGTTCCTTGTTTGAGACTGTTGCAATTCTTGACAGTTCTAGTTGTTCCACTGAGCATTAAAAAAGGACTAGTGAAAGTTTATTTTGGCATTATATTGTTCAATTTTGAATCTCTGGTTTACATCTTTGGAAAATATGTATATTTGGAACACACTTGTCTATTTTGCATTTATATAAATGATTTAGCAGGTTTACTGTTGGGATGATATCAGTCTTTTAACCCATATGATACCAAAATTTTTTTTTCAACGAGTACTGAAATTGTACGGCATTCAGACCACAATTAGCATATCTGACAGTCTTTTTGGTTTATTTTGATGAAAAAGTTGATTTTGATGGGTCAGTATGCTGATCCCATATATGGGATAGTGGTAACCAGAGGGTAGGGGTTTTTACTAACACACAATACAAAGTTCAAGACCTGTTATTCTTGACTAGATCAGTTTTATTCTTTCAATTCACGTATTTAAAACATGAACTTATGTCTGGAATTTGCACAGTTGTAAAATGTGATCCTTAGTAGGTTTCACACAATGTGTTATTACAAAAATCTACCGAAAATATATTGTCAGAAACACAAACAGCAAAAAAGCATGCTTTTCAATCATTCAAACGTCCATGATGAAAGCTTTGCTTTGCTTATAAATCTGTTTAACAAAAAGTCATAAAGTGTCTTATAACTGAAAAGAACAAAATACTTAAGTGTCTTATTGCCAAACTGAACCAAAATGCAAGTCTAAAAACACAAGTTAACCGCAAAAACGATCTGTTGAACAATAGTCAGACAAAGACCTAAAAGCATCCAACTGTAACAGAGAAAGACACTTCAGTAGTTCAGATGCCAGGATGTTCTTTCCATGTGAAGTTTCAGGGCACTTCAAGAAGTTCATTTTGTGTGGAACTTGACAAAACATCAGTCGTGGACGCCAACCTTGCACAAGTTTGCTGCACCTGTGTTTTGTTTTCATGCCGCAGCAAGCACATTTGAGCTGGGTGGGCCAGGGCTCAACAAGGTGGTCCAGCCTGTCAAAACAGATTTGCTCAAGAACCTGATGATCAGATGTTGCAAAACCTGCTGGACGTCCCAAAGAAATCTGACAGGGACCTCGGGCAAGGAACACTCTTCCGATCGTGCGACGGATGGCAAGGAGGTCATTGGTCTTGTTCAGAGCTTCCTGTTTGAACCTGTGCAGATGCCATGCTTGCTGAATGCAAAGATCCAAGCAATAGGCAAAGATAGGCCATCACCATTTCTTCGAACGGATGGCAGTGCAGTATTTGTTGTAGTGTTTGATCAGAAATGGCTGACCAATATCCACTCTTGACGCATCAGCTCATGATCATCATTTAGTTGTTTGGATTGGGTAGACGCCAACTTTGTTGGAGACAGCATTCACGACATTGTTGTCATTCCACCTGACGACGACTAGTCTATTCTTGATGTCACAGGAGTAGTCAAAGGTGCCACATGGTGCCTTTTCAATTTTTTTCACTGGTCTCAAGAGGCAGTCTCCAATGCGATTTGAGCGAATCGTACCCGTGCATGCGATCTTTTTCTTTGTGAGACAGTCAACAAGACTTAGTGACGTAAACAGATTGTCAAATGTAAGGAAAGAGTTGCCAGTTTCTGCTTGAAATTCAGAAATCAAATCAACCACCACGGAACCCCCCCATTCCCAGTCCTGGGTACTCAATTTGCCTTTCTCGGGCCCCTTGGTATGGCTCAAACTGGAGGGAGGACTAGCCCAGAGGAGCCATCAAGACCCACATCTTGTACACAAAGCATATGGGTTGCCCCCGAATGAATTGTTTGGCACCATGTTCGCCAAAATATGGCACCATCGATGCTCAGGTTCTGGGTTTTCAAAAAGGTGAAGTACGTCAAAAACCTCTCGTTGAGCATGTTGATCAGTTGTCTCACTTTACTAAGTTTGACTCGTCCTAGGTTCGATAAGTCCCAGGTTTGATACGTCCCAAGTTCGGTATGCCCCACACACCCCAAACCCACACCCTGACACCGCCCCCATACAGACACCACACACCACCCCAACCACACACCACCCTCACCCAACACCACCCACACCAACGCACCCCCAAACTCATACCACCCAACCCCCTCCCCACCCACACCACTCATACCCCCACCACCCACACTCCCCACCTCCCATACCCATCACACCCACTCACCT
This sequence comes from Monoplex corrugatus, assembly GCA_030674185.1. Taxonomy (NCBI): domain Eukaryota; kingdom Metazoa; phylum Mollusca; class Gastropoda; order Littorinimorpha; family Ranellidae; genus Monoplex; species Monoplex corrugatus. Next base: position 19,731,830 of record JAPXFY010000034.1, read on the forward strand.
CCACTACCCACATCCCCACCCCACCCCCTTTCCACCACACCCCAGCCCCCTCCCCCATGCCACCCACACCACCCCATACTCACCCAACACCACCCACACCCACCCCCCAAACCAACACACAAAATGTTTTAATCTAAATGCTGTCATCAGAACACAGTAGGCCTACAGTTATCTTTTGAATCAGTGCATGTTAACAAATTTATTGCTCTGCTAAGGGGTACAGTACAGTTTTGACACATCAACACATCAGATCTAACAAGTGCTCGTTTCAAATTTGGTAGATTTCTGTGTGCTAGAGGTTTGGTTGAACTGTGTGTGTGTGAATTTCAGAGGATGACCGTTTCCAACTGCTTGTTAAAAGAATTGGACCAAAGAGGGAGGGTTGGCCCATACTTGCCAAACATGTATGTGGACAAACAGTTATTGCTTCAACTCTACATGCTGAAGACATGAGGGGGCACATAGAATGAGTCCAGACTCTCTTCACTGACATCTGCAGACACCAGACAGAACCTGTGTCTGCTTGTAATGTAGAGCTGCTACGAGTGCTGGTCCGCACATGTGTTCATCAATTTTCCAAAACATCATCTTATTCTTTACATCATTACTTACCTATCAATGATTATTGGCTTCACTTAGTTGATAGATGGCTGAGCTTTTGGACATTGACTTGGGGGTGGGGGGTGGGGGCTGGTTCTGTCATGTGAGACAAGTTTATACAGAACAGCTAGTTGTGTTGTGTGAGTCAGACTTTTATTTATTTATTTACTTCATATATGTAGACAATGGTAGTGTGTTTGCTGTCGGTAAACAATTTCTAAATCGTGTTGCCATTATTTAAGTAATATATTTGTTTGAACAATTGCATCTTAAACTGTTTGTATCATTACTGATTACTGTGTGTGTGATATGTGTGTGTTGGGTGCAGAAACACCAGTTCTGCTCTTATTTTTGATATTTTTTAATTCGTGATAAATATTACTGGAAACCAGAGTTTAATCATTGTTGACTTATCTGTGCTATATCAACTTTTTACTGTTAATTTTTAGCACTTAATCATGATAGATTTGTGTTTTTGATTTATGAGAATGATCTGTGTATATGCATGCGTGAAACCACACGTCCGGAATCCGGATTTCGTATTGGCCGTTTGTCCGGAAATCCGGACATCGGCGTGCGTCGCGGTCGATTTTCCTTTTTGGGGTAGTTTTCGGTTAAGCTGTGTTCTTGAACAACTCGCGCATGCGCCGTCCAAGTTGTTGCAACTCTTTGTCTGCCGATTTGCGCCACTTTCACGATAGCCTACAGCGTGTGTTCATTCGTCTTCAAGTCGCAACGATCCCGTCGACCTAGATCTAGTCTGAATCAGCTGCACTTCATTCTCTTGTTTGAGCAAGATGCCGTTTGTGGCTATAATGAATGAAGACACGTCGCTGATCGATGCTTCGGTCCCCAACAAATGGTCTTGGCGATGGCTGGACGAAAGAGGTCCGGACAGTGATGGTGTAATGGGCAAGGGCGACACATTTCTGACTTGGTGCCGCAAAACCACAGCTGCTGGCGTTGCCCGGTGCATTGTGCTGGTTTAGTGATTTTTTTTATTATTCTTTATGATTCACAAATTTTCTTTTCATTTTTCTTTTTTTTTGGGGGGGGGGGGGGGAGACAGCATAAGTTACTCTGGGACAAAACATTAATCTTATTTCACTTATAAAAACTTGCTGAAAGTACCTCAAAATGGTCTGATTTTAATAACAAAAATGTAAAAATGCTTCAGCTTCAGGGGGCAAAGCCCCCTGAGCCCTGACAAGGGGCTCTGCCCCTTGACCCCGCCAGGGGGCCTCACGGCCCCCACCTTTCAGGATTTTCAATTTTCCCAGGTTTCACCCATGTATATGTGAAACTAATCAGGTGATGCATATTGACCGGTTGCCAAAAGGTGCGACCAGAACTGGGTCAAGGACAAAAAAATAAAGTTTGCAAAAGTGAACTGCTTTTTGCTGTAAAAGATACCTATCATTAGAGAGTAACATCCTGTGAAAGGAAAAGATAATCACACTTTTGATTTTTGAGTTATTTAAGGAAACGTATTGAAAAGTTGATGGTGTCACATGTTAAACCTGACAACACAAAATCATCAGAATCTAATTCTTTTTCAAATTTTATTTGATTTCACAATCTGTTGAATAGAAGGAGATGATATCAAACCCAGAGACATGGATTTAGTTACAGATTGTGTTTTAGTTAGCGTAAAGGTACCCCCCATTGACATTGTTGTCAGATTAACGGATGACACCAACCAATATTTTGAAAAGTCTCCTAACAAGTCTGCAGGCACCTGTTGAACAAAAAATCTACTCAAACACATTCATACTAGGCTACCAAGACAACATGCAGAAATATATTGAAAAAAAAAAATCACATTTCTGATTTTTGAGTTATGTAAGGAAACGCACACCGGTGTCACACGTTAAACCTGACAACACAAAATCATCACATTCTTATTCTTTTTCAAAATTTCCTTTGATTTCACAATCTGTTACATAGAAGGAGATCAAATCAAACCCAAAGACATGGATTTTGTTTACAGATTGTGTTTTAGTTAGTGTAAAGGTAACCCCGCCCCCCCATTGTTACCAGATTAACCTACGACACCAACATTTTGAAAGTCTCCCAACAAGTCTGCAGGTATCTGTTCAACAAAAAATCTACTCAAACACATTCATACTAGGATAACAAGACAACAAGCAGAAATATATTGACAAAAAACACTTTATTCAGAGTTACAGTTCAATTTAAAAAAAAACAAACTCGTTCATCAACTTCCAAGAAACGAAACATAAATCGAAAAATCTGCACATAGGGCGTGACAAGTAACTTTGTATGATGGTCATCAAGTTGACAAAAATCTGCACATAGGGCGTGACAAGTAACTTTGTATGATGGTCATCAAGTTGACAAAAATCTGCACATAGGGCGTGACAAGTAACTTTGTATGATGGTCATCAAGTTGACAAAAATCTGCACATAGGGCGTGACAAGTAACTTTGTATGATGGTCATCAAGTTGACAAAAATCTGCACATAGGGCGTGACAAGTAACTTTGTATGATGGTCATCAAGTTGACAAAAATCTGCACATAGGGCGTGACAAGTAACTTTGTATGATGGTCATCAAGTTGACAAAAATCTGCACATAGGGCGTGACAAGTAACTTTGTATGATGGTCATCAAGTTGACAAACAAACAAAAAAATCCAAGAAAGAAACTGAGTGACACAAGGCATGGGCATTCCGACTGGTCATGTTACAATGGCACAGGATCCCAAGTCTCACAGGAGAGGTCAACAGACTGTGTACCGGTAATACTGACAACGCTGTGTCGATACACTTTCCACAAAGCTCAGGGTCACCTTGACAAGAGACTCGATGGGCTCCCAGGAGTACTCTTTGAAGTCACCCTCATTCCAACACCAAAGACCTTTGGCTTTGGTCATGAAGTGCACAGAGACTAGTCCCAGGAGCTCATCAATCTCCAGGATCCGGCAAGGATAGTCCATGCCAGACCAACGTGCAAGGTAAATGCATCCAAGCCTTGGGATGTGCTTCGGCTTGGGGTCCTGAACCAGTGGAATGAAATGGTTCGGCATCCAGTTGTGCTCAACCATGCCCTCCCTCCAGGCTGAGCTCCACATCACAATCAGTTTATCAGAAGCCCTGCAACCTGGTGCTCTGAACACCCGGTTGCAGTGCTGCTGATAATCTGCATAACCCCGAGAGGGAAACACAGACTGTATAGGTCTGTTCAGGGCAACTGCAGCAGCAAGAAACTGCCACAGTCCTGAATACACCCCATTCCCTGACACTGACAGACATTCACTTTGGAAAGTAAGTGCAGGTGAAGCCTGGACAACAAACGAAGTTAGTCTACAGAGATTGACAAGCTGCTCTGCATCAGCCCTAGCCTCCGGCGTAGGGCAAGGGGCAAGCCAGTTGCGACCATCAAGAAGCAAATGTTCTTGTGTGCACATGGCCACAACCACTCGCACCCTCATCTCTGCATGAAAGCACTCGCTCCCAAACACCAGTAGGCTGAGGCTTCTGAAGAAGCAGTTGCCATCTCCGTAGATAGGATGAGGCTTACACTTACCTTGGATTCCAGGGGGCAGCACCTCCTACGCAAGTGGATCTTCAGGAAACTTGCCATTGATGCTTGCATTTCTTAAAGGAAGTGGATATGCAGCAATGGAATCCCATCAGCTCGTTGACTTTTTCCTGAAGACCCACATACGTTGAGCAGGCAGCAAGCATATCCCTTGCAGCTTCAAAGAAATCTAGCCGGTCTGATGAAGGAACAGGCGTAGATTCATCTGCAAGGTAGGTGCTTGAGTCTCCCTGAAATCCTTGGTTCAGGTCTTCCTCACCCTCTGACTCACTTGGCAAGACATCTGCTGCTGAGTCAACAGCCAGTTCATCTGTCTCCACATCACTGTCAGAGTCACAGTCTGATGAATCCGAGACAAGCAGCTCATCATCTTCATCATCCTCTGACTCTGACTGTATGGCGCACGTAGTGGATCTCTCTAGTAATCCATTTACGTGCGTGATCCGAGAGACAGAGCTGGTACTGCTCAGACTTGCAGTTCTCACAGAAGCAAGAAAAACCTCTAGTTTCCAATTCATCTGGCCTCGGGGCCCGGATGTGATGGAATTTCCGGCAACCAGCAACTGTGGAGACACTTGATGAGTTTATAGTTCGAACCACATCGGACTGTCCAAGGTACTGAAACTGCCTGGCTTTGTGTTCACAGGCACCATCAGTACCAAGGACAGTCATTGTGTCCACACAGTGCTGGTATACTTCGCGGGCATTCCTCACATCCGTCCCTGTGGCCAGGTCCCTGGTCACCCGCCTCTTGATAGCCCCGCCAGACCAGTCGGAATCATTCTTCCCATGATGAGAGCCAAAAAATACTTTCTCCACTGACACCCCTGGATGTACTGACCGGGAGAAGAGCAGGAACGGCAGCTTGGACTTAAATTGGGCTGCACAACCGTCACTGGCAAGAATCACTTTCTTAAGTGATGACCCCAAGCGATCTTGAAGGATACCCACAATCCGATCAGCGCATGCTTGAGTCATGTAGGCATCATGCTTGAGGTCATCACTAAAGAAAGCTATCTCCTCTCTCTTCATGCCTCCACCATAGGGGCATTGGAAGAAGACAACTGCAGGGAAGAGTGTCACTTGTTTGTACACATAGTACGTGCTCTGTGCTGCATCCTGCAACTTGCAGAGAAAGTTCTCTAAAAAGTCAAAGAACACAAGAGCCCACCCATGGGGCAGATTTTTGTTCAGGTCCTGCAGTTGTCTTCGCTGCCACTCTGCGGTGAAAACATGAAGATATAGAGGGCCAAGCTCATACAGGCAGCTGTTTCAAGCACTCCTGCAAGGTTCCTGTCTTCTTCACCCGGTCCACCCTAGATGCCCTGACCTCCTTCACCAGCTCCCACTGTGTCCAACTCTCTCTCTCTCCCAGACTTGCAGACAGCTCACTCTCCAGACGTGCTTTCACCCGACCAACACCACACTCACCACAGTTTCTCTCAACACAAACACACTTTGGCCACTCATCAAACTCACACACACTCTCAATCAGCAGATCTCGTACACATTCATTCTTTTCAAACAAGAAACAGTTGATGGTCTGCAACTTCAGTTTCGGATTGAGACAAAGTTCACACAAGCATTGGCGAAATTTGGCTCTCCGAACTGAAGCTACAGACCTCTGCTTAAACTGGAAGACACGGCTGTTTAGGGGTGATCACTTAGTTTCGTCCCGCGGCAGCAGCTGTAGCAGCACGAAGCCCACTGAGAGCTGCCCTGACCTAGAAATTCGAGCTCTAGCTCCGCCTTGTTACCGGCGATCTCGCTACGCCGTATAAGCGCAGTAGTAACTATTACAAACAAGTGACTTCAGTTTTCCACTAATTTTCTCAAGAGCTTTGTTTGTATTGGTCTGTAATGTGCATCATTAAAAAGATGAGATTTTTCTCAATAAAATGATATGTAACTCAACATGTTACGTGCATGTAAGTGTCCAACTAAACGCACAGAGAAGAAAGAGAATGAAAGACGGTGTTGACATGATTTTCGATCTTCGACCGTGAAATGATCTATGTTCCAACGCCGTAAAATCCAAATGCCAGTTCTCAAATGCAAGTAAAGGCACACATTAGAAGAATGTTGTCTGTAGAGGACGACTGTTTTTCATTTTTCATGTTTCGCGGCTTAGGGGCCACGTATAGCGTATCGTAATAACACATGTGACAGCTAAGGTAAACAGGGATGCCGGTGTAACACGCTCAAAACACTACCGTGCAATAAAGACTACTGTAGTGGTTTTGGCGTAAGGCTTTCATGCCATAACCACTACTGTAGTGACTTTTGCACATGCTGTAAACACTACCTTAGTGACTTTGGCGTACGCTATGAACACTATCTCTAAGCTAAAAACACTACCGCTTACACGCCAGATTGACTACCCACGCCAAAAACACTATCGTCATTCGTCAATAAACACTACTGCGGTTGTTTTCGTGGTTTAGACATTATGCTGAAAACACTATCCTAGTATTTTTAAGACCAGTACCTTCAGCAGAAAAAGCTAAATCGACACAACACACACAGACATGGGGAAAATGAGAAAAAAAACAGTATTACTTTCGGTTTCTCTTTTAAAATGAGAAACGCAGCCTTACTTACGCTTTTCTTTTCTTCTTGGAAACAAGATTTGGTTTCGGTTTTAAAGATTCCACGAAATGTCCAGCCAGTTTTGCTACACAACACAATGGCTAACAAAGGCAGCATGTTTAGTGAGATTGAAGAGTTTTTATTGAAAGGAAAATATCCCGAGACGTTGAAGGGGCAGCCTGGAAAAAAGACAAATTTCAAACGGAGGGCAAGCAACTACTCACTTTTGGACGGCATACTCTACCGTCGGCATGGACCAGAAAGTAAGTAAATATGCTCACTTTTAGTTTTGTCATTTAAAAGAGCCAACTTCATCCTATACAATAGACTGCTTTCGTTGTGCATGGTAGGCCTACATAATGCATTATATTGTCGTCCAAATCTATCAGTTGAAGGACAAGAGTACAGTCAGTAGAATACGTAGATTATAATATGTATATACTCGTATATGGATGGATGGGTGGTATGTCTGTCTGTCTAGCAGGGCCAACTGGCACACAATTTCGTGTGAGATGCTGTTGTGTCTCCGTGCGATTTTAACGTATGCTAGACCGAGATGATTAGCTCTTGAGCAGTGTATTAGAGGTGACTGAATGAGGACAAAAATACTGCTATTTGGTCCTGATGAATCAGTTTTTTTTATCGTCCATATTTTGCGTAAGAGATCATTTCTTCTCTCAAAAAGGAAGGGTAAAGAAATCTGAAAACAGAAAATAGGAAAGATTTTACATCCTGTTTTATGAGAAAGCCTGCAGTCAACCTTGTTCGCTGAGCCCAGAATACAATCTAAAATCTTTAAAAAAAAATTTAAATGCTTAAAAAAATCAGCGGTGCGATGGATCCAGAAGACAAAGATGTTTTCGTGTTCATCTTCATTTACTGTACAGTGTACACAATCAACGCACGTTTGATTATGTTTGAGAGAAAAAGTAACCATTCGATTTTTGAAGCCTATCCAAAAGTACTCCTACAGATACATTTGTGAATTTCAGAATACGGCCTAAATTTGAGGAAAATATAGTGAAGCAACCATTTGACTTGAATATATATGTATGGGGGTAACAGGGATGAGAGTGGAGGTGGGGGGAGAAGGGGCGAGGATATAACGATCAGTGAAATAATGGGTCTGTGGCCTAGCGTGCCTGTCGCATAATTGACCTGTGGTATAGCGGTATGCTCCCCATATAGGAGTGAGGGAGTGGAGGTGGAGGTAGGGGAAGGCTGATCGCATATAACGATCACTGAGCTTATGAAACTGTGGCATATCTTTGGCATGGTGGGATTGTGTCATAATGGATAGGCCTATCTTTCCTTGTTTCATGTGAGTCATGAAAAATCGTTGTTTGTGAAAAGAAATCTTTTCTTTTGCAGGAAGCTTACGCCAGGTCATCGTGGATGCTGAACAGCAAAAAAAGATCTTGCAAGCCGTTCATGAAGGAAGTGGTAACACTCTGGAATCAAGAGCCCTTGCAGGTCACATTGGCCAAGACAAAACTGAAAGTAAACTACTGGACAGATTCTGGTGGCCAGGAATTAGAGGAGATGTAAGAAAATTTGTAAAAACATGCGAACAGTGCCAGAAAGCTGCAACCCGTTTCATCAAAACAGCACCTGAACTTCATCCTCTTCCAGTGCCTTTTGATCCATGGAAGCAAATTGGAGTTGACTTGTGCAGCATGCCAAAATCAAAAGAAGGATTTACATGCATGATTGTTGTTGTAGACTATCTCACAAAATGGGTTGAAGCAGAGCCACTCCCTGACAAAACAGCAAGTACTGTCGCTGCTTTCCTCTATCGTCTGATTTGCCGCCATGATTGCGCAAATGTTCAAATCAATGACCAAGGCCATGAATTTGTCAACGAAATTTCTTCCCATTTGCACAGACTTACTGGTGTACAGCAAAGAATGTCAAGTGCGTATCACCCACAAACCAACGGATTGACTGAAAGAAACAACAGGACAAACCAAACCAGCCTGCTGAAACTTCTGACTAATCCAGATGGAAGTCAGACACCAGAAGATTGGCCACAAGCTCTTCCAGGGGTGCTTTTTGCATTCCGAACAAGCAAGCAGGCATCAACAGGGTATACACCTTTTTTTCTGATGTACGGGCGTCATCCATATTTGCCTATAGATCTCATCCACCAAAAGGCTGATGAAACGTCAACAGCAATTCCTGAAGTACAGAGTCAAGATGTGATTGATGAATCTTCACCAGAAGAAATCAAGAAGCGATTGGAAGCAATCACATATGTGCATGACATTGCACTGAAAAAAGCATCCAAGAACATTGCTGCCGCCCAAGAGAAACAGAAAAGGAGCTATCAAAAAAGAAACAAAACAAAATGCACATTTGCTGAAGGAGATGAGATTCTACTTTGTAATTCAAGACGAGCAGACAGAAAAGGCGGAAAAACTGAAAACCCATGGCTTGGTCCCTATGCCATCAATCAAAAACTGGACAATGGACTTTACGAACTGAAAAAACATTGTGGTGATGTTCTGAAGAACAAAGCAAATGCATGCAATCTGAAGTTATTTTGCAGGAGACCAAAATGTATTGTAAAAACAGATGCACAAGAAAGTGACAAAGAGAGCATCACTGATCAAAAGAAAAAGGAGACTCAAGTGAAAGACATTGAGGAGCAAACCACCTTCATCAGTCAAGGAGAACAAATACAAGTTGAAGATGATAGAGAGCCAAAAAATTCTATTGACGAGCAAAACAATGAAAAACAAGAAGATGACACAGAATAAGAAACTGTCAGTGATCAGGAAGAAATGGAAATATGCGTGGAAGATACAGAGGCCACTCAAAAGTTTCTACCTACAGACAAAGAGTGGATGGATTATCACTCATGCAGACTTGGCCTCCTGCCACATTTTGAAACAATGCCTTGGTGCAGGCAGGATGTTTTGACTCCACCCAAATTAACCGACAAAATCCTTGGTGATGGAAATTGCTTCTTTCGAGCATTAAGCTTTGAGCTCTCTGGCACTCAATTACATCACCTCACACTGCGATACCAATTGGTCAGTTTTCTCCAGTTTCACAAGGAACCATTTTCAGGCTATGTTGGTAAAGACATAAACATTTATCTTTCAGAAAGCAAAATGGAGACACACTTAACATGGGCCACAGACGTTGAAATTGTTGCTGCTGCAACAATGCTGCAGACCTCAATCTTTGTGTTTACAGAGGTAGCTGACAGAAACAGAAAATGGCTTGCTTATGCACCGTTGTTCCACATTCCTGACATTCAAACATGGAAAGATCAGAATATCTACTTTTCAAATTTGTGTGCTCACTTTGAACGAGTTACATCTGTTTGAAAGATAAAAACATCATCATGTACATTTTCCAGTATCTTGTACACTTCCTGCTGGATTCTGTCTGCAATTTATCTGTGTGCAGTTTGATTTGAATTGGTAGCTTTGACTCTAATTTATCTTTGTTCAGCTGAATTTCCTTTGGTCTCTTTACCTACAATTTATCTTTGTTCAGTTGAAGCTGATTATGTAGGCTACCATTTATTACAGTTTTATCTTTGTCCACTGGATCTCATATGGTACCTTTGGCTACTGTCTAGCAAAAATATTGTCAATATGTTGTGTGCAATAATGTTTGGTAGATTGACTGTCATTATTGTACACAAAAGAATCATATCATTATTGTCAATGTACAGTATTAATACTATCTGAATATGATGTTTATAGTTGCTTACTCATTGCCATTTTCTTGTGTGAAACTACCAAACTAGTTTTGGCATGTTTTTGTTCAAATTTCCTCTGACTGTCAAGTAAAGTACAACAGTCTTCATGCCAGTCAGTTGTGCCTCTACTGTTCAATTTGATTTGTTTGTATTGACACTTTTGTGAATAATTATAACAAACAATATATATCCTCGGTCTGTTCCTGTATCCTACAGGATGTCAACAAATTTTTTGATTTTTGTTTAAGTTTTGTTCAACTGGATTTCATAAGGTACGTTTAGTTGCTATTTATTTTTGACAGTGATGTTAACGTTTTCATCTATTAGAAGATGTTTATGCGTTAGTAGTTTGATGTCTGATTTGATGATAAAAGTTCTTTTGCATTAATTTTTGTAATTTTTAGCAAAAATATTGTCAACATGCTGTGTGCAATGTTTGCTAGACTGAATGCCATTATACGCAAATGAATCCATATTAGTATTGTCAGTGTACAGTATTATCACTATCAGTATTATTACTGTATGAATATAATGTTTATTGTTACTTACACATTATAGTTTTTCTGTGAAAACTACCAAACTGATTTTTTATGTTTTTGTTTAATTTCCTCTGATTGTCAAGTAAAGTACGGTACAACAATCTTCATGCCAAAGAGTTGTGCCTCTATTGTTCACTTTCATTTGTTTGTTTGTATTTAAACAAAACAATAGCATAGATCTGTTGTAGTAAATCATCAATTCTTTGGATTTTTGTTTCATTTTTTTTACTTCAATAATTATGTCTTCGTATACCTGGTAGCCTATCTCTGTTACACTCCCTCTCTGTTTGTCTGCTAGTTCCTGTTTGTCTTGTTCTCTTTTTGTCTAATTCTCTCTGTATATTTGTCATTGTATTTTTCTGTATTTTTGCCTGTACCCTTTTTTTCTGTCTGTCTGCCTCAGCATCTGTCTCTCTAATCTCCTTCTCTCTATGTAAGCTATTATAACTAAGAGACTTTGTTTCCCCATACTGGTGACATTTACTGAATTAGCATGAGCTGGTGCTTAAAGCAGAAATGAAGCAAAGACAGTCCGTGTCTTTGATCAAGTTTAAAAAAAGCATTCATTGCAATAAAACAGGATATAGGTAAGTAAATGCCGTGCGGTATGCTTTGTTAACAGAAATTTAGGTTACATAAGGTAACACTACTATCGATACAAGTAATCACTCAACACGATAGCAATTAAATAATACTATTTTACTCTGAAAGAAGGAAATTAGATAAAGTGGACACCATATCATGTTATGTTCATTGCCACAAAGCCAGTTGACATTGCATGCATCAAGGCTTTCCATCAAAAACTAAACTGTGAAAATTAATATTATAACTTGAGTTTTATACAGATTTTTTTTCTTTTTTTCTCTTACCTCAGCTAAACACTCTGAGTAGCCAAAGGTGATGATTACGTGTGCGACTGTTTTTGTTGGTTAATCCCGCTACGTGGGCAATCGCACTCCGTCTTCGGGGATTTTTGGGGGACAATAGAGTCTGCACAGAGGTTGACCCTGGAGGAAAATTCCCCCTTTGACCGAGGCAGCAAGCTGGGATCGAACCCGGCACTTTCTGTTTTCGAATTCGGTGTGTTATCCACTAGGCCACCCCAGCTCCCTATACAGATTTGAAACCAAAACGATGGCACTGACAGATCAACGAATAGATAACAAACATTTATTACAATAAATGGCCTACTGTAAGACATTATCGACTTCTACAGCAGAAATACTTACCCGATAGGCTATACGCAATTTTTTCAGCTTCACATTTTCTCGTGTTACGGCAAAATATTCAATAGGAATAGTCACGATAATTATAACGATAATGCTTTATGTGGGTTGATATAGTATTCCATAAAGGAACGAGGTGAGAGTAGCACTTTTGACGTCATGACAGTAGTTTATTTAGCGTGATCATTGATCGGGATAGTGTTTTTAGCATACTTGAATAGTAATTTTTGCTTGAGGATAGTGTCATTGGCGTAGCCAGAAATAGTGTTTTTGGCGTGAAGGCCTGTGCTATAAACACTACTGATAGTGCTTTCAGCGTTGCCAAAATGACTATGGTAGTGTTTGTTGCATAGAGTGATTTTGGCTTATTACACCGGCGAGGCTGTTGGTGGTTACTGGTTCTGGCAGCTCATTAATCTTTAGAGTCTTCAGTGAATGTTGGTATCATTTCAGTCCTCTGGATAACGCTTACCACGTACACACTGTGCAGAATTCCTCTCTGCTTGACAATTGTGTATAGTGTTGCCTTGGACATTTTTATTTAAAATATCAGTGTACTGAGACGACCAGAGTCTGGTTTTTCATGTTGTAGTCGTTGATTATCTCTGTTTATTTTCTTTTGTTTTTGGTGTGTTGTGTGTGTGTGTGGTGTGTGTGTGTGTGTGTATGTATGTGTGTGTGTGTGCACATTTCATGAGTGAGACAATTAGTAAGGGCCCAAAGACATTAAGCGAAGTGCAAAGTATTCCTCTCTCTCTCTCTCTCTCTGTCTGCCTGTCTGTCTGTCTGTCTGCTTGGATGTTTATGTGTATGCATTTCATGAATGAAATAAGTAATTAAAGACTTTTGAGTATTATTATCATTGTTAAGCAAAATACATAGTATTCTTGTGCGTGTGTTTGTTTTTGTTTGTTTGTTTATTTTTGTGTGTGTGTGTGTGTGTGTGTGTGTGTGTGTGTGTGTGTGTGTGTGTTGGAGAGAGAGAGAGAGCGACAGACAGAAAGATTTCAGTGTAGTTAAGTGGGTATGATATTTAGGAGTTTTTATTTTTTTAATACCAGTGAACCTAAAGTTCTCGTAAATGTATTAAGTTTTCTCTCCCCCCCCCCCACACACACACTCTCTCTATCGCTCTCTGTGTCTTTCCATTTTTTTTAATGAATGGTCGTCTCAGTATCGTGATCCCAATCTTGACTCTTGCACGGACATGTGTGTATACGTTCCTACTATGGCAGTAAGGAGACCGCGGTATACAAGACTATCAGTGAAATGTTGGCGCTAGTGTGAAGGATAATGGAGTCTATGCCGTTACCAGTGATCTCGATTTACCCACCGCTACCTCCACAAGAAGCCAAAAAAGATCCGTCTGGTAAGTCAGTCTGTTAAAACATACAGTGGAGTCCATTAATAACGACAACTGTAATAACGAGAACACTGTAGTAACGAGACATTTTTCAATCCCCGTTTTTTATCCTTCTTAATCTTTAAGAATAAACCATTGGGTTTAACGAGAGTTAGTGGATAATCATCTCGGTAATAACGAGAGATTTTCTATCCTTCCTGGTCACAAAAGTTCTCGCCACTCGCCCCACCCCCACCTTGTTGTCAAGTTCCCGGTAGGGCACATCTCGTGGTGGCCGGTAACAAAGAAAAGCAACGAAAGGCGCGTCCTTGTGCAGTGTGTAATCCCCTCTCCCCCTCTCCCGGCGCCGGTGCCAAGATTATTTCCCTTTGTTTCCCTTGGTAAATTCGTCATTTGGGAATAACGAAAACTCGGCAATAGCGAGAAAATGTGCCTGGGCCGTCCGCTCTCGCTATAACAGAGTTTCACTGTACTTTACTATTCCTCTGTATGTGTTTCTTTCTGCTGTAATAACTGGTGAACTCTTGTTTTCGTTGTTGGAAGTTGGCTTATTTTTCTCATGAAACAGTGAAGGTGCGATATTTTCAGAATCGTTCTCCTCCTTTTCTGTGTAATCCCGTTACGCATTATGGCAACAAACCAGTTCGTGTTTGATATCTATGTGTAGGGGACAGAGTCTACTTGTCAGTAAGATTAATAATTACATATATGGCTAGATGACCAAAGCAGTATTGCGGGAAATGTAGAAACAGTAGTAATCACGGCACACAAAGGCAGCCACACAGTCCCGCTTGCCTACCGATGACTCACAGCTCAAAACCGCTGACGGGCCGTGTAGCGCAGCGGGTAAGCAGGAAAACACGCCTCTCGCGTGCGAATCGCTGGCACCATGTCCGAAAACTAAGTGATCGCCCGGCGGCCGGTTTAAACAGCCGTGAGGAATGTTCGGAGAGCGATTTTCACAGAAGGATGCAGCTTCTTAAACTCGGTGAAGAGCTCTTTCACAGGTTTAAGAAGCTGCCTTCTGTGAGTTTTGGTGGGGTCGGGGACAGACTTGTCTACAAAAAAAAACTTAACAAGCTTACAAAATTTGTGTTTTTTGCGCATGTAGAGACCCCCTCGCCGAGCTGACCTCACAACCTTCTTCGATAGGCCAACCTTGGCGAGTGGGCTCCCTGCCTCATCCCAGGCTTTTGCAAGCCTGCGAACATGACTTAGAGTTCCTTGTCTCTCTTCGTTTTAAGCCTATAGAGGTGGTCCCGTAGGACGTTACTAAGGGAGGAGTCACTTTTTCAGGTGTATTTTCTTTGAGGGTTACTTGGACCTTCATGTCTTGCACTGCCTGGCGCCGCAGCTCCTCCCTCTCAGCTCTTTCTTGGCATAGTATCTCGCTCTTTGTTTTTCGAGTATACGGCGTTTCTTCTGGGGCCCCTGTTTACTTCTGCTCCTCCTTTGATACTCACGGTTTTTCCGCTTCTTCTCCTCCACCTTCTCTGCATCATGCTATGTCACTCTTTGTGTCATGCCAGCAGCCTCAAGTTCGGCTGCTTTCTTCTTCTCCTCCTCCCTGTAGACACAATACAGAATAAAATTTAGAATATTGAAAAAAACAACTTTGTATTGAAATCTCAGAGTGAAGGAAATTAACCATCTCAGACCAGGCATGGAAACTGCGAATGTGCAAAAAGGCTGAACATGCCTGATGAAGTCAAAGCACAACGCCCTGGCAGGGACACTTTTGTTTGTTTTAGGGTTAATTTATGGCATCTTCAGCAAGAAAAATTCACTTTGGACAAAAAGAAACCAATCTAAGGAAAATTCTGATTTTACAGAAGAAAAAGTGGATGAAAACAAACAAGTCTCCGGCATTTCTCGGCATTTGTCAAGGGCATTGTAGGCTATGTAACAAAAGACAATCACAAAATAGTAGCATACCTTGATAATTTTGAATGAATGATAGGATACAAAAAAATATAAAAGATTTTTAAAAGGCAGAGCCAATCTCAGGTAGGAGTTTAAACTTCACTCCTGCTTTTCAATGATGGTAATTGGTAAATTGCATATTTATTAAAAATATTTGAAATTTTTTGTAACACCTAATTTGTGACTGGGGTATCATTTGTGCCTCAGATACACACTGTAACAATCATGCGATCTATTTATCGAGCTAGCAAAGATAAATCGTCTCGCAATTAAGAACTAGCCTGCATAATATCATGAAAGTATGTGTTATTTGTGAAAAAAGTGTTACCCGTGAAAGCAGAAAAAAATCTGACAACGTACCTTTCGATGTCTCCAGTAACTGAGTCTGCACACACACACTGTCAAACAAAGGAACGACCACTCAGTGAATTACCGTGAAAAGTTGGGAATCACGGTATTTTTTATGAAGAAAAAAAATCGCAGTGTTACCCGTTAATCTTATACGAAAAAATTAGGCTCAGTAAAATCCACTTTAACGCAGAAATTATTATTCTAAAGTTATGTTGAATTGAAAACCAATTTTGAGAGTATTTTGTGACGTCATATAACCTCTCTAACCCAAAGCGCTTAGAATCTAAACTTGGTTGGAAGATTGTTGATCGCCTGACAAGACCGTTAACGGGTAACACCACGAAATTGACAGTCACAGAGCATTTTTCACGTGTTTTTAAAAAAAAAATGCTTGCATGGTCATTTGTAAAGACTATTTAATGTATCTGAACGGGGTAATGTTGTACAATAGAATACGAAAATAATTGGAGCTAATTTCACGCACTTTTACGGGTGTTTTCGGTTCTGCTCGATGTAAAGAGGACGTAAGACACCCTTACCTTCGATGTAAAGAGACGTAAGACACCCTTACCTACTCGCTTTGACCAGTCCTTCCCCACAAACATGCATTAAATATCCCTGAATGACTGGCGACCATAACCCTGATCACGTGGGTGACGTGGGTGAAAACGTCATCACTGTTTGTGTGTTTTTATTTGAAACCGAAAATAGGAAACACGTGGTAATGTTTACATCTAGATCGAGACCAGTAAACTCCGGAAAATGCCGGAAAAAACGCGGAAAAAGCCAAAAAACGCGAGGAAACCGAAGGGGTAAACAAGTGTTGCACTGCACACATATTTTAGGTCGGTGATTGCACTGACACACGTGGTTGATGTTACTATTTATAGACAATAACTCCCCACTAGTGATGACGTTGTGCCCATGTGATCAGCAACCAAAATGGCGTGCAGGTGACTGCTGGAGCTGTGGTCGCCAGTCATTCAGGGATACTTTGTGCATGTTTGTGGGGAAGGACTGGTCAAAGTGAGTAGGTAAGGGTGTCTTACGTCTCTTTACATCGAGCAGAACCGAAAACACCCGTAAAAGTGCGTGAAATTAGCTCCAATTATTAGGTATGTTACAAAAAATTTCAAATATTTTTAATAAATATGTAATTACCATCATTGAAAAGAGCAAAAAAAGAACATTAAAATGGTATAAAAAGTTCTTTGATTGATTGTCTGTGACGAAAGTTACGATTTTTTTAATGATTAAATTTTCGACGTTTTCCTTCAATGGATTACATAGCAAAAACTGTGACCGCGTATGTGCCGTTTCATCACAAAAAGCACCATAACTTTGGAACGACTGAACCGATTGAAAAAAATCAAGTATCCATAGAAAGGTCTTTGTTTAGCCAAGATGATTACGACTTTCATGAATCTCTGGGTTTTTGCATTAATTAGGAATTAATTCATTAATTGCCTCAACTGGCTAAAGCGAAAATTAATTGAGATTCCTAAAATCTTTACAGTTTCCAAAATCATCAAATTTCTTACTTGAAAATTGTTGAGTAAAGCCTCAAGATAATTATAATGATAAATTACAACAGTTATTCAATGCCATTAGGCTGAATCTTTATGTAATAATCAATTAATTACAGTTTTTCATGAACAACCGCCTTTAAGAAGTTGTCAACCTGTGTATTTATTAAATACCTCTTGGTTTTTATATACAGATGTTTATAATTATGAGATATGTAGGCCTATGTATATCATTATATATCATATGCATGTGTGTATAGATATATGTGATGTAAATATATTTATATTGATTAATCAAAATAAAAAATTGAGAGCCTGTGATGGTAGTATAAAAGTATTAAAACCCCTTAAAAATAGACATGAAAATTGTTTGAATATTTCACTGAAAAAAAACTCAAGTTTCCTGGTAGCATAGAAATGAGTCTTTATTAAGACTAGAGATTACAGATTAATTACTAATTAAGCTGTTCTGAGGGGAAAAAAGATTCACAGACTGAATTGGTTTATAACTTGCACATCTGGAAAGTTCATATTGCAATTTTGAATTAAAAATTCAGCTGGTAGTAAGGACAGTGTATCTTTTCAATTATTTACCCTGACAAGCAGACCTTTTTCAAAAAGTTTTGTTTTTTTTTCCTTGCGTAATCACACACTTTTTCATAAGCTGTCATACAACATGAAAGATAATGTGTTATGTACATAAATATGTGTGTGTGCATGTGTGTTATAAGTGTGCATATATATATATATATATATATATATATATATATATATATATATATATATATATATATATTATATATATATGTACATGTACCAGTATGCATATCACTCAAAAAACAAAATTATATGCAAACAAAAACACAAAGACGACAATATTTGGTTACAAATGTTTTAATGCATAATGCTATATCAAAATAAATACACAGAACAGGTAACAAGATGAAAAGGGCATCAGCAGAAATATATCATAACATACACGCACAAACACCAGACATAAAAATAAGCTACATTGCAAAAACAAAATTCTGAAACATATTTACATGAGTTACATACAAATAGTCCACACATACACAAAAAAGCACAGAATCCATAGTCACATTTACAGCTTGCTAAATGAAGAGATTACAAAAATGTGCAGACATTGTAAGAATGGAATCGTGAAAGTCATCTGTGTAAAACCAAACATGTCAAATGAAAATCTTAAACAATAACAAAAATTAAAAAAACTAAAGATTATACATGAAGGGTATCCAAGTGTCATTACCTAGACACACCCCAGTCCTCTTAGAGTGTACACGCTTGACAGGAAGGCTTCTCTTGACATTTTGCTGTTGACCTCTCCCAAGAATTTTTTGCTAAATACATGCAGCATACAAGTCACTGTTCTTCTCAGTACAACTATGCCATTTCCTCCTCTCCATCTGATACAGTGATGAAAATGATTGCTCCACATCATTAAATTCATATGAAAGGGTGGCTATGTATCCCTGATGATTATTGGCATTATCATTAATAGTGTTTAAAGCCCAACCCACTATATCCCTGATGATTATTGGCATTATCATTAATAGTGTTTAAGGCTGGAGGGCTCTTGTCCTGAAAACCATTCTTTTCTCAAATGCCAATGTCTTCAAAAGTTCCATTTAAGCAAATGTATACGTGCTATTCTGTCTCTAGTGTACATGTATTCATGTGAGAGATACAATTATGAAGACTTCATGCATTAAAACCACCTCTCCCATTTAAAATGCCAAAACCCAAAGAAATAATGAGAATAATAAATAGCCTACGTACATTATATAGGCTACAGAGCAAACCTCTGGTAATAAAGTTTTCTTTTCAAACTCACTCAATATGTGTACAAACATGAATTATTGCACAGCAGGACATGACCAGTAGATAGAAAGTGGCAGTGCATATATATATCATGACAATTGACTTGTGGAACAGGCAGGTCAAGTGAGAAAGACCTGACAGATCCTTTGGTTCAACTGACAGTGAATTCCAAAGAGATGGTGTGAGAAATGGAAAGCACAATGCTCAAGCTGACTTAAGATGACATTTTATCACCATCAGAAGCTTTTGTTTTGAGAACTTCATGCATCTGTTTTATTTACCATTAAGATGAGACAATCCTAAAACATGTGTTAAGTGAATCAACACAGCAAGAGAAGATGAGCTGACTGACTGTACAGGCCTACATATGTCAGTCTTGCACAAAAATTATCAAAATATCCACTTACAATGGCATCAGTCTGTGACTGCACGATGAAACATTCAGAGTCATCCCACTCATACCCAGGTGGGGGGAGGGTGGCATCGGAGTCACTCATTTTATCTGGATGAATAAAGACCTTACCCACTATTAGACATTTGAATGACAACAGTAACAGTAATGACAGACAAGGACTACTACTACTAGTTATCACAATTACTAGCACCTAATAATCATTGTATTTAGACCTATACAGTGCCAACAGTCCATATCAAAGCATCCTTGTGCACTTTAGACAGGAACAAAACAAACTAAAAGTGAAAAAAGATGGAGGTTTGTCATGCCCATACATTAATGCAGTAGGCCTATAGGCCTAAGCTCAGTTGGACACACACCAATTTAAAAGGCATATATTGAATATTTGAATTGAATAAAAAAAAGATCACATTTAAAGCATTAATCTTAATCATTGTACCTAGGCTTTATATTTGGAAAATTCAAGATTTTTTTCAGTGTGATAACATTAAATTTAGAAGTTCAGCATTACTGTGCATCGGCTCATCACACCTTTGGGTATTTACTCTGTGTGTGTGTGTGTAGTGAGTGTGTGTGAGTGTGTGTTGTCACTGAGCTGCATCTGTCAAACATCAGTCATCAAGACTGTTGTGTGGGTGTACACATATCAGGAGATGAGACACTACTACATGACCAATATCCATTGTCCCTCACCATCCTTAACTATTGTAGTCCTATTTAGATCTACACTATGATTCTTGCTAAACTTGCCTAGTTAGTAGTAGTGAGTTTTAATCTTATCCAATCTGACAATCTGAAGTCCAGAAGTCTAGAAGCTGATAATCATAATGAGGGGCAGCAGACTTTCGAAGTTCGGCTGCCCATCGACACAGTTTGCTGAGTCAGCTAGACTCAGACTGACAACCAGCGTCAAACTGAAGCTTGTATTTCCAGTCATAGACAATAATTTTTCACCAAATTTTACACAGTACACTAAAAATGCATTGTCTTGTATGTCGTGAAAAATGAAGAAAATATTCCAATAGGTTCAGCTGGTATGACAAAAAGAAAACCGTTAATCGGCACTAAAAAGTCTTGCGGCCATTGTGAACAAGGCAATAACAACGGTCACCACACCCACTATCTGTAATATGGCCTAAAATGTTTTTCTGACAATACAACTGCACCAAATTTTACACATAAGCAGGAAAATGCATGTTCTTATTGGTAATTAATTCACTTGAATTAATATTCATACCTGTAAGTTTGGGAGATACGGCCGCAAACACCAAAAGTCACACCAACACTGCCACGTCAGCAAATCAGAGGAAGCTCGTGAAAATGACCCGATCATTATGGGAAAAGTACGGACTTCGGTATTCAGATCGGTAATTATCGGACACATGAATACATTAACGAAGCAAACAGCGATTGTTTGCCTACCCTCTCACATGTGCCGCCACGCCGGTCACAATCTTCCGCTGTAGTTTTCGCGCACGCGTAATCGCCGATTGTGACATACCTACAATTATTTTCGTATTCTATTGTACAACATTACCTCTGAACGGTGTAGATAATAAAAGACTGGGATCATCGTATGGCTTCATGGCGAAAGCGAGGATATCACACAAAATTAGTGACATAAAGAAATGCCTTAACTGAGGAACACTTGACTTCCAATCCAGTGGACTGCATTGTTTTTTATTTTATTTTCAGGCACTTTTGTTGCTTGCTGCTGGGTTTTGGTGCCTTGAGGTTTCGTGTCTGTTTGTCGTCCTGCTTGCTTGTGTGGTTTTGTTTCAGTGCCTCAGCGTAGTGGCGAAGTTTATTTTATTTCTGTTGTGTCGTCGCCTTTATCATCGTCATCTTTCCGTTTATACAATAGAAACCGTTACTGCATTTACAAGTCACAGTGGCGTAGTGAGTAGCGTAACGGATTGATGTCTACAAGGTTGTGAGTTCAGATCCTGTGAATCTAAACTTTCAGTTTGTCCACGAAGGGTGCAATCGCCAATTGGGTAAGACGTCGGACTTCTAATCGAAAAGTCTGGGTTCGATCCTGCCTGGGTACTTCCTGCCTGGTGGGTAAAGTGTGCGGATATTTCAGATCTTCAAGGTCAACATGTGTGCAGATCTGTGGAGTGTACCACACTGTGTAGTACACTACAAGTATAAGTACAGTAGTAGTAGTGCCCAAACGTCCTTCCGTCATCGTGAACGTGAAGATCGTCAGGCGTCCCACTGTCTGTGAACACACATTTCTTACCCACTGGACGAGGCGGCAGGGAAGTTTTTAGTCCCGTTTTTATTATCCATTGTTTGGTGTCTGTGATCTGTCTGTGACCGTGCGTTCGCGCTTGATAAAGGCTAGTTGGCCGAAAATTTGCGCTTGTTTTGTTTTGTCTCGTTTGATACGCGCTTACATTGGTTTTCTTGTTCTTCTGGTTCGTGTTTGTTTTGGAACACGTAGAACGTTATCTAAAGGGGCGCATGCGCGGAAAATGGCGGCGTTTTTCAGTTCAGGTTAGGGAATTAGGGAAATTGAAGTCATATTATATATTATTTAACTTTGTGAAAGATTGTGCATATTTACTTGTATTAGTGAAGGCTGTCAGTGCTGCTGATAGCTAGAACGTGCTTCCAGGACATTATTGGATAGCAACAGTGTTGTGTTGTTGGAGCACGCACAGTACTCAGTATTCACTCTTACGTTCACAGTTTCATTTTTCGTTTTTTCATTACTAACCAGAGTTTTTGTCAGGCTGTAAGTATACTGCTCAATAGTTAGTACAATTGTAGTTTTATTACTGTAACGATCGTCAATACGCTTTCGGACGACGTTAACTCGCGAGCCCAAGTTATCGAACAGACAGTTTGTTTACCTTGGAGTCCGTTGGCGTAAAGCTTTCTGGGTAATGACCGTATGTATAATTAACAAAATAGCCCGTATGAACAAAAGGAAAGTATACTATCTCAACATCGCCCATCCTTTGAGATTTGTTAGAATCAATTTATGGCATGCAGCTATAAATTCTGAGTCCACGGAGATGAGGGTAAACAGTTCATCGCAACTTGCTGCTTGTTCAAGTCTTGAGCTTGTTCATGTCTTGCTTATAAATAAAACTTCTTTTAATTAATGTCTTGAGCCAATTTCTTGCTGATAAACTATTGTTTAAGAACAATTAAAACCATGCAAACAAGTAAACATGCAATAACACCGGCAAGTTCCTCTTAGTCCATGAAACGAGCTGGTTTCATGACAACTCGGCCACTGCTTGTAGTCTTGACTTGGCGTTGACCAGGTGTGGACACACTGGCTGAAGTGCGGCTGGTACCCACTGAAGACTGTTGTGGAGAAGGTAAGGGTACACAGCCACTGTCACTGCTGGTGGTAGGAGGGCTGTCACTGGTACCACCGCCGGTGGAGGGACCTGGACCGTCATCTCCATGGGTGCTGGTTGCCACAGGACTGTCGACTGTTGACCGTTTGCGTTCCTCAGTTCTGTGGCTGGGTATTGGGGTAGTTTGGGGAGATGGCACTGTGCGGGTATGGGACCTTGCTACGTGTGGGCCAAAGTGGGGAACTGTGGGATAATGGGGTCCTACCACAGTTGTTGGTCCATGCTGAGAATTCCTCTCAGTCACAAAGTGATGATTCCTGGTGAGCTTCAGGTGACGTCGGTTTCTTCTGAACTGCCCCACTGATGTCTGGATCAGGTAGGATCTTGGAGCAATCTTCTCTTTGACTACTGCTGGATTCTTCCACTGTTTTTCATTGTCCTCCACTGTTTTTCATTGTCCAGTTTCTGTAGCACGATGTCACCTGGGTGTAGCTCGGGAAGTTCACGTACTCCCATTTCTTCTGTTGAAGTACTGCTGATTCCTCTTCTTCTCCCTACTGTCTCGTGTTTCAATGGCTGCTCTACTTTGGTATGGAGGGTCCAGATTAGAAGGAAGCTTTGGTAGAGTGGTTCTGATGTTCCTCCCATACAAAAGTTCTGCAGGGCTCTTTCCTGTTGCTGACATCGTTGTAGCTCGATATGTCAGAAGTGCGAGAGCAGGATCACTTTGACTGAGAATTTTCTTTACGGTCTGAACGGCACGTTCAGCCTCTCCATTTGCCTGAGGATAATGTGGACTCGTAGTGACATGATTCAATCCCCAATCGCTGGAAAATTTTTGAAATTCCGCAGAAACGAACTGTCTTCCGTTGTCCGTGACAAGAAGTTCAGGTATTCCATGGTGTGCGAACATGTTCTTGAGTTTCCCTATAACAGTCGCGGAGGTGATATTTGGAAGATATCCCATCTCCAAGTATCGAGAGAAGTAGTCCACCAAGACGATGTAGTTGCGTCCTCTGAAATGACAGATGTCTGCAGCGACTTTTTGGAATGGACGTTCAGGTAATGTCGTTGTAAGGAGTGGTTATTTTCTTTGGGCTGGTCTCTGTTCTTCACACTGTTTACAGTTCTCAACTGTTTCTTTGATGCTTTGATTGATGTTGGGCCACCAGACGGATGAATTTGCTCTCTCTCTGCATTTTGTAATTCCCTGATGTCCATCATGTATTCTGGCCAAAATATCCCCTCTCAAGGCTTGAGGAATTACAATGCGACTGCCTCGTATGAGAAGTCCTTCGTGTTCACTGAGTTCGTTGCGGACTGGATACAAGTCTCGAAGACCTTCTTCCACATCTGCAAGATATTGTGGCCATCCTTCCCTTGTGTACTGCAAAGCTTTCTTGAAGAGATAATCTTTGTCAGTTTCAGCTGCTATTTCTTTCAGTCGTCTGTCTGTGGCACTCCAAGAGTCTTACAGAACTGACATAGGTTTCTGTATCTTCAATCAGCTGATTGACTTCTGGACTTTCATTTTGCTGTTGTGGGCTTCTTGAGAGAGTGTCGGCAACAACAAGTCTTCCCTGGGGAGTACACAGCTTCAAGGTTGAATCGCATGAAGCGCATCAACATGCGTTGACACCGGATGGGAGTGTCTTGGAGATCTTTCTTGTTGATGAGCGGAACCAACGGCTTGTGATCCGTTTGAAGCGTGAAGGTGGGTAGTCCAACCAAATATCGCTGGAATTTTTCGCAGGCCCAAACAGCTGCCAGACATTCCTTCTCAATCTGGGCTTACTTTCGCTCGGTTGGTGTGAGGGTTCTTGAGCAACAGGTTTCAGTCCATCTTCATGCTGTTGCAGAAGAATACCACCCAAGCCATAGGAACTTGCGTCTGCGCTGATGGCTGGTAGAAGGCAAGTACTGGTGTTTTGGTCAGCAACTGCTTGACTGTCTTGAACGCCTCCACTTGCGGAGCTGCCCATGTCCACTGTTGGTTCTTTTCAAGCAACTCTGTGACTGGTCGCAGGATGGTTGACAGGTTGGGAATGTACTTTCCAAGGTAGTTGATCATCCCCAATGTCCTTCGAAGTTCAGTCACATTGCTAGGATCTGGAATGTTCAGTATTGCAGCAACCTTTGCTGGATCAGGCTTGATTCCATCCTTGGTGATGATACGTGGCCTAGAAACTCGATTTCTTTCTTTCTGAATTCACATTTTTCTTTGTTGAGTTTCAGATTGGCTTCTGAGATCTTCTTCATGACTCTGTCCAAGTCTGCTTCGTGGTCTCTCTCACTCTTGCTGTGGACCAGAACATCATCGAAGAAACAAACGACGCTGTCAATACTTCCAGAATGTTCTCTATTGTCCTCTGAAAGATTTCTGGAGCTGAACAGATGCCAAATGGTAGTCTTTTATAGTGGAATCTTCCTTCTGGTGTAATGAAGGTAGTGAGCTTGGCTGTGGCAGGATCTAACGGAATTTGCCAAAACCCTGATGTCGCATCCAATCGGCTGAAAACGACTGATCCTTCTAGCTTGTGGAGAATGTCTTCCATCGTTGGAATCATGTAGCGTTCCCTCTTGATTGCCATGTTCAGCCTCTTGAAGTCGGTACAGATGCGTACTGAATTTGTTTTCCTTTTCAAGACTGGAACCATTGGACTGCACCAATCGGTCGGTTCAGTGACTTCTTCAATTATTCCCTTTTCTTCCATTCTCTTCAACTCCTGTTTGACCTTGTCAGCTAATGGAATAGGGACTCTTCTTGCTGTGTGAATACTGTATGGCTCAGCATTGCCCTTGAGAACAATTTTGACTGGAGGACAATTCACTGGTGATTCTGTGAGATCACCAAAAGAATCAGTGACAAAGTCGATCTTCTTCACCAGCTCCATTCTTGATACAGCTTCTCGGCTCAGCAAATTGTCTGTCTTTGAGTTGACAACATACACTTTCAGTGGGTAGGGCTTGCTGTGAACTGTGGCAACAGTTTCAAACACTCCTTCACAATTAATCCGACCACCAGGACTACGAAGAACAGCTTGCGTTGGAAACAGTTCTGGTTGTGGTCTGAATTTTCTGAACTCTTGCACTGACATGACTGATACATCTGCCCCCGTGTCCATCTTGAAAACTACTTCCTTCTCATTCATGTGTAGTGTGATGAGCCAAGGAAATTTATCTTCGCCAACTGAACCTAAGAAATATTCTTCCTGCTCTTCCTTGACCGAACTGACGTACTGTCCACCAGATCTGGAACGACAACATACCGCGAAATGGTTCTGCTTTGAACAAATCCGACAACGTTTTCCCCTTGCAGGACAACTGTCATGCTTGCTGTGAAAACGACCGCATTTTGAACAGCTGGGAAATCCTCCTGTAGCTCCACCTGCACCACCTGCTCTGCCTCTACAACCTCTTGCAGCCCCACGCTGGTTATCACGACCTCTGCTGCCTGAAAAACCTCTAGATCTGCCACCATGACAATTGCCTTGAACTCCCCCTTGCTTTGCTACAACATCAACCTTCTGAGACTGCCTTTGTTCAGTTAACTGAAGTTTAACAAGTTCAAACTGACGTGCTTGTTGGACTGCTTCTTCTAGTTTCAAGTTTGCTTGCAGCTGCAACTTTTCTGAAAGCTCAGTATCAAGAACTCCCAACACTAATCTGTCTCTGATTGCATCTTCCCTTTCAGGAAAATCTGCATGCTCTGAAAGTTCGTACAGACTACGCAAGTAGGCTTCAATGCTTTCTCCTGCACCCTGAGAACGTGCATAAAACTTGGCTCGCTCATGTATTATATTTCGCTTTGGAACAAAATGGTTATCAAACCTTGCCAACACAGTGTCAAATTCTTGAGCATCTTCTTCTGACAGTTTGAACGAAGCTAAAATTCTTTCGCTTTCACTGCCCATCGCATAAATCAGTGAACTGACCTGAACTGGTTGCCCTTCTCTGTCTAATTTTGAAGCCTGATGAAACCTCAGAAAGCGCTGCTTCCATTCAGGCCATGTGTTTGGGCGTGAAAAATCAAAACTGTCTGGTGCCTTGAACGGTGCCATGATCAAGAAAACTGAATTGCGAAGGAAAAAAAATATTTTTTTTTTCAATGAAAACTGTCGAGATACATTAGACAATCATACTACCAGCTGATCTGTCCCTTGTTCTTTGAAATCCCACCGCTGCCACCATGTAACGATCGTCATACGCTTTCGAACGACGTTAACTCGCGAGCCCAAGTTATCGAACAGACAGTTTGTTTACCTTGGAGTCCGTTGGCGTAAAGCCTTCTGGGTAATGACCCGTATGTATAATTAACAAAATAGCCCGTATGAACAAAAGGAAAGTATACTATCTCAACAATTACTTAGAAGGCTAAACTAAAATGTCCTGCAGGGGTCGTGGAGGTAGAGGTGGAAATCAGGGTTGCGTGGGGAAAGGGCAAAGAGGAAGGAGCAAAATAGAGGAATTAGGTACATGGCAATGTACGGTGTGCGACACCCCTAGCGAGGGACCTAGAGACCTTGAGTGTTTTGTCTGTAAACAGTGGACACACCAGAAGTGCGCCCAAATGAAGGACGAAATGTATGATACACTGAACTGCCCGAATGTGCAGTATGTTTGTCTTAAATGCATGGACAGTCAGGACATACAATCGCGTTCGGATGCTCGCCTAGACAAACTATTGCAAATGGTTTATGATCTGACCAAACAGATGAAGGATCTAGAGCAAGGGCTAGGAGGAGAAAGCTTGGACAAGAAAATTGATGAGGCAGTGAGTAAGAAAGTTGAGGAAGCGATGGAGGAGAAAGAAGAGAAAGAAAAAAGAAAGATGAATGTGATCATAGTGGGTGTTAGAGAGAGCTCTGAAGATAGTGCAGAGGATAGGAAGAAAGACGACTTGAAGGCTGCCAAAACGATTCTGGGAAAACTGACAAAGATAGAAGACAATGATCATAGTATGTTACAAAAAATTTCAAATATTTTTAATAAATATGTAATTACCATCATTGAAAAGAGCAAAAAAAGAACATTAAAATGGTATAAAAAGTTCTTTGATTGATTGTCTGTGACGAAAGTTACGATTTTTTTAATGATTAAATTTTCGACGTTTTCCTTCAATGGATTACATAGCAAAAACTGTGACCGCGTATGTGCCGTTTCATCACAAAAAGCACCATAACTTTGGAACGACTGAACCGATTGAAAAAAATCAAGTATCCATAGAAAGGTCTTTGTTTAGCCAAGATGATTACGACTTTCATGAATCTCTGGGTTTTTGCATTAATTAGGAATTAATTCATTAATTGCCTCAACTGGCTAAAGCGAAAATTAATTGAGATTCCTAAAATCTTTACAGTTTCCAAAATCATCAAATTTCTTACTTGAAAATTGTTGAGTAAAGCCTCAAGATAATTATAATGATAAATTACAACAGTTATTCAATGCCATTAGGCTGAATCTTTATGTAATAATCAATTAATTACAGTTTTTCATGAACAACCGCCTTTAAGAAGTTGTCAACCTGTGTATTTATTAAATACCTCTTGGTTTTTATATACAGATGTTTATAATTATGAGATATGTAGGCCTATGTATATCATTATATATCATATGCATGTGTGTATAGATATATGTGATGTAAATATATTTATATTGATTAATCAAAATAAAAAATTGAGAGCCTGTGATGGTAGTATAAAACCCCTTAAAAATAGACATGAAAATTGTTTGAATATTTCACTGAAAAAAAACTCAAGTTTACTGGTAGCATAGAAATGAGTCTTTATTAAGACTAGAGATTACAGATTAATTACTAATTAAGCTGTTCTGAGGGGGAAAAAGATTCACAGACTGAATTGGTTTATAACTTGCACATCTGGAAAGTTCATATTGCAATTTTGAATTAAAAATTCAGCTGGTAGTAAGGACAGTGTATCTTTTCAATTATTTACCCTGACAAGCAGACCTTTTTCAAAAAGTTTTGTTTTTTTTCCTTGCGTAATCACACACTTTTTCATAAGCTGTCATACAACATGAAAGATAATGTGTTATGTACATAAATATGTGTGTGTGTTATAAGTGTGCATATATATATATATATATATATATATATATATATATATATATATATATATATATATATATATATATATATATATATTATGTATATATGTACATGTACCAGTATGCATATCACTCAAAAAACAAAATTATATGCAAACAAAAACACAAAGACGACAATATTTGGTTACAAATGTTTTAATGCATAATGCTATATCAAAATAAATACACAGAACAGGTAACAAGATGAAAAGGGCATCAGCAGAAATATATCATAACATACACGCACAAACACCAGACATAAAAATAAGCTACATTGCAAAAACAAAATTCTGAAACATATTTACATGAGTTACATACAAATAGTCCACACATACACAAAAAAGCACAGAATCCATAGTCACATTTACAGCTTGCTAAATGAAGAGATTACAAAAATGTGCAGACATTGTAAGAATGGAATCGTGAAAGTCATCTGTGTAAAACCAAACATGTCAAATGAAAATCTTAAACAATAACAAAAATTAAAAAAACTAAAGATTATACATGAAGGGTATCCAAGTGTCATTACCTAGACACACCCCAGTCCTCTTAGAGTGTACACGCTTGACAGGAAGGCTTCTCTTGACATTTTGCTGTTGACCTCTCCCAAGAATTTTTTGCTAAATACATGCAGCATACAAGTCACTGTTCTTCTCAGTACAACTATGCCATTTCCTCCTCTCCATCTGATACAGTGATGAAAATGATTGCTCCACATCATTAAATTCATATGAAAGGGTGGCTATGTATCCCTGATGATTATTGGCATTATCATTAATAGTGTTTAAAGCCCAACCCACTATATCCCTGATGATTATTGGCATTATCATTAATAGTGTTTAAGGCTGGAGGGCTCTTGTCCTGAAAACCATTCTTTTCTCAAATGCCAATGTCTTCAAAAGTTCCATTTAAGCAAATGTATACGTGCTATTCTGTCTCTAGTGTACATGTATTCATGTGAGAGATACAATTATGAAGACTTCATGCATTAAAACCACCTCTCCCATTTAAAATGCCAAAACCCAAAGAAATAATGAGAATAATAAATAGCCTACGTACATTATATAGGCTACAGAGCAAACCTCTGGTAATAAAGTTTTCTTTTCAAACTCACTCAATATGTGTACAAACATGAATTATTGCACAGCAGGACATGACCAGTAGATAGAAAGTGGCAGTGCATATATATATCATGACAATTGACTTGTGGAACAGGCAGGTCAAGTGAGAAAGACCTGACAGATCCTTTGGTTCAACTGACAGTGAATTCCAAAGAGATGGTGTGAGAAATGGAAAGCACAATGCTCAAGCTGACTTAAGATGACATTTTATCACCATCAGAAGCTTTTGTTTTGAGAACTTCATGCATCTGTTTTATTTACCATTAAGATGAGACAATCCTAAAACATGTGTTAAGTGAATCAACACAGCAAGAGAAGATGAGCTGACTGACTGTACAGGCGTACATATGTCAGTCTTGCACAAAAATTATCAAAATATCCACTTACAATGGCATCAGTCTGTGACTGCACAGATGAAACATTCAGAGTCATCCCACTCATACCCAGGTGGGGGGAGGGTGGCATCGGAGTCACTCATTTTATCTGGATGAATAAAGACCTTACCCACTATTAGACATTTGAATGACAACAGTAACAGTAATGAACAGACAAAGGACTACTACTACTAGTTATCACAATTAACTAGCACCTAATAATCATTGTATTTAGACCTATACAGTGCCAACAGTCCATATCAAAGCATCCTTGTGCACTTTAGACAGGAACAAAACAAACTAAAAGTGAAAAAAGATGGAGGTTTGTCATGCCCATACATTAATGCAGTAGGCCTATAGGCCTAAGCTCAGTTGGACACACACCAATTTAAAAGGCATATATTGAATATTTGAAATAAAAAAAAGATCACATTTAAAGCATTAATCTTAATCATTGTACCTAGGCTTTATATTTGGAAAATTCAAGATTTTTTTCAGTGTGATAATATTAAATTTAGAAGTTCAGCATTACTGTGCATCGGCTCATCACACCTTTGGGTATTTACTCTGTGTGTGTGTGTGTGTAGTGAGTGTGTGTGAGTGTGTGTTGTCACTGAGCTGCATCTGTCAAACATCAGTCATCAAGACTGTTGTGTGGGTGTACACATATCAGGAGATGAGACACTACTACATGACCAATATCCATTGTCCCTCACCATCCTTAACTATTGTAGTCCTATTTAGATCTACACTATGATTCTTGCTAAACTTGCCTAGTATAGTAGTAGTGAGTTTAATCTTATCCAATCTGACAATCTGAAGTCCTGAAGTCTAGAAGCTGATAATCATAATGAGGGGCAGCAGACCTTCGAAGTTCGGCTGCCCATCGACACAGTTTGCTGAGTCAGCTAGACTCAGACTGACAACCAGCGTCAAACTGAAGCTTGTATTTCCAGTCATAGACAATAATTTTTCACCAAATTTTACACAGTACACTAAAAATGCATTGTCTTGTATGTCGTGAAAAATGAAGAAAATATTCCAATAGGTTCAGCTGGTATGACAAAAAGAAAACGGTTAATCGGCACTAAAAAGTCTTGCGGCCATTGTGAACAAGGCAATAACAACGGTCACCACACCCACTATCTGTAATAATGGCCTAAAATGTTTTTCTGACAATACAACTGCACCAAATTTTTTACACATAAGCAGGAAAATGCATGTTCTTATTGGTAATTAATTCACTTGAATATATATTCATACCTGTAAGTTTGGGAGATACGGCCGCAAACACCAAAAGTCACACCAACACTGCCACGTCAGCAAATCAGAGGAAGCTCGTGAAAATGACCCGATCATTATGGGAAAAGTACGGACTTCGGTATTCAGATCGGTAATTATCGGACACATGAATACATTAACGAAGCAAACAGCGATTGTTTGCCTACCCTCTCACATGTGCCGCCACGCCGGTCACAATCTTCCGCTGCAGTTTTCGCGCACGCGTAATCGCCGATTGTGACATACCTAAATGATGTGAAAGAGCCTGTCAGACTGGAAAAGGTGGGAGGAAATAGGCCCAGGATGTTTGAAGGTAACCATGACAAATGAGGAAAAGAAGAAAGAAGTAGTGAGAAAGTCTCCTGAGCTGAATGCCGGAGTGACAGATCTGACAAAAAAAAATCTATGTCAACCATGACTACACTCCCAAACAGAGGCAAAAGTACAAAGAGCTGAGAGAAGAACTGATTAGAAGAAGGGATGAGGGCGAACAGAACATATTAATCAGGAAATGGACAGATTGTGACTGTGAGTTCCAGGCCAAGAGGAGCAGAGGGTGGAAAGGGCCAACAGAAGTGGGGAGGGGAGAAAGCTACATATTGAACCGACAAAGGAGATTTATGTACATAATTTTAAATAGAAAATGAACATGTAACTCAGAAGAAATGCATTGTTGTATACTCAATGTTGATAGTTTGTTAAAAAAAAAAGATGAGTTTTTGGCCCTCATAGATGATTTAAAACCAAGTGTGATTGGGGTGACAGAAATCAAGCCGAAGAATGTGAGAGATTTTATTGAGAATCAATATTCTTTTCCTAAATTTGATATGTTTGTGTCAAAAAATCTCCAAAGGGGAGTTTTTATTATATACTGAAAAAAGGTTGAAAAGCAAGAGAGAGTGAAGAGTTAAATAATGAAAACCTTGAAGAAAGTGTATATGTGCTCTTTTAGTGGTGCTAATGGTGAAGAATATTGTTAGGATGTATATATCGAAGTCCTAATACAAGCAAAAGTAGAAAATGACAAAAAGCTGTTCGAATGTTTTAAAATCTGTAAACTTAATAAGTATGATAAGATTTTGTATTGTTGGTGACTTTAACTTTCCAAATGTTGGTTGGGATGGAGAGTGGAGAGGTGATAAAAGTGACAAAATAATTGAGAATTTACGTGATGCATTTTTAATTCAAAAAAGGGATCAGAACCTACTCGAAGAAGGAAAGGATAAATTCCTTCTCTGGGTGACTGGGTATATTTAAAAAAGAAAACTTAATCTCAGATATAGAGCACTTCACAACCGGTTGGTAAAGTGACCACGGAACGTATTGAAATTCAAATTGTATGTTCAATGTATAATTGACCTATAGTAGACAAATAACAAGTTGATTTTAATAAGGGTGATTACAGAAAAACTTATATAATATTGTGGAAGGAATGAAGATTGGAAGTGGACTTGGTCACTTATGGATGTTGAGCAGTGTCTTGGGTGTTAGGATTAAAAAAAAGTGTTAATAGATGGTTTGAGGGAATGTGTCCACAAAAGTTAAAGTTAGTAATTTAAACATTTCAGACCTATATGGTTGATAAAAAGGTCTTACGGAAAATTAAAAAGATAGTATAAATAAATATAAAAGATATTTCTGGATGACCAAAAAAAGGTATTGATTATGATGATATATAAGTATTATAAACCAGTAAGGAAATGAATGTGCCAAATTGTTGAAGAGAAAGGAAAACCAAGGGAAAAGAGTATGAGAAAACAATTTTTGCTAAGGAAAGTAAAAGTAACCCGAAAAAAAATTTTGGAAATATTATTTACAAGGGAAAAGGACAAAAGTTTAATACAGGTAGATTGGCCTCCTTCGGTCATGACTGACCTCTGGACAAAGTACATCCGTTCTAATGTCTAGATGGGCTGTCTGCTTGGTACAAGCTGCGTCGCCTGGGACTGTACAGAGCAATGCGAGAGAGGCGAGTCTCTGTGCAGCTGGTCGCATGTTATGATGATGCTGGTCTGTTGGCTGTCATCCCTTTTCTGCGAACTCGCTGTTTCTGCCTGCAGCAGCTGTAACGTTTGTCTCCACAATCCGCAAGCTGTTTCTTGAGAGGAGTTCTCCAGCAGTTGCGGTCGTCTGCGAGGTCCTACAGGACTCAGTGTTGATCTAAGCGCCTTCATGTCACGCTTGCATGTCTTTGTATCTCAGCTCGTGGGCGGGCCAATGTTTCTCTGCCCGGTGGCAAGTCCACCATAAAGGATGTCTTTTGGGAATGCGACCATCTTCCATGCGGCGAACGTGGCCCAACCAAGCGCAGCCGACGCTGTCCCAGCATGGTATGCTATGGTTGGGAGGCCAGCGCCGGTTACATTATATAGGCTACAGAGCAAACCTCTGGTAATAAAGTTTTCTTTTCAAACTCACTCAATATGTGTACAAACATGAATTATTGCACAGCAGGACATGACCAGTAGATAGAAAGTGGCAGTGCATATATATATCATGACAATTGACTTGTGGAACAGGCAGGTCAAGTGAGAAAGACCTGACAGATCCTTTGGTTCAACTGACAGTGAATTCCAAAGAGATGGTGTGAGAAATGGAAAGCACAATGCTCAAGCTGACTTAAGATGACATTTTATCACCATCAGAAGCTTTTGTTTTGAGAACTTCATGCATCTGTTTTATTTACCATTAAGATGAGACAATCCTAAAACATGTGTTAAGTGAATCAACACAGCAAGAGAAGATGAGCTGACTGACTGTACAGGCGTACATATGTCAGTCTTGCACAAAAATTATCAAAATATCCACTTACAATGGCATCAGTCTGTGACTGCACAGATGAAACATTCAGAGTCATCCCACTCATACCCAGGTGGGGGGAGGGTGGCATCGGAGTCACTCATTTTATCTGGATGAATAAAGACCTTACCCACTATTAGACATTTGAATGACAACAGTAACAGTAATGACAGACAAGGACTACTACTACTAGTTATCACAATTACTAGCACCTAATAATCATTGTATTTAGACCTATACAGTGCCAACAGTCCATATCAAAGCATCCTTGTGCACTTTAGACAGGAACAAAACAAACTAAAAGTGAAAAAAGATGGAGGTTTGTCATGCCCATACATTAATGCAGTAGGCCTATAGGCCTAAGCTCAGTTGGACACACACCAATTTAAAAGGCATATATTGAATATTTGAAATAAAAAAAAGATCACATTTAAAGCATTAATCTTAATCATTGTACCTAGGCTTTATATTTGGAAAATTCAAGATTTTTTTCAGTGTGATAATATTAAATTTAGAAGTTCAGCATTACTGTGCATCGGCTCATCACACCTTTGGGTATTTACTCTGTGTGTGTGTGTGTGTAGTGAGTGTGTGTGAGTGTGTGTTGTCACTGAGCTGCATCTGTCAAACATCAGTCATCAAGACTGTTGTGTGGGTGTACACATATCAGGAGATGAGACACTACTACATGACCAATATCCATTGTCCCTCACCATCCTTAACTATTGTAGTCCTATTTAGATCTACACTATGATTCTTGCTAAACTTGCCTAGTTAGTAGTAGTGAGTTTTAATCTTATCCAATCTGACAATCTGAAGTCCTGAAGTCTAGAAGCTGATAATCATAATGAGGGGCAGCAGACCTTCGAAGTTCGGCTGCCCATCGACACAGTTTGCTGAGTCAGCTAGACTCAGACTGACAACCAGCGTCAAACTGAAGCTTGTATTTCCAGTCATAGACAATAATTTTTCACCAAATTTTACACAGTACACTAAAAATGCATTGTCTTGTATGTCGTGAAAAATGAAGAAAATATTCCAATAGGTTCAGCTGGTATGACAAAAAGAAAACGGTTAATCGGCACTAAAAAGTCTTGCGGCCATTGTGAACAAGGCAATAACAACGGTCACCACACCCACTATCTGTAATATGGCCTAAAATGTTTTTCTGACAATACAACTGCACCAAATTTTACACATAAGCAGGAAAATGCATGTTCTTATTGGTAATTAATTCACTTGAATATATATTCATACCTGTAAGTTTGGGAGATACGGCCGCAAACACCAAAAGTCACACCAACACTGCCACGTCAGCAAATCAGAGGAAGCTCGTGAAAATGACCCGATCATTATGGGAAAAGTACGGACTTCGGTATTCAGATCGGTAATTATCGGACACATGAATACATTAACGAAGCAAACAGCGATTGTTTGCCTACCCTCTCACATGTGCCGCCACGCCGGTCACAATCTTCCGCTGCAGTTTTCGCGCACGCGTAATCGCCGATTTGGACATACCTAAATGATGTGAAAGAGCCTGTCAGACTGGAAAAGGTGGGAGGAAATAGGCCCAGGATGTTGAAGGTAACCATGACAAATGAGGAAAAGAAGAAAGAAGTAGTGAGAAAGTCTCCTGAGCTGAATGCCGGAGTGACAGATCTGACAAAAAAAATCTATGTCAACCATGACTACACTCCCAAACAGAGGCAAAAGTACAAAGAGCTGAGAGAAGAACTGATTAGAAGAAGGGATGAGGGCGAACAGAACATATTAATCAGGAATGGACAGATTGTGACTGTGAGTTCCAGGCCAAGAGGAGCAGAGGGTGGGAAAGGGCCAACAGAAGTGGGAGGGAGAAAGCTACATATTGAACCGACAAAGGAGATCATGTACATAATGTAAATAGAAGTGAACATGTAACTCAGGAAGAGTGCATTGTTGTATACTCAAATGTTGATAGTTTGTTAAACAAAAAAGATGAGTTTTTGGCCCTCATAGATGATTTAAAACCAAGTGTGATTGGGCTGACAGAAATCAAGCCGAAGAATGTGAGAGATTTTATTGAGAATCAATATTCTTTTCCTAAATTTGATATGTTTGTGTCAAAAAATCTCCAAAGGGGAGTTGTATTATATACTGAAAAAAGGTTGAATGCAAGAGAGAGTGAAGAGTTAAATAATGAAAACCTTGAAGAAAGTGTATAGTGCTCTTTTAGTGGTGCTAATGGTGAAGAAGTATTGTTAGGATGTATATATCGAAGTCCTAATACAAGCACAGTAGAAAATGACAAAAAGCTGTTCGATGTTTTAAAATCTGATAAACTTAATAAGTATGATAAGATTTGTATTGTTGGTGACTTTAACTTTCCAAATGTTGGTTGGGATGGAGAGTGGAGAGGTGATAAAAGTGACAAAATAATTGAGAATTTACGTGATGCATTTTTAATTCAAAAGGTATCAGAACCTACTCGAAGAAGGAAAGGATAAATTCCTTCTCTGGATGACTGGGTACTAGTAAATGAAGAAAACTTAATCTCAGATATAGAGCACTTACAACCGGTTGGTAAAAGTGACCACGACGTATTGAAATTCAAATTGTATGTCTCAATGTATAATGCACCTATAGTAGACAAATACAAGTATGATTTTAATAAGGGTGATTACAGAAAACTTAATAATATTGTGAAGGATGAAGATTGGAGTGACTTGGTCAATATGGATGTTGAGAGTGCTTGGGGTAGGATAAAAAAAGTGTTAAATGATGGTGTTGAGGAATGTGTCCCAAAAGTTAAAGTTAGTAATTATAAACATTTCAGACCTATATGGTTAGATAAAAAGGCTCTGAGGAAAATTAAAAAGAAGTATAATAAATATAAAAGATATTTGAGAACCAAAAAAGGTAGTGATTATGATAGATATATAAGTATTATAACAGTAAGAAATGAATGTGCCAAATTGTTGAAGAAAACCAGAAAAGAGTATGAGAAAAATATTGCTAAGGAAAGTAAAAGTAACCCGAAAAAATTTTGGAAATATGTACAAGAAAGGACAAAAGTTAATACAGGTAGTAGGCCTCCTTCGGTCATGACTGACCATGGACAAAGTACATCCGTTCTAATGTCTAGATGGGCTGTCTGCTTGGTCCAAGCAGCGTCGCCTGTGACTGTACAGATCAATGCGAGAGAGGCAGTCTCTGTCGCAGCGGTCGCATGTTATGCTGATGCTGGTCTGTTGGCTGTCATCCCTTTTCTGCGAACTCGCTTTTCTGCTGCAGCAGCTGACAGTTTGTCCTCACCAATCCGCAGCTGTTTCTTGAGAGTAGTTCTCCAGCTGTTGCGGTCGTCTGCGAGGTCCTCCCAGGACTCAGTGTTGATCTCAAGCGCCTTCATGTCACGCTTGCAAACGTCTTTGTATCTCAGCTGTGGGCGGCCAATGTTTCTCTGCCCTGTGGCAAGCTCACCATAAAGGATGTCTTTTGGGATGCGACCATCTTCCATGCGGCGAACGTGGCCCAACCAGCGCAGCCGACGCTGTCTC
The DNA here is from genome assembly GCA_030674185.1 of Monoplex corrugatus. Classification (NCBI taxonomy): domain Eukaryota; kingdom Metazoa; phylum Mollusca; class Gastropoda; order Littorinimorpha; family Ranellidae; genus Monoplex; species Monoplex corrugatus. Next base: position 19,770,018 of record JAPXFY010000034.1, read on the forward strand.
AGCATGGTATGCATGGTTGGGAGGCCAGCGCAGGTTAGGACTTCGGTGTTGGTCACCTTGTCTTGCCAGGAAATGCCAAGTATGCGCCGTAGGCTTCTCAGGTGGAAGGTATTGAGCCTTTTCTCCTGATGAGCATGCGTGGTCCATGCCTCGCTGCCATACAGCAAGGTGCTGAGGACACAGGCGTTGTATACAGCCATCTTTGTCTTTGTGGTCAGCTTGGGATTTGTCCACACCCGTTGTGTGAGGCGGGCTAGTGTTGTGGCTGCCTTCCCGATCCTCTTGTCGACCTCTGTGTCAAGGGAGAGGTTATCAGTGATGGTGGACCCAAGATATGTGAATTGATGGATGGCTTCAAGCTCGTAGTCATCAATGGTGATGGCTGGTGGAGATGGCGTGTCTTGGCCCAGGACGTTTGTCTTCTTAAGACTGATGGTCAAACCAAAATCTTTGCAAGCCTGGGAGAAGCGGTCCATTAGTGACTGCAAGTCCCGCTGAGTATGGGTCACAACTGCGGCATCGTCGGCAAATAACATGTCTCTGATGAGGGCTTCACGGACCTTTGTCCTTGCTCTGAGGCGGGCGAGGTTGAAGAGCCTGCCATCTGATCTGGACCATATTCTGACCAAGATCAGCAAGAACAAACAAGGTGGACAGGTCCTCCTAGCGGGGGATTTCAACTGTCCTGACATCAACTGGGAAACATGTACAGTACCTGCTGGAGCACCAGACCGAGCTGTACAGGAAGAACTGGTGGACATAACTATCAACGCCCAACTGACGCAAATCCACAACCAACCTACAAGGCTTGGAAATACGCTCGATTTGCTCTTTTGTACAAATCCATCCTTGGCAAAGTACACCGCTTCCATCCCTGGGTGCTCCGATCATGATGCCGTGATTGCGGATTTCGACACCAGACCACGTAGGACAAAAGAAAAACCAAGAAAATGTCACCTCTTCTCCAAAGCAAACTGGGACGAGATGGGCTGGGACCTAAGTGGGCTCAAGGAGAAGGTATACTCTATGAAAGAAAAAGGAGATCACGTGAACAGCCTGTGGGTAGCATTCAAGGAGGCTATTCTTTCTGCTGTAGAGAAGCATGTCCCGTCCATTCTAAGACGCCACAATGATGATCTCCCTTGGATGTCCAGAGACATAAAGAAACTACTGAGGCGTAAGATCAGACTCCATAAGAGGGCAAAGAAAAGCAACAACTGGACCAATTATAAATTCTGCCAAAAAGAATGTAGAAGAGCCATGAGGAAAGCAGAACAAAACTACATAAACAACATCATTGAGAATGGACTGAAGGAAAACAATAGTAAACCCTTCTGGAAATACATCAAATCTAGAAGACAGGATAATATCGGCGTGGCCCCACTAAAGGAAGGAACAAACCTGGTCAGTGACAGCGAAACCAAGGCAAACATCCTACTAAATCAGTTCCGCTCTGTCTTCACCACAGATGATGGCTCCCCACCACCACAAATGGATGGCCCCAAACAGCCACAAATAAACAAACTCACGATCAGAGAGGAAGGTGTAGCAAAACTGTTGCGAAACCTAAACCCATCTAAAGCTAGTGGTCCAGATAAAGTCCCCAGCAGAGTCTTAAAAAACTGCGCTGACATCCTAGCAGCACCCCTGACCTGCATTTACAACCACTCAGTGGACACTGGTCAGCTTCCTGAAGACTGGTTGACTGCAAACATAAGTTGCATATTCAAAAAAGGAGACCAAAACAGACCTGAAAATTATCACCCAGTGTCCCTTACATCTGTGGCGTGTAAGATCTCAGAACATGTCATCAGCCACCATATCCGAGAACACCTGGACAAGCATCAAATCCTTACCGATAAAAATCACGGCTTCAGGAAAGGATTTTCCTGTGAAATGCAGCTGCTCACAACTATGCACGACCTACTAAAGTCAAATGACGAAGGAACGCAAACAGATGTTGTGATCTTGGACTTCAGTAAGGCCCTTGATACTGTACGTCATAAAAAGCTCCTCCACAAACTGCAACACTACGGGATAGCAGGACCAGTCCACAGGTGGATTGAAAAGTTCCTGACACAAAGAACGATGAGAGTGGTCCTAGAAGGGGAAACCTCAGAAGAAACAGCCGTTATGTCTGGTGTACCCCAAGGCACAGTTCTTGGTCCCTTGCTCTTTATGTGCTACATCAATGACTTGCCTGAGGTCGTGAGCAGTACATCAAAAGTACGGCTGTTCACAGATGACTGCTTACTGTACCGGGAGATATGCCAGTTCCAGGACCATACCTTGCTCCAAGGAGACCTCACCAAGCTGGAGGAATGGGCGAAAAAATGGGGAATGCGGTTTAATGCCAAAAAATGTTACGTTCTACCAACCAAAAACCGCTCATCCTTCTACTACAAGCTTGATGAGGAGATCCTCCAACATGTAGAGCAAAATCCATACCTGGGAGTACAAATATCGGCAGATTTAAAGTGGTCCACGCACATAACAAACATCTGCAAGAGGGCAAACACTACACTAGGATTCCTCCGTCGTAACTTGGGCAGCTGTCCCCAAGAGTGCCGCCGTACAGCCTACATCTCTCTAGTGCGGTCTGCCGTGGAGCACGGAGCCACTGTATGGGACCCGTACTTGGCAAAATATCAGGATTGACTGGAGAGAGTACAGAGAAGGGCAGCACGCTTCATAAAGCAAGACTACAAGTCCCAAAAACCAGGGTGTGTCACCAGGATGCTCCAAGAGCTTGGTCTGCCCTCTCTGCAGCAGCGAAGGACACACCAAAGGCTGGTAACACTATATAAAATAACAGAAGGTCAGGTTCCAGCCCTACCACCAGAAAAATACCTGACTCCAGTGGATAAGACCAAAAGGAAAATCAAAATGAAGACCTATGCAGACCACTTGGCAACAAACATCATCGCCAAACACGCATGTAACAACAGCCGTGGCTACAAAGTCCCCCAGACAAGGACAGAGCAGTATGGATGCTCTTTCTTCACAAGGACTGTTGAAGACTGGAACAAGCTGGAGGAGGAGGTAGTGCAGGCACGCTCCGTCGCCGCATTTTCTGCAGCACTGGCAGAGCGGCCTCAGCTGCCTCCCATAAATAAATCAGCCCCCCCCCCCCTTCTCCAGCCCCACCCCCTCCCCCATCCCCCCACCCGACTAGGGAGATGCAGCGCCGAAACAAGACATCTTTGAGTTGAACTCGGGGTGTCCGTTGGGGCAGTAGTTCCCCCCCCCCCTACACCCACCCCACCCAGTCGGACACAGCAAAGAAACTAAGTGTCATGTTCTAAAAACTCAAGAGAAACTGTAGTTGAAACACCACTTAAATTAGTTATTTTCACTCATAAATAAATAAATAAGAAAAATTAAGTTGTTATAGTAAAAAAATAACATAAAATAAATGACGACTACTTATTCAAATCAAGCCATGCGCTCCTACCACCCGCTGCGACGATAGCCTGAAAAGGCTCCTGCAGCGTAAATTATCCAGAAAGGATCAGTCAGTGTTTTTCACGCTGGACTGAATGTCTGGCAATACTGCACACCGAGTGGTGACATGTCCGTTTTCTGGGGCACGATTTTAGGTCACTTTGATTCGTTTGAAACATTTACGGCACATATAATCCAAACTAAGTAAATTTCTTACCTGATATTATCTCTATTATCTCTTCATTCATTCTTTCACACAATAAACTCACAATCAGTTTTTGCATATTCATTTTATTTCCAAATTAACTTAGAGACACTCTTCAGGCCCACCTTTTGGCAACTAGTCTATTGTAATTTCCAAATTGATATCAAATTATTAATAATAATGTCGAAATGTAGGATACTAAGTTTTGTATCTCGATTATGTATATTTCTGTCCTTGTCACATAAGCAACTGATAATAGTGCTATCACAAACATGACGTGTTTCCTTATTGCCTATTACTCACGAACTTGTCAATAGAGTTCATTGAAATTAAAGCCTCACGCTGTCTTAGTACACTGGGATACTGAAGTCAAAGTTCTGTTTGAATTTGTTTCCTGCTTTCACTACAGTTTCAGGATGCTGTTTCCTGTTTGATTTTACTCCTCACTTATTCAGTCGCACTGTTGTGAGTTCACTCATGGCGGTGCGCACTGAAGCCAGTTCTCAACCCAGCAGTTGCGCTGAAGAAGTCGGCCGGATTGCTGATGAAAGCTACGCAGTAAGTAGCCTTTTTTGCACTGAAAGACAGGTTCAACCAGGTAGCCATTCTGTTTGATTTTGTTTCCTGTTTTCATGAGTCACTAAAAGGATGACACATTTCAGCTTCGGTCTATTGAATTGCTATTCCTGTATCCAAAAACGTTTCTAAATGTACAGTGATTAAACAGTACTGGCGATGTTGCAGCTTATGTGGAGATGCCAGGGGGTCTTTCAGTATAAATAGTATCCCCACCTTCTGGAAATTCTGCTCCAGAAATTTCTTCTTTTCTGTTATTCTCTTGTTTCTACTTCATTTCCTTGCTTTCTGTCATTTCTTCCTATCATTATCTGCCTTGCTGGTCCATTATATGTGTTCGATAAAATTTGCATACTTTTTCTTAGGATTGATAATTGGGTACATGTATTAAGTGCATTTTTGGTTCTATGGAATTGAGGTATGTGGAAGCAGTTTCAGCTAATTTAGGCCCGTTTTTATATCCGTTTTAGTGTTTTTAGTTATATCTAAATTTGTATTCAGGTATTTGTATTCAGGGGTTTTAAAACCCCTGTTTAATAAATTGGATGCGTGGTCAGTGCCAGGGGCATCTCCTTAGATTATATGCGCGAATGCTTTGATATGTGTACTTGATTTTCTTTTCTTTTTCTTTTTCTTGTTGAAGCATTGTGTATTTTTTAAAATGGTTATAGCCCTGAAATGGCTACGTACACAGTCGGCTGGGCTTTAAACAGAAATAACAGTAACAGCTTCTGTGAGCATCATTGTCAAAACAAAACAAAGCAAAAACAAACGAACAAACATGTCAGCCAGGTTAAGTTGTTAGAATCTGGCCACGTTATTAGTGTACTTTTATATGTTGTGGTTAATGGTGTTGGTCGAACATATATTGAAGTTTAGGTGACACCTACGCTTTTTTTTCTAAATATGCTTCCACTAACATGTTAAATTACATAGTATATAGTACACAAACTTGATATGACAACAAAACGATACGATACAGAATAGGCTGATATGACAACAAGATGATACACTACAGAGTAGGTTGATATGACAACAAGATGATACACTACAGTAGAATAGGTTGATATGACAACAAGATGATACACTACAGTAGAATAGGTTGATATGACAACAAGATGATACACTACAGTAGAATAGGTTGATATGACAACAAGATGATACACTACAGAATAGGTTGATATGACAACAAGATGATACACTACAGTAGAATAGGTTGATATGACAACAAGATGATACACTACAGAGTAGGTTGATATGACAACAAGATGATACACTACAGTAGAATAGGTTGATATGACAACAAGATGATACACTACAGTAGAATAGGTTGATATGACAACAAGATGATACACTACAGTAGAATAGGTTGATATGACAACAAGATGATACACTACAGTAGAATAGGTTGATATGACAACAAGATGATACACTACAGTAGAATAGGTTGATATGACAACAAGATGATACACTACAGAATAGGTTGATATGACAACAAGACGATACACTACAGAATAGGTTGATATGACAACAAGATGATACACTACAGTAGAATAGGTTGATATGACAACAAGATGATACACTACAGAATAGGTTGATATGACAACAAGATGATACACTACAGAATAGGTTGATATGACAACAAGATGATACACTACAGAGTAGGTTGATATGACAACAAGATGATACACTACAGTAGAATAGGTTGATATGACAACAAGATGATACACTACAGTAGAATAGGTTGATATGACAACAAGATGATACACTACAGAATAGGTTGATATGACAACAAGATGATACACTACAGTAGAATAGGTTGAAATGACAACAAGATGATACACTACAGAGTAGGTTGATATGACAACAAGATGATACACTACAGAGTAGGTTGATATGACAACAAGATGATACACTACAGTAGAATAGGTTGATATGACAACAAGATGATACACTACAGAGTAGGTTGATATGACAACAAGATGATACACTACAGTAGAATAGGTTGATATGACAACAAGATGATACACTACAGAGTAGGTTGATATGACAACAAGATGATACACTACAGTAGAATAGGTTGATATGACAACAAGATGATACACTACAGTAGAATAGGTTGATATGACAACAAGATGATACACTACAGTAGAATAGGTTGATATGATGACAAGATACACTACAGAGTAGGTTGATATGACAACAAGATGATACACTACAGAGTAGGTTGATATGACAACAAGATGATACACTACAGAATAGGTTGATATGACAACAAGATGATACACTACAGTAGAATAGGTTGATATGACAACAAGATGATACACTACAGTAGAATAGGTTGATATGACAACAAGATACACTACAGAGTAGGTTGATATGACAACAAAATGATACACTACAGAGTAGGTTGATATGACAACAAGATGATACACTACAGAATAGGTTGATATGACAACAAGATGATACACTACAGTAGAATAGGTTGATATGACAAGATGATACACTACAGTAGAATAGGTTGATATGACAACAAGATACACTACAGAGTAGGTTGATATGACAACAAGATGATACACTACAGTAGAATAGGTTGATATGACAACAAGATGATACACTACAGTAGAATAGGTTGATATGACAACAAGATGATACACTACAGAATAGGTTGATATGACAACAAGATACACTACAGAGTAGGTTGATATGACAACAAAATGATACACTACAGAGTAGGTTGATATGACAACAAAATGATACACTACAGAGTAGGTTGATATGACAACAAGATGATACACTACAGAATAGGTTGATATGACAACAAGATGATACACTACAGAGTAGGTTGATATGACAACAAGATGATACACTACAGAATAGGGTTGAAATGACAACAAGATGATACACTACAGTAGAATAGGTTGAAATGACAACAAGATGATACACTACAGTAGAATAGGTTGATATGACAGCAGGATGATACACTACAGTAGAATAGGAAAATTAGGTTGATATGACAAGATGATACAGTATAGTATTAGTAGAATAGGTTGATATGACAAGAAGATGATACACTACAGAATAGGTTGATTTGACAACAAGATGATACAATAAAGTAGAATAGGCCTGCTTATTTATGACTTCAGTATCAAGAAATCAGGTGTACCCAGTCGCTGTGGTGTAGTGGTTAATGCAACAGATTACTTACTGGAAGGTTGTGGGTTCGAATCCCCATCAGCCCCTTCAAAACTATATCATTGTGGGATTTTGCAGCTCTAACTGGCTCCTACCCAGAGTTGGGCGTGCTATGGGCACATTGGGAAGACTGGCACTACACAGTCGAGTCTCATCCACTTGACGGATGCGTCATTGAGGGTGTTGCTCAAATCTTCTGTCCAGCACCACAGGTGTCTGTATCTCTCGGGCCTGGTTGACACCATGATATATTATGATAGTTAGCTGTGGAGTACAGCCCTGTCACACAGTCTCAATCCTAGATCGAAGTCCATAGCATCATGATTATCATCCTCATCAACATCATCATCATTGCATTGTAAAAAAGTGTGCCAGCTTCTGTGGCCATTAAGGTGGCGTAGAAAATGGGACAGGAAAAAAAGGTGAGCACAAAGGTAACCTCATTGAGTGCGATGACCCCCCCCCCCCCATCCCCCCCCCAAAAGTGTGTATCCAATAGAGTGGTGTCATACATGCATCACACCCCCCAACAAATCAGAACATAACTGCAAATGTCACATATCTGTCACAACTGAATACCGAAAAAGTTCTAATCCCTTCAAAACTATATCATTGTGGGATTTTTCGGCTCTGACCGGCTCCTTTCCAGAGTTGGGCGTGCTGTGGGCTCATTGGGAAGACTGGGACCACACAGTCAAGTCTTACTGACTTCACAAATGCGTCATTGAGGATTTGCTCAAATCTGGTGCATATGTGAAATTCATGTGCTTTGTCATAGATGTACGTTAAGGTACTATGGTTCATGTTTATTATCATATATTATAATATTGAGTTATCTACTGTTGTTTCAGCCCAAACAGCAATGTGCGTAGGACTGATGCTACTAGCAGTATCGCTGATGGTTGAGACGCTGGTGATGGCTGAAGGGTCCAAACTGGGCACGTACTGTACGGCTGGTGTGGCTTGTAGTGGGTTTGGTGTTCCCATCACGTGCTTTTTCGGCAAAAACATTTCAGCGTCTCAGAACAGTTTCATGATAATCAAGTATTCTTCAGAAGACTTCTCTGGTCGAGGTATGTACCTTTGTTGGATAAAGTGGAGGGTAAATGTTGCAGGGACGATGAGAGGGAGATTTCAGATTTCAGATGATTTATTCAATAAAGGCCATGGCCCCTCATGAAGGGGTGAAATAAACATACATCATTTAAATATACACTGTTTTATCATGAATATTATACAGAGCATAGAAAACTGAAACATTCAATCAATTTGCACAAGGGCTCCTGAGTTTAAAGGCTTTATACAAATAAATGGCAAGCTGTTTAACATGATCTTCCCTGGCAGATGCCATAAGCAAGCTCAGTCTAAATAGTGAAGGCTGTTTATAATATTTTCTGGGGATCAGTTTATCTCTATGACTGCTTAGTACTGGACAACAAAACACGACATGAATTTCATTTTCTCTTGCTTTTCTACATAATGGACATATAAGATCACGATTATCATGTTGTCTGTAACGAAGATTATGTTCATAGATCTCAGACACCCCTAATCGAAATCTTGTCATAATGTATCTTAGATGCTTATCCATTTTAATCGATAAATAAGTGGGAATACAGTGTGATGGATTAAATTGTCTATAAAACTCAAATCTATTACTGTTTTGAACATGAGCACTCCAATCCTGCCATCTACAATCAATCAGTCTATTACGAAATGTACGAAGAAAAAGGTTTATATCTCCTACACTCTGATTCATCCACACATAACCATATCCCAGTTCAAGCAGCTTAATTCTCACCCTTGACACCCAGTTTGTTTTCCCTCTAGCATCCAAGTCGAACAACATATTATATGCTTTCCTTGGCAGTCTCTTCTCTGACATCTGTGTTAATTTTAACCAATAACAAATACATCTGACAATAGAATTAAGATAAATTGGATATCTGTTTGTTTCCCCGTAAATCAAATCATTAGGAGTTTGCATTGACACACCAAGAAATTTTTTCATGGCAAACAGATGAACTTTTTCACAGTGTATTGCAGAGCTCTCAAGACCCCATATTTCAGCTCCATACTGTGTAATAGGTTGAACTTGCGAATCAAATAATTTCATGGAGGGAGAGAGAGAGAGAGAGCGTTTGTTTGCTTTTCTACCCCATCCCCTTGAGCTTTTGGGGCCACAGAGTTCATTGTATCGTACCATGATGTCAGCTGTTGGAGGGACAATTCTGTTTAGCGCTCAGAGAAAAGAAACTACCAGACAGGCGACTGGGCGCTTGAAATGTCAGGATCATGTACCCTGTCATGTCAGATGACAGCAGGCAAATGGCAGTCGTCAACTCTGAGCTGAGGAAGATGGACATTGACATAGGAACTGTGGAAGATGGTCATTGACATAGGAACTGTGGAAGATGGACATTGACATAGGAACTGTGGAAGATGGACATTGGCATAGGAACTGAGGAAGATGGACATTGACATAGGAACTGAGGAAGATGGACATTGACATAGGAACTGTGGAAGATGGACATTGACATAGGAACTGAGGAAGATGGACATTGACATAGGAACTGTGGAAGATGGACATTGACATAGGAACTGTGGAAGATGGACATTGACATAGGAACTGTGGAAGATGGACATTGACATAGGAACTGAGGAAGATGGACATTGGCATAGGAACTGTGGAAGATGGACATTGACATAGGAACTGTGGAAGATGGTCATTGACATAGGAACTGTGGAAGATGGACATTGACATGGCATATTGCAAGAGACCAGAACTTGTTGCAGACATCATGCCCCAGACTGAAGGTTTATATCTTCTTCTGGCAGGACAGACAGGAGGAACCTTGCCTGTGTGATGTTGGCCTTGTGGTCAAGAGCAGCCTGCTACCATGGTGATTCCTTCCAACAGTGGTTCACAATACATCTTTTCCCACAGCTTTTCAACATCGTTCTATGTTCTATGAAGATCTTGATGATCATCAAGATTCCAGAATTTGAACACATCAGAAATAGCCAGCAGAATCAGCCAAGCCAAAACAGCATTCATGAAGATGAAAAACATTCTTACCAACAAATGCCTATCAATTAACATCAGGAAGAGAGTTCTTGAATGTTATACAGAACTGATAATGTTACAGGCCATTTTATGAGGAAAGGGGAATTAGAACACCTGGTCACAACAGGAAAGGTGGAGGGAAAGAGCACCAGGGAGAAAATATTGGATGGACTTGCAGGGTGGCTGAGGTCAGAGAGGGCGGAAGATGTGCTTGCGGCGACAAGGGATAGATGCTTATGGAGGACCATGATCGCCAGTGCCATGTGGCAGGGCACATGATGATGATGATGATGATGATGATGATGGGCAAAGTTAACATCCTGAATGTCTTTGCTCTGGAAACAAAAGATCTGTTCTATGAAGATCTTGATGATCATCAGGAGTCCAGAATTTCAGCACATCAGATCATTCTGCTGGGTGATTTCAGTGTCAGAGTCTGAGGCCCGACTGTCTCAGACACTTCGGTCTTGGCAAGATGGACAACAATGGCTTGGGACTCCTGGAGCTATGCTTCTACTTCAAGTCCTAGCCTGAAAGAAATTCTCCCAACTGCTGAAGGAAACTGTAAGAGACAGTGTTATATATGTTACGCACGGGTCACACATCCTACACTCATTCGTACCTTTGAAAAAAAGAAGAAGCACCATGGTGTATACCATGTGACGAGCCGTTGAGCATCAGACACTTCCTCCTTGATTGCTGGGACTTGTACGATGTGAGACAAAAGCACTACACGTCAGACTCCTTAAAGAACCTCTTCTGAGACGTCCCTCCTGATGCAATTTTCCAGTTTTTACAAGAGCTCAGTAGATTTCAACAGATAGATTTTACAGCTGTTTCTCTTTAATTACATTTTAGACTTGCAAGGTTAACGATCAGCATGGTTTTCAACTGTTGTCTTTTAACAGGTTGTTTTTGACATGGTGGTAGCCCTGATATGGCTCTAGTAGTCGGCTGGGCTATAAGCAATATGAACTGATCTGAATCTACCTCAAGCTGTGCATCACCAGCGTGTTCTTCGAAACAAAGCCTTGCTGCATCCAAGAGGTCCGGACATTGGCATCAGCTGGACGTGATCATCATCAGAAGAGCTGCCCGTTACAGTGTACTTCTCATACAGAGCTTCCACAGTGCTGACCATTCCATGTTGTGTTGCAAGGTCCAACTGAACTCCAAGAGGATCCACCACATCAAGCAGAAAGGACACCCATGCATTAACAACACTTTTTGTTGTTTTATTTATTGATTTTTTTTTCAGGATCATCGCACTCAGGGAGTTTACGTTTGTGCTCACCTTTTTTTTCATCCCATTTTCTGCGCCACATTAGTGGCCGCAGAAGCTGGCACAGTTTTTACAACGCAAGGCCATTGACTTAGACGCTCATGGCAAGGCACCAAGCAAAAGACGTCATCCCTGCTGAAGTGATCCAGTGTGGGAAACCATTATTCCTGAACCATCTTTAGGAACTACTCTGCCAGTGCTGGAAGGAAGGATCAGTTCTCCAAGATATGATGCAAGATGCAAACATTGTATGACAATAAGGGAGACCGCAGTGACATAATAAGCGCAGATGCGTACCATACTCATCATCATCAGTAATTCCCTTGCCCTTGTGGTTCTGAAGAGGCTGCAGACACTAGCAGATCACATCATTCCCCAGTCTCAGTGCGGCCTTAGGGCAGAGAGATCCACCATCACATGACATGATCTTTGCACTCTGCTAAAGGCTGGGTCTTTTTGCCCAGCAGGTTTCTCCATTGCTGTTCTTTTGATGAGACGCACAACCATTGAAACTTGTGTTGAGGCTGAATACGCAGACACCCTCATGGTTTTCCCATCAGTGTGTTATTTTAGCAGCCTCTTCAAGTCTTGGATAGATCTCAGATCTCCTTTTGTGGGGGAGCTTTCCATAAGGGTATGTTTGACTACAGGACCAGTCGCCGTTGTGTAGTGGTTAGCGCAACGGACTACCGACTTAAAGGCTGTAGGTTCGAATCCCCATCAGTCCCTTCAAAAATAATTGTGGGATTTTTCGGCTCTAACCGGCTCTTACCCAGAGTTGGGCATGCTATGGGAGCATTGGGAAGACTGGAACCACACAGTCGAGTCTCATCCACTTTTTTTTTTGGTCCCATTTTCTATGCCACTTTAATGGCCACAGAAGCTGAAACAGTTTTTATTATGAGATGATGATGATGTTGATGTGGATGATAATCATGATGCTATGGAGTTCCATCTAGGATTGAGACTGCGTAACAGGGTTGTACTCTACGCTTACTATCATAATATATCCTGGCGTCAACCAGGCCCGAGAGATACAGACACCTGTGGTGTTGGTCAGAAGATTTGAGCAACACCCTCAATGACGCATCCGCGAAGTGAATGAGACCCGACTGTGTGGTTCCAGTCTTCCCAATGAGCCCATAGCACGCCCAACTCTGGGTAGGAGCCGGTTAGAGCCGAAAAAACCCACAATGATTTTTGACAGTACTGATGGGGATTCGAACCCACAACCTTCCATTCGGTAGTCCGTTGTGTTAACAATTACACCACGGCACCTGGTATGAGTCTCATCCACTTGACGGATACATCATTGAAGGTGTTGCTCAAATCTTCTGACCACCACCGCAGGTGTCTGTACATCATCAATGGCGAGATACACAGTGACAGTTTGAATCTCTCCGCATTCCTTGATTAAGCTAACACTGTTTCACAAGCTTTCCGATCCTTTCTCCCAGTACTCAAAAGCTACAGCCACTGGGTGAGACACTTCTTCTGGGGAAGAAATGCAAGTCATGAGAGGATCAGCAGAGCTTTCTTACCAAACGGAAGCAGCAGTTTTCTTGACTTACGATGAACGGTCAAATTTTATGACATGCGTGATCTGCAGGAGAAATCTGTCAAAGTCCAAGTAAGCTCCAGTACACTGACTGACCAGACAACCTAAACCCGATTCATGAAAATCTCACCTCACCTGTCTCACCTGTCGTCGTCACCGGGTTTGGTGTTGGCCGCTGCACATCAGATCTGGATGCCACCATCTCCCTCCAGGCTGCTCTGTCTTGACTTTTGTGGACGATTTTTTGGAATATTTAGGCCACTGATGTTGGTTATGTTCTCGATGTATGAGATTGGAGGTCTGCCTTTCTTCCTTTTTGCCTCTGTTTTTCCTTGAAAGATGATTGCCATGAGGTCCATGTTCTTATTTCGTGACACAGGGCCAACGTATTTTAGTCTTCTCTTGTTGATGTCTGCTAGTTGTTTTCTGGTGATATCAAGTTCTTTCAGGACACCATCATTAGTATTCATGAAGATGAAGATATAAAATAAACAGACTGGGACAATCTAGACTAGATTCATGAAGATGAAGACTTATGAAATAAACAGACTGTACCAGTCTGATACTGTGAGACAGTTTTTTGTTTTATTGTAATTTGTCATTCTCATATCTTCATTTCAGTTCTTTTTGGTTTTCTACCACACTGTACTCTGATTTTGATTGGAACATATAATTTGAATAAATCCAGCACTGTTGTTGTTCCCCCCCCCCCCCCCCCCCTTCTGTACTAATCAGTTAATTTTTGCCAGTAAAATCTCAGAACAGCACTTTGCAGCTGTGTGGCTGGGCTTTTTATAGTGCCTGGTCAATTTTTCAATCTGGCTGGTAAAAATTTTGAAGCACCAGCCAAAGTCTAGTAGGCAAAAAATACCGACTTTCAAGACTGATATGTATGGTATGTATGTATATTGTATGTATGTATTGTATATCTATGTATCAATCTATATGTGTATGTATAATACATACATATCTATGTATCAATCTATGTATGTATGTCTCTGTCTGTCTATCTATCTATCTATCTATCTATCTATCTGTGTGTGTGAATATGTGTCTGTTTCTCTGTGTGTGTGTACAGTTCTGATAAAAAGCATTTTCTTAAGCACTACAAATCAACCCAGACAAGCTGAAAGTGTTGAATGGGCAGTCTGCTTATTTAACCCTTTGACGATTGCACCCTGTCCACCAACTGCACAAACTTAACCCTTTGACTCCCTCACACTATTGGGCTGGTACTGTATGGTGGATAGGGTGAGGGAGTCAAAGGGTTAAGTTTTTGCTTAGGTAGCAGGGTTGACAGTGCCGGATGCTGGTGGACAGAGTGCGGGAGTCTAAGGGTTGGTCACTCATGTAAACATTGTTGGGATGTTGGCTGTGCTTAACAGACAACGTGGTGAAATGCGTCTGGGCGAAACCACAAGCTGATATGCGACCTGCACGACGGTTATACGTTTGATTACCGTGCCTCTGACCAAGCCACCATTCACATCTCACAAGTTACAGTGGCGTTTGCGGGGCAGTATTACTGTCATGTGATGCCCCCTGATGACGATGCTCCGTCACCTAGGCCGTGTAAACTCTCTGTTCAGGAGTACAAAGGTGAGCTCTTGAAAGGCAGTGTTGTATAGTGTGTGATTCAGTCTACGAGTGGACGTGATGACATTTTTTATCAGCTTGAGTACGTTCGAATTCCAAGTCATATCAGGGGATTGTATGACATTGTTGTTTTATTGGGCTTCTTGGAAGCTCTGTGTGTGTTTGTGTGTTTGAAGCCGTGTGTGTGGCTTTGTGATTTTTCTGATGCATGTGTGCACATTGTTTAGCCCACATTGTTACAAGAAAACTTGGTCATTGTGAATAATATTACAGGAAATGTGGTCATTGTGAATAATGTTACAGGAAAACTTGTCATTGTGAATAATGTTACAGGAAAACGTGGTCATTGTGAATAATGTTACCGGAAAATTTGGTCATTGTGAGTAATTTTACAGGAAAAACGTCACTGTGAATAGTGTTAAAGAAAAGTTGGTCATTGTTAGTAATGTTACAGGAAAACTTGTCATTGTGAATAATGTTACAGGAAATGTTGATCATGGTGAATAAGGTTACAGGAAAGTTGGTCATTGTGAATTATGTTACAGGAAAACTTGGTCGTTGTGAATAGTGTTACAGGAAAGTTGGTCATTGAGAGTATATGTTACAGGAAAACTTGGTCATGTTGAATAATGTTACAGGAAAGTTGGTCATTGTGAAATTACAGAAATTGGTCTTGTGAGTAATGTTACAGGAAACATGGTCACTGTGAATAATGTTTCAGGCAAACTTGGTCATTGTGCATAATGTTACAGGAAATGTTGATCATTGTGAGTAATGTTACAAGAAAAGTTGGTCATTCTGAATAATGTTACAGGAAAACTTGGTCATTGTGAATAATGTTACAGGAAAACTTGGTCATGGTGAATAATGTTACAGGAAATGTTGATCATTGTGAATAGTTCAGGAAAGTTGTCATTGTGAATAAGTTACAGAAAGTTGGTCATTGTGAATTATGTTACAGGAAAATTGGTCATTGTGAATAATGTTACAGGAAAACTTGGTGATTGTGAATAATGTTACAGGAAACTTGGTCATTGTGAGTAAGTTACAGAAATTGTACTGTGAATAATGTTACAGGAAATTGGTCATTGTGAATAATGTTACAGGAAAACTTGTCATTGTGAATAATGTTACAGGAAAACTGGTCATGTGAGTAATGTTACAGGAAATATGTCACTGTGAATAATGTTTCAGGAACTTGTCATTGTGAATAATGTACAGGAAACTTGGTCACTGTGAATAATGTTCAGGAAAACTTGGTCATGTGAATAATGTTACAGGAACATGGTCACTGTGAATAAGTTTCAGGAACTGGTCATTGTGAATAATGTTACAGGAAAACTTGGTCACTGTGAATAATGTTACAGGAAAACGTGGTCATTGTGAATACTGTTACAGGAAAATTTGGTCATTGTGAATAATGTTTCAGGAAAATGTGGTCATTGTGAGTAATGTTAGAGGAAACTTGGTCATTGTGAATAATGTTACAGGAAAACGTGGTCATTGTGAGCATTGTTAAAAGAAAATTTTGTCATTGTGAATAATGTTACAGGAAAACGTCATTGTGAATAATGTTACCGGAAAATTTTGTCATTGTGATTAATGTTAGGAAAATGTCATTGTGAATAATGTTACTGGAAAATTTGGTCATTGTGAGTAATTTTACAGGAAAAACATGGTCACTGTGAATAGTGTTACAGGAAATGTTGGTCATTGTGAATAATGTTACAGGAAATGTTGGTCATTGTGAATAATGTTACAGGAAGACTTGGTCATGGTGAATAATGTTACAGGAAATATTGATCATTGTGAATAAAGTTACAGGAAAGTTGGTCATTGTGAATAAGGTTACAGGAAAGTTGGTCATTGTGAATAAGGTTACAGAAAAGTTGGTCATTGTGAATAATGTTAAGGAAAAGTTGGTCATTGTGAATAGTGTTACAGGAAAACTTGGCCATTGTGAGTAATGTTACAGGAAATGTAGTCACTGTGAATAATGTTACAGGAAAACTTGGTCATTGTGAATAATGTCAATGGAAAACTTGGTCACTGTGAATAATGTTACAGGGAAACTTGGTCATTGTGAATAATGTTACAGGAAAACTTGGTCATTGTGAATAATGTTACAGGAAAACTTGGTCATTGTGAATAATGTTACAGGAAAACATGGTCATTGTGAGTAATATTACAGGAAACGTATCACTGTGAATAATGTTTCAGGCAAACTTGGTCATTGTGAATAATCTTGCAGGAATATTTGGTCAACATAACTATAGTAATGGTACAGGAAAACTTGGTCATTGTGAACAGTGTTACAGGGAAACTTGATCATTGTGAATGATGTTACAAGAAAACGTGGTCATTGTGAGTAATGTTACAGGAAAAGTTGTTTATTGTGAATAATGTTACAGGAATATTTGGTCAACATGACTAGTGTTATTGGGAAATTTGGACAGCGTGCATACATTATTGGGAAACGTTGGTCATGTGCATAAATTTCTTGACTGTTTGCTTGAATGGTATCGTTAAAGTATGTGCATATGTATGTGTGTGTGTGTGTATGCATGTGTGTGTGTTGTGTGTGTGTGTGTGTCTGTGTTTGTGTGTTGTGTGTGTGTGTGTGTGTGTGTGTTGTGTTATAGATACCACAGTTTCGAGCTCTACGAAAGTTTTGATTTCTACAACTGGATACACAGTTGACACAGAGACATGTGAGTACTGTGTCATGTCTACATAGTGTGTTTGATCTTGAAAAACTGCTGAGATGTCTGTTTTTCAGGATACAGTTTGCTCATAGATGTCTTTGATGGAATCATTCCAGGTCTCACACATTACAGCAGGGCACTCAAGACAAATGCTATGTACGCAACAATGTTTGTGGTGATCCTAATATATGCCATGGTCTGGTCCCAATCTCTTCGTCAGCTTTTCAAACTCCCCCTGTGAGGGTATGCCGGGGACTCTTTCGGTATAAATAGTATCCCCACCTTCTCGAAGTTCTGTGCTAGAAATTTCCTCTTTTCTGTCACTCTCTTTGTTTCTGCTTTATTCCTTTACTTTCTGTCATTTCTTCCTATCATTTTCTGCCTTGCTGGTCCATTCACCTGCATGTGTTCAATAAAGTCTTACATATTTTCTCGTAGGATTGATAATTGGGTGCTTGTATTAACTCTTTGACGACGGGCTACTTTGATTGAAGTAACAGCTGAGCTATCACTGAGGATGGGCTACTTCGATCATAGTAATAGATGGTCTAGCGTATATAACGCCCTCTACTTTTGTTATGCTCATGATTTAGTAGTTGGCAGTTGCTTCCCTTGTGGAGGGAACTTCTGTTGAACGCTTCAGCTATGTTTTGCCGGTTTCTTTGTGTAAAATCTATGGAAAATGGCTCAAAGGCAACAGTTCTCAGTGATTTCACTGTGGCAGCCCTAGGCCAGCAGGAGAGCTCAGCTGTGGCAAGTGCAGTCACAATAGAGTTAAGTGCATTTTTGGCTGTAGGGAAGTGACATATGGGGAAGCAATTTTAGGAACTTAGGTCCGTTTTTCTACATGTTTTAGTGTCCTTGTGTTTAAATCTGTATTCAGATGTGTTTTTTTTTAAATCCCCTGTGTGATGAATTGGACGGAATGATCAGTGCCAGGGGCATGCCCTTAGATTATGTGCACAATTGCATTGATATGTGTACTCAATTTTCTTTTCTTTTTACCTGTTGAAATGCTGTGTGTATTGAAACTGTTGTAGCCGTGATATGGCTCTATGCAGTCGGCTGGGCTTTAAACAACAATAACAGTAACAGTAACAGTTTTTCAAGGGCAAAGCTTGTAGTCTTGGAGATGTGCAGCGCCACCTCAGCTGCTGATCTAGAGATCTGTTGCTGCTCACTGTACTGCCCAGGCAGCAGAATTTAAATGTCTACAGTCTTGGTCTCCTGTTGTTGATGTCAGTTCAAGGTGATTAGTACCAGACACCTGAGATGGTGATGGCAGAAATGTAGCCTCTGTTCAGTTAGGCTAATTGTAAGGCTGAAGCATTTGCAGACTGCAGCAAGTTGATTAGTAGAGGAGTTATTGTTACGGTTGTTTAAAGCCCAGCCGACTGTAGAGCCATATCAGGGCTATAACTGCTTCAAAACATACAAAACTTCAAAAGGGGGAGGGGGGGGGGGGGATTTAGTACACATATCAGTGCATTCACATACATAATCTAAGGACATGCCCTTGGTGTTGACCACTCCATCCAATTTATCACACAGGGGATTAAAAAAAAACGAATACAAATTAAAGCATACCTAAGGACACCAAAACATCTAATAAGACAGGCATTAATTATCTAAAATTGCTTCTGCATATTTCACCTCCCTAGAGCCAAAAATGCACTTAATATATGTATCCAGTTATCAATCCTAAGAAAAAGTAAGATTTTATCAAACACATACAGGTGAATGGACCAGCAAGGCAGAAAATGATAGAAAGAAATGACAGAAAGCAGAGGAACAAGACAGAAACAAAAAGAGTGACAGAAAAGAGGAAATTCGTTGCACAGATTTTTCAAAAGGTTGGGATACTATTTATCCTGAAAGAGCCCCCCAGCATCCCCACGAGTAAGAGGGGTGAGCAGAGGTGTAAGTTGACTTGTGTGAATGTGGGGGAGGTGGTGTGTGTGCTTAGGGGGGTGGCAGTTCATTTAGTGAGATGTGAGAGAGAGTTTTGACCATAGGATTGCTGGGACATTTGGGGAGGAAATGGGGTTTGATGTACTATGCAGTCCAGAGATGGATTCTGAGATGCGCTTGTGTAATATGTCGGTGAGATCTGTTTATGTAAGTAGACCCAACAACCTTCATCTATGTATACCAGATTTTTAGTGGAAGTTACACAAAGTTACACCTATAAAAGGATAACCTGTAAAAGGATAACCTGAGAAAAATTTTAAGTGACTGCAGGTGAGAGGAGAAATTGATATAAAAAGGAAATGTACTTGTGTTAGGACTAGGCCACTGTTTACACAAATGCAAAGACAAATCAGACACCTGCAGGGTTTGACCTTAATGTTTAAATTTGTATTCAGGTGGGTTTTTTTTTATCCCCTGGTGATAAATTGCATGGGTGGTCAGTGCCAGGAACATGTTCTCAGATTATGAGCACAAATGCTTTGATATTGTATCTGATTTTCTTTTCCAGGTGTTTTTGTTTCTCCGTTGAGAT
Source organism: Monoplex corrugatus (assembly GCA_030674185.1). Taxonomy (NCBI): domain Eukaryota; kingdom Metazoa; phylum Mollusca; class Gastropoda; order Littorinimorpha; family Ranellidae; genus Monoplex; species Monoplex corrugatus. The sequence continues at coordinate 19,790,149 of JAPXFY010000034.1, forward strand.
ATGGTGTACTTGTTGAAATGGTTATAGCCTTGTTTTCTGTCCATGTATTGATATGTGTACTTAATTTTTTCCTTTTTTTCCCCTGTTGAAGTATGCAGTAGCCCTGATGTGGCTCTACGCAGTCAGCTGGGCTTTAAACAAAAAATAACAATAACAATTCACTGCATTCAGTTAGCTCCATCTGCCAGCAATTATCTTAGAGATTTCCTGAGCATGCACAAAACCTATGTGCTGGCAAGGTCTTGCATAGGAGAAAGGGGAGAAGGGACCTGTCAAACACTAAGCTGGCACCAACAGAACGATGGAAACATAAAAATGGGCAGCGAACAGGCCAGTTTTTAATGTTGCGGGCTGGCATTGAACTCAGGATATTAACAAGATAACAAGATTTTATTTTAGCCCAGTGCACAGACACAAGGAAAATGTTTTGGCTATACATACAATCACACTCGCCTCACAACAATAATAAGATTCAACATCGGAAAAGACATATTCGACAGTCATCCACGGAATCGAACACCACACGCACACGCACACACACACACACACACACACACACACACACACACACACACACACACACACACACACGCCCATGGGACTTAAACCACATAAGGTAAAAATTATTCTCTTACTTTCCTTCCCCTCCTCACATGCACAGGACTAAAATCCAAAGACAGGTAAAAAAGCTGTGATGTATAACAAAATATTTTGTAAGACTAAAGAGTATATTCTATCGCGAGTTGAGAAAAACCATCACTATAATCCAAGCCTGGAGAATTAAAACAGTTTTCAGTTAACAGTAATAACGAACAGATAAAAGACATAAAGTTCTCTCTAATAACTATCACCGAATTTACGTAAGCCTTCCTTCGAGTATGCAGACTGAAAATTAGAATTCAAAGCTGTTATAAATTTGGTTAAGAATAAGTTCATCACAGGGTAAGAGAAAAATTTGTAAACTAAGACACAGATGTGGAATGCAAATCATTAACACATAAGTAAAAACAAGAAGATGTAATGATGTAAGTCTAGCAGATACACACAACAAAAAGATGTCTACAGGGAAACGGGGTGACAGGCAGCCTTTACATAAAAACTATCTTTAAAGTGACATGTTCTGGCTTTGATAGAATGCGTGCTTTCCTGAAGGAAGTGGAGTGAACAGACTGTTCGCTGGGTGATCTTTGTCAGCTATGATGGATTTAACCTTCTTCTTAGTCCTGTTTTGGTAGATGGAATCGATGGAAGGAAGATTAATGCCGATGATCTTGGAGGCAGTGCCGACAATTCAGTTTAAGCCATTTTTCTCAGTCGTTGTACAGTTACCATTACTAGATTGTGATAGAGAAAATTATAACACTTTCTATCACTGCTCGGAAAAACTGAATCAAGATAGACTGGCTTACCCCAAACTTTTTAAGCTGATGAAGAAAATAGAGGCGCTGCTGTGATTTTTTAATGATTAGTTTGTGTTTTCCTCACACTTTAATGAATTCGAAATTTGTTATTCCCAAAAGTTTAAACGTGTCTACTACTTCTACCGTGTCTCCCTTGATCACTAGGGGAGATAATGTTGCCTTTTTTCTTCTATTGCCTATAATCATTTCCTTTGTTTTCAGAATATTTCACTCTAAGTTGTTGTCACACCAGCAAACTAATCTGTCTATCTCACTTAAATAGTGAGACTCATTGTTATTTTTGATGAGCCCTTCAACTGTTGTGTCATCAGAGAACTTAAAAAACATCACAGAATCATGAGTAGAGACACAATCATTTGTAAACAAAGTGAATAAGAGCGGTGACAGGACACAACCTTGAGGCGCTCCAGTGTTCAGTGTCAGGGGACTAGAACTCAGACCACCGATTTTGACTACTTGTTTTCTATTTAGGAGGAAATCTAAAACCCATTTACATATTTGAGGATTAATTTTGAGCTCTAGAAGTTTGCTATAGAATTTTGCTGGGACAATTGTATTAAAGGCAGAGCGGAAATCTACTAAAAGTAGCTACTCCAAACAGATTTTGAGATTTACCTATAGATTTTTTAAACTATTACCAATAAACAGATCTTTTTTATTGTGATTCTAATGATACCAACAGCATGTCTGTATCTCAATTAGGAAAAAAGTTGCGAATTTTTAAAGATTTAATTTTCACGCGCATTTCTGCGCCAAAGCGCAAATCAACAAAATTATCATTTTCAGCAGGCTATACAACAGAACTGATGTGTATTTTCTGATCAGTTTTGCATTTTTCTTGACATTCCTGATGCATAGATGATGTTTGATTTTTTTCAGGTAGTTCTTATACAGGGAAAGTGATAAAATTTGCTATCAAAAACCAAAAAATATCACTTTATCAGGGTTTTTGCCAGTGACCAACTGATACAAAGTATTTAACACGAAAGCATGCCGGAGACACATTTTCATAACTTTGCTTTCCATTGAGCTAGAAAAATGCTTTTGGTATCACTGGATTCAGCAAAAAAAGACACTCAACCAGCACACTTTCAAAACTGTAAAAATGAAAAAAAATACATATTTATTTGACATTGATTAACCCTTTGACTCCCTCACCCTACCCACTAGCATTCTGTATCGTCACCAGAGATATCAAATCAAAAACTTAACCCTTTGAATTCCTCACCCCATCCACCAGCTTCCTACAAGAAGTCAAAGGGTTAATAATTTTCTTAATACTCACAAATTGCAAAACTCAGTCACCCATCTGGATAGTGTTTTGACTTCAAGTGCCTGTCAATATCTAAAGCAGCAGATGATCAATATCACAATTACAGGTAGCATGGCTGTCATTGTTCCTATCCACAGATCATCCATGTAATGAATGTGTGTGGACTAAAAAGCCCCAAAATTTCCATTAACAGTACACATGATTCATCACAACATGGCAAGGTGACGCTGTTGTAGCCACTGCACTTTAGATGGATAAACCACAGTCTCAGGTGGACTTGCTGTAGCTTCAACTAAGTAACATTTTTGTTTTGTACTTGGGAATTCACTGAAACAGAATAAATGTGAGCAGACTAGACAACAGTTCTGGCCACTGTGCTCTGAAATAATAACTAGTCTGAGTCTTAACTGACAAAGTTTGATATACGGTAACTAGCTGAGATCTGTCACTTGTAATTAACAGGTCAGAATCCCAGGAATCAACAAGTGATACTTGGTGCATTTGCAATAACATGGATGGTTGCACATATGTCAGCCATACCGCTTGCTTTGTGGCAGTTTGCTTACTCGCAGTAGACGGATGACACTTTTGTGTATGCAGCGGTGATTTTCTCCACATCATCTGCTCGCCAGATTTGACCATCATTGCTAACTGGAAGACAATCAAAGTCCCAGTAGAAAACATCTTCAGCATGTGTGTTTTCAAAAATATCCTCCCGTGAAGGCCAGCAGAAACAGTCCGTGTGACCCCTGACCTGTTCAGGTACCGGACTGACGCCCAGATGCCATTCTCCTTTAACTCCAACACCTGTCCAATATAGAATCTTTCTACAAAATAAACAGCCATCCACTGGCCCTGCTTGGTGAACTGAAATAGGGCTGCTTCAAGTTCAGCAATGTCTTTATTCATGTCAGCAGCAGATATATCTCCTTCAGGATGAGTTGCAGTAGCAGAACAGGCAGCCACAAGACAGTCTGCAGAAGGGATAGGTCTTTCTGTGAGGAGATGGTGTTGAAGAACTAGCCTGAGATCATCCAAAAACCGTGTCAGTTTTAGACAACCTTTTTTTATTTGCTGACAACCCATGTAATCCTAGAGGCAGAATTGCAGTACTGTTTTGAATACTTCTTTCCTTCCAACTGAAGTCCTCTTAACTGCAGCAGGAGACGGTTAGTCAAGCGTACTGCTGGCAACAATGCTCAGTCAACATGTAAGGATGGCAAAGCCGAAGTCATTGCTGACTTTATCGCAGATGAGCATGTTGACATTGCTTTTATCACAGAGACATGGCTTAACCCCCTTGGTCACGAACCTATACATGCTAGCCTCACTCCGAGTGGTTACAGGCTTGTTTCTTTCCATCGCTCATCCCGAGGTGGCGGTATCGCCATCCTCTACAACGACTCACTCCATTCCCGCCTATCTTTCTCACAGTCTCTGCCTTTCTCCCATCCTTCTTTCGAGCACGTTGAAGTATCCTTCCAATCCACCCCTCACCCCATCACCTTCTCCTGTGTCTATCGACCCCCACCTAGCTCTGCCAACAAACTCACCACATCTACGTTTCTCTCTGACTTTGACCAACTGCTTGACCACTACTGCCTCTTACCTGGAAATCTCATCATTCTAGGTGACATCAATGTCCACTATGACAACACTCACCATTATGACACAAGACATATCATCAACTCTCTGTCCAATCACAATATGACTCAACACATTTCTGAATCAACCCATCAAAAAGGTCACATTCTTGACTGGATCATTTCTTGTGATCACCACAATTCCGCTACTGACAACTGCTTAGTTCTTTCTACCCGTCTAACTTCAGCCCTTCCATCTGACCACTCTGCAATTCTCTGTTCTCTTGACATTTCTCCTCCTTCCCGTACCACGCGCACAGTGACTCGACGCAATCTCAAATCTATCGACCTCTCCACATTTTCAACTGATGCCTCCCGTCTCCTTTCCGAAAAGTCACACAACCTTTTGCCGATGAATTCTATACTACTCTCTACCATCTTCTGGACACTCATGCTCCAGCCACAACCCGTCTTTTACCTGACCGCCCCCCTACCCCCTGGCTCACTCATGAGATTGCCTGTGCAAAACGTGTCCGCCGCAGAGCAGAGCGCCGCTGGCGCAAATCCAAACTCACTGTACACAGGCAACTTTTCCAAGCCTCTAAGCAAAAGTATCTACCCTCATTGCATCAGCAAAAACAAGCTATTTCCAAACCAAAATCCTGAATGCCTCTTCTTCAAAAGAACTCTTTACAACCATGAATCATCTCCTTGGCACACGAAAAGATTTACCTCTCCCAACAAAACATACAAATGAAGAACTCCCATCTGTATTCTCCAAGTATTTCACCACCAAAATACAAACTCTTCATGACAGGCTTGACAGGACACCCTGTCAACCATGCCCACCTGACCCTTCCTTCTCTGGCACACCTCTTACTACTTTTACCCCAGTCTCACAAGAAGAAATTCTCAACACAATCAGATCCATGTCGTTCAAAACCTGCGAACTGGATCCTCTTCCAGGTTCTCTCTACTCCGACTGTCTCCCTACTCTCCTCCCATTCATCACTGACATCATCAACACTTCTCTTCAAACTGGAACTGTCCCAGATTCTTTCAAGTCTACTATTGTTCACCCTCTCCTCAAGAAACACAATTTAGACCCAAATGAACTGAAAAATTACCGGCCTATCTCTAATCTCTCTTTCTTGTCAAAACTCCTTGAAAAAGTCGTCTTCAACCAGCTGAACTCTCACCTGTCTGCCAACAATCTCCTCAATCCTTTCCAGTCAGCCTACCGCCAGTGCCATAGCACTGAAACTGCCCTACTACACATTCTCAACAATCTCCTCCTTGCAACTGATACTGGCAAAGTCTCTCTCCTCACACTCCTTGATCTGTCTGCAGCCTTTGATACCATTGACCATGGTATTCTCCTTTCTAGACTTCATCATACTTTTGGCATCTCTGACATTGCTCTCTCCTGGTTCACTTCATACCTATCAAACAGAAAACAAACTGTTCTCATCAATGGCACTTACTCTCAACCTGCATACCTGACCTGTGGTGTTCCACAAGGATCTGTCCTTGGCCCTGTTCTTTTCACTCTTTACACCTCCCCCCTGTCCACCATCATCAACTCCCACTCTATAAAACACCACTTCTATGCTGATGACACCCAACTTCAAGACAATGACTCACCTGATAATATACAACGCCTGTTGACTCGCACCACTGAGTGTTACTCGGACATTAAGAACTGGATGACACACAATAGACTTCAGCTTAATGACGACAAGACAGAAGCTATCCTCATTGGCACCCGTCAGAAACTTTCTCAGCTGCCTCCTCTTTCTCTCCCATTATGTAACACATCAGTCCCAATTTCTGATTCAGCTAAAAACCTTGGTGTCTGCATTGACTCTACCCTCTCCATGAACAACTTTGTTTCTCAAACTGCCAGATCTTGCTACTATCATCTCCATCGTATAAGTCTGATCAGGAAGTATCTCTCTGTGGAAACAACTGCAAAACTCGTTCTCTCCTTCATAATGTCTCGCATTGACTATTGCAATTCACTCCTGTCCGGTCTTCCTGCCTCCACCATTCACATCCTACAGCGCATTCAAAGCAATGCTGTACGCCTTGTACTCAAAAAGAAAAAAGCTGACCACATATCTCCCCTCCTGGCACAACTTCACTGGCTCCCTGTATCAAAGCGCATACAGTACAAACTAGACACCATGTGCTACAAAAGCCTCAATAACGCAGCCCCCGATTACCTGTCAAGCCTACTTGAGATCTATGCTCCCTCACGTACCCTCCGCTCTGCCTCCGATCCTCTGACTTTTCGCTTTCCACGCACTAAGCTCAATACCTATGGTCCACGAGCCTTCTGTTTCTGGTCCACTCTCCTGGAACAAACTTCCTCTCTCTAGTCCGTCAGCAGCCTACTTTTGTCTCCTTCAAGTCCGCTCTCAAAACTCACCTTTTCTCCTCTGCATAAAATCCTAACCTCACTCAACCCCCCCCCCCCCCCTGCAGCCTGTCTTCGCTCGGAGGGGAATCACATGGTTATAATATATAATTGTATATGCTATGCTCTCTATAATTTTCCATTGCTTTTATTCTTGCTTTTATTCTTTCTCCCCATTTATAGCCATGCGTGCGTGTGTGTGCGTGCGTGCGTGTGTGTCTGTTTCAGCGCTTAGATTTGATTTTATCAAGATTTTGCGTTATATAAATATTGTAATTATTATTATTATTATGGTCTTCCCTTCCAGGCAGAAAGCTTCTCCTCAGTCAGTTGTAGGTTTCATCAGCTGAAAACAGCCACATTTCCTGTTGTTATTGTTCTCTAAGTCATGTTTCTATGTCAACCAGTTTGCAGACAAATTCAGTAATTGTCCAGTATTGTCACATCGCTAAATTTTCAGCTTACAAGTTGAATCAATAAGAGAATGTGTTCAGTTTGTTATTCATTTACTGGCAACAAATTTTGTGATTACACTTTTATTTCACAGTGCACATTCATATAATTGTAAGAAATTCTGAACAAAATGTGAGTATAGATCTAATTATATACGTAGGCCTATAGTTTTGTTTTGTTGAAGCTTAACTGATTCATCTGATGAAATTGCGACCACATTGGAAGAACTGTGAAACCGAAAGTACTGCACAAGCTCAGGTCATGTGACCAAATAAAACCCCTTCAATCCTTGAAATGAATGCTCTTTTTTACTAAATATATGAATGAAATAAGTGAAAAGTCTCTTTCTCGTAATACTTTTATCATGAAGGTGAGTTAGCACCAATAAATTTAAATAAGTCAATCATTTTTCGGACCAGCCCACAACATCAAGTTTGTGTTGTTGGCACGATTCCACACTATCTTGTTTCAGACAGCGTCGGCTCATAAAAAGTTCACAGAACAACAAAATATTCATAAAATCAAAAACAATAAAGAACTAACTTACCAACATGTGCGAACAGTTGACCTGACTGCGATACTGAAGCAGTCGGTGTCACATTTCGGTCACTACTGGTGTCTGACAATTCAGCGTGCGCGTCGGCCATGGCGGCTAACAATGTTCGCGACGAGCGGTACACTTCGGTCTTTTTGATCGCTTGCCGCTTCGCGTGGAAATGATAATGAAACAACATTTTGGACAAATATTGTAGAGGGAAGTCTGATCTACAAACTGATGTATTATGAGCGTGGGCAATCAGGTCTTTACAGTAGAAATTCTATTTTGAACATTTTATTGCTTGAATTTTTACACATTGACAGCATGGATTGTGATGAAACAGGCATGATGCTAAGGAGATGCTGAAAGTGATCTGGATGTTGACTTCGATGCTCTCCACGCCGAATCCAGTGACAGTGATTCCGAAAGTGACGAAGAAGCCGGGTCAAGCGTGGATCGTTTGCCTGACCTTCCAAACCGAAACTGGTCGCACGAGTTAGCCAACATTTCTCAGGACGAATTCAAGGAAAATATCGGCGTTTTGCACGATCTTCCTGTCGGTGCAAGTCCTTTGGAATATTTTTCATTGTTTTTTTCCGAGGAAATGTTGACGGAGTTTGCAAATCAAACGAATTTGTATGCTACCCAAATACAGCAGGAGAAGAAAAAAGCGGATCCAGAATGGCAGCCAGTGACAGTCAACGACATCAGATTGTACATTGCCATAAACATCATGATGGGCATTGTCATTCTACCATGACAAGACAACTACTGGTCCAGTGATGAGAAGCTCAACATCCCCTGTATTTCTCGACTCATGTCAAGAACGCGTTTCGAGAAAATCAGCCAGTATTTTCATGTAAATGATAGGTCGAAGTGTCAACCAAGAGGCCATCCCGAGCATGACCCTCTCTTCAAAGTGCGACCAGTGCTGGATGCTTTCAAGGCACAATGTGGACAGCTCTACAAGCCTGGGCGTGCTATCAGTATTGATGAGGCTATGATCAAGTTCAAGGGGCGGCTTCAGTTCAAACAGTTCATGAAGTCCAAGCCTACACCATGGGGGATAAAAGTCTGGTGCAGCGCAGATCCAACAACTGGCTACTTGTTGGACTTTGACGTCTACACTGGGAAGGCGCAGGTACCATTGAAAGGTGAGTATTCTTTTCTCTAAATTTTATTTTCAATAATAGCAGATAATTTCCCTTTTTTGGGGGTGGTGGGGGGGTGTTAAAGAAGAGAGGGCTGAGAGAAGTGCAAGGGTGGGGAGGGGGGGGGGGGCGGCACAAATGCCAACATTTTTTTCAGAAAAGGATGGGCTGCAGATTTTTGTTTTCATTTTTATATCTAACCCTACATGGATTACTTGATAATCATTATATGGGCTTGACTGTGGGCCAAGTGTTAACAAAAAAAAACCAAAAAAAAACCAGGACTGTTCTCTGTTCACACAATTATTTGCTCAATAACAGATTCTTTTCCCTTTCAGTCTACACACATGCCCCACACACACACACACACACACACACACACACATTGACAGGGTCTGACTTAGTGTATTTAGTGTATATTTTTTATTGCAGGTGGTCTAGGACATCACGTGGTGATGACAGTGGGGAAAAACTATCTGGGGAAGGGGTATCACTTCTACCACGACAATTTTTTCACGTCTGTCGCCCTGGTTGACGAGCTTCTGGCCCAGAAAACTCGTTCTTGTGGCACCATCCGCACGAACCGAAAAGGCTGGCCTGACGAGTTGAAGGTCAAGTCCGGGAGGGGGAAGAAGATGAAGAGAGGGGAGGTGAAGTTCCTTCAACAGGGGCAGAAAGTAGCTACACTCTGGCAAGACAAGCATACCGGTACCATTGCTGTCCTGTCGACCAATGCTGATCCAGTGATGGGAAAAACCCTCATCAGACTGGCAAAGGTGAGTAAGCCCTTTAGTCTCTTTTTATCACTATTATAATTACAGGTTACCTGGTACATGGATGGAAAGTCAGAGAGCCGCCACCTATCTGTGGTAATGTGGGTAAGTAGTTACTTTCTTTTAATTGCAAGCATATGTTTTTACTTTGCATGTTTTTTTTTTTCTTTTAAAATATCAAAGGAACATTATTTTATTATTTGTTTTTAATAATCTAATACAAAAGACTCAAAATCAGTGTGCTTTGATTTCAGGCAAACGTGAAGATGTTCCTGTGCCGCAGTCCATCATCACCTACAACCAAACATGGGTGGTGTGGACCTGCATGACCAACACCGGGCGTACTACCCTGTGGGTCGATCTTGCAGAAAGTGGTGGAGGTATTTGTTCTGGTTTTTTGTCCAGAGCAGTCTAATAAACTCTTTCATCATTTTCTGTAAGACCAACTCTCCCAGGCCCAGGTCCAGACGGCACCAGGATCCACTCTACTTCAGGCTTGCCGTCTTCGAGGGGCTTGTGTGCGGCAGTGTGGTCACCAGGCGGCAGGTAGCCTCGTTGCAGCCTAGTGTGATGGGGCGCGCTGTCACTGACATGGATGGACACCCACTGGTTCGCTTCCAAAGGACGGAAGAAAGTCTGTGTGCAATGTTCAAAGATGGGACGTCGTCAGGCAAGTGGCCACAGCAAGGAAACAGTTATGGGGTGCCCCACCTGCAAGGTACACCTGTGCAAGGGACACTTTTGCACAGTTCCATGCTGAACTCCAGCTGTAGACACTTACTGATCCCCAGCATCATCTGCAGGCTGTTTTGAACTGTTTGTGGGTTGTTTTTTAACTTTGACATACCATACCTGTTTGTTTTTTTTAACGTTCATTGTTAAACTTGACGCTTTGATTTTTTTCTTGAAGAAATAACAACATGAATATAAAAACAAAATCTGTCTGTGAGTACTTTATTGTATGCAGAGTGCAGGAAAATTGATTCATTGCAGCAAAAGAAGGTAATTATATTTTTTAATCTTTTTTTAAATGTAGTAACTATCACAAATTGCAGGAGTTGTTTCCCTTGGCGTGGGATTTCAGAGACATTTTAGTGCCAGAGGGCCTGGGGGTATAAGGGTTAAGCTGTATTTGTTGCTGTAAACAAATGTCGTGTATTCTAGCCAATAGCTTTTACCATTCGAAAATAAAGCATCGCTGTCATTGTCATTGTCATTCTCACTCCTATGTAGAGTCTTTTACTTGCAGTTTTTGACTAATATCTTTGTAGAACCAGGGCTTTGCATTTCCATGAATAGTTACAGTTTTTGTGGGAATGTGTTGATATTGTGATCTTATGATATTCACGTGTCAGTGTAAAGACTGATATCTCCTCATGACTGTTGATTAAAGCAGGTTAGATCATTCTCGCCTTCCGCCTGAACAATAACGGTCGTGTCCGTCTGCTGCTCTGAACAAATGTATTTTTACTTGTGTTAGCTGTTCATCTTTGTCTTGTTTGCCTCCATCATGTCAGGTCATAGTGCTTCCTCAACGGAATGCAAAGGTCTTTACAAAAACTTATATATGAGGTAATATTGTCAGTATATTCATCAAAGTTTTCACATTCATCGTTGAACACAGACCAGTCGTGTACAATCAAAGCAACTTTTGAGAGTGTCAAAAGCAGCTGCAGACCATTTTGTCACAGATTTTGTCACTGGTTTCACAGTCTTGAGTTTTTGTTTGTACGTGGGCAGATGAAGGACAGTGGTGTGGATCCGAGTTGTGAGCGTGCCACAGAGCGATAGGCGCCTGGTATTGTGCAATAACAGTGGTCCTCCCCCGTAGCGCAAGTAACCTGCTGTTTAAATTTTGGCAGGTAAGAGTTCATCTTAGTGTGATTAAAATCACCAAGTACCAGCACCAGAGAGTCAGGGTTGGAGTTTTCAACTGCTGTTACTTTATCAGCAAGCTGACTGATGGCTGACTCGGCACTGGCCTGTGGTGGAATGTAGACAGCAGTGAGCACAACACTAGCAAATTCACCTGGAGAATAAAATGGACGACATCTAATAAACAATGTTTCAAGATCAGGCGAACAAGATTTAGAAAGAATTTCCATATCAGTACACCATCTACTATTTATCATAAAACATACACCACCCCCTGTTGATTTTCCACATAATTCAGGAATCCGATCTGCCCTGAAAATACTTGGCACTTTGTATTGCTGCCAGGGATAGGATCCTTTCATTTCATGGGAGCCTAAACTAAACCCATATGGCTATCCCAATAATTGTATGAATTTAATCATAATAATATAGCTGCATCCATTCATTCATAAGACCTGACAACTCTGTCAAATCTGCTGTCATGTAAAGTACCCGACATTGCTCTTAGAGTGCTGGTGTAATTGTTAAAAATGATGGTTTTATTATGTCTGATGATAGACTGTTCCATTGACATTGCTCTTAAGAGTGCTGGTGTAATTGTTGAAATTGAAGGGTTTATTATGATGATAGACTGTTCCATTGACATTGCTCTTAGAGTGCTGCTGTAATTGTTGAAATTGAAGGGTTTATTATGATGATAGACTGTTCCATTGACATTGCTCTTAGAGTGCTGGTGTAATTGTTGAAATTGAAGGGTTTATTATGATGATTGACTGTTCCATTGACATTGCTCTTAAGAGTGCTGCTGTAATTGTTGAAATTGAAGGGTTTATTATGATGATAGACTGTTCCATTGACATTGCTCTTAGAGTGCTGGTGTAATTGTTGAAATTGAAGGGTTTATTATGATGATAGACTGTTCCATTGACATTGCTCTTAGAGTGCTGGTGGAATTGTTGAAATTGAAGGGTTTATTATGTCTGATGATAGACTGTTCCATTGACATTGCTCTTAGAGTGCTGGTGTAATTGTTGAAATTGAAGGGTTTATTATGTCTGATGATAGACTGTTCCATTGACATTGCTCTTAAAGTGCTGCTGTAATTGTTGAAATTGAAGGGTTTATTATGATGATTGACTGTTCCATTGACATTGCTCTTAGAGTGCTGGTGTAATTGTTGAAATTGAAGGGTTTATTATGATGATTGACTGTTCCATTGACATTGCTCTTAGAGTGCTGGTGTAATTGTTGAAATTGAAGGGTTTATTATGATGATAGACTGTTCCATTGATTGACATTGCTCTTAGAGTGCTGGTGTAATTGTTGAAATTGAAGGGTTTATTATGTCTGATGATAGACTGTTCCATTGACATTGCTCTTAGAGTGCTGGTGGAATTGTTGAAATTGAAGGGTTTATTATGATGATTGACTGTTCCATTGACATTGCTCTTAGAGTGCTGGTGTAATTGTTGAAATTGAAGGGTTTATTATGATGATAGACTGTTCCATTGACATTGCTCTTAGAGTGCTGCTGTAATTGTTGAAAATAAAGGGTTTATTATGATGATAGACTCATCCATTGATCCAGCAGATGAGAAGGCATAGGTCCTCTATGGCTTGGTATGAGTCTCCATGTGGGAGACAAGGCCAGACCTGTCGGCCCGTGGGGATGCTGGGGGCTCTTTCAGTATAAATGATACCCCCTCTCCTTCTAAAAATTCTGTGCTAGAAATTTCCTCTTTTCTGTCACTCTCTTTGTTTCTGCCTTGTTCCTTTGCTTTCTGTCATTTCTTCCTGTCATTTGCTGTCTTGCTGGTCCATTCGCCTGTATGTGTTCGATAAAATCTTATGTACTTTTTCTTAGGATTGGTAATTGGATTCATGTATTAAGTCAATTTTGGTTCTAGGGTGGTGAGATACGTGGAAGCAGTTTTAGGTAATGTATGCCCATTTTATGTTTTGGCATTTTTAGGTATGTTTAAATTTGTATTCAGGTATGTTTCTTAAATCCCCTGCGCGATGAATTGGCCAGAGTGGTCAAAGCCAGGGGCATGTCCTAAGTTATGTGCACAAATGCACTGGTATGTGTACTTAATGTTCTTCTCTCTTCTTTTTTCCTGTTGAAGTTTTGTATGTTTTGAAGTGGTTAAAGCCCTGATATGGCTCTATGCAGCCAGCTGGGCTTTAAACAGTAGTAACAATAACAATAACAATAGCCTGTCGGCATATGATGTTCTGCTGGTGCATGGTAAGTAAGGAGTCCTGTTCAGCCCAGAGTTCTGCTCCTTATGGTCCGGTCCCTCTTCTGTTTAGAAGTAGCCATTTTACGCTGTTTAAATGTGATTGTGGCCAGCAATGCGATGCTGTGGCTGCAGACGCTCTTTGTTGTTGGGCCTGTTTTATCTTCATCATCTTTGTCGTCGTCGTCCTCATTCTCATAATTATTGTCATCATCATTGTCGCTGTTGTCGTCATCGTCACATCCTCCTCCTCGTCATCATTGTCGTCATCGTCTTCATCATCATCGTCTTCATCATCATCATGATTACTATCATTTTTTTCCCAAAAGTTGTGAGTTACTGGCCTTGAAAGACTGCTGAGAAGCCTGTTTTTCAACAGCCGTTAAATCCAACTTTAGAAAGACTTGAAAATCTGCAGAGGTTTAGTCAGAGCTCAAAATGTCACAGAATTGAAGATGAGTGATTTAATTCACTGGAAGGTCTGGAGTATGTGAGAGAATGTTCTTGAATCGCCCTCAAACAGATGACCCAAGAGTAGTGAGGTCTTAGCCACCTCACTCCCCAGTTACCCAGTGTAGGATCATGAAACCTTTGTTATGATGATGATGATGATTTTTGTTATTATCATGATGGTGATGAGGATGATTATGTTATCATTATTGTTATTACTGTTGATAAGAAAAGTTGTTATTGATGTTGATAAAAAAAAAATGTATTGTATTGTTATTACTGTTGATAAGAAAAGTGTTGTTATTGATGTTGATAAAAAAAAGTATTGTATTGTTATTACTGTTGATAAGAAAAGTATTGTTATTACTGTTGATAAAAAAAAGTTATTACTGTTGATAAAAAAAAGTATTATTATTACTGTTGATTAAAAAAAAGCATTGTTATTACTGTTGATAAAAAAAAAAGTATTATCATTACTGTTGATAGAAAAGTGTCGTTTTTACTTTTGATAAAAAAAAGTATTATTACTGTTGATTAAAAAGTATTGTTATTACTGTTGATAAAAAAAAGTATTGTTATTACGTTGATTAAAAAGTATTGTTATTACTGTTGATAAAAAAAAGTATTGTTATTACTGTTGATAAAAAAAAGTATTGTTATTACTGTTGATAAAAAAAAGTATTGTTATTACTGTTGATAAAAAAAAGTATTATTACTGTTGATAAAAAAAAGTATTGTTATTACTGTTGATAAAAAAAAGTATTGTTATTACTGTTGATGAAAAAGTATTGTTATTACTGTTGATAAAAAAAAAAAGTATTGTAATTACTGTTGATTGATAAAAAACAAAATGTATTGTACTCATCTTCGGACTGGAACACAGTTCGCTCAAACACACAAACGAACAAAACATCCACTGGTTTTGACCTTTAAGTCTTCTACAGGATACACTTAAAAACAAACAAACAAAAAGAAATGTAAACATAAATGACAGGACACACACACTGGGTCATGTAATGAATACTCAAAGTAAGGGGGAGGACATGTGTATAGAAAAGGGGATGTAACATACTCCTTATTTTTGTAGTTATTTTTTTACCTAATTACTTACTTCGTATTCACTTACTCACTCACTTGCTTGCTTACCTACTTACTTACTTACTTACCTATCGATGATTAAGAAAATATTGGCTTCACCTAGTTGATAGATGGCTGAGCATTTGGTCATTGACTAGAGGGGGGGGGGGGGTCTGTCATGTGAGACAAGTTTATACAGAATAGCTAGTTGTGTCATTCATCTGTGCCCATTCTACAAGCTTCCCCCCTCTTTCAAGTTTCATTTTGTGTACCAAGGCCATGAGGTCCAACTATATCCTCCACCCTATCCTGTCCCACTTTAGCATTAAAATCTCCCATTATGACTGTAACTTCTTGTGATTTACATTGGACCTTGGCCATCTCTAAAACTTCGTAGAAGTTGTCGATGTCTTCCTGAGTACTTGCGGATGTTGGTGCATACACCAGTATGATGTTGATATCGAAAGGTTTGCCTCCGAATTTGACCAGTAAAACTTGTCGGACACTGCCCAGTATCCCTTAACTGCTTTTGATTTGTCTTTGTCCATTATGATGCCTACTCCTCTTTCATGTGAAGCACCTGGTTTGAACAGCCTAACAGAAGAAAATGGACTTGGATGAGTCCAGGAGATAATACCAAAAATCAAATTGACTACATCCTGATCAACAAAAGATTTAGAAATTCTTTACTGTCAGCAAAAACACTACCAGGCGTAGACTGCAACAGTGACCACAATCCGGTAGTGGGAAGGTTTAGGTTGAAATTGAGGAAAAGGAAACAGACCAAAAGCAACATCAAACTAAACATTGGACTCTTAAAGTCAGATGAAATGATACGTCAAAAATTTAATGTACATGTTCAAAACAAATTCAGTGCTCTGGAAGACATTGGTGACAGTGAGGAACAATGGACAAAGTTGAGAAGTTCTATAAATGAAGCTTGTGAAGAAATCCCTAAGGCAAATAGAAAAGCAAAAAAGAGTTTGATGACTAATGAAATTTTGGGCCTGATGGAGGAAAGGAGGAAGGCAAAGAGAAACGAGGAGATATACAGGAAGATAAACAAAGAAATCAGGTATAGGTGCAATGAAGCTAAGGAAGCTTGGCTGAACACAAAATGCAAAGAGATAGAAGAACGACACAAAATGGATCCTCAGGGTATGTACAGACGAATTGAAGAAATTGTCCACAGGAAAAATACATGCACATCAACTGGTTGCTTAAAATCGAAAGATGGCACGCTTATCATGGAAAAAGACAAAATATTAGACAGATGGGAAGAGTACATTAAAGACCTTTTTGAGGATGACAGAAACGAAGAACACATTATAAAAAAGAACTTTGAAGGACCACCCATAATGAAAGATGAAGTTAGAGCAGCACTGAAAAAGATGAAACCAGGAAAAGCCCCAGGACCAGACAACATTACTATAGAGATGATTGAAGCCCTGGAGGAATTTGGCATAGAGAAAATAACAGTCCTCCTAAATGAGATTTATGACACTGGAAAAATCCCCAAAGATATGTCAAAATCAATTTTCATTGCACTTCCAAAGAAGACAGGGGCTATAGAATGCGAACTCCATCGCACAATCAGTTTGATGAGTCATGTAACAAAAATCCTGTTAAGAATAATCATGATGAGGACAATGAATAGAATCAAAAGAGAAATAGCAGAAGAACAGTGTGGATTTGTGGAGGGGAAAGGAACTATTAATGCCATAAATATCCTAAGAACTATCATAGAGAGGTCAATTGAGATGAATAAGGATTTGTATTTATGCTTTGTTGACTATACCAAGCCTTTCGATCGGGTACGACATGATGAATTGATCAACCAACTGGAGAGACTCAATATTGATGGAAAAGATCTACGAATAATCAGGAATATGTACTGGGAACAAACCGCTGCAATGAGAATAGAAAACAATATAAGCTCTTTTAAAACATCAAAAGAGGAGTCAGACAGGGTTGTGTTTTGTCACCAGATCTGTTTTCACTATATAGCGAAAACATCATGAGAAACCTAGAAGAAGACTCTGGATTAAAGGTTGGAGGGAAAATGATAAACAACATTCGGTACGCAGATGACACCGTGCTAATTGCAGAAAATGAAAGGGACCTGCAAAACTTTGTGAATATACTAGAAACAGAAAGCAAATGGAACTAAACAGCGGAAAGACTGAAGTCATGGTGATCAGTAAAAAACATGAAATCCCCTCCTGCAAAATAACAGCAAATGGCACAACCTTGACACAGGTTAATACGTTCAAATACCTGGGAACTGTCATTTCATCAGACGGCAGATGCACATCGGAAATAGCTGGCAGAATCGGCCAAGCCAAAACAGCATTCAAGAAGATGACAAGCATTCTTACCAACAAATGCCTATCAATTAACATCAGAAAGAGAGTCCTTGAATGTTATATAGAACCAATGCTGTTGTACGGATGCGAGGCGTGGACAGTCAGCAAGCAAAGCCAGAGCAGGATCGAGGCAACCGAGATGTGGTTTCTCTGAAGAATGTTGAGAGTTCCATGGACAGCAAAAAAAACAAACGAGGCAGTCTTGATGGAGACAGACACAAGAAGATTGTTGATAAGGAAGATTAGGAAAAGACAGGCAACATTTATAGACCATTTTATGAGGAAAGGGGAATTGGAGCCCCTGGTCACAAAGGGAAAGCTGGAGGGAAAGGGAGCACCAGGTAGACCCAGAGAGAAAATATTGGATGGACTTGCAGGGTGGCTGAGGACAGAGAGGGTGGAAGATGTACTTGCCGCAACAAGGGATAGATACATATGGAGGGCCATGATCACCAACGCCATGCGGCAAGGCACTTGACGATGATGATGTTTTGTATTTATATTGATAATTTTTTAAAATCTGTTGATGTCATTTATTTATACATCGTATATCAACGGATCAGTTGGCGGAGTGTTGAGTTCACATACTAATGGTTTTGGGTTCGAACCGTGGAGTGTGCTACATTAAGTCTGGCCTTCTTACTGCCCACTTTAACATAATTGGTGTTTTGGTTTTGTCGATACAGGATTAGTTAAGTCCCACTTACCTGGGATGTTATCCCCGCCAGCCATGTTGCTTGATTTTCTTTTCTTTTTTTTTCCTGTTGAAGCATTGCTGGTGTATTGACATAGTTGTAGCCCTGATATGGTGTTATAAGCAGTCAGCTGGGCTCTAAACATTAATAACAATAACAATAATAATCTGAGGTGGCAGCTGACATAAAACTGACCAAAATCACTTGGTCTTTAGCGTAGTTTTTTCATTTCTCTATTTATATGTGTTTGTATGTGTGTGTGTGTGTGTGTGCGCGCGTGCGTGTGTGTGTGCGTGTGTGTGTGTGTTTTGGACAGTGAACAGCCCATGCCACAAATGCTCTGCTGCAGTGTTGTATGTGCTGCCAACCTTGATTATCACAGCCATTCTGACCATCATCGTCTGCTTTTTCCTCATCAATTTTGTCCTGAAAGATGCCAACAGGTGAGATGTTCAGAATACATTTTTTATTGTCTGTGATTGTCTGTATGGAAATAAAGAACACAAAGGAGATAGTGTTGAAGGAGGCAGACACAAGAAGATCATTAATAAAGAAGATTAGGAAAAGACGAGCAACATTTATGACATTTTATGAGAAAAGGGGAATTAGAACACCTGGCACACCAAAAGGCACACATGTCCGACTCGTTTTTCATCCCTTTCCAAAGGACTAGATGTTCAGTTTGATTTTTCGGTCAAGCTGAGGAGAAAAGTCGAGGCCTCTACAGGGAGCGAACCCTAGAACCTCGAGTTTAGTTACTGGCAGGCGAACATCTGAACCATTCTGCCAGTCTTCTCCCTCTCTACGGAAACATGAAAACACATAGTGGAGTGTGGTCAGCTCACTAACAGCTCGAGTTCTCCATGCTCCGCTAAACAGTCTGATTACGTCTCCAAACTTAGTTTGGAAAACAGCACTATGCAACAGTAATATAAAATAATAAACAAAATCTGGATTTCCCATTTTTTCCTCAGTTGTGTATTTCTGTCTGTCTCACACACATCTACACACAGAAGCTACATGTTATCATGATCCACATCACACCCACATTAAGGGAGATCAAAGAATCATGGATGTGTAGGTCAGTCGGATGCAATTCACATGTCTCAGCGCACAGTGACTCGACGCAATCTCAAATCTATCGACCTCTCCACATTTTCATCTGATGCCTCCCGTCTCCTTTCTGAAAAGTCACATAACCTTGCCGATGAATTCTATACTACTCTCCACCATCTTCTGGACACTCATGCTCCAGCCACAACCCGTCTTTTACCTGACCGCCCCCCTACCCCCTGGCTCACTCATGAGATTGCCTGTGCAAAACGTGCCCGCCGCAGAGCAGAGCGCCGCTGGCGCAAATCCAAACTCACTGTACACAGGCAACTTTTCCAAGCCTCTAAAACAAAAGTATCCACCCTCATTGCATCTGCAAAAACAAGCTATTTCCAAACCAAAATCCTGAATGCCTCTTCTTCAAAAGAACTCTTTACAACCATGAATCATCTCCTTGGCACACGAAAAGACTTACCTCTCCCAACAAAACATACAAATGAAGAACTCCCATCTGTATTCTCTAAGTATTTCACCACCAAAATACAAACTCTTCGTGACAGGCTTGACAGGACACCCTGTCAACCATGCCCACCTGACCCTTCCTTCTCTGGCACACCTCTCACTACTTTTACCCCAGTCTCACAAGAAGAAATTTTCAACACAATCAGATCCATGTCGTTCAAAACCTGCGAACTGGATCCTCTTCCAGGTTCTCTCTACTCCGATTGTCTCCCTACTCTCCTCCCATTCATCACTGACATCATCAACACTTCTTTTCAAACTGGAACTGTCCCAGATTCTTTCAAGTCTGCTATTGTTCACCCTCTCCTCAAGAAACACAATTTAGACCCAAATGAACTGAAAAATTACCGGCCTATCTCTAATCTCTCTTTCTTGTCAAAACTCCTTGAAAAAGTCGTCCTCAACCAGCTGAACTCTCACCTGTCTGCCAACAATCTCCTCAATCCTTTCCAGTCAGCCTACCGCCAGTGCCATAGCACTGAAACTGCCCTACTACACATTCTCAACAATCTCCTCCTTGCAACTGATACTGGCAAAGTCTCTCTCCTCACACTCCTTGATCTGTCTGCAGCTTTCGATACCATTGACCATGGTATTCTCCTTTCTAGACTTCATCATACTTTTGGCATCTCTGACATTGCTCTCTCCTTTTTCACTTCGTATTTATCAAACAGAAAACAAACTGTTCTCATCAATGGCACTTACTCTCAACCTGCATACCTGACCTGTGGTGTTCCACAAGGATCTGTCCTTGGCCCTGTTCTTTTCACTCTTTATACCTCCCCCCTGTCCACCATCATCAACTCCCATTCTATAAAACACCACTTCTATGCTGATGACACCCAACTTCAAGATAGTGACTCACCTGATAATATACAGCGCCTGTTGACTCGCACCACTGAGTGTTACTCGGACATTAAGAACTGGATGACACACAATAGACTTCAGCTTAATGACGACAAGACAGAAGCTATCCTCATTGGCACCCGTCAGAAACTTTCCCAGCTGCCTCCTCTTTCTCTCCCATTATGTAACACATCAGTCCCAATTTCTGATTCAGCTAAAAACCTTGGTGTCTGCATTGACTCTACCCTGTCTATGAACAACTTTGTTTCTCAAACTGCCAGATCTTGCTACTATCATCTCCATCGTATAAGCCTGATCAGGAAGTATCTCTCTGTCGAAACAACTGCAAAACTCGTTCTCTCCTTCATAATGTCTCGCATTGACTATTGCAATTCACTCCTGTCTGGTCTTCCTGCCTCCACCATTCACATCCTACAGCGCATTCAAAACAATGCTGTACGCCTTGTACTCAAAAAGAAAAAAGCTGACCACATATCTCCTCTCCTGGCACAACTTCACTGGCTCCCTGTATCAAAGCGCATACAGTACAAACTAGACACCATGTGCTACAAAAGCCTCAATAACGCAGCCCCCGATTACCTGTCAAGCCTATTTGAGATCTATGTTCCCTCACGTACCCTCCGCTCTGCCTCCGATCCTCTGACTTTTCGCTTTCCACGCACTAAGCTCAATACCTATGGTCCACGAGCCTTCTCTGTTTCTGGTCCACTCTCCTGGAACAAACTTCCTCTCTCAGTCCGTCAGCAACCTACTTTTGCCTCCTTCAAGTCCGCTCTCAAAACTCACCTTTTCTCCTCTGCATAAATTCCTAACCTCACTCAACCCCCCTCTGCAGCCTGTCTCCGCTCGGAGGGGAATCACTTTGTTTTAATATATAATTGTATATGATGTGCTCTCTGTGGTTTTCCATTGGTTTTATTCTTGCTTTTATTGCTTTTATTCTTTTCTCCCCATTTGTGGGCATGCATGTGTGTGTGTGTGTGTGTGTGTGTGTGTGTGTGTGTGTGTGTGTGTGTGTGTGTGTGCGTGCGTGTGTGCGTGTGTGCGTGTGTGTCTTTTCGGCGCTTGGATTTGATTTTGTCGAGATTTGCGCTATATAAATATTGTAATTATTATGTATGCATGTGCGTACGTATGTATGTATGTATGTATGTATGTATGTATACGCTTAGATTTATGTATGTATGTATGTATGCATGTATACGCTCAGCTTAGATTTATGTATGTAAGTATGTAAGCATGTATGTATGCATGTATACGCTCATATGTATGTAGGTATGTATGCATGTATACGCTCAGCGCTTAGATTTGATTTTATCAAGATTTTGCGCTATATAAATAAAATATATTATTATTATTATTATATTATGTCTCAATTGATTCAGGGACATATATTTGTTTGCTCTTTTGACTTTCTGTCTTCAAGTGTGCAATGACTGATTTATTTATTTGTTTGAGAGGTATGATTTTTTGGGTACCTCATGTTCTTTGTAAACTTGATAAAGACACCAATTTGCATGTTTTTTGTTTCACCAATTATATATGTAACCACTCCTACGATTTGTAAGAAATGTGTGATTATTATATTGTATGTATGTGTGTATATGTGGAGTGATTTCACATTTGTGGGTTTTGAGTCAACTTCCAATCTTCCAAAAAACCTTTAAAGCCAAAATACAGATCTTTGAATTTTAATAGAATGAAACACAATAAGTACAACTTACAACTATTACAAGTGACCACAATTTGTTCTCACAGGGGATAACCCCTTTTTGGAAAAAAGACTGACAAATTAAAACTAGCGGTACAAAGAGTCGACCCCAGCAGAAACACTTGAGAACCTCAGGTAGCTCTGCAACAGATTCCATACATTCATTTGGTCAGTTTTCCATTTGAAGTAAATCATATATAAGATGTGATTATGATATGTTATATGATATGATATGATATGATATATGATATGATATGAAATGATATGATATGATATATGAAATGATATGATATGATATGATATATGATATGATAAATGATATGATAAATGATATGATATATGATATGATAAATGATATGATATATGATATGATTCAGCTAAAAACCTTAGTGTCTGCATTGACTCTACCCTCTCCATGAACAACTTTGTTTCTCAAATTGCCAGATCTTGCTACTATCATCTCCATCGTATAAGCCTGATCAGGAAGTATCTCTCTGTGGAAACAACTGCAAAACTCGTTCTCTTCTTCATAATGTCTCGCATTGACTATTGCAATTCACTCCTGTCTGGTCTTCCTGCCTCCACCATTCACATCCTACAGCGCATTCAAAACAATGCTGCACGCCTTGTACTCAAAAAGAAAAAAGCTGACCACATATTTCCTCTCCTGGCACAACTTCACTGGCTCCCTGTATCAAAGCGCATACAGTACAAACTAGACACCATGTGCTACAAAAGCCTCAATAACGCAGCCCCCGATTACCTGTCAAGCCTACTTGAGATCTATGTTCCCTCACGTACCCTCCGCTCTGCCTCCGATCCTCTGACTTTTCGCTTTCCACGCACTAAGCTCAATACCTATGGTCCACGAGCCTTCTCTGTTTCTGGTCCACTCTCCTGGAACAAACTTCCTCTCTCAGTCCGTCAGCAACCTACTTTTGTCTCCTTCAAGTCCGCTCTCAAAACTCACCTTTTCTCCTCTGCATAAAATCCTAACCTCACTCAACCCCCCTCTGCAGCCTGTCTCCGCTCGGAGGGGAATCACTTTGTTATAATATATAATTGTATATGATATGCTCTCTATAATTTTCCATTGCTTTTATCCTTGCTTTTATTGCTTTTATTCTTTCTCCCCATTTATAGCCATGCGTGTGTGTGTGCGCGTGCGTGTGTGCGCGCGCGGCGCGTGCATGTGTGTCTGTTTTAGCGCTTAGATTTGATTTTGTCGAGATTTTGTGCTATATAAATATTGTAATTATTATTATTATTATATGATATGATAAATGATATGATATGATATGATATGATATGATATGATACGATATGAAAAGCATACAGCAATAAAAGCCAGGACCAATACTGTAGAGTGATCAGTACTGTAGAGTGATCAATACTGTAGAGTGATCAATACTGTAGAGTGATCAGTACTGTAGAGTGATCAGTACTGTAGAGTGATCAGTACTGTAGAGTGATCAGTACTGTAGAGTGATCAGTACTGTAGAGTGATCAATACTGTAGAGTGATCAATACTGTAGAGTGATCAATACTGTAGAGTGATCAATACTGTAGAGTGACCAATACTGTAGAGTGACCAATACTGTAGAGTGATCAATACTGTAGAGTGATCAATACTGTAGAGTGACCAATACTGTAGAGTGACCAATACTGTAGAGTGATCAATACTGTAGAGTGATCCATCCAGTATCAAGTAAGCAGCCGCCTGTGTGCATCAGACACTTTAGCCCACATAAGAGTACTCAGCAAAACAAAGCACGACCTTGGACACTATCAACCTCAATAGTTGACCCTGTATAATATATGATATGGTATGGTATGAGATATGACATGATATGATATGATATATGATATGATATGATATATGATATGATATGATATATGATATGATATGATATATATGATATGATATGATATATGATATGATATGATATATTGATGAATAGCCTTAAGAAAAAACACAGTTAAATGTTTGAATGAATAATCATGAACTCTAAAAAGTATGAATAATCCAGTGAAAGAAGAATAATAAACATTAACAGTAGACCACACATGCTTATGTTTTCAGTAAACAAAATGAACCCCATTCCACACACTCACAATGAAATGGTGAGCATCTATCACATCTAGGAGGTCTTTACAAAAACATTTATGAAAATGATTTTCCTTTCCGTGAACACAATGTTCTTTTAAGTATTTTACAATTTTGGATTCAAAGTCATGTCCCTTTTGATCAAGATAATTTATGAACAACTATCCAAAGGACTACACAATGATCCGGAGACAATATGTTTGGCTTGTCTCCTTACTGAATAACAGAACCTGTTATTATCCATTGTACAAAAATTCTGTATTCTCTTTTCCACAAAAAAATGGTTACTGTTTCACATCCACTTGACAATTTGCTAATCAAAAAAGTTTATGAGACCTCTCTATGTTTTTTTTTTTGTGTGTGTGCGAGTATTTCACAGGTAGAAAGAAACTCTAGGGAGAGCTAGACAACAGAAGGTCTTCAGAGAAGTAACCCCCTTTAGACAAGTGTTTCGGCCCTGAATTCCTTACACTCTCCGGGGGCCGGGCCACATCCAGGTCATGACTCCTGGATGCCCTTCTGCTGTTGTCTATTTTTTTTTTTTTTTTTTTTTTTTTTTTTTTTCCCCACGCCGGGGATCGAACCTGGGCGATTCTGCGCTTCAGAACTGCGGTACGCGGTTTTACCAATGTGCTAACGGGGCACACATCATCTGTAGGGAATTTAATCCTTATGAAGTTCACTTTTTTCGTTCCTCCTTGCCCAGATCCAGCTTGAGCTCCTTTCTGCTGCCTCTGCCATCGCTTTAAGGGCTCTAGTCCTCTTCTTCCCAGAAATGGCGAGTTGTTTCATGAGATCATAAGCGGAGGTGCCCACAAACCCTCTTGCCCCGACCTCTATGGCGAAGATTTTGACCCGCAGACCTGCTTTCTTCAGGGTGCTGGCAAGACCGGCGTATTTTTCGGTCTTGTAGATATGTGCTTCTTCCATTCTGCTTTCGTATGGCACAGTGAGTTCTATCAGAATCACTTGTTTCGAGGAGTCAGAGTGGAGAGCGATGTCTGGTCTCATGCCTGTCTTGCTGATGACATCTGGGTAATTTCTCCACTCTGGGAGGTCTGCTGTACACTCCCAGTCGACTGCTCCATCCAGAAGACCCTTTGGCAATGTGCTGGTTGTCATAGCACTTTCGGGCCAGACCTGTTTCCCTCCTGCTTTGTAGAACGTTGTCATAGCAATTGGTGCGTTTGGGGTCATGGTTTTTTCGCTAACCACATCTGTGATCACTTTCAGAACTTGGTTGTGCCTCCATGTATACCTTCCTTGGGCTAGCGCTACTTTGCAAGAGCTTAGGACATGTTCCACTGTTTGTTTCTTCTGACAGAGCGGACATGCTGGGTCGTCTGCTTTCCCCCATTTCACTAAGTTTGCATTCGAGGGGAGCAGGTCATATACAGATCTGAGGAGGAAGCTTATCCTTAGAGGAGCCATGTGCCACATATCGTTCCAGCTGAGACTTCTTTGGAGTGCACTGTCCCATGTTGTCCATTGCCCCTGTTGACCTTGCTGGACTGCCTTCTGCACTCTTTTGACATCTTCTTCTTCCTTCAACTCCTGTATGATCATGTCTCTTTTTTCCTTCCCTTTGGCTTTGGACCACCACTGCATTTTTGTTGCTCCCAGTCCCTGTCTGTTGGTTTGCGTGTGTCCAATTATTTCTTTGATGCTGAGGTTTCTCTTGGCATTGTTTACAGCCTCTTGGACTTTCCACTTTCTGCCAGTTCTCAGCTTTGGATGAACTGATCTCACGATATTGTCTTCCGATTCCTCCAGCATGCTCAACAGTCTTGCTTTTCCAACTTTGTATTCCTCCACTATGGATTTGAGAGGTAGCTTCAGCATTGCTTGACGACAGTAGAATGCAACATCAGTGAGACCAGGTGGGACACCGAGCCATTTTCTTGTGTATTTGTTGATTTTGGCTTCCATTGCTTCGACTGTGCTGGTGCAAATGTCATAGATTAGCAGTGGCCACAGCAGCTTTGGTATCAGCATGAACTGTAGACACCAGACTTTGTATTTGCCTGGCAGTCCGCAGTTATCTATTTTCTTCAGGCCTTCTTCTGCTGTTTGCTTGGTTTCACATCCCCTTTGTGTGTCTTTCAGGGAGTCATCATACCATCTTCCGAGACTTTTTACTGGCTCTTCTGTGACAGTGGGGATGGCTTGGTTGGCTACCATGAATTTGACTGAATCTGCCACTTTTCCTTTTCGCAGTGAGAGACTTCGGGATTTCTTAGGTTTGAACCTCATTCTTGAAGAGGCCACCAGCTCATCCAGCTGCTTTAAGATTTGGTGTGTCTCTTCCTCATCCGTGGACAAGACTGTTGTGTCATCCATGAAAGCTTTCAGAGGAGGCATCTGGTATCCATCTCCCAGATTCACTGGACCTGAACTCTTCATTGCAGCTTTCAAGATGACTTCCATTGCCAACACGAACAGTATGGGAGAGATTGCACAGCCCATTGCAATGCCCACCTCTAGGTCTATCCAGTCCGTGGTGTATTCTTTGGTAGAGAACCGCATTGAGAACCCTTGGAAATACTTCCTCAGCATTGTTCGGATGTTTTCTGGGATGTGATACATTTCAAGAGCCAGCTGGATCATATCGTGTGGAACTGATCCATATGCATTCGCCAGATCAAGCCAAACTACGTCAATGTCTCTCTTCTCTGTTCTTGCTTTTTGGATGGCATCCCAAATCAACGTGGCATGTTCCAAGCATCCAGGCATTCCTGGTATGCCTCCCTTTTGGACTGACATATCCAGATACTTGTTTTCAGTCAGGTATTTTGTCAATCTTGCTGCCATAACAGAGAAGAAGATTTTCCCCTCGACGTTCAGAAGTGATATTGGCCTGAACTGATTGATGCTGCTGGAGTTCTGCTCCTTCGGAATGTACACTCCTTCAGCTCTCATCCATTGGTCGCTGATCTTCTGGTTCCTCCATGCTGATCGAATCATCTTGTGGAGCCACTCGAGCACTTTTGGGCATTTCTTGTAGAGCAGGTATGGTATTCCGTTTGGTCCAGGTGCTGACTTGGCTCTGGCTTTCTTTACTACGTTCTTCACTTCATCCAGTGTTGGTGGTTTGTTATTGAATTTTCCTTCTGGCGCTGCAGGCCAAACCAGATTCTGGATTTCAAGTGGTGCCTCGCGCTGAGAATCGGAATATGTTTCCCTGAGATGCTGCTCTAGGGTTTCCTTGCCCACTGTGAGAGTCCCTGATTTGGGTTGTTCAAACAGCTTTCTTGAAAAGTCAAAGGGATCTTTGAAGAAACGATCTTGAGTCTTCTTCTTTTTGCTCTTTCTTCGCCTTGCTGATTCCACTTTGCTGAGAGCATTGTGTTTGGCCTTCAGATCTTTCCAGAGTTCCAGGAGCCCTTGCTTCTCGAATTCTGAGGCAGTTTTCATTCGCTTTTTAAGCTTCCTTTTCTCCCTCCGGATGCTCTCCATCTGTTGCTGTCTTCTGGATTTCTGGGGAGGCGTTTTTGTTTTTGGCTGCTTCACTCCATAAGTGTCCCTGCAGATAGAGTATATGATGTCTCCGTATGTGTCAAGTTTGTGTTCCAGCGTACTGTTCCCTATTAGCGCATTCAGCTTAAGGACAAGTTCCTCATCTAATTTCTCCCATTGTTCTTTTGCACCGGCAGGCGGCAAATTGAGTTTTCCACGTTTGGCGTTAAGAGCTTGTGCAAAATCCGCATCAGAACCGTCAGCGTGGATGTCCTTGGCACTATGGTTTAATTCCTGGCCTTGGTCATCCAACGTCTCACCTGCTATCGCAGTGCGCTGCTGCTGGTTCGTATGTGTCTTCAAACAGCCCATTTTTGTCCTGTGGATCTTCATGCCGCGTTTGGTGGTGAATCTCCTTCCACACGCACACGGAAATTCCAACTGGTCATTAATCATGGTCCGTTGTGCGTTTCCAGTCGTGATGGAGTCGGTGCCGATGGATTCATCATTCTCTCCCCCTTTCGGTGAATCCTGGGAGCATCTTTCATTTGAAAAACTCGTGGCATGTTATCAAAGGCAAGGTGGGAAGCCAACCCACAAAGCCCACAGATCTAGTCTTTCCCAGTGTCCTTCGGTCTTTCCCGAATGTCCTCCGAACTATTCCCGGAAGTCAATGGACTGACCATGTGCAGGTAGAAAGAAACTCTAGGGAGAGCTAGACAACAGAAGGTCTTCAGAGAAGTAACCCCCTTTAGACAAGTGTTTCGGCCCTGAATTCCTTACA
This sequence comes from Monoplex corrugatus, assembly GCA_030674185.1. Classification (NCBI taxonomy): domain Eukaryota; kingdom Metazoa; phylum Mollusca; class Gastropoda; order Littorinimorpha; family Ranellidae; genus Monoplex; species Monoplex corrugatus. The sequence continues at coordinate 19,818,963 of JAPXFY010000034.1, forward strand.
CTCTCGGGGGGCCGGGCCACATCCAGGTCATGACTCCTGGATGCCCTTCTGCTGTTGTCTATTTTTTTTTTTTTTTTTTTTTTTTTTTTTTTTCCCACGCCGGGGATCGAACCTGGGCGATTCTGCGCTTCAGAACTGCGGTACGCGGTTTTACCAATGTGCTAACGGGGCACACATCATCTGTAGGGAATTTAATCCTTATGAAGTTCACTTTTTTCGTTCCTCCTTGCCCAGATCCAGCTTGAGCTCCTTTCTGCTGCCTCTGCCATCGCTTTAAGGGCTCTAGTCCTCTTCTTCCCAGAAATGGCGAGTTGTTTCATGAGATCATAAGCGGAGGTGCCCACAAACCCTCTTGCCCCGACCTCTATGGCGAAGATTTTGACCCGCAGACCTGCTTTCTTCAGGGTGCTGGCAAGACCGGCGTATTTTTCGGTCTTGTAGAAAAAAATGTAAATAATGTAATAACTGAACAAAAAAAAGTTAGTGTTAACAAACAACTACATAAATTATGCTTTAACAGAAAAAATGTACAACTAGGCCAAATTTATTTAACCATGAAACTGATAAATTAATGACTGTCAGTGCACCGCAACCATTTTGGTAATGCATCACATTTTTTTCCCATAGAATACTATTCTAGTATTACAATGAAAAATGTTCATTCATGTTCATTCACGTTTTCACTTTTTTCACAAAAACATGTAAGCAATTGTTTAATATAAAAAACCAAAACATTATATAAATGATCATGTTCGCAAACTACGAATAGGCTGCGTATCGGACTAACCCCATCGCTGAATTATTTATCATTTAGCTTTCAAACAAAAAATATTGATTTAAAATTACCTATGTTAAATTCCCATGAATACACTTCAAAAGTGTCTTAATTTCTCTAAAATAATTCAGCTTTAAACCAACTACTACAATGAAAAATTAGAACAAACCTGAATTAGAGTTATTTTGATGTTTCGGGGTTGGCAACCGTTACGGCGAAAGCGCTTACGTTGCTATGGTTCCAACAACACCCGGATGAAAGTGAAACGTCATTTCCGGCTTTGTAGCAGACGGAAAATCCAAAAACTTGTTAGAATTTTTTGACTGGCTACATATATGCAATCATGAATACGAAAATGAAAGACGAAGCAGCCAAATGGAAAAGCGTGCAGCAATAAAGGCCAGAACCAACTCTGCAGAGCGTTCCATTGAGTGTCCAGTATGGGGCTGTCTGTGTGCATCAGACTGGCCTCAGATCCCACATGAGGGTACACAAATAAAGTGCTAGGTTGGACTTTATTGACCATGATAGTCGAGCATGTATATATATACATGTATGTACATATGTATATATATATAGTTTGTATGTAGGCCTATTTTCCTTTCTGTTGTCATTTCTGGTTAGATGTCATGCTATGATCCCACCTCCCACCCTATGGGGATGCCGGGGGCTCTTTCAGTACAAATAGTATCCCCACCTTCTGGAAATTCTGTGCTAGAAATTTCCTCTTCTGTCACTCTCTTTGTTTCTGCCTTGTCTCTCTGCTTTCTGTCATTTCTTCCTACTATTTTCTGCCTTGCATCCATTCACCTGTATGCGTTCAATAAGGTTTTATGTACCTTTTCTTAAGATTGATAATTGGGTATACGTATTAAGTGCATTTTTGGCTCTAGGGAGGTGAGATATGCGGAAGCAATTTTATATAATTCATGCCTGTTTTTTTTTAATATGTTTTGGTGTCCTTAGGTATGCTTACATTTGTATTCAGGTGTGTTTTTTTTTAAATCCCCTGTGCAATAAATTGGACAGAGTGGCCAGGGGCATGTCCTTAGATTATGTGCGCAAATGCATTGATATGCATACTTAATTTTCTTTTCTTTTTTTCCTGTCGAAGTTTTGCATGTTTTGAAGCGGTTATAGCCCTGATATTGCTCTACGCAGTCAGCTGGGCTTTAAACAGCAATAACAACAACAATGCTATGTCCACACTTTTCAACAGGTGGTGTTATGTTCTTCTTTTTCTTTTGTTCACTGTTATATGGTTGGGGCATACTTGGCAATAAATATGGCTGTTCCTCACTACACAACGGACTCCTTGAAGAACCTTTTGAAGTTTCCGAGATGTCCTTCCCTGATGCAATTTTCCAGTTTTTACAAGAGATCAATAGTTTTCACCTGATATGATTTTACGTCCGAGTATGGTTTTGTTTATTAGCATTTTAGACTTGCAAAGTTAACGGTGAGCATGGTTTTTATATGTTGTCTTTTATCTTAACCGGGTTGTGGTTTTTGACGTGGTGTTAGGCCTGGTATGTCCACCATGAGGATGCTGGGGCCTCTTTCAGTATGAATAGTGTCCCCACCTTCTGGAAATTCTGTGCGAGAAATTTCCTCTTTTCTGTCACTCTCTTTGTTTCTACCTTGCTCCTTTGCTTTCTGTCATTTCTGCCTATCGTTTTCTGCCTAATGGTCCATTCACCTGTATGTGTTCGATAAAGTTTTACATACTTTTTCATAGGATTGATAATTGGGTACATGTATTAAGTGCATTTTTGGCTCTGGGGAGGTGAGATACGTGGAAGCAATTTTTGGTAATTTATGCCTGTTTTTGTAGATGTTTTGGTGTCCTTAGGTATGTTTATATTTGTATTCAGGTGAGTTTTTTTTTAAAAATCCTCTGTGCAATAAATTGGACAGAGTGGTCAGGGGCACGTCCTTAGATTATGTGCGCAAATGCATTGATGCATGTACTTAATTTTTTTTTTTTTTTTTTTCCTGTTGGAGTTTTGTATGTTTTGAAGCGGTTATCGCCCTCTACACAGTCGGCTGGGCTTTAAACAATAACAATAACAAAGCCTGATGTGGTTGTAGTAGTCGGCTGGGCTCTAAGCAAAATTAACTTGAACATGCTATGTCCACACATCTCAACAACAAGTGGTGTTACATTCTTCTTCTGTTGTTCACCGTCAATGTAATCAGGCCACATTTGGCAGTGGATATGGCCATTTTGTTTTCCAGTTCTGGCCATGGAGGTGGATGGTCAGAGGAGATATGTTCAGTTATGTCCCCTGTTGCTTCACTTGATAGAGGTGATGTCTCTGCAATTTATGTTCCGCTATCTGGTCCTCTTGACTGTAGGGACAGGATGGTGAAGGTGTCAGTTTGAAACCCCCCCCCCCCCCCCATCCCATAGGGATGCCGGGGGTTCTTTCAATATGAATAGTATCCCCACCTTCTGGAAATTCTATGTTAAAAATTCCCTCTGTGGGGATGCTGGGGGCTCTTTCAATATAAATAGTATCCCCACCTTATGGAAATTCTGTGTTAAAAATTGCCCCCTGTGGGGATGCCGGTGGGTCTTTCAGTATAAATAGTATCCCCACCTTCTGGAAATTCTGTGTTAGAAATTTTCTCTTTTCTGTTGCTGTCTTTTGTTTTGGCCTTGTTTGTTTGCTTTCTGTCATTTCTTCCCATCATTTTCTGCCTTGCTGGTCCATTCACCTGTATGTGTTCAGTGACACACCAGACAATATACAGCGCCTCTTGACTCGCACCACTGAGTGTTACTCGGACATTAAGAACTGGATGACGTTCAACAACTTCAGCTTAATGACGACAAGACAGAAGCTATCCTCATTGGCACCCGTCAGAAACTTTCTCAGCTGCCTCCTCTTTCTCTCCCATTATGTAACACATCAGTCCCAATTTCTGATTCAGTTAAAAACCTTGGTGTCTGCATTGACTCTACCCTCTCCATGAACAACTTTGTTTCTCAAACTGCCAGATCTTGCTACTATCACCTCCATCGTATAAGCCTGATCAGGAAGTATCTCTCTGTGGAAACAACTGCAAAACTCGTTCTCTCCTTCATAATGTCTCGCATTGACTATTGCAATTCACTCCTGTCCGGTCTTCCTGCCTCCACCATTCACATCCTGCAGCGCATTCAAAACAATGCTGCACGCCTTATACTCAAAAAGAAAAAAGCTGACCACATATCTCCTCTCCTGGCACAACTTCACTGGCTCCCTGTATCAAAGCGCATACAGTACAAACTAGACACCATGTGCTACAAAAGCCTCAATAACGCAGCCCCCGATTACCTGTCAAGCCTACTTGAGATCTATGTTCCCTCACGTACCCTCTGCTCTGCCTCCGATCCTGACTTTTCGCTTTCCACGCACTAAGCTCAATACCTATGGTCCACGAGCCTTCTCTGTTTCTGATCCACTTTCCTGGAACAAACTTCCTCTCTCTGTCCGTCAGCAACCTACTTTTGTCTCCTTCAAGTCCACTCTCAAAACTCACCTTTTCTCCTCTGCATAAAATCCTGACCTCACTCAATCCCCTCTGCAGCCTGTCTCCACTCGGAGGGGAATCACATTGTAATATATAATTGTATATAATATGCTCTCTATAATTTTCCATTGTTTTTATTCTTTCTCCCCATTTTAGCCGGTGTGCGTGTGCGTGTGTGCGTGCGTGCATGTGTGTCTGTTTTAGCGCTTAGATTTGATTTTATCAAGATTTTGCGCTATACAAATAAAATATTGTATTGTATTGTATTCAATGAAGTCTTACGTACTGTCTTTTAGGATTGATAGTTGGATACATTATTAAGTGCAGTTTTGGCTGTAGGGAAATGAGATAAAGGGAAGCAATATCAGGTAATTTATGCCTGTTTTTATGTATGTTTTAATGTCCTTAATTATGTTGAAATTTGTGTTCAGGTATGTTTTTTAAATCCCCTGTGTGATGAATTGGACAGAGTGTCAACGCCAGGGGCATCTCCTTAGATTATGTGCACAAAAGCATTAATATGTGTTCTTAATTTTCTTTTTTCTTTTCCAATGGAAGTGTTATATGTGTTTTGAAATGGTTATAGCTCTGATATGGCTCTACTACAGTCAGCTGGGCTTAAAATAAAAAATAACAGTAACACTAACAGTAACAATATCCAAAACAAGAATGACTACCCGTGTCTAAGCAAATAGAAATCAGAATAAACACGAAAAAAAAAAAAAGAACGTGTATTTAATGCAACCAGATCAGACGGGCGCAGATTTTCGGCCACCTGGCCTTTGTCAAGCGTAAGATCACAAACAAACAAACACCAGATACAAAAATTAGGAGAAAAAGACTGAAACTTCCCTACTGCTCCGTCCAGTGTGAGAAAAGGAATAAACTGACAATTTCAGGGAAGTTTCAGTCTCTTTCTCCTCATTTTTGTGTCTGGTGTTTGTTTGTTCGTGATCTTACGCTTGACAAAGGCCAGTCGGCCGAAAATTTGTGCCTGTCTTGTTTGGTTATATTAAATACACACTCTTATTAGTTTTTCGTGTTTATTCTGGTTCCATTAGCAGTAACAGGTGGTGGACATTGTCTCCCTTTCTGTCTTGTTGTTTATTAGAACACCAGGTAGACTCAGGGAGAAAATATTGGACAGACTTGCAGGCTGGCTGAGGACATGTGCTTGCGGCGACAAAGGATAGATAAATATGGAAGGCCATGATTGCCAACGCCGTGCGGCAGGGCACATGATGATGATGTTTATGTAGTAATCCAGTGAAATCCCTATTTTCACTGTAGCCGATGCTGTTGTCTGGTCAGTCTTTCTTGAGTTCCTCTCTTTGCTTTCTTGTCCACCATGTTTTTTTTCCTGGTGTCCAGTAGTGAGTGGGGATCCTCTGGAGGAGTTACAGTCATCAAGAATTGCATTAACCCTTTGACTCCCGCACCCTGTCCACCAAAGGCAAAAACGTAACCCTTTTGACTCCGTCACCCTATCCACCAGCTTCCTGCAGATGGATAAGATGAAGGAGTCAGAGGTTTAAGTTTTTGCTTCGCTGGCATGGTTGACAATGCAGGATGCTGATGGACAGGGTGCGGGAGTCAAAGTATTAACCCTTTGACTACCTCACCCTATCCACCAAAGGCAAGAATGTAACCCTTTGACTGTCATCCTGTCCACCTGCTTCTTGCATGAAGCTGGTGAATAGGGTGAAGGAGTCAAAGGGTTAAGTTTTTGTTTTGCTAGCACGGTTGGCATTGCAGGTGCTGGTGGACAGGTTACGGGAGTCCAAGGGTTAAGAGTGTATCAACAATAATTGCATTAAGAGTGTATCAACAAGAATTGTATTAAAAGAGTATCAAGAATTGTGTTTAGAGTGTATCAACAATTGTATTAAGAGTGTATCAATAAGAGTTATATTAAGAGTATCAACAAGAATTGTTGTAAGAGCATATCAACAAGAATTGTATTAAGAGTGTATCAACAAGAATTATATTAAGAGTGTATCAATAATAATTGTATTAAGAGTGTATAACAAGAGTTATATTAAGAGTGTATCAACAAGAATTGTATTAAGAGTGTATCAACAAGAGTTATATTAAGAGTGTATCTACAAGAATTGTATTAAGAGTGTATCAACAAGAATTGCATTAAGAGTGTATCAACAAGAATTGTATTAAGAGTGTATCAACAAGAATTGTATTAAGAGTGTATTAACAAGAATTATATTTAGAGTGTAGCAACGAGAATTATATTAAGAGTGTATCAACAAGAATTGTATTAAGAGTGTATCAACAAGAACAATATTAAGAGTGTATCAGCAAGAATTATATTAAGAGTGTATCAATAAGAATTATATTAAGAGTATCAATAATTATATTAAGAGTGTATCAACAAGAATTGTATTTAGAGTGTATCAACAAGAATTATATTAAGTGTATCAACAAGAATTGTATTAAGAGTGTATCAGCAAGAATTGAATTAAGAGTATCAACAAGAATTGTATTAAGAGTGTATCAACAAGAATTATATTAAGAATGTATCAACAGGAATTGTATTAAGAGTGTATCAACAGGAATTGTATTTAGATTGTATCAACAAATATTGTATTAAGAGTGTATCAGCAAGAATTGTATTAAGAGTATCAACAAGAATTGTATTAAGAGTGTATCAGCAAGAATTATATTAAGAGTTTTTAACAAGAATTATATTGAGAGAGTATCAACAAGAATTATATTAAGAGTGTATCAACAAGAATTATATTAAGATTGTATCAACAAGAATTATATTAAGAGTGTATCAACAAGAATTATATTAAGAGAGTATCAACAAGAATTGTATTAAGAGTGTATTAACAAGAATTGTATTAAGAGTGTATCAACAAGAATTGTATTAAGAGTGTAGCAACGAGAATTGTATTAAGAGTGTATCAACAAGAATTGTGTTAAGAGTGTAGCAACGAGAATTATATTAAGAGTGTATCAACAAGAATTATATTAAGAGTGTATCAGCAAGAATTATATTAAGTGTATCAACAAGAATTATGTTAAGAGTGTATCAATAAGAATTATATTAAGAGTGTATCAACAAGAATTATATTAAGAGTGTATCAGGAAGAATTATATTAAGAGTGTATCAACAAGAATTATATTAAGAGTGTATCAACAAGAATTATATTGAGTGTATCAACAGGAATTGTATTTAGAGTGTATCAACAAATATTGTATTAAGAATGTATCAGCAAGATTGTATTAAGAGTGTATCAATAAGAATTATATTAATAGTATCAACAAGAATTATATTAAGAGTATCAACAAGAATTATATTAAGAGTGTATCAATAAGAATTGTATTAAGAGTGTATCAACAGGAATTGTATTTAGAGTGTATCAACAAATATTGTATTAAGTGTATCAGCAAGAATTGTATTAAGAGTGTATCAACAAGAATTATATTAAGAGTGTATCAATAAGAATTATATTAAGAGTATCAACAAGAATTATATTAACTTAATAAGTGTATCAATAAGAATTGTATTAAGAGTATCAGCAAGAATTGTATTAAGGGTGTATCAATAAGAATTATATTAAGAGTATCAACAAGAATTATATTAAGAGTGTACCAATAAGAATTATATTAAGAGTATCAAGAATTATATTGAGAGTATCAACAAGAATTATATTAAGAGTGTATCAACAAGAATTGTGTTTAGAGTGTATCAACAAGAATTGTGTTTAGAGTATATCAACAAGAATTGTGTTTAGAGTGTATCAACAATAATTATATTAAGAGTATCAACAAGAATTGTGTTTAGAGTGTATCAACAGGAATTGTATTTAGAGTGTATCAACAAATATTGTATTAAGAGTGTATCAACAAGAATTGTATTTAGAGTGTATCAACAAATATTGTATTAAGAGTGTATCAACAAGAATTGTGTTTAGAGTATATCAACAAGAATTGTGTTTAGAGTGTATCAACAATAATTATATTAAGAGTATCAACAAGAATTGTGTTTAGAGTGTATCAACAGGAATTGTATTTAGAGTGTATCAACAAATATTGTATTAAGAGTGTATCAACAGGAATTGTATTAAGAGTGTATCAACAAATATTGTATTAAGAGTGTATCAACAGGAATTGTATTTAGAGTGTATCAACAAATATTGTATTAAGAGTGTATCAACAAGAATTGTATTTAGAGTGTATCAACAAATATTGTATTAAGAGTGTATCAACAAGAATTGTATTTAGAGTGTATCAACAAATATTGTATTAAGAATGTATCAACAAATATTGTATTAAGAATGTATCAACAGGAATTGTATTTAGAGTATCAAGAAGAATTGTATTTTGAGTATCAACAAGAATTGTAAAAGAAGACATTAGGGTAGGCCTATTTAGTTCTCTTCGATTAAAATGAAATCTTGTGTGTTTACGTGTGTGTTTGTGTGTGTGTGTGCTTGCATGCATGTGTGTATGCTTGCGTACATGTGTGTGTGTGCTTTCCTTTTTTGTGTGTTTTCAGTAAATGTGTAGACGGTATTCAACGAACCAGAACAAGACTGTTCCCCGGGCAGAGTGTTCCTCAGGCAGAAAGTACGACCATGAACACAGGCAATGAACAGATTTAAACATGATGTCATCATCTGTGTAAGTAGCCTGTCTCTGTCACAGTTCTCATAAAATCGATATTTCAAATCTGAACCTCACCTGTCTCACCTGTCGGCGTCACCGGGAACAGTGTTGGCCGCTGCACATGATGTCCTCACAAGTTGCCTCCAGCACTCTCGATCTTGGCTAAGTCTGACCACCTCCTGGAGTTTCTTGCCACTGATGTTTGTGATGTTTCTAGCAAGTGATGCAGGTGGCCGTCCTCTGTTTCTCTTTCCTTCCACTTTACCTTGGAGGACAGTGGACATCAAGTCTGTTCTCTCATTACGGATTGCGTGTCCAACATATTTCAGTTTCCTCCGTTGTATGAGTACTAGAAAAATCTGAACAGTTTAACTTTAAGTTTGAACAAATATCAAAATGTACAATTGTAAGTTTGAACAAATCTTGAAATATACTATTTAAGTCGGAACAAATCTTAAAGTTTACAATTAAAGTTTGAACAAATCTCAAAATGAGCTATTTAAGTTGGAATAAATCTCAAAATATACAATTTAAGTTTTAACAAATCCCCCTCAGAATGTTACAATTTTAAGTTGTAACAAATCTCAAAGTGCATCATATAAGTTGGAACAAATCTCAAGTTGGAACAAATCTCAAAATATACTATTCAAGTTGGAACAAATCTTAACATGTACAATTTAAGTTTTAACAAATCTCAAAATGTGCTATTTAAGTTGGAATAAATCTCAAAATGTACAATTTAAGTTTTAACAAATCTCAAAATGTTACAATTTAAGTTGTAACAAATCTCAAAGTGCATCATTTACTCTCAAAATGTTACAATTTAAGTTGTAACAAATCTCAAATGCATCATTTACTCTCAAAATGTACAATTTAAGTCGGAACGAATCTCAAAATGTATAATTTAAATTGGCATCAATCTGAAAATGTACAATTTCAGTTGAAAGAAATCTCAAAATGTTCCCTCCGTGGGGATGCCGGGGTCCTTTTTCCTCTTTTCTGTCACTCTCTTTGTTTCTGCCTTGTTCCTTTGCTTTTTGTCGTTTCTTCCTATCATTTTCTGCCTTGTTCCTTTGCTTTTTGTCGTTTCTTCCTATCATTTTCTGTCTTGTTCCTTTGCTTTTTGTCGTTTCTTCCTATCATTTTCTGCCTTGTTCCTTTGCTTTTTGTCGTTTCTTCCTATCATTTTCTGCCTTGTTCCTTTGCTTTTTGTCGTTTCTTCCTATCATTTTCTGTCTTGTTCCTTTGCTTTTTGTCGTTTCTTCCTATCATTTTCTGCCTTGTTCCTTTGCTTTTTGTCGTTTCTTCCTATCATTTTCTGCCTTGTTCCTTTGCTTTTTGTCGTTTCTTCCTATCATTTTCTGCCTTGTTCCTTTGCTTTTTGTCGTTTCTTCCTATCATTTTCTGTCTTGTTCCTTTGCTTTTTGTCGTTTCTTCCTATCATTTTCTGCCTTGTTCCTTTGCTTTTTGTCGTTTCTTCCTATCATTTTCTGCCTTGTTCCTTTGCTTTTTGTCGTTTCTTCCTATCATTTTCTGTCTTGTTCCTTTGCTTTTTGTCGTTTCTTCCTATCATTTTCTGTCTTGTTCCTTTGCTTTTTGTCGTTTCTTCCTATCATTTTCTGCCTTGTTCCTTTGCTTTTTGTCGTTTCTTCCTATCATTTTCTGCCTTGTTCCTTTGCTTTTTGTCGTTTCTTCCTATCATTTTCTGTCTTGTTCCTTTGCTTTTTGTCGTTTCTTCCTATCATTTTCTGCCTTGTTCCTTTGCTTTTTGTCGTTTCTTCCTATCATTTTCTGTCTTGCTTTTTTTCCCCCTGTTGAAGTTTCATGTTTTGAAGCGGTTATAGCGCTGATATGGCTCTATGCAGTCAGCTGGGCTTTAAACAACAATAATGTAATAGTCTCAAAGTGTACTATTTAAGTCGGAACAAATCTCAAAAGGTACAAAGTTGAAATTTCTCTCACCTGTCTTTGTCACCAGGTTTGGTGTTGACCACTGCACACCTGTACCTAGACACCAACATCTCCAGGCCGCTCTGTCTTGACTGAACATTCTAAAGGAGACAGTACAGTACAGTACAAATAGATCTGAACATACTAAGGTGACAGTACTGTACAGTTCAAATCTCTGAACATTAAGGTGACAGTACTGTACAGTACAAATAGATCAAATATAAAGGTGACAGTACTGTACAGTACAAATAGATCCGAACATTACTAAAGGTGACAGTATGTACATACCAAATAATCGAACAACTACGGAGACCTCTGTACATACAATAGATCTGACATACTAAGTACAGTGACTGTCAGTACAATGATCTACATACTATAAGGTGACAGTACTTAAGTACAATAGATCAACATGGTAAGGTGACAGTATGGTCAGTACAAATGTTTAACAATAAGGTGACAATAGTACAGTACAATAGCTTGAACATACTAAGGTGACAGTACGACATAAATACCTGAACTACTAAGGTGCAGATGTACTACAATAGCTCGGGACTATTTAAAGGTGCAGTACTGTACATACAATAGTCACATACTAAATGGTGACAGTATGTACAGTACATAGATCGAACAACTAAGGTGCCAGTACGTACAGTACAAAGATCTGACAACTAAGTGACATACTGTAAGTACAAATAGATCTGCACACAAGGTGACATACTGTCATACAAATAGATCTGAACATACTAAAGGTGACAGTACTACATACAATATTCTGAACAACTAAGGTGACTTACTGTACGTCCAATAGCTCTGACATACTAAGGCAGTATGTACAACATAGTTGAACATACTAAAGGTGACGACTGTCTCAAATAGTTAACATACTATTGCAGTACTTACATACAAATAGATCTGAAATTCTATGGTACAGTATGTACTACAAATAGATCTTTATACTAATGGAGACAGTACTGTCAGTATAATAGATCTGAACATACTAAGGTGACAGTATGTACAGTAAAATAGATCCGACATACTAAAGGTACGTATGTACAGTACAAATAGATCTACTATAGGTGACAGTACTGTAAGTACAATAGTCTGACTACTAAAGTGACAGTATTTGTACAGTACAATAGCTCTGACATCTAGGTCAGTACTGTACCATACAATATTTTCTGACTAATAGTTGACGTACGACATACAACTAGTATCTGACATATAACGGTGCAGTATGTACATACAATAGCTCTGAACTATAAGGTGACGACTGTACATAAAATAGATCTGTAATATAAGGCAGTACTGTACAGTACAAATATTCTGAATACTAAGGTGACAGTATCAGTACAGTACAAATAGTTGAACACTACTAAAGTGACAGTACTGTACATTCAATAGCTCTGAACATACTAAGTGACAGTACTTGTACGTACAATAGATCTGAACATCTAAGTTACAGTATGACAGTACTAATAGCTCTGAACATACTTAAGGTACAGTATGTACGTCACATATCTGACTACTAAAGGTGACAGTATGTACAGTAAAATAGTCCTGAACATACTAAGGTGACGTACTGTACAGTACAAATAGATTGAATACAGTCATTGGAGTTCACTCTTACAGCTGAGGTGCTGGAATGACAGTAAACAGACGTCCAAATCAGCTTCCAGAATGCCCGAAATGGATAAATCTTTGGGCCTGTATCATCTCTGTCACGCTGCTTGGCTCGTCACCAAGTATGTGTGCACTTCATCATCATGGTGGGGATTTGTTTTTTCAGTGTGAATTATGCAAATCTTCAGCTTATTGAAGAAAAATCCTCCAGGGAAGCCTAGGGACTTTTTATCATCATTATATATCATGTGCCTTGCTACATGCTTTGGGCGATCATGGCCCCCATGCGAATCTATCCTTGTCACTGCAAGTACATACTCCCACCTCTCTGTCTCAGCCACCCTCCAGCGGCGTCCAATTTTCTCTGGGTCTTCCTGGATCCTTTCTCCAGCATTCGTTGTGACCAGTGCTACAATTTCCTTCTCTAAAATCAATAATGTTCCTTGTCTATTCCTAATCTTATTAATGAACTTATTAAGGGTGAATCTTGTGATATTAAAATTATCCCACTTGGAATTCTGTGCTAGAAATTCCTCTTCTGTCACTCTGGTTATTTACCTTGCTTGCTTGCTTTCTTTCTGTCCCCCAAGTTCTTCCTATCTTTTCTGCCTTGTTGGTCCATTCACTTATGTGTTCAGTAAGTCATAGATACTATCTCTAAGAATAAATTGGTATGTTAGCTATAAGTTATTTTCCCCGTGGAGCCATTGGACTTTTTCATTTAAATACGTACCACTTTGGTAATTCTTTGTTAGAATTTCCTGTCTTTCTGTTACTACTTTGTTTTGCCTACTTCTTTGCTTCTGTATTTCTTTTATGAGTTTTTTCTTGCTGTCCATGAACTGTATGTCTCACATGTTTAGTGACCTAGTTATGTTGAAATTTGTACTCGGTATGTTTTAAATCCCCTGGACAGACTGGTCAACGCCAGGGGCATTACCTTGGATTATGTACATGAATGCATTGTATATGTGCACTTAATTTTCTGTTCCTTTTTTTCCCTGTTGAAGTATTGTGTGTATTGAAACGGCTATAGCCTTGATGTGGCTCTACACAGTTTGCTTGGCTTTAATTAAGCAACAATTAGAATAAGAGTAAAAATCCAAGAATAATCAGAACAGTATAAAAGATTGTTAATCATTTTTCTTTTAATGTTTCAAAAAAGGAGAACAGTATATATTTCAGTGTTTTCGGATCTAGTCATTTCTAATGTTTTCTCATGTGTAATATTGTTTGCGTTAGTTTCATGCAGCATTCAGTTGTAATGTTTTGTCTTGTGCAGTATCGTTTCCATTAGTTCTGTGCAGCATTTTTTTCTTTCCAAATACTTTTAAACTGAAATGCATTTACAAATGGATAAACACTTGTGTTCAAACACTTCCTTATAGAAGTGTTGATTTTGTGTTCATAATTGTTATTAATTTACATTTGGAGGCAATCACTCATAGAAGTGTTGATTTTGTGTTCATACTTGTTAGTATTTAACATTTGGAGGTGAATCACTCATAGAAGTGTTGATTTTGTGTTCATACTTGTTAGTATTTAACATTTGGATGAATCACTCATAGAAGTGTTGATTTTGTGTTCATACTTGTTAGTATTTAACATTTGGAGGTGAATCACTCATAGAAGTGTTGATTTTGTGTTCATACTTGTTAGTATTTAACATTTGGAGGTGAATCACTCATATTGACCCAAAGTAACCACACACACACAACACGCAAACCAGTTGCCGTGGTGTAGTGGTTAATGCAGCGGACTACCGACTGGACCACACGTACACAAACCTGTCACCGTGTGGTGTAGTGGTTAATGCATTAGACTACCAACTGGAAGGTTGTGGGTTTGAATCCTCATCAGTCCATTCAAAAATCATTGTGGGATTTTTCGGCTCTAACTGGCTCCTACCCAGAGTTGGGTGTGCTATGGGCTCATTGGGAAGATTGGGATGACACATTCGAGTCTCATCCGCATCACGGATGCATCATTGAGGGTGTTGCTCAAATCTTCTGACCAGCACCGTAGGTGTCTGTATCTCATGGGCCTGGTTGACCCAGGATATATTAGGATAGTAAGTGTAGAGTACAGCCCTGTCATGCAGTCTCAATCCTAGATGGAACTCCATAGTATCATGATTATCATCCTCATCAACATCATCATCATCACATTGTAAACTAACTGTTCCAGCTTCTGTGACCATTAAGTTGGCTTAGAAAATTGGATGGGGGAAAAAAATATAGGTGAGCAGAAATGTAACCTCCCTGAGCACGATGATCCTAAAACAACAACAAAACAAAAAAAACAAACAAACTATACCCACACACACACAAACTGAAATCTACATCCAAATACAGTTGTACTGTGACCAAGGGAATAATCACTGAGTTTAAAACATTTAATTACCTTGAAAATGGGAAGCCTTTTCCCTCAAACTCATAACAGTAATTAATTACCTTGAAAATGGGAAGCCTTTTCCCTCAAACTCATAACAGTAATATGCATATTTCATTTCCAGTTAAGAAGCGTGTTTCAAGTGTTATGTACACATACTGTAAGAACATTTGTGCTTTTTGTTTGGTTTGATTAATTCTGGTGTCCATGGACGTCTAGTTATTGCGCATAAATCTATGGTTGGTTCGAGAATGAACAGAAAGGTATGCGATACCATATGCTATTGGTGAAAAATCACATACTTTTCTGTAAGAGATCTGAATGTGTTCATGTTGTGCACCATCCCCATGAAATTCTTTGGCTGTTATTTCAGGATTGATGAATCTGTATACCAAAAATGGATTTATGAAAATGAACAAGTTATTACACAAAAAGGTAAAGCTTAATCCTGGTTGTATGATATAGGCGATTTCACGCCCATAGTGTGAAAGCGCTTCCATGCTGTACGATGTGTGTATGGAATCACCCATGGTTTTTACAGATTTAGACTTTCCTTGTCTCGTTTTCAGTGGGACTGCAAAAGCTGGCACAGTTTTTACAATGTGATGATGATGATGACAATGAGGGTGATAATCATGAGGTTATGGAGTTCCAACTGGGATTTCAGTTTCAGTTTCTTAAGACGACGCCTCCTCGCTCGGAATGAATTCCATATGCACTAACGTCACAAGTGTCCTGTGTATGGTGATCATGGCACATACCTTAAGCCTGCACATAAACTCATGAGCTGGCCAGGTCCTGAGGCTTTACCTAGCCTGTGTACTTAGTTTTCTTTTCCTTTTTTTCTTGTTGAAGTATGGTGTAGTATGTTTTGAAATGGTTATAGCCCTGATATGGCTGTACACAGTCGGCTGGGTTTTAAACAAAATAACAATAAATAACAATAGTACAAAAGCAGTACATGCTTTTCAAGCTTTTCCCCAATTTTTTTTTTAAACTAGGCACGGCTGTGCAAAACTGGCCAAATCGTTCTCTTTAGTTTACCTGCGGACGGCAGCTGTAGGCCTGCAAAGCCTGGCATTCCAGAGTGGGGGAAGGGGGTGGGATGCAGGGTCGAGACGGGGTCACGACAGTAGCTGCGGACGAATCCCTTCTTTGTCTGTATTAAAACTTGATCATTTTACCCGATCTTCTCCTGTCTGTAGACACGGAACCTAAAATATCTGGATGTTGATTTTTTGTGATTTACAAGTTTGTTCTAAGTGCCCGCGTTACGTCTAAGAATTAGAATTTGTACCGTTGGCTGAAGTTTGTAATCTACAAACTTTTGCAGTGACTATGTGTTCAGCTGCTGTGCTTTTTTGTTAAAACGTGTATTATTCACGTGTTAAAACTTCTAATTCCCCCTTTTTTTTTTATCGTTTTCTCATCCTTTTGTTCTCGTTTTATTTCATCCATTTTTTTTTTTTTTTTTTTTTTTTTGTCGTTGACTTGGAGACTGGTTTCCAAATATATATGTGATGCTGAAGTATTGATGTATATGAAGTTAAGTGAAAGTCTAAGGATAAGTTACTCACTATAATCTGCTTTGAACATCACATCATTCAGTCTTGTACTCAGAGCACTGTTGTGAGAGAACTGAACAGTTTTGTTGTTTTGATCGTAGTTATTTCCTTACGTATTAGTGCTAAGTGTTGTGTGTAGAATTGAACAATGGCTGTTGTTTATGAACACACTGCAATTTTGCACAATGAGAGACTTCAGTCTTTGTGTCGAGCATGTGGTGGGCGTTCCAGCAAAAAAAACCCAAAAAACAAACAAACAAACAAAGCCCAGGGCTCCCATTCTCTGTCAGTATGTGCTCAAAGTGCTATGCATGGCTGAGAAAACTGAAGATGTCGTCTGTTCCATCGAAAACAATAATGAAAACCAGTCTGTCTGATGTGGAGAAGGCGGCACCAATGTGGGTTAACTTTGATGCAGTTCAGTGTACACTATTCATTACTGTGTTAAAACTTCAACCTGCATTCAACACGCACCCGGCAGTGTGTGATGACCAACCTCTTGACCCCAATTCAGTGGAGTAATTAAAACGCGCACCACTCCTCTCAGGTTCAGGTCGAAAACTTTCAAGTAAGTGGAGGTGCACGCTGGCATGCTGTAGTTTGTGTGGCATGTTGTTCTGTGTGCATGGAAACTGTCAGCACTGCATTAACGGCGGTTTAAAACAGCAAAATTTTGTGAAATCGGAAATTATCCGTCTCCGTACTTGTGGTTGTGCATGTATTTGAACTAACACTGCAGTCTGCTTTGCCAGTCAAACACATTCGTGTTTGGTATCATTTTAAAGCTCGTGGTTCTGGCCATCCAGCTATCTACAATACACTCTAGTTTGGCCAAAGCGCTTTAAAAAAATGTAGCATTTAAAGTCATACCCATTTCCCCCAGTTAAACGCCAGATGTCAGCTATGGCTGCTGACAGGCGATATATAAACAATCTGCCCAGGGAAGGCAGGCATCATGGTCGGGTCACGCATAGGTCAGCGCGCTCGGCTCAGCAACTAAAGGGAAGGGTTGGAACAGCAGTGTAGGGTACAAAAGGAGTGTTATTTTCTTTTTTCATTTTGTGTAGCAATATATTTGTAGGGTATATATGGAGAATTTTCCATTGTAGTTCTCTTGATTGAGTTCCTTCAGCAATGTTTCCAGACATAGTCCAACCATTGTGTCCTTTCTGGAGGTTTATTTTCTGAGCCAAATGTTGTATGCACATATTGTAGTAGTTAAATTGGTCCCTGTTCCTTTCTTAGTTGAAATTTTTAAGATAGCTGCTGGGTTGGTATGCTCCTGCATCACTCCATGTTTTTCATTATATAGATTCGTCTCTACGTCATGGTTATTTATCCAATGCTTGTAAGAACTGTCGGAGATGCATTTTTTTTTCTAGGTAGGGCCTCAGGACCTGGCCAGCTCATGGGTTTATGTGCAGGCTTAACTCTTTTGTGACTGCACTTGCCACAGCTGAGCTCTCCTGCTGGCCTAGGGCTGCCACAGTAAAATCACTGAGAACCAGGTGCAAGTGAACTTATCCTTCGATTTTAGAGAAAGAAACCTGTAAAATGTACCTGAAGCGTTCCACGGAAGTTGACTCCACAAGGGAAGCAACTGCTAACAACTAAATCATTAACATAACAAAAGCAGAGGGAGTTTTATACCCTGTTACTATGATCGAATGTTGCAGTGTTTCTACCTTTAAGAGGAAACAGAAGTTTGAATATATGTATGACTTAGTTCTTTTGGAATCAGAAGTTTGAATATATATATGGCTTAGTTCTTGTGAAACAGAAGTTTGAATATATGTATGGCTTAGTTCTTGTGAAACAGAAGTTTGAATATATGTATGGCTTAGTTCTTTTGGAATCAGAAGTTTGAATATATGTATGGCTTAGTTCTTGTGAAACAGAAGTTTGAATATATGTATGGCTTAGTTCTTTTGGAAACAGAAGTTTGAATATATGTATGGCTTAGTTCTTGTGAAACAGAAGTTTGAATATATGTATGGCTTACTTCTTGTGAAACAGAAGTTTGAATATATGTATGGCTTACTTCTTGTGAAACAGAAGTTTGAATATTTGTATGGCTTAGTTTTGGGAAACAGAAGTTTGAATATTTGTATGGCTTAGTTCGTGGGAAACACGACTTTAAATATATGTATGGCTTACTTCTTGGGAAACAGAAGTTTGAATATCATGGTTTAGTTTTTGGGAAACAGAAGTTTGAATATCATGGTTTATTTCTTGGGAAACAGGAGCTTGAATATATATATGGCTTAGTTGTTTGGACACAGAAGTTTGAATATGTGTATGACTTAGTTCTTGGGGAATCAGAAGTTTAAATATTATGGTTTAGTTCTTGAGAAACAAGCTTGAATATATGTATGGCTTAGTTCTTTGGAAACAGAAGTTTGAATATTATGGCTTGGTTCTTGGGAAACAGACGTTTGAATATTATGGCTTGGTTCTTGGGAAACAGACGTTTGAATATTATGGCTTGGTTCTTGGGAAACAGACGTTTGAATATTATGCTGTTTGAAACAACTTGAATATTATGGCTTGGTTCTTGGGAAACAGAAGTTAGAATATTATGGCTTGGTTCTTGGGAAACAGACGTTTGAATATTATGACTTAGTTGTTTGAAAACAGAAGCTAATGGAGATTGGTCATCTTGATTTTTTTTTTTTTATTGTTTATACTTGAATTTGTACAACAGTTGAAAAGTTTAAACTAATGGAGACCGGTCATGTTGGATTTTTTTTATTGTTTATACTTGAATTTGTACAACAGTTGAAAAGTTTAAGCTAATGGAGACCGGTCATGTTGGATTTTTTTTATTGTTTATACTTGAATTTGTACAACAGTTGAAAAGTTTAAGCTAATGGAGACCGGTCATGTTGGATATTTTTTTTTATTGTTTATACTTGAATTTGTACAACAGTTGAAAAGTTTAAGCTAATGGAGACCGGTCATGTTGGATTTTTTTTATTGTTTATACTTGAATTTGTACAACAGTTGGAAAAGGTGAAGCTAATGGAGACCGGTCATGTTGGATTTTTTTTTAGTTTGAAATTGTACAACAGTTGTAAAAGGTTGTCCCATAATCCTTAGGTCATAGGGAAGTGGGGTGATAGAGAGGGATACTTTACTCTTGGGTCTGCATTATGAGGCAACATACTCCTCTACCTCACCGGTTTACCTTCGTGGGCGGACTGGAGAGGCTGCATGTACATATGGTAATTCATGCCCTTGCAAGCAGATTGGAAGGTGAGTGCTGTACCTCTACAACCAGGTGTCATGAATTGGTATAGAGGTATGTCTACCACGAAACAAATTTGTTTGACTGGTTTTATTTTTCCAGTTTATGGATTACCATTATCAAACAAGGGATTCTTTTATCTTAGAATGGTGATTATTCTTCTTCATCTGTTTGCCGTCTACTTGTTGGGTCATATGTGGCGATGAATGTGGTCTTTTTTCAAGCTCCTGCCTACTGCAACTGAGCTTGGAGATCAGAGAAGTTGTAGTTATTCATGTCTCTTGTTGTTCCACTTGATACCACTGCAACCTTGTTTTAACTTTTTCACATCGTAACGCTAGCCCGCTAGCATTCTCGCGGAGAACCGCAGGCGCCGGAATGCTAGGGGTATAGCGTTCAGCAAGCTCGCCACTGACAACATAACACTAGGAATGTAGCGTCGTACGTTAGAAAATTCCTACGTGAAGCCATATGGTCTAAGGGGAAAAAAACCTATTATAGTATCAAGTAACCATTTCTAAATAATGTGAGAGTGATTTCCTGAGTAAAAAAGCCTATTTGAAGAATTTTTCGGGCACGAAAACGTCACCCGAATCGCGTGCTTCACTGAAACAAAGGCAAAATAGAGTGCCCTGCAAATGCACGATGTCGCTGTTCACTCAGGAGTGTGGAATTTGTGTGTGTGTGTGTGTGGGGTGTGTGTGTGTGCTTTTTCTGATCAGATGATACAAGTCATGGAGAATTGGTGTCTCTTTTTTCTGTTTTGTTTACATCTGATGAATGGATGAAATGCTTGTCTGAAATGCTCCTCAACCATATTTCATTGCACAAGTAACTTCAAAGCATGTCTGAACAAACCTTACATTGTGGATATCCTAAAAGAGAGTTAAATTCACCTTTCTAACCATACCCTACATGTTGATACTAGTCATTTGGGGCGCCTGTGAAAATTAATTCAAAGTGGCCTATAAATGCACATTTCCAAGGAAAGTAGTCAGTGGCAGCTGGCATGTCTGCAGGGAAGTAGGTCAAATAGCCAGCTGACGAAAGCCAAAGTGTTAAGCTGTCTGGTCCTCTTGGCTCCAGGTGCTTTATGATTTTGTATCGTCTTGTAAATCACTATTTTATGCTTATGCTTAGAATGTAACGTGTGCTTGGGAGGTAAAAAGAAGAGGATCACATTTGTAGTATAACATATATTTGGTTTATGCGACACGTTTGTGCCTTTGACACTCATGCCTTTGTGAAGCTTTAGTTTAATGGATAGAGCAATAAAAGATGAGATCTGGATTGTTAATTGCTTGATTATAGTCTGTGCTATCCTTGAGTAAACACTGTTTTAAAATGGACTACAAGAACGTATGTTAGTTGTCCATGCAAAAGCTTGAAAGCAGTGTTTATTTAAAAAAATGACTAGACTATTGGCCTTGCTTTCAAAGTGCAATTTACGAATGCGACATCAGTTTTCATAGTAAGATTAAATAATGTACCTATCTATTGTGAATAAAAGCTTTTTCGCATATTGATCACATTAACCATTTTGATTCCATTTGTAGTCCCTGTAACTTTTGGAGAAAAAAAATTTCTAAAGTTTTCCTATTTGAATATTTTTTCTGCTATATAAATTTATATAGGCGTTATGTTTATTTCATCAAAAGTGTGTTAGTTTTCCTATTTGAATACTTTTTCTGCTATATAACTTTATATAGGCGTTATGTTTATTTCATCAAAAGTGTGTTAGTTTTCCTATTTGAATACTTTTTCTGCTATATAACTTTATATAGGCGTTATGTTTATTTCATCAAGAGTGTTAGCTTTCCTATTTGAATACTTTTTCTGCTGTATAACTTTATATAGACGTTATGTTTATTTCATCAAGAGTGTTAGCTTTCCTATTTGAATACTTTTTCTGCTATATAACTTTATAGACTATAGGCGTTATGTTTATTTCATCAAGAGTGTTAGCTTTCCTATTTGAATACTTTTTCTGCTATATAAATTTATATACGCGTCTGTTTATTTTGTCAGGGGTGTGTTCCGGTAATCCATTAACTTCATTAATTATACGTAAATTGGTTGATTAGAAGATATTTAATGAACTTACAATTTGTATTCACACAAATGTGTGAATGAACTATCGGTTACGACAACACATGTTGTCCAAGCAAAAGTCTGTATACTGTATCAATTTATATTGTCCTCGCACATGTGTGAGTGGACTTACATATGTAATAATATATATTTCTGTATTGGGTAGCGATGTATTCCTGTCAAGTGTGAAACAGAAATTTTCGAAGTCTGATGCATACCTATGGCAAAATTCTGATTCATGAACAGACATCTGCTTTGTAGTTTAAGGAGTAAAATCTGGTTTGTATTTTAATGAGTAAACATCTGCTATTATTTGTATTTTGTGAAGAAACGTTCACTTTTGTATTTCAGTGAATAAACATCCGCAAACTGTCACGTGGCATAATTATAGAGATGAATGGCGTTTGTGTTGAACTCTGTACACATTTATATTCTGTGTGTATGCATGTGTCCATGTGTGTGTGTGTGTTCGCGCGCGTGCATATGTGTCTGTGAGTGTATGTGTGCTGACATGCTGTAACAATTCATATTCTTGTCATTCAGTTTGGAATATGTTCAAGTTCATGTTGCTTACAGCCCAGCCGACTACTAACACAACGTCAAAAACGACAACCTGGTTAAGACAAAAGACAACAGTTGAAAACCATACTCACCGTTAACCTTGCAAGTTTAAAATGCAATTAAAGAAAACCATACTTGGACATAAAATCATATCAGGTGAAATCTATGATCTCTTGTAAAAACTGGAAAATTGCATCAGGAGGGAGTGTGGAATATGACATCTCCCGAACTATGCTGGAGAGGGGAGGGGGCCAAAGAGCCTACACAGTCTCCGGGTGGGGGTCAGGGGTTAAGCCCCTTGCAGGGTTTATTTTAAGATGCATCATTTTCCCAAATGACCCACAGGTAGAGGAGTCAATGACCCAAACTTTCTTGAAGCAGTGGACCCATCCTTTGACTTTTCTGAGTATCAAAAGTCCTGTTTAAAAGCCCTGTTCTTTTCATTTTTGTGCACTGCACGAAGATTATAAGTCCAGTTCAAAAGCCCTGTTCTTTTCATTTTTGTGCTTTGCACTGAACGACGACCAAAAGTCCAGTTCAAAAGCCCTGTTCTTTTCATTTCTGTGCATTGCACTGAACGTATTTGTGATTGATGCCTGCACTACTAACAGGTGTGTGTGTATTGATGCAGTAGCTGAAATGAACCTTGGCTGTCTGAGGAAAACTTTGATGACCGATTAAAATCAGCTTTTTAACCACTAGTACAGAGGCTGACGTTGACTGGTCAGTGAAGTTTATTTCTGAGAATCACAGGGTTTTTCTGGTTAATGTTTCTATGGAACACTGCACAAGTTGTGTTTCCTGGTGTTGTAAAACTGTGAGGCATGTGAAACTCGTTTCTGGTCAAGGAAAAGTGAATTTCGGGAACAGCTGCAGTTCAGTTCAAGAATCGAGTAAAATATTTGGTATTATGAACATGTAGGCCTACAAATTACTTCTTTACCTAAGTATATACAAATGTATGAATGTGTGTACAAATTACTTCTTTACTTAAGTATAGATGAATATATAAATGTGTACAAATTACTTCCTTATTTAAGTATATATCAGTGTATGAATGTATACAAATTACTTCTTCACTTATGTAGGCCCCTATATATCAGTGTAGGAATGTGTACAAATTACTTCTTTACTTAAGTAGGCCTATATAAATGTATGAATTACTTCCTTACTAAAGTATATATAAATGTATGAATGTATGCAAATTACTTCTTTACTTTTAAATATATAAATGTACTCACATATTCATCTTTCAACAGAAAATATGTAGACCTATGTGTATGTATTGGCACCCGTCAGAAACTTTCTCGGCTGCCTCCTCTTTCTCTCCCATTATGTAACACATCAGTCCCAATTTCTGATTCAGCTAAAAACCTTGGTGTCTGCATTGACTCTACCCTCTCCATGAACAACTTTGTTTCTCAAACTGCCAGATCTTGCTACTATCACCTCCATCGTATAAGCCTGATCAGGAAGTATCTCTCTGTTGAAACAACTGCAAAACTCGTTCTGTCCTTCATAATGTCTTGCATTGACTACTGCCTCCACCATTCACATCCAACAGCGCATTCAAAACAATGCTGCATGCCTTGTACTCAAAAAGAAAAAAGCTGACCACATATCTCCTCTCCTGGCACAACTTCACTGGCTCCATGTATCAAAGCGCATACAGTACAAACTAGACACCATCTGCAGCAAAAGCCTCAGTAACGCAGCCCCCGATTTCCTGTCAAGCCTACTTGAGATCTATGTTCCCTCATGTACCCTCCGCTCTGCTCCGATCCTCTGACTTCGCTTTCCACGCACTAAGCTCAATACCTATGGTGCACGAGCCTTCTCTGTTTCTGGTCCACTCCTGGAACAAACTTCCTCTCTCAGTCCGCCAGCAACCTACTTTTGTCTCCTTCAAGTCCACTCTCAAAACTCACCTTTTCTCCTCTGCATAAAATCCTGACCTCACTCGACCCCCCTCTGCAGCCTGTCTCCGCTCGGTGTGGAATCACATTGTAATATATATTTGTATATTATGTTCTCTATAATTTTTCCCCATTTATAGCCATGTGTGTGTGTGTGTGTGTGTGTATGTTCAGCGGTTAGATTTGATTTCTATCAAGACTTTGCGCTATACAAATACTGTAATTTATTATTATTATGTATGAATGTCATGTAATGTATGCATGTTGTGAAGTATAATAATGTTTGAGCTTCATCTTCCCAAATGGCCATTTTGATATAATCTGCCCTCAAAGTGCAGAATGATTATACTTATCTCAAGGCTTTGGACCCTGTCTTAACGATACACAGGTTATGAGCTCATCAGGAAGACTGGGACCACACAGTTGAGTCTCATCCACTTCACGGATGCATCATTGAGGGGGTTGCTCAAATCTTCTGACCAGTACCGCAGGTGTCTGTATCTTTCGGGCCTGGTTGACGCCAGGATGTATTATGGTAGTAAGCATAGAGTACAGCCCTGTCACGTAGTCTCAATCCTAGATGGAACTCCATAGCATCATGATTATCATTCTCATCGACATTGTCATCATGGCATTGTAAAAAAAGCTGACCCAGTTTCTGAGGCCATTAAGGTGGCATAGAAAATGTGGCAGAAAAAGAAGAAAAAAAAAGGTGAGCACAAAGGTAACCTCCCTGAGTGCGATGATCCTAAAAAGAAACCTTTCTGCAAGTTCTGGAAGAATGTACTGATAGGACAATATCCGGCTGTGAGAATATGGAGTTAAGGATCACAGTGCTGAGGCTAGTAGACTTTCACGAGATAAGGCTGAGAGAATGCATATTGACAGACTTTCAGGAGGATAAGGCTGAGAGAATGGATATTGACAGACTTTCGGGAGGATAAGGCTCAGAGAATGCATACTGACAGACTTTCGGGAGGATAAGGCTGAGAGAATGCATATTGACAGACTTTCAGGAGGATAAGGTTGAGAGAATGCATATTGACAGACTTTCTGGAGGATAAGGTTGAGAGACTGCATATTGACAGACTTTCTGGAGGATAAGGTTGAGAGACTGCATATTGACAGACTTTCAGGAGGATAAGGTGAGAGACTGCATATTGACAGACTTTCTGGAGGATAAGGTTGAGAGAATGCATATTGACAGACTTTCAGGAGGATAAGGTTGAGAGACTGCATATTGACAGACTTTCTGGAGGATAAGGTTGAGAGACTGCATATTGACAGACTTTCAGGAGGATAAGGTTGAGTGACTGCATATTGACAGACTTTCAGGAGGATAAGGTTGAGAGACTGCATATTGACAGACTTTCAGGAGGATAAGGTTGAGAGAATGCATACTGACAGACTTTCGGGAGGATAAGGTTGAGAGACTGCATATTGACAGACTTTCAGGAGGATAAGGTTGAGAGACTGCATATTGACAGACTTTCTGGAGGATAAGGCTGAAAGTGCAGTCCGCACCGCCAGTGGAACATCTGACTGGTTCCCAGTGACATCGGGAGTAAGGCAGGGCTGTAATCTCTCCCCTCTTCTCTTCGTGATCTATATGGATCAGATTATGAAGGAGGCAAACCCAGACCCTGAGGCACTCAATGAACTCATGTTTGCGGACGACCAGGCAATGGTGAACAATGACAAGATACAGCTACAGGAGCACACAGACCAGCTCAATGAAAGCTGCGAGACATACGGCATGAAGATCAGCGTCAGCAAGACCGAGGTCATGACTGTCAGTAAGAGACCAAACAAACTGGACATCAACATCAACGGAACCCAGTTGAAGCAAGCCAGTGAATTTAAATACTTGGGCAGCATCTTCACTGAAAATGGCAAACTAGACAGAGAAATCGAGACCAGATGCCAGAAAGCCAACGCAGTCGGCTACCAACTTGCCCCAGTCCTGAAACACCCCAGCATTCCCACCAGCACTAAGGCGAAACTCATCAACGCCATTTTTCTACCAACGCTGACATACCAGCAACTAAAGTCCTCGAGAGAAAACTGGTCACCTGTGAATGAAATGCCTGAGGAAAGCAGTAAACAAGACAAGGCGGGACAAGATCAGAAATGAGGTGATACGAGACATGGTAGGAGCAACACCAATCCTATTAATCAGCAACACACAAAGAACAAAACAAGACAAAAACCTTGAATCATGGCCAAGAGAATGTACTGAGTCAGAAAATTTACAATATACTCTTGACCACTGTTCATTACATGACCTGTATATTTAACAGCAGCATGTAAAGAACAGAAAGAAAAAGAACTTGTATCAATTACAGTATCAATTAAACCACAAACCAATGCATAAAGACATTTAAAATATGTTTTATGTATCAATACATAACTGGATCTGCTGCTTAAGACCGCAACAAGCATTCCAAACTAGTTTCTGTCGGCTTCAGATTTACCCAGATGCGTATCTGTGCACAGACTGAATTCCATATGAGCTGACACCACAGATACCATGTGATGAATTGTTATTGTTTATGTTATTTTTGTTTAACCTTTTGACTCTCACACCCTGTCCACCAGCATCCTGCTTTGTCAACTATGCTAACAAAGCAAAAACCGAACCCTTTGACTCCCTTGCCCTGTCCACCAGCTTCCTGCGGATAGGGTGAGGGAGTCAAAGGGTTCAGTTTTTGTAGTTGATGGATAGGGTGAGGGTGTCGAAGGGTATGAAAGCCCAGACAACTGCGTACAGCTATATCAGGGCTATAACCATTTCAATGCACACACAATAAATACTTCCAACAGGAAAAAGGAAAAGAAAATTATGTGCACATATCAACGCCTTCGCGCACATATAATCTAAGGACGTGTCCCTGGCTTTGACCATTCCGTTCAATTTATCACACAAGGGATTAAAAAACATACCTGAAAACAAACTTAAACATAACTAAAGACACGAAAGCATACATAAAAATGAGCATAAATTACCTAAAATTGCTTCCGCATATCTCATTTCTCTAGACCCAAAAATGCACATAATACATGTAGTGATGTACCCAATTATCAATCCTAAGAATAAGCACGTAAGACTTTATCGTACACATATCAATCCCAAGAATAAGCACGTAAGACTTTACTGTACACATACAGGTGAATGGACCAGCAAGGCAGAAAATGATTAGAAGAAATGACAGAAAACAAAGGAACAAGGCAGAAACAAAGAGAGTGACAGAGAAGAGGAAATTTCTAGCACAAAATTTCCAGAAGGTTGGTATATTATTTATACTGAAAGAGCCCCCGGCTTCCCCCCAGCGGAGAAATCATGATACATTAACAACAGTGAGCAAACCTGGACACAGGCCACACAATTTCCTGGAACTATGTGAAATGGCGTGTGTGGCCTAGTTGTTAGAGCACCTGACACTATGTGAAAATGAAGTGTGTGGCTTAGTTGTTACAGCACCTGACACTATGTGAAAATGAAGTGTGTGGCTTAGTTGTTACAGCACCTGACACTATGTGAAAATGGAGTGTGTGGCCTAGTTGTTACAGCACCTGACGCTATGTGAAAATGGAGTGTGTGGCTTACTTGTTACAGCACCTGACGCTATGTGAAAATGGACTGTGTGGCTTACTTGTTACAGCATCTGACGCTATGTGAAAATGGAGTGTGTGGCTTAGTTGTTACAGCACCTGACACTATGTGAAAATAGACTGTGTGGCTTACTTGTTACAGCACCTGACACTATGTGAAAATGGAGTGTGTGGCTTAGTTGTTACAGCACCTGACACTATGTGAAAATGGACTATGTGGCTTAGTTGTTACAGCACCTGACGCTATGTGAAAATGGAGTGTGTGGCTCACTTGTTACAGCACCTGACGCTATGTGAAAATGGAGTGTGTGGCTTAGTTGTTACAGCACTTGACACTATGTGAAAATGGAGTGTGTGGCTTACTTGTTACAGCACCTGACGCTATGTGAAAATGGACTGTGTGGCTTAGCTGTTACAGCACCTGACGCTATGTGAAAATGGACTGTGTGGCTTACTTGTTACAGCACCTGACACTATGTGAAAATGGAGTGTGTGGCTTACTTGTTACAGCACCTGACACTATGTGAAAATGGACTGTGTGGCTTAGTTGTTACAGCACCTGACACTATGTGAAAATGGCGTGTGTGGCTTAGTTGTTACAGCACCTGACGCTATGTGAAAATGGACTGTGTGGCTTAGCTGTTACAGCACCTGACACTATGTGAAAATGGACTGTGTGGCTTAGTTGTTACAGCACCTGACACTATGTGAACATGGAGTGTGTGGCTTAGTTGTTACATCTGTGAAAAAGAGTGTGTGGCTTAGTTGTTACAGCACCTGACACTATGTGAAAATGGAGTGTGTGGCTTACTTGTTACAGCATCTGACGCTATGTGAAAATGGAGTGTGTGGCTTAGTTGTTACAGCACCTGACACTGTGTGAAAATGGAGTGTGTGGCTTTGTTCTTACAGCACCTGACACTGTGTGAAAATGGAGTGTGTGTGCTTAAGTTGTTTACAGCACCTGACGGTATGTGAAAATGGACTGTGTGGCTTACTTGTTACAGCACCTGACGCTATGTGAAAATAGACTGTGTGGCTTTGTTCTTACAGCACCTGACGCTATGTGAAAATGGAGTGTGTGGCTTACTTGTTACAGCACCTGACACTATGTGAAAATGGAGTGTGTGGCTTAGTTGTTACAGCACATGACACTATGTGAAAATGGACTGTGTGGCTTACTTGTTACAGCACCTGACACTATGTGAACATGGAGTGTGTGGCTTTAGTTTTTACAGCACCTGACACTGTGTGAAAATGGACTGTGTGGCTTAGTTGTTACAGCACCTAGACGTATGTGAAAATGGAGTGTGTGGCTTAGTTGTTACAGCACCTGACGTATGTGAAAATGGAGTGTGTGGCTTACTTGTTACAGCACCTGACACTATGTGAAAATGGAGTGTATGGCTTACTTGTTACAGCACCTGACGCTATGTGAAAATGGAGTGTGGCTTAGTTGTTACAGCACTTGACACTATGTGAAAATGGACTGTATGGCTTACTTGTTACAGCACCTGACACTATGTGAAAATGGACTGTGTGGCTTACTTGTTACAGCACCTGACACTATGTGAAAATGGACTGTATGGCTTACTTGTTACAGCACCTGACGCTATGTGAAAATGGACTGTGTGGCTTACTTGTTACAGCACCTGACACTATGTGAAAATGGAGTGTGTGGCTTAGTTGTTACAGCACCTGACACTATGTGAAAATGGACTGTGTGGCTTAGTTGTTACAGCACCTGACACTATGTGAAAATGGAGTGTGTGGCTTACTTGTTACAGCACCTGACGCTATGTGAAAATGGACTGTGTGGCTTAGCTGTTACAGCACCTGACACTATGTGAACATGGAGTGTGTGGCTTAGTTGTTACAGCACCTGACACTATGTGAAAATGGAGTATGTGGCTTGCTTGTTACAGCACCTGACGCTATGTGAAAATGGACTGTGTGGCTTACTTGTTACAGCACCTGACACTATGTGAACATGGAGTGTGTGGCTTAGTTGTTACAGCACCTGACACTATGTGAAAATGGACTGTGTGGCTTAGTTGTTACAGCACCTGACACTATGTGAAATGGAGTGTGTGGCTTAGTTGTTAACAACATCTGTGAAAAGAGTGTGTGGCTTAGTTGTTACAGCACCTGACACTGTGTGAAAATGGAGTGTGTGGCTTAGTTGTTACAGCACTCTGACGTTATGTGAAAATGGAGTGTGTGGCTTAGTTGTTACAGCACCTGACACTGTGTGAAAATGGAGTGTGTGGCTTAGTTGTTACAGCACCTGACGTATGTGAAAATGGACTGTGTGGCTTTTGTTCTTACAGCACCTGACGCTATGTGAAAATGGACTGTGTGGCTTAGTTGTTACAGCACCTGACACTATGTGAAAATGGAGTGTGTGGCTTAGTTGTTACAGCACCTGACACTATGTGAAAATGGACTGTGTGGCTTAGTTGTTACAGCACCTGACACTATGTGAAAATGGAGTGTGTGGCTTAGTTGTTACAGCACCTGACACTATGTGAAAATGGAGTGTGTGGCTTAGTTGTTACAGCACTGACATGACACTATGTGAAAATGGACTGTGTGGCTTAGTTGTTACAGCACCTGACCTATGTGAAAATGGACTGTGTGGCTTAGTTGTTACAGCACCTGACCTATGTGAAAATGGATGTGTGGCTTAGTTGTTACAGCACCTGACACTATGTGAAAATGGAGTGGTGTGGCTTACTTGTTACAGCACCTGACACTATGTGAAAATGGACGTGTGTGGCTTATTGTTACAGCACCTGACGCTATGTGAAAATGGATGTGTGGCTTAGCTGTTACAGCACCTGACACATGTGAAAATGGAGTGTGTGGCTTATTTACAGCACCGACACTGGAACTGATGTGGCTTAGTTGTTACAGCACCTACACAGTGAAGGTGTGCTAGTGTTACGCCTGACACTATGTAAATGGACTGTGTGGCTTAGTTTTACAGCACCTGACACTATGAAATGGAGTGTGTGCATTACTATGTTCTAGCACACTGACCTATGGAAAATGGACTGTGTGGCTTATTGTTACACACTGACGTAGTGAAAATGGTTGGCTTGTTTTACAGCACCTGACACTGTGAAATGAGTGTGGGCTGTTTACAGCACCTGACACTGTGTGAAAATTGACGTGGCATTATTGTTACAGCACCTGACGGCATGTGAAAATGGAGTGTGTGCTAGTTGTTACGGGCACTGACACTTAGTGAAAATGGACTGTGTGGCTTATTGTTACAGCACCTGACACTATGTGAAAATGGGTGTGTGGCTTACTTGTTACAGCACCTGACGCTATGTGAAAATGGACTGTGTGGCTTAGTTGTTACAGCTAACTTGACACTATGTGAAAATGGACTGTATGGCTTAGTTGTTACACACCTGACACTATGTGAAAATGGACTGTGTGGCTTAGTTGTTACAGCACCTGACACTATGTGAACATGAGTGTGGCTTAGTTGTTGACATACTGTGAAAAAAGTGTGGCTTAGTTGTTACAGCACTGACACTTTGAAAATGGACTGTGTGGCTTAGTGTTACAGCACCTGACACTATGTGAAAATGGACGGTGGCTTACTTTGTAAGCACCTGACGCTATGTGAAAATGGACTGTGTGCTAGTGTTACAGCACTTGACACAATGATGTGATGGACTGTGGCTTACTGTTACAGCACCTGACCTATGATGAAAATGGTACAGTGGCTTTAGCTGGATTACAGCACTTGATCACTATGTGAAAATGGAATGTGGCTTAGTTGTTACAGCTACCTGCACTATGTGAACATGGGTGTGTGGCTTAGTTGTTACAGCACTGAACAGGTTGGCTAAAATGGACTGTGTGGCTTAGTGTTACAGCACCTGCACTATGTGAAAATGGAGTGTGTGGGCTTACTTGTTACAGCACCTGACACTATGTGAACATGGAATGTGTGGCTTACTTGTTACAGCACCTGACACATGTGAAAATGGTGTGTGGCTTAGTTGTTACAGCACCTGACACTATGTGAAAATGGAGTGGTGGCTAGTTGTTACAGCACCTGACGCTATGTGAAAATGGAGTGTTGGCTTATTGTTACAGCACCTGACGCTATGTGAAAATGGACTGTGTGGCTTACTTGTTACAGCACTGACGCTATGTGAAAATGGATGTGTGGCTTAGTTGTTACAGCACCTGAACTATGTGAAAATAGACTGTGTGGCTTACGTTGTTACAGCACCTGACACATGTGAAAATGGAGTGTGTGGCTTAGTTGTTTACAGCACTGACACTATGTGAAAATGGACTATGTTGGCTTAGTTGTTACAGCACCTGACGCTATGTGAAAATGGAGTGTGTGGCTCACTTGTTACAGCACCTGACGCTATGTGAAAATGGATGTGTGTGGCTTAGTTGTTACAGCACTGACACTATGTGAAAATGGAGTGTGTGGCTTACTTGTTACAGCACCTGACGCTATGTGAAAATGGACTGTGTGGCTTAGTCTGTTACAGCACCTGACGCTATGTGAAAATGGAGTGTGTGGCTTACTTGTTACAGCACCTGACACTATGTGAAAATGGGAGTGTGTGGCTTACTTGTTACAGCACCTGACCTATGTGAAAATGGACTGTGTGGTTAGTTGTTACAGCACCTGACACTATGTGAAAATGGCGTGTGTGGCTTAGTTGTTACAGCACCTGACGCTATGTGAAAATGGACTGTGTGGCTTAGCTGTTTTAGTTGTTACAGCACCTGACACTATGTGAACATGGAGTGTGTGGCTTAGTTGTTACATCTGAAAAAGGTGTGTGGCTTAGTTGTTACAGCACCTGACACTATGTGAAAATGGACTGTGTGGCTTAGTGTTACAGCACCTGACGTATGTGAAATGGAGTGGTGGGCTTTGTTCTTACAGCACTTGACACTGTGTGAAAATGGACTGTGTGGCTTAGTTGTTACAGCACCTGACACTATGTGAAAATGGAGTGTGTGGCTTACTTGTTACAGCACCTGACACTATGTGAAAATGGAGTGTGTGGCTTAGTTGTTACAGCACCTGACACTATGTGAAAATGGACTGTGTGGCTTAGTTGTTACAGCACCTGACACTATGTGAAAATGGAGTGTGTGGCTTACTTGTTACAGCACCTGACGCTATGTGAAAATGGACTGTATGGCTTAGTTGTTACAGCACCTGACACTATGTGAAAATGGACTGTGTGGCTTAGTTGTTACAGCACCTGACACTATGTGAACACGATGTGTGGCTAGTGTACATGTGAAAAAGATGTGTGGCTTAGTTGTTACAGCACTGACACTATGTGAAAATGGACTGTGTGGCTTAGTTGTTACAGCACCTGACACTATGTGAAAATGGAGTGTGTGGCTTACTTGTTACAGCACCTGACGCTATGTGAAAATGGACTGTGTGGCTTAGTTGTTACAGCACTTGACACTATGTGAAAATGGACTGTGCTTACTTGTTACAGCACCTGACGCTATGTGAAAATGGACTGTGTGGCTTAGCTGTTACAGCACCTGACGCTATGTGAAAATGGACTGTGTGGCTTAGTTGTTACAGCACCTGACACTATGTGAAATGGTGTGTGGCTTAGTTGTTACAGCACCTGACCTATGTGAAAATGGACTGTGTGGCTTAGCTGTTACAGCACCTGACACTATGTGAAAATGGAGTGTGTGGCTTACTTGTTACAGCACCTGAAACTATGTGAACATGGATGTGTGGCTTACTTGTTACAGCACCTGACACTATGTGAACATGGTGTGGTGGCTTAGTTGTTACAGCACCTGACACTATGTGAAAATGGACTGGTGGCTTAGTTGTTACAGCACTGACACTATGTGAACATGGAGTGTGTGGCTTAGTTGTTACAGCACCTGACACTATGTGAAAATGGAGTATGTGGCTTACTTGTTACAGCACCTGACACTATGTGAAAATGGACTGTGTGGCTTAGCTGTTACAGCACCTGACACTATGTGAACATGGAGTGTGTGCTTAGTTGTTACAGCACCTGACACTATGTGAAAATGGACTGTGTGGCTTAGTTGTTACAGCACCTGACACTATGTGAACATGGAGTGTGTGGCTTAGTTGTTACAGCACCTGACACTATGTGAAAATGAGTGTGTGGCTTAGTTGTTACAGCACCTGACACTATGTGAAAATGGAGTGTGTGGCTTAGTTGTTACAGCACCTGACACTATGTGAACATGGAGTGTGTGGCTAGTTGTTACAACATTGTGAAAAAGAGTGTGTGGCTTAGTTGTTACAGCACCTGACACTTGTGAAAATGGAGGTGTGGCTTAGTTGTTACAGCATCTGACGTATGTGAAAATGAGTGTGTGGCTTAGTTGTTACAGCACCTGACACTGTGTGAAAATGGAGTGTGTGGCTTAGTTGTTACAGCAACTGACGGTATGTGAAAATGGACTGTGTGGCTTAGTTGTTACAGCACCTGACGGTATGTGAAAATGGACTGTGTGGCTTAGCTGTTACAGCACCTGACGGTATGTGAAAATGGACTGTGTGGCTTAGTTGTTACAGCACCTGACGGTATGTGAAAATGGAGTGTGTGACTTAGCTGTTACAGCACCTGACGCTATGTGAAAATGGACTGTGTGGCTTAGCTGTTACAGCACCTGACGCTATGTGAAAATGGACTGTGTGGCTTAGTTGTTACAGCACTTGACACTATGTGAAAATGGACTGTGTGGTAGTTGTTACAGCACCTGACCTATGTGAAAATGGACTGTGTGGCTTAGTGTTACAGCACCTGACACTATGTGAAAATGGAGTGTGTGGCTTACTTGTTACAGCACCTGACACTATGTGAAATGAAGTGTGTGGCTTACTTGTTACAGCACCTGACACTAGTGAACATGGAGTGTGTGGCTTACTTGTTACAGCACCTGACACTATGTGAAAATGGATGTGTGGCTTAGTTGTTACAGCACCTGACACTATGTGAAAATGGACTGTGTGGCTTAGTTGTTACAGCCCCTGACACTATGTGAAAATGGACTGTGTGGCTTATTGTTACAGCACTTGACACTATGTGAAAATGGACTGTGTGGCTTAGTTGTTACAGCACCTGACCACTATGTGAAAATGGACTGTGTGGCTTATTGTTACAGCACCTGACCTATGTGAAAATGGAGTGTGTGGCTTAGTTGTTACAGCACTGACACTATGTGAAAATGGAGTGTGTGGCTTAGTTGTTACAGCACCTGACACTATGTGAAAATGAGTGTGTGGCTTAGTTGTTACAGCACCTGACACTATGTGAAAATGGCGTGTGTGGCTTAGTTGTTACAGCACCTGACCTATGTGAACATGGAGTGTGTGGCTTAGTTGTTACAGCACCTGACACTATGTGAAAATGGATGTGTGGCTTAGTTGTTACAGCACCTGACGCTATGTGAAAATGGAGTGTGTGGCTTAGCTGTTACAGCACCTGACACTATGTGAACATGGAGTGTGTGGCTTAGTTGTTACAGCACCTGACACTATGTGAAAATGGACTGTGTGGCTTAGTTGTTACAGCACCTGACACTATGTGAACATGGGTGTGTGGCTTAGTTGTTACATCTGTGAAAAAGAGTGTGGCTTAGTTGTTACAGCACCTGACACTATGTGAAAATGGACTGTGTGGCTTACTTGTTACAGCACCTGACGGTATGTGAAAATGAAGTGTGTGGCTTTGTTCTTACAGCACCTGACACTGTGTGAAAATGGAGTGTGTGGCTTTGTTCTTACAGCACCTGACACTGTGTGAAAATTGACTGTGGCTTAGTTGTTACAGCACCTGACGGCATGTGAAAATGGAGTGTGTGGCTTAGTTGTTACAGCACCTGACACTATGTGAAAATGGACTGTGTGGCTTAGTTGTTACAGAACCTGACACTATGTGAAAATGGAGTGTGTGGCTTACTTGTTACAGCACCTGACGCTATGTGAAAATGGACTGTGTGGCTTAGTTGTTACAGCACTTGACACTATGTGAAAATGGACTGTATGGCTTAGTTGTTACAGCACCTGACACTATGTGAAAATGGACTGTGTGGCTTAGTTGTTACAGCACCTGACACTATGTGAAAATGGACTGTGTGGCTTACTTGTTACAGCACCTGACGCTATGTGAAAATGGACTGTGTGGCTTAGTTTTACAGCACTTGACACTATGTGAAAATGGACTGTATGGCTTAGTTGTTACAGCACCTGACACTATGTGAAAATGGACTGTGTGGCTTAGTTGTTACAGCACCTGACACTATGTGAACATGGAGTGTGTGGCTTAGTTGTTACATCTGTGAAAAGAGTGTGTGGCTTAGTTGTTACAGCACTGACACTATGTGAAAATGGACTGTGTGGCTTAGTTGTTACAGCACCTGACACTATGTGAAAATGGAGCGTGTGGCTTACTTGTTACAGCACCTGACGCTATGTGAAAATGGACTGTGTGGCTTAGTTGTTACAGCACTTGACACTATGTGAAAATGGACTGTGTGGCTTACTTGTTACAGCACCTGACGCTATGTGAAAATGGACTGTGTGGCTTAGCTGTTACAGCAACTGACGCTATGTGAAAATGGACTGTGTGGCTTAGTTGTTACAGCACCTGACACTATGTGAACATGGCGTGTGTGGCTTAGTTGTTACAGCACTGACGCTATGTGAAAATGGACTGTGTGGCTTAGTTGTTACAGCACCTGCACTATGTGAAAATGGAGTGTGTGTGGCTTACTTGTTACAGCACCTGACACTATGTGAACATGGAATGTGTGGCTTACTTGTTACAGCACCTGACACTATGTGAACATGGAGTGTGTGGCTTAGTTGTTACAGCACCTGACACTATGTGAAAATGGACTGGTGGCTTAGTTGTTACAGCACCTGACACTATGTGAACATGGAGTGTGTGGCTTAGTTGTTACAGCACCTGACACTATGTGAAAATGGAGTATGTGGCTTACTTGTTACAGCACCTGACACTATGTGAAAATGGACTGTGTGGCTTAGTTGTTACAGCACCTGACACTATGTGAACATGGAGTGTGTGGCTTAGTTGTTACAGCACCTGACACTATGTGAAAATGGAGTATGTGGCTTAGTTGTTACAGCACCTGACGGTATGTGAAAATGGAGTGTGTGACTTAGCTGTTACAGCACCTGACGCTATGTGAAAATGGACTGTGTGGCTTAGCTGTTACAGCACCTGACGCTATGTGAAAATGGACTGTGTGGCTTAGTTGTTACAGCACTTGACACTATGTGAAAATGGACTGTGTGGCTTAGTTGTTACAGCACCTGACACTATGTGAAAATGGCGTGTGTGGCTTAGTTGTTACAGCACCTGACGCTAATGTGAAAATGGACTGTGTGCTTAGCTGTTACAGCACCTGACACTATGTGAAAATGGAGTGTGTGGCTTACTTGTTACAGCACCTGACACTATGTGAACATGGAGTGTGTGGCTTACTTGTTACAGCACCTGACACTATGTGAACATGGAGTGTGTGGCTTTAGTTGTTACAGCACCTGACACTATGTGAAAATTGACTGGTGGCTTAGTTGTTACAGCACCTGACACTATGTGAAAATGGACTGTGTGGCTTAGTTGTTACAGCACTGACACTATGTGAAAATGGACTGTGTGGCTTACTTGTTACAGCACTTGACACTATGTGAAAATGGACTGTGTGGCTTAGTTGTTACAGCACCTGACCCTATGTGAAAATGGGACTGTGTGGCTTAGTTGTTCCAGCACCTGACGCTATGTGAAAATGGAGTGTGTGGCTTAGTTGTTACAGCACTTGACACTATGTGAAAATGGAGTGTGTGGCTTACTTGTTACAGCACCTGACACTATGTGAAAATGGAGTGTGTGGCTTAGTTGTTACAGCACCTGACACTATGTGAAAATGGACTGTGTGGCTTAGTTGTTACAGCACCTGACACTATGTGAAAATGGAGTGTGTGGCTTACTTGTTACAGCACCTGACCTATGTGAAAATGGACTGTGTGGCTTAGTTGTTACAGCACTGACACTATGTGAAAATGGAGCTGTATGGCTTACTTGTTACAGCACCTGACACTATGTGAAAATGGACTGTGTGGCTTAGTTGTTACAGCACCTGACACTATGTGAAATGGATGTGTGGCTTAGTTGTTACATCTGTGAAAATGGAGTGTGTGGCTTAGTTGTTACAGCACTGACACTATGTGAAAATGGACTGTGTGGCTTAGTTGTTACAGCACCTGACACTATGTGAAAAATGGAGCGTGTGGCTTACTTGTTACAGCACCTGACGCTATGTGAAAATGGACTGTGTGGCTTAGTTGTTACAGCACCTTGACACTATGTGAAAATGGACTGTGTGGCTTACTTGTTACAGCACCTGACGCTATGTGAAAATGGACTGTGTGGCTTAGCTGTTACAGCAACTGACGCTATGTGAAATGGACTGTGTGGCTTAGTTGTTACAGCACCTGACACTATGTGAACATGGACTGTGTGGCTTAGTTGTTACAGCACCTGACGCTATGTGAAAATGGACTGTGTGGCTTAGTGTTACAGCACCTGACTATGTGAAAATGGAGTGTTGTGGCTTACTTGTTACAGCACCTGACACTATGTGAACATGGAATGTGTGGCTTACTCTGTTACAGCACCTGACACTATGTAAAATGGAGTGTGTGGCTTAGTTGTTACAGCACCTGACACTATGTGAAATGGACTGGTGGCTTAGTTGTTACAGCACCTGACACTATGTGAACATGGAGTCTGTGGGAGTGTGTGGCTTAGTTGTTACAGCACCTGACACTATGTGAAAATGGAGTGTGTGGCTTACTTGTTACAGCACCTGACACTATGTGAAAATGGAGTGTGGTGGTTACGTTGTTACAGGCACACGACACTACATGTGAACATGGAGTGTGTGGCTTAGTTGTTACAGCACCTGACACTATGTGAAAATGGAGTATGTGGCTTAGGTGTTACAGCACCTGACACTATGTGAAAATGGACTGTGTGGCTTAGTTGTTACAGCACGTGACACTATGTGAACATGGAGTGTGTGGCTTAGTTGTTACAGCACCTGACACTATGTGAAAATGGACTGTGTGGCTTAGTTGTTACAGCACCTGACACTATGTGAAATGGATGTGTGGCTTAGTTGTTACAGCACCTGACACTATGTGAAAATGGAGTGTGTGGCTTAGTTGTTACAGCACCTGACACTATGTGAAAATGGACTGTGTGGCTTAGCTGTTTACAGCACCTGACACTATGTGAACATGGAGTGTGTGGCTTAGTTGTTACACACATCTGTGAAAAAGAGTGTGTGGCTTAGTTGTTACAGCACCTGACACTGTGTGAAAATGGAGTGTGTGTGCTTAGTTGTTACAGCACTGACGTTATGTGAAAATGGAGTGTGTGGCTTAGTTGTTACAGCACCTGACACTGTGTGAAAATGGAGTGTGTGGCTTAGTTGTTACAGCACCTGACGTATGTGAAAATGGACTGTGTGGCTTACTTGTTACAGCACCTGACAGGTATGTGAAAATGGACGTGGTGGCTTAGTGTTACAGCACCTGACACTCGTGAAAATGGAGTGTGGCTTACTTCTTACAGCACCTGACGTATGTGAAAATGGACTGTGTGGCTTAGCTGTTACAGCACCTGACGGTATGTGAAAATGGACTGTGTGGCTTAGCTGTTACAGCACCTGACGATGTGTGAAAATGGACTGTGTGGCTTAGTTGTTACAGCACCTGACGGTATGTGAAAATGGAGTGTGTGACTTAGTTTGTTACAGCACCTGACGCTATGTGAAAATGGACTGTGTGGCTTAGCTGTTACAGCACCTGACGCTATGTGAAAATGGACTGTGTGGCTTAGTTGTTACAGCACCTGACACTATGTGAAAATGGGCGTGTGTGGCTTAGTTGTTACAGCACCTGACGCTATGTGAAAATGGACTGTGTGGCTTAGCTGTTACAGCACCTGACACTACGTGAAAATGGACTGTGTGGCTTACTTCTTACAGCACCTGACGGTATGTGAAAATGGACTGTGTGGCTTAGTTTGTTACAGCACCTGACGGTATGTGAAAATGGACTGTGTGGCTTAGCTGTTACAGCACCTGACGGTATGTGAAAATGGACTGTGTGGCTTAGCTGTTACAGCACCTGACACTATGTGAAAATGGACTGTGTGGCTTAGTTGTTACAGCACCTGACACTATGTGAACATGGAGTGTGTGGCTTAGTTGTTACAGCACCTGACACTATGTGAAAATGGACTGTGTGGCTTAGTTGTTACAGCACCTGACACTATGTGAACATGGAGTGTGTGGCTTAGTTGTTACAGCACCTGACACTATGTGAAAATGGAGTGTGTGGCTTAGTTGTTACAGCACCTGACACTATGTGAAAATGGACTGTGTGGCTTAGTTGTTACAGCACCTGACACTATGTGAACATGGAGTGTGTGGCTTAGTTGTTACAACATCTGTGAAAAAGAGTGTGTGGCTTAGTTGTTACAGCACCTGACACTGTGTGAAAATGGAGTGTGTGGCTTAGTTGTTACAGCACCTGACACTATGTGAAAATGGACTGTGTGGCTTACTTGTTACAGCACCTGACGCTATGTGAAAATGGACTGTGTGGCTCAGCTGTTACAGCACCTGACGGTATGTGAAAATGGACTGTGTGGCTTAGCTGTTACAGCACCTGACGGTATGTGAAAATGGACTGTGTGGCTTAGTTGTTACAGCACCTGACGGTATGTGAAAATGGAGTGTCTTAGCTGTTACAGCACCTGACGCTATGTGAAAATGGACTGTGTGGCTTAGTTGTTACAGCATTGACACTATGTGAAAATGGAGTGTGTGGCTTACTTGTTACAGCACCTGACACTATGTGAAAATGGAGTGTGTGGCTTAGTTGTTACAGCACTGACACTATGTGAAAATGGAGTGTGTGGCTTACTTGTTACTGCACCAGCCTAGGATGCAAAAAACCTGCGTTCGAATCCTGTATCAAACAGGGATTTTTATCCTCCCCCCATCCCCTATACTTGATCTTAAATGGTGGAG
The DNA here is from genome assembly GCA_030674185.1 of Monoplex corrugatus. Classification (NCBI taxonomy): domain Eukaryota; kingdom Metazoa; phylum Mollusca; class Gastropoda; order Littorinimorpha; family Ranellidae; genus Monoplex; species Monoplex corrugatus. Next base: position 19,859,985 of record JAPXFY010000034.1, read on the forward strand.
TACATGCCAATCAGTAAAACGTGATAATCAATAAAACTGCGGCCCCCATGTGCATTATGCACTCGACGTAGTATCACTACAAAGCATTTTGTCAGTACATCAGTGGTTTATTTGAAAGTAAATGTTAACGATGAGATACAAAAACACAAATTGAAGCATTAAAAAAAATGAAGCAGCTTATTTGACAGTAAACGTTGATGAAATATAAAAACACAAATTGAAACAATTAAACAAAAATAGAAAAGAAGTAAAACATGTACATCTTCTACTACTCCCTCCATGTACAAACTACATTTTCCAAGTGAAAAGCTAACCACTTCAGGCAGCTTGACTTGTGCCGACTTTTGGTTTTCCTCTGTCCCATTTTCTATGCCATGATGGGGATTATACTCAAGATATTATGGAATTCCATCAAAGACTGAGACTTCATGACAGAGCTGTACTCTACACGTCATATCATAATATTGCTTGGCATCAATCAGGCCTGAGACATACAGGCACCCGCGGGGTTGGTCAGGATATTTAAGCAAAGACACATCTGTGAAGTGGATAAGACTCTACTGTGGGTTTAAGTCTTTCCAATGAGCCCTTAACACACTCAGTTCTAGGTAAGAGCTAGTTGGGGCTGAAAAATCCCACGACGACTTTGATAGAACTGATGGGATTTCAACCAGAACTCACATCCTTCCAGACACCATTCCACTGCAATGACCATCGCACCATGGCGACTGGTACCATACAACATTTTAATTTTTTGCTTTTTGTTTTGTTTGTTTATGTAGGCCTACTCATTTTCATTATCAGTAGTATCAATAAAGATAGGTATGTGAAAACAGTAACTTTTGAAAATATTAACAGTTAATATTCGTAGCCAAGTTATATTCACCCTCTGACTCCTGCACCCTGTCCACCAGCATCCTACATTGTCAACCACGCTAGCAAAGCAAACACTGAACCTTTCGACTCCTTCACCCTATCCACCAGCATCCCGCATTGTCAGCATGCTAACAAAGCAAACACTGAACCTTTTGACTTCCTCCCTCTCTGCAGGAAGCTGGTGGATAGGGTGAGGGAGTCAAAGGGTTATGTTTTTGCAGGTGGTGGATAGGGTGCAGGAATCGAAGGGTTATGCAACCAAGACTGTGTGTAGCGATGTGGGAATATGGTCTGAATTTGGTTGAAATCTTGGATCGACCATTGAGAAATCTTTCCTGACAATATTTTGGGTTACTGTGACTAAACGTTGGGTCATGCCTTATCCTGGTTACAAATTTGCAGCTGCTCAACAAAATAAGAAAAAATCCATTCACAAATAACTGAGAAATCATTTCGGACACATGTTCTCTGCATCTCCTCCCCTGTCTTGATTTCACGTCTTATAATACTGAGGGTAGTTCACATAACCAAACATAAAATTATACACTGAAACTCTCTAAAATGTTGAGGATACATAACTTTTTCTTTTATAAAAATACGAAAGGTATTCAGAGATAAGGGTTTCACAGTGTAAACGATTTCCAGCTAAGGGGTTCTGGACCAGTCTTTAACCCTTTGACTCCCACACCTTATACTCTAACTGCAAAAACTGCAGGAAGCTGGTGGATAGGGTGAGGAAGCCAAACTAAAATTAAAACATAAGTTTTTGCTTCGTTAGCATGGTTGACAATGAAGAATGCTAGTGGACAGGCTGTAGGAGTCAAAGCGTTAACGAAATTGGCTGACAGTGGAAAACATGCTGATCTATGCCATCCACCTGGCTGAAGGAAACCTATGGTCCCTAGTTACGCCATATAGACCAATGCTAAAAAAGATACTTGTAAGCATGTTGCTTTAACCCTTTGACTCCCACACCCTGTCCACCAGCATCCTGCATTGCCCCCCCTCCCCCCCACAGCAAAGCAAAAATTTGACCGACACCCTCACCCTACCCATCAGCTTCCTGTAAGGTGGATAGGGCAAAGGAGTCAAAGGGTTAAGTTTTTGCAATGGGTGGATGGGCGCGGGAGTCAAAGTGTTTTAATTCAGACCATGCCAGTGGTTTGTTGCTATACAATTTACATATTCCAGTCTCTAAGTGGGTACACTTGCTGGGGGTGTTTTTACATTTCCTTAAGCCACCAGACACTGACCCAACTCATAAAATCATTAACATGCAAATCCCGGGGTGAGCTACATTAACCTTTACCGTACGCAGTGAGGATAAAATGACCCACAGTCGTGATTTTCACTTGATAACCGAGTCAGTTTTTAAGCTACCTTCACAAAATTTCATGACTTTGTCAATAAAATATTGCCCCACATCTGTACCAAAAATTATTTGTTTGTGTTGAAAAATAAAGGAGTATATAAACAACAAATGTCCCAGTACGCCGTGGGTCAGAAAATCCCCATGCTCGCAAAGAACAGCCTTCCGTGTTGTACTTCGTGTGGCCTGGAGCGACCCATACATTTCAAAGACGGGACGCTGCGAATGTCTGGTATCACAGATCTAAAAATAGATCTGTCCGTCCGCGGTCTGCAGAGCACCACCCCACTCACTTGCGCTAAGCATTCCAGTCATCCTGGGAAGTACTGACTGGTCTCTGGTAGTCTCTTGCATTTCCTTTGTTATGAGTCTTGCCGGCTTTTCAGTTTGAGGTTAGATGCTTATTGTTCACAAACGTAGCAGCCTACTTCTTCAAATTAGCCCGTATTCTTTATTGTTCTGATTATAGGTTGTGGAATCTGTCTGTCTTCCTGTCTCTGTATATATTGAAAAGTCTGTCTGTCTACCTGTCTGTCTCCGCATATATCTGACAATGTTCGTTCGTTCGTTATTTCTTTTAACGGCTGTTCACATGTGCTTTTAGACGAAAAAAAATAAATAAAATAAAATGAATGGACAAGAGATAGATAAATAAATAAATATTGAAATAGATAAATAAAGAATATGGAGAGGTGACTATGGGATGGATGAATTCATGAAGTCATATTGGCATTGTACCATATAGATGTAGAGTATCACCATACATAGAAAAGCATTCAGAACGTTAGAACAGCCAGCTCATTAGTTTGTACAGGGTGGTGTGTGTGTGTATGTAAGCATTTGTGTGTGCGTGTATATACATATGCGGGCGTGCGTGTGTGCATGTGTGCGTGCTACAAGCATTTAGGTGTCTGTGCTGGGTATGATAAACCATCTGTTACTGTTTGATTGGATAAAATGGAGAAGAGGAATTTCCAATCGAGGTAAAAACGTTGTCAGTCAAGGAATAAGGAAAAACCTAGGAAACAAATAAACAGGGATAGGTGGGAGTTACAGGTATAAAAAAAATCAGGCTTAATCAAAGGAAACGACCTACTGGACTGAGTAGTAAATGCCTAGCAATGTGTGTGTAAATACAGAGTGAAATCAGTATGTTTCTGTTTTAAATACAGAGTGAAATCAGTGTTTCTGTTTTAAATTTGTAACTGATAGCAGGGAAGTAATGTAGCATCTGCTGACAACACAAAAGATGATTAACTGTTATAAAATCACTACAGATGCATTTGATGTTTTACTGAATTTAGTTCGGAGTGAGTTGAGACATAATCTGTAAGCTAGTTATTTCCTGTCTTGCAAAACCCTGGTAGTTCACGATGAAAGGGCTAATTTTACGCTGCGCTTTTACTTTGTTGTCTAATATAGCATTGATTTCATAGTCAGAGTTGTAAATCAAGTTTTGTACTGCCGGCTCTATTCACTGCTGCACATTTAGCTATTCTGTCAACCCAATCATTATATTTGATACCACAGTGGGATGGGATCCAACAAAAAGTAACTTGTGTATTGTTTGTTATTAAACAGTGAATTAAAAATTTAATCTCAAATGCTAACGCACTATTTTCTTTATATTCGCAACTTTTTAGAGACTGTAATGCAGATTTCGAATCTACACATAATAAGATACTAAATAAAGGTAAAGATAGATCCACTATATATATTTCAGTGCCATTAGGATGGCAACTAATTCGGAAGTGAAGACTGAATGTCCCTGTCCTAAAGAGTAAGACTTTTCTACTTTAAATCTTGGAATTACAAAGCCAGCGCCAGCTGCACCATCGTCTAGAACAGAGCCATCAGTAAATATTTTCAAGTGATGAAAATATTTTTTATGTAGATGTGACAGAACGTCAATTGCTAACAAGTGTGGATTAATATCTTTCCTCAAGTCATTATCAGTGTAGTTGATATCAAAAGTAGCAGTGGACAATTCCCAGGGGGGTAGAGGACAATATGCCAATTTATGTACAACCTTTGTAGATCTAGGTATTACGCTGAAGATTTCGAATAGCTCATTTGTGTAAGTGGATATCGTTTCTTGTGCCTTTATTGTTCGTGCTCTCTTGGGGGAAATGGATGTCAGACCGAATTTTAACCCTCTGCATGGCAGTGTAAACTGCCATATTGGCACAGTGTATTTCACTGTATTCAGTAACAACTGGAAAGCCTGATTTTTTGACAGAAGTTATTTGTAGAACATATGCATGTTATATATTTTCTTGAAGCTTATTGAATTCTCTGTTGATTGTGATATATATCAGGTTGTTTTTGTCAATGTGGTCATGAGACCCAAGATGGCCGCCTACTTTGCCAGTAATTTTCGATAAATATGTGGAGACCACCTCATTTCCTGAAAGAAAAAAATTATTACAGACAAATGAATTATGCTAAGTATTAGAAAAATATGTAAACTTTTAGGAAAAAATAAGTCTGGCTTTGAAATGTTCACTGTTTTTATTGTATTAACCCGTTCAGTGCCAGCGACCGAATATTCGGTTGGCTCTTTGTGTCATCCTCCTTGCCAGCGACCGAATATTCTGAGTCTATTTTTAGCATTTTTCATGGGGAATTACGGCAAGCAGTAGTGACGCAGAACACAGATACACAATTTACAACCCTTCCCCGATAATGAGGTACTACGCAGTTTCCGTGACGTTCCTCACAAAGTTTGCAAACAAAGCAATTAGCAGGGGAACCCGCTTACGTAAACACTCCGACAGCGAAAATGGCCGACAGCGCCGAACCTGGTCCGAACATTTCAAGCAGACAACGCGCTTCCATTCCACTTTCCCTTGCCGTTCAACTTGTGCTCCAAAGTTATTCTGACATCAAATCAGTTGATTCTCTGGATGATTTTACCGAGGACAGTGATGTTCATGGCGATGATGTGGCCAGAACAAGTGCACCGCGTGCCCTGACCGACTTCAACAACAGCGATACGTCAGTTAGTCACGACTCGACTGTTGATCCTGCATTCATGGCGGAGACAGAGGTCAGTGGTGCTGAGAGTGAAAGCGATAGTGATGGGGAGGGTGGGAGGGTGCCAGTACTTAGCAGGAAAAGTTCTAGAGTTTCGGAAAGCAGGGGTGCAGGTCGAAGAAGAGGGACAGCAGGAAAGGGGGGTGGGGCAGGGGAGGGGGCGGGTCTGGGGTGTGAGAAGAGGATGGACAGTGACTGGGACTGCACATTTCGATAGTCAGTTCGTTGACGCGACAAACACAAGACCTGTGTCGTTTGAGTTTACAGGGATGGGGGCATCAAAGTATCAACAGAAGCTTGTGTCTGAGACGAATAGGTACGCGCAGTAGATTATCACGGCTGCCAGTCAGAAGGAGGGGGAATTTCTAAACATAGCTGACTGAACTCTTGAGAATTATCTCCCATGTTGTATAGAACTTCTCAAATCTAACACAGCTTACGCTACCCATTCAGCTAGCATAGAAGCAGACACAAAGCTGTTTTTGTACTTTGTGTCTGCTTCTATGCTAGCTGAATGGGTAGCGTAAGCTGTGTTAGATTTGAGAAGTTCAAATACAACATGGGAGATAATTCTCAAGAGTTGTGTCCTTTGATTATATTATAAAAATTCTCTCTGCTTCCCTCTTATTTCTTTGGTATTACCTATATGCCTTGGAAGCAACCATGTATATGTTCTGTCTTGTCTATGTGTGTGTGTTTGGTCAGTTCAAAAATAAAAGACTATGTCAATCTTGAACATAAGACCAATATATTGTATGTATTTCTCTCCTCTCTCATAGCTGTGTGTAGGGTAGTTGCAGAGTATAAAGGTAGGCTTGGGCGCTCCTTTTTTGAGGAGTGTTCTGAGCTTGCTGTTTTTGTACTTTGTGTCTGCTTCTATGCTAGCTGAATGGGTAGCGTAAGCTGTGTTAGATTTGAGAAGTTCTATACAACAAGGGAGATAATTCTCAAGAGTTGTGTCCTTTGATTATATTATAAAAATTCTCCCTGCTTCCCTCTTATTTCTTTGGTAATAGCTGACTGAGACAGTGGACAGACTGTTACCAACTCTGTGTGTGTGTGTGTGTGTGTGTGTGTGTGTGTGTGTGTGTGTGTGTGTGTGTGTGTGTGATTGTGATAGTGGTGGTGATGTAGGGGTGGGATGGTGGTGGGTGGTGGTGATTATGTGTGTGTGTGTGTGTGTGTGTGTGTGTGTGTGTGTGTATGTGTGATGTGTTTATGTTACTTATTTTGCTTGTTCATCCTGCTTATGGTGCAGTTACATATTTTGTCACATGTTACTTATTGCTGTGTGTGTTTGTGTGTATGATTTCAGATACCTCTTCAGGCAGAACACCAGCTGTTGTGGTACCATCAAAGCCAACAGACTGGTGAAGGTGACTGACCTTGAGGTCACCAAAAAAGGGGACATGAAGGTGCTTCTCTTTGTTTCATGGAGTACCACACAAAACTCAAATACTGGCTTGAAGATTAGTTTGTGGAGATGCCGACAGTAGTTGAGTCGGACATCCGTAATCTGTAGTTTGTTTTTTTTGTGCCTTTTTTTATTTCTTCATTTCTTCAGTGATGGGAACTCTTCTCTTTGAATTGGTGTGCTTCAAAATAACATGGATCTAGGATTGCTTTTTGTTTCACTTTGGAATGTATCATGCCACTGAGTGCAAAATTTCTGCAAATTTGGTGAGTACAAATAAAATATTTCACCAAAAATTCAAATGTTCATATTATGTCTTTCTGTGAGTGTCATTTTGAAGAGAAATCATTTTGCTACAAACTTTATTCAACATGTTATTGTCTGTTTTGTCTCCTTTAGCTTCAGGAATTTTTTATGAATTATTACCCTAATTCGGAAAATGCGCCCTGGCAATGGCGATGCACACTTTAATTACATCATCTGGCACTGTAAGGGTTAATTGCAATAAAGGACTACTGGAGAATTTTTCGTTTGTCTTTTTTGGCTGTCTCTGTGTCTGCCTCAGCTATGATCATTACAAACACCAAATTATGACACAAAATACCTTGTGCCATGGATCAAACCCTTCCTGTCCCCTTGGTATTTGATGTACATCATTCACATGGAACATCCTTGAGATTAGTAGGAAAAACCTCTGACATTGTGGCATTGAAAAATGGGTCTGCTGTGATGGTCTAGTTGTCCAGTAACTTTGCAACTTTGTCTTTCTAATCAGTCCCATGTTCAGACACAAACCAAGGAATTTTTTCATGTCAACAACAGTCATTCCATTCTCAGGCCAGTGCCTGACCCTAGACTTCGGGTGCTGTCCCAACCAACGAACAAGTTCAGGACTGTCAAGAAACAAACGAGCGTAAGCATTTGTTTCCCTCACCAAATGTACGAACATGGCGTCGTCAAAAAACATACTGAAATAGTCAATTGGATCTCCGTTTACAGGTGCATTTCGAGGTCCTGGATTCCTAACTCTAAATTCTGGAATATCCCTTGCTTCATTTTCGGGTGGTTCAACAATAACCCAGTCGGGTTGCATCGGCACAGCAATGTTTACAGCATCACCCTCACCCACACCCTCACCTTCAGCCATGTCGGCATGTGGTCCGATTCGTTCGCTTCAGTTGATTCGCTGTCACTTTCTCATTCCTTTCCTATGTCAAAATCACTGTCATTATCACTAGCTGGTTCATCTCTTTCATTTTCATGTTCTTCTCCCTCCTCCAAAGGTTCTTCTACGCCGATATTTGCCGCAAAAATGTCAAAAAGCCCAGGTTGAGCAGCTCGTTCCGCCATCTTGGTGATTTGCGTAAAGTGGTGCAAACTAACCATACTCAGAACAAAAATTCTCATTGGAGCTAGCATTTGGCTCTACACAGTGAAAGATCAACCATCTGACCAATCACAGAAGGCGTCTCAAAGCCGAAACCGAAAGCGCGATGACGTAGTAGGCGTCCAAATAAAGGGCCAACTTGATCGGCCCGTGCAATCACAGAAGTGGAAAAGGGCCAATCTAATCGGCCTGACACATATTTAGGGTTAAGCTCCGTATCGGTATAATTAGCTACTGCATTTGCTCTAACTATATACTTAGCAGCTGATAACTTCCTCCATTCTCATGTGTTTCCAGTATCAGCTGAATTAATAATTTTTATCTACTCAGTGATCACTGGTGAAGCTGCGACTGGCTTAGCAGGCCGGCAGTGGATAAACAAATTGCTCAAGACAATATAAGGAGATACAAACGGACTAATTACAACAGAAAACGACGCGGCGAGGAAAACGGACAACGATTAAAGAAAAACGAAAAGGTTGGGACCTGGAACATTTGCGGATTGACGAACAAAGAACCAGAGATAGCAGAGTTCATGACCCAGCGCAAGATCTCCATACTGGGCATTGCAGACACCAGAAAGAAAGGAACAGGAACAAAGGAAATAGACGCCAACTATGTTCTCATTTGGAGCGGTGTAAGCAAGGAACAGAGAGCAGCACATGGCATGGGTTTCATCCTACACCATGACAAGGCAAAAGACCTAGTGAGTACGGAGTTCATTTCAGAGAGACTCTTGAATATCGGCATTAGAGAGGACAACAAGATCAACAACTACATTCAAGTGTATGCACCATGTAATGACTCCTACTCAGATGAGGATAAGGACTCCTTCTTCGAAAAACTCTCGGACACCATGAACAGCATCCCGGACCAAGAAGACCTGTACGTCATGGGAGATTTCAATGGCAGAGTTGGAGCAGCATCAGAGACTCAAGAGCCATCCCCAACGCAGGCCTGGACACAGACCACAGGCCAATCATCACGACGTTGGTCACTCAGAAGAGGAAGTTCACCAAAAAGAAGAAACAGCCGGAAAGACTCAACATGCACAAGCTTCAAGATGAAGAGGTGCAGGCTCAGATCAGGTGCACCATCAGTGAAAAACTGGACTGTAGTGACCCTACATTACTAAACGTAGAGGAAGCTTGGGGCATCTGCAAGACAGTCCTCCTGGACACTATAAAAGAAGCCTGTGGCACCAAGAAGACAGGAGGAAGAAAGAAAGGCAACAGCTTGGTGGAACAAAGAAGTGAAGGATGCTATCAAGGAAAAGAAGAAACTATACAAGATCTGGGTCAAGTCAAAGGATGAAGAGGACTACATCAAGTACAGACTTGCAAGAAGACACAGCAAGAAAGTTGTGAGAACAGCAAAGGAAAAGTCATGGACCCAGTATGGTGAAAAACTCTGTGAAACATGCAAAGCTTCCCCAAGAGAGTTTTACAAGAGTGTGAAAGCGATGAGAGTGCGAGATGAAGCTTTCGATCCAACCACTATCATAAACGATGCAAACGGGGAAGCATTGCATGAAGAGGAGAAAATAGTGAAGAGATGGGAAAACTATTTCAAAGACCTACTCAACCCATCAGGAGTACGGGCACAAGAGCACAGTCCCGTTCACTCCCAGCCACCCAGACCACTCAGAACCTACCATCCTAGAGAGTGAAGTAAAGAAAGCAGTGAAGACTGGTCCTAAAGGCAAGGCAGCTGGAGTTGATGGCATAACAACTGAAGCCATCCATGTGTGCGGTGAAACCGGAATTCAGTGGCTCACCACCATCTTTCAGAAAGCTTGGGAGGAGAGAAAAGTACCAGAAGACTGGCAAAATGCAATAGTGGTGCCAATATGGAAGAAGAAGGGCAGCAAGAAAGATTGCAGTACCTACAGAGGCATATCACTACTCAGCCAAGTAGGGAAAATGTACGCAAAGATCCTGGAGCAGAGCACTCGAGCGAAAACAGAACATCTCCTCAGTGACGCCCAATTTGGCTTCAGAAAAGGAAGAGGGTGCTCCGATACAATCTTTGCACTCCGACAACTGTGCGAGAGGGCGATCAAATATGACCGAGATCTCCATCTTGTATTCGTTAATCAAGAAAAGGCCTTTGATCGAGTCAACAGAGACAAGCTATGGAAGGTCCTCAAGCAGTACGACTCAAGGGACAGCTGCTTGACAACACTCGGGCCATCTACGCCAACAGCAGGAGTGCAGTCCGCACCTCCAGTGGAACATCTGACTGGTTCCCAGTGACATCGGGAGTAAGGCAGGGCTGTAATCTCTCCCCTCTTCTCTTCGTGATCTATATGGATCAGATTACGAAGGAGGCAAACCCAACCCTGAGGCACTCAATGAACTCATGTTTGCGGACGACCAGGCAATGGTGAACAATGACAAGATACAGCTACAGGAGCACACAGACCAGCTCAATGAAAGCTGCGAGACATACGGCATGAAGATCAGCGTCAGCAAGACCGAGGTCATGACTGTCAGTAAGAGACCAAACAAACTGGATATCAACATCAACGGAACCCAGTTGAAGCAAGCCAGTGAATTTAAATACCTGGGCAGCATCTTCACTGAAAATGGCAAACTAGACAGAGAAATCAAGACCAGATGCCAGAAAGCCAACGCAGTCAGCTACCAACTTGCCCCTCTCCTGAAACACCCCAGCATTCCCACCAGCACTAAGGCGAAACTCATCAACGCCATTTTTCTACCAACGTTGACATACCAGTGCCAGACAAGGTCCCTAACTAAAATCCTCGAGAGAAAACTGGTCACCTGTGAAATGAAATGCCTGAGGAAAGCAGTAAACAAGACCAGGCGGGACAAGATCAGAAATGAGGTGATACGAGACATGATAGGAGCAACACCAATCCTACAACACATCGAACATATGAGGATCAAGTGGTTCGGACACCTCACACGTATGCCCCTAAACTATCCAGCTCTTTGGGCATACAACACCAGATACTCTGGCTAGAGAGCCAGAGGAAGACCAAGACGACGATGGAGCGACTCCGTGGCAGACACCCTCAGAGCTCACGAGATGTCCCTTCTCCAGGACACACGCCTTGCTGCTGACAGACGACTGTATCTCCCCGCGACGCCAACCGGTACAAGCGGAAGGAAAAAGTAAAAGTAAGTACTCAGTGATCTCAAGTGAATGCAAATATGTAGATAAAATTGGTGTGAAAATCGCAAACGCTGTTTCTTGTCACTGTTGAATTGCTGAATGAAAGATGTCTTAGTTGCTTAGTTGCTAGATCAGCTTGCTTTGTGTGAACGCTTTTTTGAAGGCTGTTTGTACTTCCATGTTCATGCACTCAAACGTTCATACTTTTTTTCTGCACTGCATTACATTGGAATGTTCATGCACATAACACTTACAAGTTTTATGCCAACATGCATTCATAACTATCTCTACCTCTCTTACTCTTTTATAATGCCCACGCAATGATGCACAGTATTATCAGCGACAAAGCCCCATCGGAATAGTCCTCTGATTTTTTTTAAAGGATTGATCCGCACATATTGTAGTAATGGTCTAATTTACCAATTATTATAGATAATACCGTTATGAAATCATCTTGTATCATAAGAAATCCTGTATCAATAATTCTCAGATCCGCCTAGTATCACTGAGTGGTAAGACAAATTCAAAGGAAGAACCACACACACACACACACACACACAGAGACTCGGACACGTGCACACACACACACGCACACATTCCACTCACTCAACAAAACAATAAGCGTACATTTAGCCTACATCATATGCTTCACTCATAAAAACTGATGAGAGTACACACGTGAACGAGCGATTTCTGCTTCCGAAAATTTGTTGGGTCAGATTGTAGACCCACATACGTCATTTAATGACGACATTACGTGGAGTGCGACTTTTTTTTCTTTTGTAAATATCGTGTATATGTCAGATTTCGCACACACACTGTAAGCTAAAAAATCATTCCCCCCTCCCCCAAATATCATCCAGATCTACACCAATTAGCCTACAACAAGAAGGAAAAAAAAAATCCAGGCTGCTTTCAAAATTTATCACACATTTCAGCATTTCTAAAGAAAATGGGTGGTGCTTATACAGCCACAAAAAGAGAGAGAGAGAGAGAGAGAAAAGAGAGAGGAGAGAGAAGAGAAAGCAGAAGGAGAAGGAGGGAGAGTGAGGGAGAGAGACAGAATGCAGATAGATGGAGACCAACAGTGTACGGTGACACTTTATTCCTTCATATAATAGTACGGGTCACTGCAGATTCAACGACACACAGCCTCGGATCGTTCCTTCATATAATAATAGTAAGGGTCGCTGCAGACCCAACGGCGTGCGGGAACGGATCGTTCCTTCATATAATAGTATGGGTCGCTGCAGAGCCTACGGCGTACGGGAACGGATTTGTTCCTTCATATTATAGTATGGGTCGCTGCAGACCCTACGGCGTACGGGAATGGATCGTTCCTTCATATTATTGTATGGGTCGCTGCAGACCCTACGGCGTACGGGAACGGATCGTTCCTTCATTAAAAAGCATGGGTCGCTAAATACCCACAACGGACAGGATGCAAAATTTTAGGCAACGTACGGTAAAGGTTAAAACCGGCCTTCTCACTGGTTCCATCTTAACATCTTTGTTGTTCTGGTGGTGTCAGTACAGGATTATCCTAGATAAGTCCCCCCTTCCCCCACTTCCCTGGGATGGTTATCCCTGTCAGCCATATAACCTGAGGTGGGTGCCAACAGCAAAAACTGAACGAAACGAATCCGACGTTCTAAACAAAAAGTGGGTATAGGATCTAACAGTTCTAACAGATGTCAACCAGGGGAGTCAGAGTACTCTCCAGCCTTTACTCACCAGGTGACAAGTGACTCATCTGGTGGGAGGTACCCATGCAGGATCAAACACCAGCCTTCTAACTGGAACTTCAACATCACATACCCTCTTGTACCTATTATGAGTGTTATTCAATTAAAAGTGTTTTTAGACTCTGCGGTGTTGGTCACAGATACAAACTTTAAAATCTCTAACAAATCAAAGAAAAGGGGAGGGGAGTAAAACAGGAGACACAACTGGAAAAAAAAATCAAAGTATGGTCAAGTTTGGTTTTTCTATACCTTTGGTCCGAGTTTGACTGAGTTCTCTTTCTGGCACAGTCTGATATAGCAAAACTCTTAAGAGGGTTCAGAAGCATATTTCTGTCGCAGATGGATTTTCTTATGTTTCTTCAATGTACCTGCCTCTGAAAAACACTTGTTGCACACGTCACAGGCAAAGGGTTTGAGACCAGTATGGATCATCTTGTGCGTCTTGAGATGAGCTCTTTGCGTGAAAGTCTTCTTACACACGTCACACATATGCGGTTTGTGACCGGTGTGAATTCGTTTGTGCCTGTACAAATTCGCTAGATTTCTAAAGGCCTTACTGCATATGTCACACATGAAAGGTTTCTGGCCTGTGTGGATCAACTTGTGCGTCATCAATGTACTCTTCTGCAAAAAGGACTTATTGCATATGTCGCACACAAAGGGTTTCCGACCGGTATGAGTCTGCTTGTGTATTGACAAGTTAGCCGAGTGTGCAAAAGTCTTACTGCACACATCACAAGTGAAAGCTCTGTTGCCAGCATGGGTCATCTTATGAGTCTTCAGGTAGGTTTCTGTCGCAAACGTCTTACTGCATACATCACACATGAAGGGTTTCTTATCAGTATGGATGAGTTTGTGCGTTCTCAAGATACTTGCCTGAATAAAAGCCTTGTTACAAATATCACACACAAACGGTTTCTGGCCAGAATGGATCAGTTTGTGTCTGTTCAAATTACCCGCCAATGTAAACCCTTTGCCGCACAATTCACAGATGAAAGGTTTCTGACCTGTGTGGTTCATCTTGTGAACGTCCAGATAGTCTTGCCTTACAAAAGACTTGTTGCAAATGTCACATTCAAACGTCTTGTCAGCGTGAGTCACCATGTGCCGCCTCAGGTCACATGCCCTTAAGAAAGCCTTACTGCAGATTTCACATAAAAAGGGTTTCTGGCCGCTATGAGTCATCATGTGTCTTCTCAAGATGCTAGCTAGTTTAAATGACTTACTACACACTTCACACACGTACAACTTCTGACCCGACTTTGCGGTTGCCTTGCCAGTGGATGACGAACGTTTGGACCCAGCAGCCTTAGAAGATGGCGTGTCAGATTCCTGTAACAAACATCACTGGAAAACATTAAGGAAAAAACAAACAAAAAATTACAACAATAAAACAAAAAGTGACCAGCTGTTACCAAGGCAGTCTAAAACAAAAAAGATTTATCAGCATTTTTTTCATCGTCAAGATGACTGACAAATTCAATATCAACACTCAGGAGATGATTGATGAAATACATACCAACGTTTCTTGCATCAACGCTGCATGAACAACCTCCTTCGCCATCCTCCCTCCACAGCACAACCATCACACAGAGTTACCATCATCAAATTCAACCGAATAAAATGGAAAAGAAAATTAAGAACACGAACCAATGCATTCCCGCACATAATCTAAGCCTCTGGCATTGACCACTCCATCCAATTTATTGCACAAGGGATTTAAAAAAACATACCTGAACACAAATTTTAACTAAAACAAAACATACCTGGATGCAAATTTTAACGTTAAAAAACCCCCATACCTGAATACAAATTTTAACGTAACTAAGGATGCTAAAACATATATAAAAACAGGTCTAAATTACCAAATATTGCTTCCGCATATCTCGATTCCCTAGAGCCAAAAATGCACTATATCCATGTACCCAATTATCAACCCTAACAGAAAAGTATGTAAGATTTTATCAAACACATACAGGTGAATGGACCATTAAGGCAGAAAATGATAAGAAGAAATGACAGAAAGCAAAGGAACAAGGTAGAAACAAAGACAGTAACAGAAAAGAGGACATTTCTAGCACAGAATTTCCAGAAGGTGGGGATACTATTTACACTGAAAGAGCCTCTGGCATCCCCATGGGGGTAGATGAGAACATGAAATCAGAAATAGGCAGTAGTGACAATAATGCCACAACTAGTTCAAAGAAAATAATCACAAGAAAAATAGGATGGTACATATCTGATACATACATCAGGGCTTAAAACAGGAGGAGGAAAAAAACCACTGAAACTATGGGGTCCAGGGGCAAATCAGGGGCCATAACTTGTGCGCCGTTGCTATGAACGCTTGCATAGTTGCAAGCCAATCACGGATGCCTTGCTCCTTTCGGGTTTTTTAAATTAAAGAAAATTTTTTTTAGACAAACCGAAATCGCAGAATTCTGCCCAGACGCGGAACGTTTTAAGCCCTGATACATATTTGATATGTACAAGTATACACACACACACACACACACACACACACACACACACACACACACACACACACACACACAAAACCTGCAGTACAACTGGACACAGAAAAGCCATAAGCATCAATTCATGCAATATTGGAGATACATATCTGAAAGAGATGTTTTGATCTGTTTCTTTTTAAAGTAAGCAGACAACTGCTCTGCTTTGTCTTAAAGAAATGGGGAGTGAGTTCCATATTGCTGGTCAAAAAAAAAGCATTTCTTTATAATGCAAGTAGAGAAAACTGAGGTACGGATAAGAGAGACGTTCCTTAGGACCTGAAGCTTTGGGAAGTCTGTAGGGCAGGAGTTCTGACATATATGCTGACATGGTGTTCAAAGCTAGACACTGAAAGTAGTATGTAGCAACATCATATTCAATTTTTGCTCTGATTAGAAATCAATACAGTTTATGAAAAAGAAAGAAGCAAACAAAAAACATGTACTGCCAACAATGAAGACTTCAGTGATGATTCTGACAAGTAACATTTTTCAAAAGTGGTGGCAGTAATGAGTCAAATGGCAGTACCCTTTGTAAACACCACGAGAAACAACAAAACATTTGTGGTATCAGTAGGGGCCTTATGTAGGTATGGTCGAACTGATTACATTCAGATATTCTGCTTTGCAACAGACAGCTGCACAATATAATATTATTATCATGCAATCATGGACTGTATACAATTCTACAAAGTTTTAAGCAAATCTGTTCAGTAATAAGTATCTAAGAGAATTTTAAGTGACACAACCAAGTGAGAATTAATTTTGATTGTGCTTGTCAAGACAGCAGAGAAAAAATCAACAGAGGAAAAATACCACGTTCACAGTGGTAGTGAAGTATCTGAAACTGAAAAAAAAATGACTGACCATTATCTGATCTTCGCTTAATTTGTGAATGTGGTACGGTTTGCTCTGATGTATAACAATGTCAAATAATCCAGGAATCAAGGAGTAAAATGAAACACAATATTACATCTAAACTAGTGAAAACAAAGACAGTTCTCGAGTGTTATATAGAACCAATACTGTTCAACGAATGTGAAGTGAGGACAGTCAATACGCAAAGTCAGAACAAGACTGAGGCAACGGAAATGAGATTTCTGAGAAGAATGTTCCATGGACAGCAAAGAAAACAAACGACACAGTCTTGAAGGAGGCAGACACAAAAAGAACATTTATGAAGAAGATTAGGAAAAGACAAGCAACATTTCTAGGACATTTTATGAGAAAAGAGAAATAAGAGCACCTTGTCACAACAGGAAAGCTGGAGGGAAAAAGAGCACCAGATAGACCCAGGGAGAAAATACTGGACAGACTTGCAAATTGGCTGAGGACAGAGAGGGTGGGAGATGTACCTGCAGCGACAAGGAATAGGTTCATATGGAGGGCCATGATAGCCAATACCATGCAGCAGGGCACATGATGATGATGATGAAAATGAAACACAATATACATCTAAACGAGTGAAAACAGCCTATCACTCACATGATCATGATCCTGAGCTGGCACATTTGCGGCCTGCGCTGTGTTCTCTTCTCCTCTTTCCTCCTCCTTCACTTCCATCTCTTCCTCTCCTCCTTCAAAGTCATCAGCAGGTTCAACATCATCTTCACTGTCATCTTGTAACTTCGCAAGACTGATTTCTTTCTGTGGTTTTTCTACACTGACGCTTTTCTTCTTCCTGACAGTTCCAGTCTTCCTCCTCTTAGATTTGTCTCCTCTTGTCCCACCTTTCTTTGCTTTTGCTCTCTGTTTGACAAAATACATGTTTTCTTTTTTACATATTTAAAATGCATAATGACAATCAAGCTGGCTTACTTTAGAACACAGATTATGTAAAAATGAAATTTTCTCACTGGAACTGGTCGCCGTGGTGTAGTGGTTAACGCAACAGACGACAGACTGGATGGTTGTGGGTTCAAATCCCCATCAGTCCCTTCAAAAATCATTGTGGGATTTTTCAACCCTAACCAGCTCCTACCTAGGGTTGGGCTTCTATGGGCTGATGGGAAGACTGGGAACACAGTCGAGTCTCATCCACTTCACAGATGTGTCACTGAGGGTGCTGCTCAAATCTTGACCAGCACCGCAGATGCCTGTATCTCTTGGGCTTGGTTAATGCCAGGATATATTATGATAGTAAGCGTAGAGTACAGCCCAGTCCCCAGTTTCAATCCTAGATGGAACTCCATAGTATCATGATTATCATCCTCATAGACATCATCATCCCATTATAAAAACTGTATCAGTCATCACACAACACACAGCTATAGTGCAACACACTTCCAGTCATCATCACAACACATAGCTATAGTGCAACACACACAACTCCAGTCATCATCACAACACAGCTATAGTGCAACACACACAACTCCAGTCATCACACAACACATAGCTATAGTGCAACACACTTCCAGTCATCATCACAACACATAGCTATAGTGCAACACACACAACTCCAGTCATCATCACAACACAGCTATAGTGCAACACACACAACTCCAGTCATCACACAACACATAGCTATAGTGCAACACACACAATTCCAGTCATCATCACAACACATAGCTATAGTGCAACACACACAATTCCAGTCATCATCACAACACACAGCTATAGTGCAACACACACAACTCCAGTCATCACACAACACACAGCTATAGTGCAACACACACAACTCCAGTCATCATCACAACACATAGCTATAGTGCAACACACACAACTCCAGTCATCATCACAACACATAGCTATAGTGCAATACACACAACTCCAGTCATCACACAACACATAGCTATAGTGCAACACACACAACTCCAGTCATCACACAACACATAGCTATAGTGCAACACAACTCCAATCATCACACAACACACAGCTATAGTGCAACACACACACTCCAGTCATCACACAACACATATCTAATGCACACACAACTCATATCATCACAACACATAGCTATAGCAACACACACAACTCCAGTCATCATCACAACACATAGCTATAGTGCAACACACACAACTCCAGTCATCATCACAACACATAGCTATAGTGCAACACACACAACTCCAGTCATCATCACAACACATAGCTATAGTGCAACACACACAACTCCAGTCATCATCACAACACATAGCTATAGTGCAACACACACAACTCCAGTCATCACACAACACATAGCTATAGTGCAACACACACACAACTCTAGTCACATCACAACACATAGCTATAGTGCAACACACACAATTCCAGTCATCATCACAACACACAGCTATAGTGCAACACACACAACTCCAGTCATCATCACAACACATAGCTATAGTGCAACACACACAACTCCAGTCATCATCACAACACATAGCTATAGTGCAACACACACAATTCCAGTCATCATCACAACACACAGCTATAGTGCAACACACACAACTCCAGTCATCATCACAACACATAGCTATAGTGCAACACACACAACTCCAGTCATCACACAACACATAGCTATAGTGCAACACACACAACTCCAGTCATCATCACAACACATAGCTATAGTGCAACACACACAACTCCAGTCATCACACAGCACATAGCTATAGTGCAACACACACAACTCCAGTCATCATCACAGAACATAGCACAACCCAAACCAAAGATGACCGTTTCTCCCACCTGACGTCCCGTCTTTGCTGTTTGAATCGTGCTCCTGATGACCACAGCATCACCGAGGCTAATGTCGGGGGGAGGAGGGCGGTTAGGTTCTCCTTCCTCCACACCACTACCATCCACCCCCTCCTCCTTTATCGTCACAGTGTCATCACGCTGAGGCCCTGTTCGCTGTGGTCGAGCAGAGGGTGTCTCAGTGTGGACTGGCCAATTGCACTGGGTGCAAAACACGGACAAAGTCGTCCTACATGTCTCACACGTAGGCAGACCGGATGGAAACAGTTTTGAGGTGTCTTCGTAGCTGTTAAAACAAACACAACAGTGTTTTTTGTTTTTTTTCAGCGGAAACAAAGACAAAAGAGTTTTTCAGGGGGAAAAGATAGTAATACTAAACTACAATTTATAGATAACAGAGCTGTTTATCCTTGTAACGAACAACCTGGAATTTTCCACTGTAAGATCTAGAATTTAAAACACACACACACAAACATGCACGCACGCACACACACAAAAACCAACTTGAATTCAAAACAGCAGCAAAGACTCACAATGAACACGATCAAGAACAGCATGCTACCCATGACAGTCAGTCTGTCCCAATGGCAGTACAGAACACATACTTTCCTTCAGCTTTTCAACACTGTTTCAGTGTTTGAGAAGCAATAAATTGCGGTGGATGGTGACAGGCTGTACATGTAGGCACTGCCAATGCAGAGGATAAATTGTTACTTATTGTATTTTTGTTTACAGCCCAGCCGACTGCATAGAGCAATACCAGGAATATAACCATTTCAAAACATACACAATACTTCAATTGGAGAGAAAAAAAAAAAAAAGCAAAAGAAAATTAAGTACACATATCAATGCATTCACGCACATAATCTACGGAGATGCCCCTGGTGTTGACCACTACATCCAATTTATTGCACAGGGGATTTAAAAAACATACCCGATTACAAATTGAAACAGACGTAAGGACACTAAAACCTATATAAAAATGGGCCTAAATTACCTCAAATTGCTTCTGCATATATCACTTCCCTAGAGTCAAAAATGCACCTAACACAAGTACCTAATTATCAATCCTATGAGAAAGTACATAAGACTATCAAACACATACATGTGATAGACCAAATGATAGGAAGAAATGACAGAAAGCAAAGAAGGAAGAAAGAAACAAAGAGAGTGACAGAAAAGAGATTTCTAGCACAGAATTTCCAGAAGGTGGGGATACTATTTCTACTGAAAGAGCCCCCGGCATCCCCATGGGGGAAGAGGAGAAATGAACTCAACTGTAACTGGACAGAAGAGAGAAAAGGAAAACTGAGGCAACAACCACTCGGCCACAGTGATCAGTCTTCATGTGAGTCGGCTGTGCCAAGAACTGCCACTCAAGAATGCGTATTATATGTTCAGCCTCAGCTGTATGCTTTTCCACATTCAACTGAGTCCTTAACTGGATGCAGCCATTGTCTAATCAGACAGATGGAGCCAACATTATAACAACAACAACAATAATATCATCATCATCATAACCACCACCACCACTACCATCATCATCGTTATTACTATTGTATTAATTATTTTTATTACTAATTAACATTATTAATGCTTAAATCCCACCCAACTGCTGAGAACCATATCTATGCTACAACCATCTCATAAAAAACATACACATCTACATACATTGATGACCATGAGGGAAAAAACCTGGAAAAGAAAATTAAGTACATGTATTGCTTTCATGCTAATAATCAGATGGAGACAGCTGATGGGGCATGCATCAGTGGCTACCATCACAGGGGTGCAGATCACGTAGAGATGGGGGTAAATCACGTAAGGAAGATGGAAATCACGTACAAAAATTATGTCAAAAGGGTATGAACACGTAAGACTTTGTCGTCTTGAGGGTATGGTCACGTAAGCATTTTCCTCTGCCGGTCTCATCACGTAAAGGTTTTGAGCCGTGGGGGTATAGACCTATCGCTCCGTTCGCTCGCCTAGCCGCGGCGGGCAAGCTAACGACGCGACCGACATCGCTTAGCTTGCCCGCCGTGGCACATGCAGCATTGGGGTCGGGCATTACATTAGCGGTGAAAATAGTAACTAGGCTACGTCACACTTTTCTACAACTCTTTACCCTGACTTCAGCATGCTGGCTGAAATTGCTCTCGTTATGCCACTCACATCTGTGCCATGCGAGAGAGGTTTCAGTCAGCAGAATAGGGTGAAGACGAGACTGAGAAACAGAATGTTAGTCACCAAGCTGGCAAGAAAGATGAAGATCAGGGGTGCCAAGGTGCTAACAGGGGACCTTGTATTCAAGGCCTCCCAAGAATTTGAGAATGCAAAGAAGAGGGTCCACCTTAATAAGTGAATTTTTCTGTCACAAATTCTTCTTTCTTTCCAGCTTTGGACTGCCAAACTTTCAACAGTTTATACATGCATTATTTGTCTGCTTTCTTGAATTTTAATTTAGTTAAGAGAACAAGAAGTACTTTTCTGTCTCAGTCAGATATTCTTATTTCTAAACACATTAGTAATGTGATTGCTTAGTTACAGTTACTTGAATCAGAATCAGTTCACATTAAATTTTGTAATATGGAAACATTCCTCCTGTGTTGTCTGTGTCAGTGTGGAAACTGGCATGTGTCACTGTAAAGAGTTGATCTTTATTCTAATTTAGTAGAAGGCCATGCTGCTTGCTTTTTTATAATTTAATTTATTTAAACCATTAGGCCAAAAAATCACTTGGGAAAACAAAATACCGAGTCTTTGCATCGGTGGCTCATACCCCCAGAAATTTTGGCAAAGGGTATGAAAACCCCCTAAAAAAATTATTGGGGGTATGAAAACCCTCAAGTTTTTTTAGTGGGGGTATGAAAACCCTTGACTTTTAGGATCTGCACCACTGCATCAAGAACGATGTCGCCGACAGATGGATGGATGGATATTGCTTTCACGCAATTTATCTAAAGATATGCCCCTCGTCTTGTCAACTCTACCTAACTTCTCATCAGAGGATTAAAAAAAGAAAAATCAATACAAATGCATGCACATAACTCAGAACATAAAAACTGGTATGCAATACCTAAAATTACACAATCCCACTAACCTGACTACGCAGTTCATTTTTTCTTACAGCTTAAAATGCAATCTGTGTGGCATGCCTCGGGGTCTGTTTATTCAGGAATGAACACACGAATCACGAGCTTTTCTGAATGAAAAATGTTCACAAAGCAATGCAAATCTTTTCCACCAAATACACGATATATTTGTCCCATCCCCTTCCCCCAATCTTAAAGGTGACCACCAAACCATCATCCCTGAAGTTTTGACTCATCTCAAGATTAAAGATTCAATTACATATTAAAAGTGAACACTGACGATCGAAGGCACTCACTATTTGAGGAGAAAACAGGCAATTTCCTCATCCTCGTACAGCCCTTGTCGAGCACCCACGTCCTTCCAGTGATAGTAGGCAGGAGATTGGTGAAAGGAGGAGCCAAATTCGACCTTCACCTTGGCTGTGGGTGCCTCCCATGAACTGTGTTCTGGGGTGGAATTGCTGTTCTGGGTGTCCATGTCCTTCAGTAGTGTTAGCCTGTTGTCTTCCAGGGCCGGATCATCTTCCTGGGTGTCCATGTCCCTAACAAGTACTAGCCTGTTATGTTAACAGTAAGGAAAAACATATTCTGAGTCATCGTTACAATATTAGTATATTACATACACGCATAATTACATGTACGTTACCCAGGTATGCACAACACAAACACAAAGTGACTTAAAAACAAGAAAACAAAAAACAAACAAAAACGAAAACAAACAAAAAACCCAACAAATTTCCTGGTGTGTGTATGTATGTGTATGTGTGTGTGTGTGTGTGTGTGTGTGTGCGTGGTGTGTGTGTGTGTGTGTGTGTGTGTGTGTGTGTGTGTGTGTGTGTGTGTGTGTGTGTGTGTGTGTGTGTGTGTGTATGTGTGTGTATGTGTGTGTGCATGTGTGTGTGTGCATGTGTGTGTGTGCTTTTGTGTGTGAGTGTGAGCATGTGCGTGCCTGTACATATACACAGATGTTGCTTCCAGGCTGATGAGTCATTTTGTAACCTATTGGCATTATCACCTGTGACGGTGGCCGCCACATCAATGTCTTGACTGTCTTTCCCCATCGCATCCAGTACTCTCAGGTTCTCAAAACTGCTTTACTAGCAGACATCCTGGTTATCTTCTCAATACTGTCCATGTATTAACTATGATGCTACTGCACTGGTCGTCCTCTCCATCTTTGACCCTTGGTTTTTCCTTGGAGTACAGTTTTCATCATATGACACTTTTTGCTTCTAATTGTGTATCCCAAGTAGGCAAAGTTTTTCAACAGGTAACAGTTGTGTAGTTGTATTCAGCTTATCTAGAGTACATTGATTGGTTTGCTTTTCTGTCCAGCTGATTCGCAAAAGCATCTGTAGAACCACATTTCAGCTGAGCTGATTTTCATTTCATCAACTTTCTTCTATGTCCATACTTCACATTCATATACCATTATTGGCCAAATGAGAGTTTCAAAAATCTTACATACTCTGAGGACCTTAGGTACTGCATGACCTTTCCAGATTTGTTAACCTTTTGACTCTTGTACTATGTCCACCAGCATCCTGCATAGCCAACCATGCTAGCAAAGCAAAACCTTAACCCTTTGATTCCCTCACCCTATCCACCAGTAGTAGGAAGCTGGTGGATAGGGTAAGGGAATCAAAGGGTTAAGTTTTTGCAGTTGGTAGGCAGGGTGCAGGAGTCGAAGGGCTAAGCCGGACCATTTTCTGTTTACCTATACCAATTCTTGTTGTATCTCTTTTGAAAAAAATGCAATCTACTGTTTTGATTGAACCAACCCAAACACTTACACTACAGTCATTTACATTTTCCAGGGTTGTTTTATTGGTAAGAATCTCTGGATGTTTGCTAGCTTCAATGTACATTACTTTGGTCTTTTGGCATAAACCCATTTGACTTCCTCACCTTATCCACTAGCAGTAGCATCCAGCATTGTCATCATTGATAGCAAAGCAAAACCATAACCCTATGAGTGACTCCCTCACACTATCCATCAGCTTCCTGCAGGAAGCTGATGGACAGTGTGAGGGAGTCAAAGGGTTAAGTTTTTGCAGCTGGTAGATAAGGTGCAGGAGTCAAAGGGTTAAGATTTAACTCTGCTTTCTTGCCTGCATTGTCAACTCTGTAAAGAACTTGTCTCATGCTGGTTAGAAGCAACTAATACTAATTCAAAAGGCAAACCAGAGAAAACGTATAAGATCAAGGGACATAAAGGAGCAAGGAATGAGCATGCTTTTGGCAAGAAATTCAAGAGAATATTTGATGCAACACTTGATAAGCTGATGAGTCAAACAAACTATTCAGATGGCATAAATGCAACTTTACCGATTTTTCTCAAGTTATGTTCACATGTTGTATAGTTTGCTTTGTTGAGGCATAAATGTCAGTCTGGGTGGTTTAAATATTTTTTAAGTGTTTTCCATTCACAGTGAAATGCTGAAGGTAAGAAATTTCACACACACACACACATACACACACACGCGCGCACACCACCCACGCGCGCACACACCACCCACACACATGTACGCACGCAACACACACATGCACAGAAACAGAACAAAGATACAAATTTGAGCAACAGACTAAAATATGAAACGAAGAAAGAAAAAGGGAAGGAAAGATGGAAGGAAGAAGAAAAGGATAACAACAACAACAGAAAATTTTAAAGGAAAAAAACAAAAACAAACAAACCCACACCAACCAACCAACAAAAGCCGACAGATAACTTCATCTAAGCAGTTCGGAACCACAACAGAATTAGCCAACAGTTAAATTTGTGTGACTGGTGATCTACTGGAGACAAAATGTCAGATTTTCTTTAAAGAGCTGCAAACCAAAGAGCTAAACATATTTACCGTGTGTCACCGATGTCAAGATCTCTCTTACAATCACACACACACACACACACACACACACACACACACACATACACACCACACACACAACACACACCACACAATGTATGTATAACGCACAATATACACTTTCTTTCCCTCTCTCTCTCTCTCAATAGTTTCATAACTCACCCTCATACCCCCCCCCCCCCCCCAAAAAAATAAGTGATTAAATTTATGAAAGAGAAAAAAAACTGTAGGATGATAATGAAGTAATCTGCCAAACATAAACGTCCAGTTAGACTAAAATAAACTTTCCTACAGAAACAAATAAAAATGATAAAATACACATTAAATTTAAGAACTTTCTCTTGCTTACACAGAAAACCCATGCAAACCTCAAGGTAATCATCTGCCTTTACATCTTTATATCATCACAAGGACCTCCCACTGTTCACTGCACACACCTTCTCCCACCATACTCATGAAAAAATCTCGAGAAGAAAGTTAGGCTATCTTTATTGTAACAATGGCTTATTGTGCTGAATATTTTTAGTCATCAGCATAAAACGAATTTTATTATACTTTGGGAGAACATGTTGGACCTGTTAAAATATCTGCACACTAGTAGATCTTAAAAGTATACTATTACTAGCCAGGTTGGCTATTAGAAAACTTCAATCTTCTCTAGGCCTGCTCAAGTCTAAATATTTTCTCATTTACTAGGCCTATAGTTATAGTAAATAGTTATAATAGTATAACTGTCTATTCAACATTCTATGTCACAAACTATTTCAAGATGTAACAGCATTAATCAGCAGGGGAATGGGGGGATCTTGTAGGAACAGACGAAATCAATGGTTCGATGTTCGCCGAGTTGCCAGTCTTAGCTATTTATACCTATGGAGGAGCATGGTTCGAACGACAATCAAATTCACAATCAACACTCTTACTACACGGACAACGCCGAGTCTAATTTCAGCACATAATTGGAGTACGAATAGTGTATGTTTTGCATGTAAGTAAAAGACTGATAAATTGGATAGAAGTTCAGCAAAGATTATTTTCAATGCTCACCAAACGTTGTCTAATTTTATCAGAATCGCGCAAATTTGACAGCAAATCCTGCAATAGCTCTTTCGGCGTCGTGTGTTCGTCTATTCACAGGAATAGCACACAAAAGCTGGATTTTCCCGGTTCATGGTCGATTTTCGCTCGCTTCAAGGAAGCATTAATATATTGAGTGTACTTCAAATTTCCGGACAAACACCATACTCCTGAACAACACTGCGAGCCCAGTTGACACCGGAATATAATATAGACTGTCGTTCACTATAAATCCAGAATGGAATCCACAGCATATCATCATCATCATCATCCTCATCATCATCGGGAGGGGGTGGAGGGAGACTTATCTAATCCTACATTGACACCACCTGAACAACAATGATGTTAAGATGGGACAGTGAGAAGGCCAGTTTTAATGTAGCGCACCCCGGGATTCGAACCCTCAACCATTAGCATGCGAGTCCGACGCTCAAACCAACTGAGCTACTGGGCCAGCCCCCTTCCCCCACTGCCCTGGGATGGTTATCCCCGTCGGCTATATCACATGAGGTGGGTGTCGACGTAAAAACTGAACCAAATCAATCAATGAATCATCATCGTGTGCCCTGCTGCATGGCTTTGGCGACCACGGCCCTCCATACTAATCTATCCGTTGGCTCTGCAAGTAAGGCCTACATCTCCCACCCTGTCAGTCCTCAGCCATTCTGCAAGTCTATCCAATAATTTCTCCTTGGGTCTACCTCGTGCTCTTTTCCCCTCCAGCTTTCCTGTTGTGACCAGGTGCTCGAATTTCTCTTGCCTTATAAAATGTCCTATGTTGCTCGTTTTTTTCCTAGTCTTTTTCATTAACGTTCTTTTTGTGTCTGCCTCCTTCAGGACTGTCTCGTTTGTTTTGTTGTTTGTTTGTTTGCTTGTTTTTTGTTTTTTGCTGTCCATAGAACTCTTTCACATTCTTCTTAGAAACTACATTTCAGTTGCCTCAATCTTGTTCTGACTTTACGTATTGACTGGTTGTATATATATATCTAGAGAGAAAACATGAAAGAGCTTTGCAGAATGGATGGGGACAAAAAGAATAGGAAATACACTTGCAGCGCGAAAGATAGATTCGTATGGCGGGTCATGATCGCCAACACTATGACACATTATTATGTATTCATATATGGAATGTGGAATGCTGGGTGTGGTGCATGGATTGTGTATGCAAGAGAAATTTCAATGTAAAGAATAGTCAAAAGACTTGAGGAGCTTGTGTTTGATAGTATGGAAATGAAGTGCCCAGAGAAAGCCATAACACCGAAACGTTGGATAAGTGAATCCTGCTTGTTTCTGTGCACTTATTCTGTCTGTTTATATCTTTGTGGTCAGAGAGTCGTCATGGAATACGGGACAGATAAACAAAAAAACAAAAACAAACAAAGAAACAAAACAAAACAAAACAAAAAAACACAAACAAAACAAAACAAAACATCCACCTTCTTTTGTCATGTAACTTGAAAACGAATATATAATATACTAGCCAGTTTCAGTAACACCATTACGAACATGTGTAAGTATGCGTGTATCCTTGACAACTGACCGAACACATGCATACATGAACATGCAGACTGCGCATTCTATACAAATATGGATCCATCATGCAGTAAAAAGAAATCGCATTGTACAGACATTGATTAGACCTGAACCACAAGGATGAAACAAACTATGCCTTGTTTTGCTGGAACGATTCACGGTTTATGTTAGCACCAATCTCGGGTGACATAGCCGACAGAGATGGCCATCCCAACCGAGCGGGAGATTCATGTGAACGATGGATGATGACAGAAGATGGTAACTTGATAGGCGTTAAGCCAAAATTCAGTTTTTAGATGCTGTTCCTATGAAGAGACATTCTCGTGACGCCGGAAAACGTCTTTATTAGGCCTACCTCATATGCTTGTCAAAAGTGTACGATTTTACCTTTATTCTAGTGATTAAACAGCGTTTGGCAAGTATTCGTAGTGTACAGTGTTAAATCCTAGAGCGTGGGCGAAAAGTCCCAGATTTGTATTTTATTTATTTTTATTTTTAGAATTATCTTTGTAACCTTACCAGTCCGCAGTCCCGCGGTCAGACTTTTCGCCACTTTACTAAGTCTTTAGCAAAATTTAGCAATTTTGATGTAAAGCAGCAGTTACTGTTTAGGCTAATCCGAACTCTAACGTTGGCCTTACCGTAATCGTCATTATAAATGTTGGTAAACGTATCCGGGAATGAGGATATCGATCTGTGTTCTTACTTTTGTTCTTACCACGCTGTATGATTTCTAACCTACTTTTATAAGATGTGTGATATATCTAAAAATATCTTTTTCAGGTCTGTTAGGCCACATGACCAGTATCTGGTATACTGGGTCAAGCCTATTTTCTCAGTAACAGAGCAATGAGTAATGTCCATGTAGTTCTATCACAAACATGTTTCCCACACACATGACAGTTGACATACACACATCATCACATGGACACACACACATGCACACAAACGCACACACACACACATGCTTGTGTGCTCTCAAACACTTAAGCACACACACAAACATGCACACACACGCATGCACATACACACATGCATGCACATGCACACACAATACATACACTAAGTGACTCTAGCACATGCACATACACACACAAACACACACACACACGCACACCTGAACATGTAAGTATATTGACAGACAATTACACAGACACTCACACACACACACACATGCACACACACACACACACACACACACTATGCACACACACACACACACACACACACGCAAAAAAGTCGTACACATGCTGGTTTGTTTAACTTTCTTTGTGGTGTATACAGTACACTTGCCTATATTATAGTGGTGTGTTGATATGTATTGATAACTTTCAAGAAAAATTACTTCTGTGTGGTTTACATGACAGGCCAGCATCGCTGAGAGACATGGATGCTCAGCACATTGATCCATCCCCGGAACAAAACTTAGCTCTACAGGACATTGATACGGAGGATGTCGATGCCTCCCTGGGACACAGCTTAACACTTCAGGACATGGATACTCAGGATGTTGATGCCTCACCAGAACACAACTTAGCTCTACAGAACATTGATGCTCAGGATAGTAATGCTTCTCGGGAACACAGTTTAGCACTACAAGGCATTGATACCCAGGACGGTGATCCCTCCCTTGAACGCAACAGGCTAACGCTGCAGGATATCGGCGGTCAGGACAACGATCCCTCCCGAAAACATAGTTCATGGGAGACATCCACGGCCAAAGTGAAGGTTGAATTTGGCTCCTCCTTTCACCAATCTCCTGCCTACTATCACTGGAAGGACGTGGGTGCTCGGCAAGGGCTGTATGAGGATGAGGAAATTGCCTGTTTTCTTCTCAAATAGTGAGTGCCTTCGATCTTCAGTGTTTATGTTCAATTGTGCTTGAGTCTTGAAATTAAGAAAATTTCACTTTTCAGTTGAGCTGACATGATTGACCATTGAATGGTTGTTCAGCTTATGTTTGCATGTAGTATAAATTGTAAAGAGACGTTTTAATTTATAAGATAAAGAGATATATCATATAGGCAGGCCTGAGTTTTCTCTGTGATTTCATAATTGAAATCTGCAAGATAAAGAATTTAGGAGAAAAAAACAAGAAATTTAGTATTTAAATTGTGACTGTCAAATCTTTACCAAGCTTGTACAGCAGATGATCTTTTGTCATAGTTAAAGCAATATCTGCACATTGTATGCAATTTCATTTTGGTTATTTACTCTTTACAAACGGTCGTTGCTGTTCTGTTGCATATAAACAACTCCATAGTTGACATTTCTGTAAAAAGACATGACCGTCATGAGTGTCTTAACTGATAATAATCTTTGGAGTTACCTCACTGTTGCCGTGTTGGCATTTAACCCTTTGACTCCTGCACTTTGTCCACCAACTGCAAAAACTTGACCCTTTGACGTCCTCACCCTGTCCACCAGCTTACTGCAGGAAGCTGGTGGATAGATCATAGAGTGATCGAGTCAAAAGGTTAAATTTTTGCATTTTGTGGATAGAGTGTGGGAGTCAAAGGGTTATATTATTTGATCTTTTCACATTTTATGAGAATTTACTATTTCTTGTGCTTGTCTCCAAGTCCAGTTCTACATTGCTTTATAAATACTCCTTGTCCATTTCTTTTTTCTTTTTCTTTGTTCTTAAAAAGCAGTGTCATATTTATTTATTTGCATGTTTGTTTATTTGTTTATAAAGCTACGAAGACACATCGAAACTATTCCCGTCAGGCCGGCCTGCGTGTGAGACATGTGGGACGTGTCTGTCTGTCTTTTGCACCCAGTGCAATTGGCCAGTCCACACTGAGACGCCCTCTACTCAGCCACAGCATACGGAACCACAGCGCGAGGACACTGTGAAGATAAAGGAGGAGAAAGTGGATGGTAACGATACTCTGCTCATCAAGGACGTGATTCAGCCACCAGTGACTGGAAATAAGGTGGGAAAGATGGTCACCATAGGGTTGAGTTGGTTATGGGTTATGATGGAAACTGCGAAACAGTGTTAAAAGATGTGTTACACTGTGTTTTGTGTGCTGTGCTGTTTGTGTTAAGTGTGAAATGATGTGTTACTTTGTGTTGTGTGAAATGATGTGTTACACTGTGTTTTGTGTGTTTTGCTGTTTGTGTTAATTGTGAAATGATGTGTTAATACTGTGTTTTGTGTGTTGTGCTGTTTGTGTTAATTGTGAAATGATGTGTTAATACTGTGTTTTGTGTGTTGTGCTGTTTGTGTTAATTGTGAAATGATGTGTTAATACTGTGTTTTGTGTGCTGTGTTGTTTGTGTGAAGTGTGAAGAAATGATTTGTTACCCTGCTGTTTGTGTTAATAGTGAAGTGATGTGTTCCACTGTGTTTTGTGTGTTGCGCTGTTTGTGTTAAGTGTGAAGTGATGTGTTCCACTGTATTTTGTGTGCTGTGCTGTTTGTGTTAAGTGTGAAATGATGTGTTCCACTGTGTTTTGTGTGTTGCGCTCTTTGTGTTAAGTGTGAAATGATGTGTTCCACTGTGTTTTGTGTGTTGCGCTGTTTGTGTTAAGTGTGTAATGATGTGTTCCACTGTGTTTTATGTGTTGCGCTGTTTGTGTTAAGTGTGAAATGATGTGTTACACTGTGTTTTGTGTGTTGTGCTGTTTGTGTTAAGTGTGAAATGATGTGTTACACTGTGTTTTGTGTGTTGTGCTGTTTCTGTTAAATGTGAAATGATGTGTTACATTGTGTTTGGTGTGTTGTGCTGTTTGTGTTAGGTACCGGCAGCCAAAAAATAGACTTCTGAAAAGGTTATTAACACTTATATTTCTGAAAAGTACAAGAAAAAATAAGCAGAAATGCAAAAGAAAAGCAAGTCTCTAGCTGTATTAGGACCAGAGATATACAGTTTGAAAATGGCAGTTTACATATGTTTTCGCCAGTTGTGAAATGTAGCAAGTTTGCAGGAACTTGAATTTTCCAGAATTCCTCAGACAGAGAATGTCATTCCTGATGTTAATTCTTAATAACATAAACTACATAAAAAAGCAAGCAAAAAAGCAGATCTGTTCATACATTTACACAGCAGTGCTGCAAACTTCATAAACATACCATTTTGTCAATGTTCGAAATTGCATGACAAGCCATTTTTGCACTCCCATTATACAAAAATAAGAAGACAGAATTGACTAGAGTTTACTTTTTCTCAGAAACAATGTTATTGTATGAAAATTTTTGGGGGGCAGCATAAAGTGACAAAATCATGAGTTAGTTACATGGCTCCAAAAATGGCAAAATATCTGATTTGAACGATGGAAAAAGCATGGTTCATGTACCAGACCAAATTAAAATGCACATATTTTGCTTTTTTTTTTTTTTCATGGATTTCCTTGAAATTTTGCATGTGAATCAAATAGACAGAAAGTTACAATTACTTACAAGCTTAGTTATATTCAATGTGTAAGATATTTTGTATGCATTTGCACCCAAATAATGTGAGGCCCATGTGTCGGGCCAACTTAAAACAGACATAACTCACATTGTCAGATTGTGTCTTGATGGAATCTCCTGAAATTTTGCATGTGAATCAGATACAAAGCTACAGCTTCACTCTTTACGAGCAAATGTTGCTAATATACGAGATTTTAAGATTTTGTGTGCATATACTGATTTACTCATCATTTAGTCTGAAATAGTGTGATCCACAGATGACTTTGTATCATACTAGCACAGAAAGATATCCTTCTCAATAACATAATGAAACTAAAATGTGTAACAGCAGAAGATACATACCTGTCGATGCAGTACAGTTATTTTCATCAGTTATTTCGCAGTACCTTGTGTCTTCCCATATCAACAGACAAAGAAATTTTTAATGTCTGGTCTATCAACTGAAAATCTCTCTACTTCTTTTAAAACTGTCTCATTTTTTGTCTTCAGATTTAGCCCCTGAGGTGATGATTAATCAGTGTTTATTGTCATTTCTTCCTATCAGTTTCTGCCTAGCTGATCCATTCACCTGTATGTGTTCGATAAAGTCTTGCATTCTCGTAGGATTGATAATTGGGTTCATATATTATGTGCATTTTTGGCTCTAGGGAAATGAGATTAGTGGAAGCAATTTTAGGTGATTTAGGCCCGTTTTTATATTATATATTTTGGTGTCCTTAGTTGTGAAATTTGTACTCGGTATGTTTTTTAAATCCCCTGTGTGGTAAATTGAACAGAGTGGTCAACTCTAGGGGCATCTTCGTAGATTATGTGCGCTAATATATTGATATTTGTATTTTGTTTTCTGTTCCTTTTTTTTCCCTGTGAAGTACTGTGTGTCTATTGAAACGGCTATAGTCCTGATATGGCTCTACGCAGTTGGCTGGGCTTTAAGCAACAATAAGAATGGGAATCTACTGTTTTTTGTGCTAAATGTTGTACATTTATTCTTTATTGTCTTTTTATACGCTTCATGGGTGACAAAAAACTTGTATAATATTTGCGTTCTGATTTGTGTGTTTTTCTGGTTCCTACTCCTTGTGAATATACTTGAAATAGAAAGCAGAGGTAAGGGGTTGGAACTAAACAGCAGGAAGACTGAAGTCATGGTGATCAGTAAAAAACATGAAATCCCCACATGCAAAAAAACAGCAAAGGGCACAACCTTGAGACAGGTTGATAAGTTTAAATACCTGGGAACGATCATTTCACCAGACGGCAGATACACATCAGAAATAGCCAGCAGAATCTGCCAAGCCAAAACAGCAATCAAGAAGATGAAGAGCATTCTTACCAACAAATGCCTATCAATTAACATCAGGAAGAGAGTTCTTGAATGTTATATAGAACCAATACTGTTGTACGGTTGCGAGGCATGGACAGTCAACAAGCAAAGCCAGAACAAGATTGAGGCAGCTGAGATGTGGTTTCTAAGAAGAATGTTGAGAGTTCCATGGACAGCAAAGAAAACAAACGAGACAGTCTTGATGGAGGGAGACACAAGTAGCTCATTCATAAGGAAGATTAGGAAAAGTCAAGCAACATTTATAGGCCATTTTATGAGGAAAGGGGAATTGGAACACCTGGTCACAACGGGAAAGCTGGAGGGAAAGAGAAGACCCGGTAGAACCAGGGAGAAGATACTAGACGGACTTGCAGAGTGGCTGGGGGCAAGGAGGGTGGAAGAGATGCTTGAGGCAACAAGTGATAGAGACAGATGGAAGTCCATAATCGCCAATGCCATGCGGTAGGGCATCTGATGATGAGACAACATGTGGTGTCCTCAGTTGAGGGAAATGATCGATCTCATTTGCATATAAATTAAAACG
Source organism: Monoplex corrugatus (assembly GCA_030674185.1). Lineage (NCBI taxonomy): Eukaryota > Metazoa > Mollusca > Gastropoda > Littorinimorpha > Ranellidae > Monoplex > Monoplex corrugatus. The sequence continues at coordinate 19,893,991 of JAPXFY010000034.1, forward strand.
AAAGAATGAATAAATTTGTCTGTGATTGCAGATAAAGTTATTATTTACGATATTTACATATTGAATGAGAATTTAAACCATTGGTTGTTGAGTTTTGATAACTTTAGTCCATGTGAGCGACGCGGTGTCCTCAAAACGTGTCTGCGAGACTGACAAAAGCAGTTGTTGTGCCGGTTTCTTTGTCTCCAGCCGCCATTATACTGTTGAATGATCTCTATCTTTCAATATATGATGTGGACACAAAGTTGAAAATGTGTCAGACCGGATGGTGTCCCACGAAATTCGTCTTGTTGTCTCGCGTGACTTCGCCACTACTGATTAACGTGTCGAGTGTGAAACCTGTCAAACAAGGTGAGTTTTCTTAAAATTTATGCTTGATTATCAAAAACATTTTGACTTATTGTATTTTTTAAAGGCAATAGCCGTTTCTTTTCTTGAAAGTATTTTGAAATATGTGCATTTTCGTGAAATATTGTGCAAACTTGACCGAGAGCCTCTGCTTTGCTTTCAAGTTGTGTGCTGCTTGGGTGTTCATTGTTTTGAATAAGTGTTGTCAGTTTACTGCTTAAAATGTATAAATATGTACTGGAATATAACTATAAGATAGTATTTCATAATGAAACAACAGATTATTCAACTTATCCCAGGTCTGCAGAAATTCTGTGTGATTATTTGATTCTGGGTCGTTCAGGCAACAAGACGTCAAACCACAGTTGTCGTTGTTGCCATCGTGACTTCAGTTGTGGTGTTTACCCTCTGACTTGCTAATTTGCCAGTTAATCAAAGATTTTATGTGTAGAAAATGTACGAGGTGTTATTTCATTTTGCAGTCAAATTGATTGAAATAGGCATTGCATACGACTGAAAGAATAATTAAGTATTCTCAGGCAATCCAAATGTCCGCGAATTCACGGATATCCGCGAAAGGGAAAAAAGGAAAAGAAAAAAAAATTCCTTGAAAGTATGGAAAATCGGAACTGGGATCACTGAAACTATTCAAAACAAGCTGTAAGCACATGCGCGGTTTTACTTTTGCAACTGCCCGCGCGATTTGCGCATCCTCTTTCACAAGCGTCACTCTCTGTATTCCATCAACGCATTGAAATATGAGTATACGTAGGGACTTTGTTCCACTAAATGCTTCCATCGCTGACATCGATGAAGGCTTCAAAAATCGCTGGAAATGGGACTGGCTGCAGGAAGTGTACGATGGCAGTAAGTTCGCTCGTTTCTTCGAGAAACTGAAGATCGCTGGTAAAGCATACTGCAAACTTTGCCGCTCGGAAATCAGTTACAAGTCTGGTGGTAAATGAGCACTGGTTGATCACCTGAAAGGAAAGCAGCACAACGACAGAATCAGGACATCAAACGAAAATTTTCGTTTGTCAGGTGAGGAAAAGTTGCATGTTTTATTTATTGTTAACAATGCTTAAGTGCCCTTTTTTTCTTTTATTAAATTATTTGATTTATCTTTCACCAGAGGGGGTTAAATTTCCATTTACTAGACTAAAATGCTTCAGCTTCTGGGGGCGTTGCCCCTAGACCCCCACCAGGAGCTCTGCCCCTGCACCCCGCCAGGAGGCCTATGCGGCCCCCTGGACCCCAGGCATTTTTTCCTTGAAACACATTGTTGCTTGAATGGATTTCCTGTATTCTAGAAATAGACAGTCAGTGCTGGTCTCTGTGACAACTACGACACTGTGCTTTTAGTGTCCTGTTAATAGCGAGTCTATATTCATGCAGTTATCATTTTTTACATATTATTTTCCCACTTAGATAACATTTTTTTCAAAATTTGTGTGTTAAGGTGTTGCTATGGTGTGGGGAATATTTTCATCATTGTCCTGTGGATGAAAACTGATTTGAAATTCTCATGAATAGTGGAAATTTTATCAATGGTTGTCTTTAAGTAATAGTCATCTGTCCTCAGCATACAGAATCTGAAGTATACAATTGTAAATCATGGCATAAGGTAGTAATTCATAGATTTATGTGCATTTCAATTTGTTTTTTTTAAGTAAAAATTTACTTACT
>JAPXFY010000034.1:19901024-20001024 GCA_030674185.1 Monoplex corrugatus
CTCAGCATCCCCAAACAAGAAATAAGCTATGGAAAGGAGGGGTTTTACGGCAACAAATTTCAAACTTGGAAACATTCTGTTCAAAACCTTTGATGAATTGAGGAGTAAGATAGGCAGAGAGAGTAGGTTAAAAAGGTCAGTCTTGTTGGGAATTTACATGAAGTATGGGACTCTAGCAGAAAGAAGTAGCATGCAGCAAGCTGCAAGAACAGAAAATACAAAAGACAGGAAAAAAAAGAAGTACTGAAAGAAGTTGCAGAATTTTTTGAAGATAGAGCTGTGCCCCTTCCACACAAAAAGATAGGCAGACCCCAAGCTGTTCTTCAATAAACGGTTGCTGACTACCACAAAGAATACAAGGCTGAAGGTGGTAGTGCATCACTTGCACAGTTTGCAAAGTGCAGACCTCAGCGTATCAGAAAAATGTTTAAGTCACCTTTAAATCAGTGCTTGTGTGAATACTGTGCTAACAGTGACCTGAAAATACGGGCAGTAAACCGAATTGTCAGACAGCATGCACAAATACGCAATACCTACCATGCTTTGAAGCTTTCCATTTGCGAAGATTCCAGCAAAGACTGTGCTTATAGAAACTGCACTGATTTGGCGTGGACAAATTGAGACAGCACATACAAGACCTTGAAAACCACACATGAAAAATTTCATGGCATCGCTGGACCAGAAGACAGATGGGACATTAAACAAGAGATGGACAGAGAGATGGAAAGGATGATGTTGGAAACAAGGAAAGGAAATGGTCATGCCCTCATGGAAGAGTTTTTGAATGAAGTTGGCTTTCTTTCCAGCCATTTGTTCCGAGCCAACTGGCAGCACAAGGCTTTCCAAACAATCAGAAATACAATCTTTTCCCACCTGACACCCTTCTAACAGTCATGGATTTTGCTGAAAATTACTCCTGCTTGTACCAACATGAAATACAGGCTGCTCACTGGCTCCACGATCAGGTGACCCCATGTCCACATATTATAGATGCCCGTATTATAGATGCCCAAACCACAGTCCATGCTCAAAATCAGTAAACGAAAGTTTAGTATTTATCACAGATGATCTGAGCCATGACCATCATGCTGTCCCAAATTCTATCAATGGCCTTGGGACACCTGCAGGACACAAGGCATTTGAGCTTAAAGCATGTTATCCAGCGTACAGATGGATGTGCAGCTCAATACAAGAGCAAAGGCCCTTTTGCTGACCTGGCTGCAAGTGGAATGGACTTCTCTGGGCTGGAGATACAGAGAAATTTCTTTGGATCACGCCATGGTGAGGGGCCCTGTGATGGAGAGGCTGCTGTTGTGAAGAGCCAGGTAACAGCTGCAGTGAAAGCTGGTCAAGCAATTGTCAGCAATGCCCAAGAATTTTTCAAGTTTTGTGCATCAAGCAACCTGACCAAAGGACCTTCTTGAAGATGGGACATGCCTGCATTTTCTGAGAACCTTTTTCTGGGTACCACAAGAGATGACAGGACCTGTCAGAAGCAGGCACCAGATTCCAGTCCGCTGGGTACTCATGCACGAGTTACAGCGCGCCTGCTTGCAGTAGAGGAGTGTGAAGTGGAGAAGGAAACAGGGCCCTGGAAGGAGTACTCCCTTATACCTGAAAAATCTCACTCCCAGCTGCCCCTTGCATTATCCTCATCACCCAGTCCCCCTGATAGAGATGCAATCATCCAGCAGCCATCCCCTGAGCAGCTGACCTCACACCAGCTAATCCCAGACCAACCAGGCCGTGACCAGCCATGCCCTTACAAATCGACCCCTGTGTAGCCAACCTCAGAGCAGCCAGCCCCTGAACTGCCAACTCCAGAGCAGCCAGCCCTGAACTGCCAACTCCAGAGCAGCCAGCCCCTGAACTGCCAACTCCAGAGCAGCCAGCCCCTGAACTGCCAACTCCAGAGCAGCCAGCCCCTGAACTGCCAACTCCAGAGCAGCCAGCCCCTGAGCAACCAGACCTGGAGAGCAGCTTCAAGATGGAAGAAAAATATGTGCGTTGTTCATCAGATATCCAGAGGGCGTACGTTGTCATCGGATATCCAGAGGGCTATTTCCCAGGTAAGTTGCTGCAGTCTTTAAAACACTGACACATTTATGGTGTTATAACCATGCTTGTGATACACACATGCACACACATTGGCAAGTATTCAACTTCATTCCCTCAGTACAGAGTTCTAAAAACTCAGCTCGTTAGCAGTTAGACCAAAAGACATCCGTTTTCTCCTCTTTTTATAACTGTTTACTCCTAAAAACTGATATTCATAGCAGCATGTAATTTGAAGTGAATTCTAGCAATTTCAGTTTCAGCATTAGAACTAAAATTTGTTTCGTGTTTTTTCAGGTCACATCAAAGAGGTGCACCCTAGGGTGTCTTGAAAGTGAAGTTTCTCCAACCTCATGGGAAGAAGGAAAACATCTTCACAAAATCAGAGTGCAAACACGTGCACTAAGTCTCCCCAGATATGATTGTGGCCACGAACATTCACTTGATCCCCACCTCAGCCACAATGCGAGAATGGAAACTTGTTGGGTTTCAAGCTCCAAAATAATGTGCAGTTAATGATGGACATAACAGTGATGTAAATTGATTGCCATCCCCACCCCCCCATCCCCTATGTAGTGTGTTGTAACTGTGTGTGTATGTGTTCTCAACCGTAGAAAATTTAAATCAATAGATTTTTTTTTCTTACTGTTTTCAGGTACAGGGGTAGTGATACTGTAAGTGTAACATGATTTTGATACAAGAAATTGTGGCTTTATTTTGGTTGGCATATTTAATTGTGACGTGTTGTCTGCGAGACACTAAATTTTGTAGTTTCTATTAAATCAGTAAATCTATTAAATATCAGATTTGTGGGTTGTATCTTTCATCTGATGAATGAAAATAACATATTAATGGGGAAAATGCTCCTGTAGTTGCAGGTCAGACATTATACAAAAACATCAAAACCTTCAGCACTGAAATGTGTACGCAGAATGTGAAGACCTCTGTGTATATTATTTATGACATATATTTGATACTCTGACCATTTCATACTCTTAATATCAACAAAATGTTCAGTTGATGGTAAGTGATGCACCACGAAACCAATTTTAAAGTATAAATAATTTGTCGTGATGGACACCATGTTGTCTGCGAGACCTTTGATGGTGATGTAATAATAAACCTAAAATCAAAATATATTGTCTTGGCTGATTTTCTTTGTATGTTCTTTGAACAAGTATACATTTATCTCCATGCTGTATGTGGTTTTAGTTCAAAATTCAGAATTTCATATTTTTAGCCTTTATGTCACATAACAGACCAGTTTTCAGGAGAGTGACCATAAGTGATTTTGCCTCGAAAGTGAGCCAGATTTCTAATTTTGTTCTACATTTTCAAAATTTGTCACTGGAAGCTTACTTCTGGATCTCCCTGCATTTCAGTCTTTTTTCTTTTTCCTTTACCAATTCCATAAATCAAGGAAATCAGGAAACATCCATTCATAAACCTTCTGTTTGTGAACTTATTTGTCTGCTTGTTTATGGGCAGTAGATGGACAGAAAGACAGTTTTTATACTGGAAAAATGAACTGTACAGATTTCAAATGATTTAAATTCAAAGACTTTGGTGAATATTTGGTATAGGAGGCAAGATTGTCTCTCTATATGTGACCCGCTCTGAGTAAAGGTACAATAAGTCGGGTGAGGCCATCTGCTGTTCTGGCCTGAGAACTCTGAACAGGGACAATTAGTCGATTTTGAGTTTTCTACATTTTCATGCTTTATAACCACTTTTACACCATGTTCTGACACAATTAAGTCAAATTGAATTGATAAGTATCATTTTTTTGTATTTTAATGTTTTCTTCTCCTTTCAAAATATTCACAACTTCTGTAACATTTTGGTGATTAAAGTACGCTTTTCTTAAATTTACTTTTCTTATTGTTGTTTTGGATGGATGGACAATTAAGTAAACAAGAAAAGTATGGAATTTCAGCTGATTTGGTTGATATTTGATGCTTGTTGCTAAGGAGTTTCTGACCATACCTTTTCAATTCAGGCCTATTCTCTTCAACAGTTTTTCTTAAAATGGCTGACTTGACCCCTCTCATCTTTGAAAGCCCATAACTTTTTGTTTGTTTTTGTAGCCTGAAACTCAACTTAGGTACCATGTGAAAGCTGAGATTCTAAACTTTGTAGTGATACCAAAACCTGATAATGCCCAAACTGAGGCTTATTGTGCCTTTTGTGTGAATGGGTCACATATATAAGATTAAGAGTAAGACCACTGCTGATGCCAGATTCTCCTGGTATTGAAGTCAGGGAGAAGTCAGTGGATAGTATAGCAGCAGTGTGACTTAGTGTATACCATGGGACTGGTTCAGACAGTTGCATCTTGGTTTTCATTTCGCTCAAGAAATTGTCTTGTATTATATTCGCGTTCTGATTCTATTTTTATGTTTTTCTGGTTCCTACTCCTATTTGTTTGAATGCTGGCTGTCGTGTAATTCAGATTTCATGATTTTGTTCATTCATTCTGCTGCATTCTTGTGACTGAAATATGTAAGTGATTTTGCCTTGAAAATGTGCCAGGTTGCAGATTTTGTTCTCCATTTTCAAAAATTGCCAGGGGACCTTACCCCTGGATCTTCCTACATTTCAGTTTTCTTCTTCTTTTACCAGTTCCATGCCTTAACTATAAATCAAGGAAATTCGGAAACTTATCCATTGATAAGCATTCTGTTTGTGAACTTATTTGTCTGCTTGTTTATGGGCAGTAGATGGACAGAAAGACAGTTTTTATACTGGAAACGAACTGTACAGATTTCAAATGATTTAGGTGGATATTTGGTATAGGAGGCAAGCCTATCTCTGTATATATAACAGGAAGACCACTGCCAGTGCAAGGATCTCCTGGTATTGAAGTCAAGGAGAAGTCAGTGGGTAGTATAGCAGCAGTGTTACTTTGGTTATACCATGGGACTGGTTCAGACAGTTGGTTCATGGGTTTTTATTTTCGCTCAAGAAATTGGACGGCAGCCCTCAAAATTGCCAATGGCATAGTTTGACTGTTTTACTGGGGTTGTGCTTACATTTTCTGTAATTCTCCCAGCCTCATATTTGGTATGGAATATGATGAAAATGACAGTTTATTGAATCTGAGGATTGATTGTACAGTGTTACAGGAGTTGGTTTTCCTTCTCTTGATTCTGTGTATAATATATGCTTGACTACTTGGATGCACAGGTTTTATTTCAGGAAGACAAATTTCTCCAAAAAAATATGTATATATATATATATATATATATATATATTCCAGTTTCAAACATTCTGGGCATGGAGTTACATTGGCCATGTGCTTTTACACAGTGTGTGTGTGTGTGTGTGTGTGTTTTGAGAGAGAGAGAGAGGGGGGGGGGGGGAACAGAGAAAAAGAGAGATGGATTGTATTTCTGAATTCAGTTTCCAAATCTTGTCTTTTAAGATGTGAAGGTACAGCAGTTAAATCTTACACTAGTTACAGAGCAGTTTGAATTCCACATTCACAGTAAGAAGTGAGATCTCTTGGTGAGATGAGCCAGATGAAATTGGTTGTCATAGCACATAATTCACTGTGAAAAAATGCTTGTGTGCTAAACAGAAAGGACGAGCAGCAAAAGCAAAGAAAAGTGGGACAGGGAGAGAAAAAGTTGGACGAGCAAAAGCAAAGGAAGGAGGGACAAGGGGAGAAAAGCCCAAGAGGAAGAGGGCTGGAACTGTCAGGAAGAAGAAAGCTATCAGCATTGAAAAACCACTGACAGACCATGAAGATGAGGCTGAATATATGGACGAACCTGTCGACGATGAACCTGTCGACGACGAACCTGTTGACGATCTGGAAGTAGACGATGATGTAGAGAAAGGAATTGGAGAAGAGAACATGGTGCTGGCTGTGGAGGATCCTGGTGATGTGAGTGACCGGCTGTTTCTATTATTTCATGTTTATTTGTGCAATATGATTTAATCCTATTTAATTTCATGTCATGTAGAAATGTTTGTGTTTGGTGTTTGTTCATTTGTGATATGAGGTCTACACTTGACAAAGGCCAGTTGGCCGAAAATTTGCGCATGTCTTGTCTGGTTGTATTAAATATGCGTTCTGATTCTTTTTTTTCGTATTTTTTCTGGTTCATGATACATAGTTTTCTTTAGTTGTTTAGTTATGCAGTTTATAGGTATATTTTTTGTCTGTGTTCTGAGCAGTGTTCTTTCTGCTCCTCCTCAGGAAGGGTGGGAGCTCTTTCAGTATAAATGATATCCCCACCTTCTGGAAATTCTGTGCTATTAATTTTCTCTTTTCTGTCACTCTCTTTGTTTCTTTCTTCCTCCTTTGCTTTCTGCCATTTCTTCCTGTCATTTTCTGCCTTGATGGTCTATTTACCTGTATGTGTTTGTTAAAGACTTACATACTTTTTCTTAGATTGATAATTGGGTACATGTATTAAATGCAATTTAGGCTCTGTTGAAATGAGATATACGAAAGCAATGTTAGGTAATTTTAGGTCCGTTTTTATATATGTTTTACTGTCCTTAGGTGTGTTTACATTTGTATTCAGGTATGTTTCTTAAATCCTCTGTGCGATAAATTGGATGGAATGGTCAACGCCAGGGGCATCTCCTTAGGTTATATGCGCAAATGCATTGATATGTGTACTTAATTTTCTTTTCCTTTTTTTGCTGTTGAAGTATTGTGTATGTTTTGAACTGGTTATAATCCTGATATGGCTCTGTGCAGTCGGCTGGGCTTTAAACAACAATAACAGTAGGTCTGTACTCTGTACTGCTGATACAAATAAATCGACTGTCTCATGTGGGCGTTAAGTCAGAAAATATATGTCACTGTTAAGTCTCGTCACTTATCTTTGTCCTGAAAATTATAGATCAGTCGCTCCACTCAGAATTGGTTCTGATGCTTTTTCTAAGACTGGGGACGATTGAAATAATACTTAGCAACGTTTCTTGTTATTCACAAGTGCTATCTCTACAGTCATGATCATTTTGCATTTTGTAAGAAGTGTGATTGCTTTATGTCATAATGCTTTTATGTTTTTCATTTTATAAGAAGTGTGATTGTTTATGTCATATGTGACCAACCAGCACGAAATCAGTCTTAACTAGCATTTTAGGTATTTTGAGATATACATATCACTGGAAACTGTACATTCTGCTGATTATTTTGGTATTTGAATAAAGCTTGTACTCAAAAAAAAATGTAGGACATTATGTATGTTTAAAGTCATTAAGTTGCATGAAAGCCATTTTGAGAAAACGGCCTCTAAAGTTTTTACGTTCTCTCCTACACATTTTTTAAAGTTTCTTTATTTGGTGGCTTTGACCCGGTTTGTTTGTAATTTTAGCTGTCATTATCCGAAAGGTGCTCCAAAGAGCTTTCTGTCAGTATATTACTTGTTGGGATCTGTACAGGTTACGGTTCACAATAAGAGACAAAAATAGGTACTTTTGGTAAGAAATTGTGTTCTTTCTGCTACGATCAGTGCATTATAATACCATTTTAAATTGATTAATGATATTTTTTCAAGAAAAAAATTTCTGTGGGGAATAGATTATAGTCCACAGAAATCGATTTTGAGAAAAAGTCAAAACACCCTAGATAGACCCTCAGTCACCTTTTCAGCTCCTAGTGCTGTTCGACTGACTGCGAGTTAAGACTGAATTGGTGGTGGGAGGTCACATATGCACTTTACATTTCTTGTATCATAGCTTCATAAGCAGCCTTCTTCATCACCTGCCCTCCCCAGTGAGCAGCCACCACATACACCATGGAAGCCATTTCTCAGTATCAAATCATCTTTTTACTGCAAACATTGATGCTAGAATGGGCAACAAGGACTGGAGGCTAAACCAGTTGCAGTAGAGCTGATACATAATTAAGCTGATACATAATTGTGATTGCCTTCCCCCTGTGGGGATGCTGGGGGCTCTTTCAGTATAAATAGTATCCCCACCTTATGGAAATTCTATGCTAGAAATTTCCACTTTTCTGTCAATGTGTTTGTTTCTGCCTTGTTCCTTTGCTTTCTGTCATTGCTTCCTATCATTTTTTGCCTTAATGGTCCATTAACATGTATGTGTTCGATAAAGTCTTATGTACTTTTTCTTAGGATTAATAATTGGGTACATGTATTAAGTGCATTTTTGGCTCTAGGGAGGTGAGATATGCGGAAGCAATTTTAGGTAATTTATGCCTGTTTTTATATATGTTTTTGTGTCCTTTGGTATGCTTATATTTGTATTCAGGTGTGTTTTTTAAATTTCCTGTGCGATAAATTGGATGGAGTGGTCAGTGCCAGGGGCATGGCCTTAGATTATGTGCGCGAACGCATCAATATGTGTACTTAATTTTCTTTTCTGTTTTTTTTTCATGGTGAAATTTTGTATGTTTTGAAGCGGTTATAGCCCTGATATGGCTCTACGCGGTTGGCTGGGCTTTAAACAACAATAACAGAAACAGTGATTGCCTTGGTAACAGGTTATCATTTGCCTTTAGTCTTGTTTCCTTGTTATAAGTACATAGTGTTATATATTTTTTTTTTCCCCTTAACATTTTTCAGTGATAATTGTTTCAGAAACCTGATGCACCACCTCCTGCTGTCTCTAAAGTTGCTGGGTCTAAACGTCGCTCAGCTGGTGGCAAGGCAGCTCCAAGTTCTGGTCAGAAATCGTTTACGTGTGAAGTGTGCAATAAATCTTTCAAACAAGCCAGCATTTTGAGAAGACACATGATGATTCACAGCGGCCAGAAACCCTTTTTGTGTGAAATCTGCAGTAAGGCTTTCTTAAGGGAATGTGACTTGAGGCGGCACATGGTGACTCATGCTGAGAAGACGTTTGAATGCGACATTTGCGGCAAGACTTTCGGAAGACAAGAATACTTGGACGTTCACAAGATGAACCATACAGGCCAGAAACCTTTCATCTGTGAATTGTGTGGCAAAGGATTTACATTGGCGGGTAATTTGAACAGACACAAACTGATCCATTCTGGGCAAAAGCCATTTGTTTGTGACGTGTGTAATAAATCCTTTTTTCAAGCGAGTGTCCTGAGAACGCACAAACTGATCCATACTGACAAGAAACCCTTCATGTGTGATGTATGCAGTAAGACGTTTGCTACAGAAACCTACCTGAAGACTCACAAGTTGACCCATACTGGTGGTAGAACTTACCATCCCAGCAATAAAATTTACACTTGCGATGTGTGCAGTAAGACCTTTGCGCACTCAGCCAACTTGTCAATACACAAGCGGACTCACAGTGCTTGGAAGCGCTTTGTGTGCGACATATGCAGTAAGTCGTTCACTCAGAAAAGTACGCTGATGACACACAAGTTGATCCACACAGGCCAGAAACCGTTCAAGTGTGACATATGCAGTAAGGCTTTTAGAAATTTAGCAAATTTGAACAGGCACAGACGAATCCACACTGGTCACAAGCCCTTTATGTGTGATGTGTGCAGCAAGGCTTTCGTGCAGAAAGTTCAGCTGAAGGCGCACAGAATGATCCACACTGGTCTCAAACCTTTTGCCTGTGACGAGTGCGGGAAGTGTTTCACGGAGAGAGGCACGTTGACAAAACACAAGAAAATCCATATGAGACAGAAGTCTATTGTCTACCTACCTTGAAGTCTCAGCATAGAATGTAAATATACATATATATATATATATATGCATCAGAATAATTTTGGTGTGATTTTGTTGTGCATTTGTTGTAGTTACTGGGTTGTTGGGATTTTGTGTGTGTGTGTGTTTGTTATTTTATTGTTTTTGGTTTTTTAATGAGCAATATTTTCTAGGATGTGTGTGCGCATGGTGTTCTGTTGTTTGGTCCATACTATGCAGGCACAGTCTGAGTACTCTTACATTGGCAACGTTGGCTGTCATACACACCAGGTATCTTCATGTTTCCACAAGTCGTGGAACATCAATGTGGCTTACAGGATCTTTTACAGATGGTAGATGTACATCAGAAATAGCCGGCAGAATCGGCCAAGCCAAAACAGCATTCAAGAAGATGACTAGCATTCTTACCAACAAATGCCTATCAATTAACATCAGGAAGAGAATTCTTGAATGTTATATAGAACCAATGCTGTTGTATGGATGTGAGGCGTGGACAGTCAACAACCAAAGCCAGAACAAGATAGAGGCAGCCGAGATGTGGTTTCTAAGAAGAATGTTGAGAGTTCCATGGACAGCAAAGAAAACAAACAAGACAGTCTTGATGGAGGCAGACACAAGTAGATCACTCATAAGGAAGATTAGGAAAAGACAGGCAACATTTATAGGCCATTTTGTGAGGAACGGGGATTTGGAGCACCTGGTCACAACGGGAAAGCTGGAGGGAAAGAGAGCACCAGGTAGACTCAGGGAGAAAATGCTGGACGGACTTGCAGAGTGGCTGGGGACGAGGAGGGTGGGGGAAATGCTAGGAGCAACGAGAGATAGAGACAGATGGAAGTCCATGATCGCCAACGCCATGCAGCAGGGCACCTGATGATGATGATGAGTTTATAAACACACTTACTCAGGACCTTTTACAAGATGTAGTTTATAAACGCGCTCACTCAGAGACAGAAAACTGGGAGATATCATGTTTGCTTTTTTTGAAGCAATGGCAGGCCTACGATATGAATTTTTGTGTCTGATAGTAAAGATATAATGAGCAATACAGTGTTTTCTGGTGTCTGTGGTGATCTGGTTTCTTTACAAGCAGAATAGGGCATGCTGCATCAAATGCTTTAGCAAAAAGAGCAAAGGCAACTTGTAAAATCATGAATATTTAAGAGACAGTTGTGTACCACTTCGAAGGTGCAGCTTCATTCTAGTGTCTGTTTTCATGCAAACACTCATAGAAATATGGCGTCAGCAGATCAGAATAGTTGTATTTGATTTCTAATTTGCGGTTAGTGTGAGGTGAGAAATATGGCGTCAGCAGATCAAATCAGTTGCATTAGTTTCTAATGTGCGGATAGTCAGAGGTAAGAAATATGGAGTCAGCAGATCAAAGTAGTTGCATTGGTTTCTAATATGCGGTTAATCTTGAGGTGAAAAATATGGCATCGGCAGATCGAAATACTTGAATTGGTTTCTAATATGCGGTTAGTCTGAGGTGAGAAATATGGCGTCAGCAGATGAAACTAGTTGATCTCAGCAGATCAGAGTAGTTGGTCTCAGCAGATCAGAGTAGTTGGTCTCAGCAGATCAAAGTAGTTGGTTCCAGCAGATCAAAGCAGTTGGTTTCTAATATGCTGTAAGTTTAAGGGACTAGAAGCAAGAGTATAAGAAAATGAACTTGTTATAAATGAATGACTTAGAGCTAAGCAACTTGTTATAAATGAATGACTTAGAGCTAAGCAACTTGTTATAAATGAATGACTTAGAGCTAAGCAACTTGTTATAAATGAATGACTTAGAGCTAAGCAACTTGTTATAAATGAATGACTTAGAGCTAAGCAACTTGTTATAAATGAATGACTTAGAGCTAAGCAACTTGTTATAAATGAATGACTTAGAGCTAAGCAACTTGTTATAAATGAATGACTTAGAGCTAAGCTGGTCTCCATGTTCTCCCGTGCCTTCCATTGGTTAATGTCGTAATTACTCCTTCATCGGCGCATACTGTCGTTTCTGACTACTGATCATATTGCATTGTGTAGTAATTCATGTATGTGTATTTTTTGACTTTAGGTAACTGTGTTAGTGAATATTCATTTGTGTGTTTGTGTGTGTAATGTAATGTGTGTGTTGTGTGTGTATGTTGTGTGTATGTTGTGTGTGTTGTGTGTGTGTGTGCGTGTGTGTTTAATGTGTGTGTGTGTGTGTGTGTGTGTGTGTGTGTGTGTGTGTGTGTGTGTGTGTGTGAGAGAGAGAGAGAGAGAGAGAGAGAGAGAGAGAGAGAGAGAGAGAGAGAGAGAGAGAGAGAGAGAGAGAACGCTGAGATTTGTCAATGGTAGCAGAAACTGATTTTACAACATACATGGTTTTGAAGCGTGAGTTGAATGCAGATTGCCAACTTTTGACATGTATGTCAGAACTGTATTCTTCTTGATGCTCTGTTTTACAAAGGCTTGTTTGCATGTATGTGAAAAAAAGAAGTTTGTTTTCTTTCCCATCTATAAGTTGATGATGAATTGATTACTGGGTTGGTTTCTCACATTGGGAAGACAGTAATCTCATGTACTTCATCATGAAACACAGGAAAACAAACCCACACCTAAAAATCCACAAAAAGTCAGTAATAATAATAATAATAATAATAATAGTAATGATAATAATGATAATAATAATAATAATAATAATAATAATAATAATAATAATAATAATAATAAATGACTTTTATGTAGCACTGTTCTCCTACACATAGGTAAAGACTCACTGCGCTTTACATTTAATTAGTTCATTTTTCCCAGTCAGCCCTATGTCTAGTGGTCAGTTATACTAACTCCCACTCCTAGTCCCTTTCCCCTCCCCGAACACACACACAGCACATCTGTTGCAAGCAAGTACAAAGATATACACTACTGAATCAGAAAAATCAAAAATCATGTTTCATTACTGGTAGTATTTATCAAAAAGATGAGTTTTGAGGCCCGCCTTGAAAGAAGAGAGAGATGATGAACAGCGGAGAGAAAAAGGCAGATTGTTCCAGACAAGTGGGGCCTGGCAACGGAAGGCTCGGTGTCCTATGGTTTTGTATTTTGATTTTGCCAGAAGCTTCTGGTTGCTTGACCTGAGACTGCATTCAGGCCTGTATGTTTTAAGCACAGAAGAGAGGTAGATAGGCAAGGTACCATCAAAATGCCGATAAGCCAGAGTAGCTAAGGACATAACTCTTGAGAATTATCTCCCATGTTGTATAGAACTTCTCAGATCTAACACAGTTTGTGCTACCCATTCAGCTAGCATAGAAGCAGATACAAAGTACAAAAACAGTAAGTTCAGAACGCTCCTGCAAGCCAAGAATAGCCCCTCGTGGGGATGCTGGGGGCTCTTTCAGTATAAATAGTATCCCCACCTTCTGGAAATTCTGTGCTGGAAATTTCGTCTTTTCTGTCACTCTCTTTGTTTCTGCCTTGTTCCTTTGCTTTGTGTCATTTCTTCCTACCATTTTCTGCCTTGCTGGTCCATTCACCTGTTTGTGTTTGATAAAGTCTTATATACTTTCTCCTAGGTTTGATAATTGAGTACATGTATTAAGTGCATTTTTGGCTCTAGGGAAGTGAGATATTCAGAATCAATTTTAGGTTATTTAGTCCTGTTTTTGTTATATCTTTTTTAGTTTCCTTAGTTATATTTACATTTGTATTCAGGTTGTTTTTTAAATCCCCTGTATGATATAACTTGAATGGAGTGGTCATCGCCAGGGGCATCTCCTTAGGTTATGTGTGCGAATGCATTGGTAAGTGTACTTGATTTTCTTTTCCGTGTTTCTTTTTACTGTTGAAGTATGTTTTGAAACAGTTTATAGCCCTGATATGGCTCTACACAGTCAGCTGGGCTTTAAACAAAAATAGCAAGTTTGCACAACACTGGACAGTGTGCCACACTGTGCTTCTAGCAGTCTGGAGAATCCTGTGATTTCTTGTGCTGGGTTTTCGCTTGTACACACACGAGAACAGCACCAATTGCTTATTACTGCTGGAACCATGGGTTCATGGCTGGCTGCAAAACAGTCTTGAGTCTTGCCTCGTCATTTTCCAAAGACGGATCATTTTACCTATTTACATGGGTGCAACTTTTTCCGTTTGACGACGGAATCTGTTTTTCCAAAAGAGTCAGAAACGGAAAATCCGTTTTTTTTGAAAAAATCGCCGAGCTAGCGTAGTTTTTTTTTTTTTTTTTGTGGTCTAAATTTGTTTATTGAACGTGAATGTATCGCGACGGTTACTCTCCGGTGTAGAAAGGAAAGCGGAAGCACTCTTTTGTGAATGACGGTATGAAAGTCAATGTGCATGCTCCGTTGCGAAATCTCGCATCAACTTCCTTGAAATCGCTGCCATTTTCGAGCTTTGCATGTTGAGCGAACTTCACGATGCCAGCGTGAAAGAAGGCGAATATATTGCCTTAATCGACTCAACTGTCAAGAATAAATAGCGTTTGGAATGGCTAGAAGAGAAAGATACAGACAAAGATAATTCCCGTTGCTTGTGGTGTGTGAAAATCAACCGAGCAGTTATAAAGATACTTGAAATTGTCTGAATTAGTATGAAAAGTGTCTGCTGTTTTTCTTGAATCTAATTGCAGGAGAAAGCTTAAGATTCAGTTTTATTTTTGCAAAATCTTCAGCATCTGGGGGGCATAGCCCCCCCAGACCCCCCATACAGGGTGCTGCCCTTGTACCCTGCCAGGGGCCTACCAGCTCCTGGACCCCTTTCCGTTTTCTGACTTTTTCTAAGTTGCATCCTTGTATTTATGAAGTGGGTCGCATGTCTTTTGTCCTGTTATTGTTTGGTGTACCTAGACAAACATCATTTGGGATTTTGATCAAGCTCTTTACCTGCTGGTGGATCTTTCTGGCATCCATGCGCAATTTCACAGTCTTCTTTGAGTGGTCCGTATTGTTTTTGGCTGGAGTTGACTGTCAGACAGGCTAGTGAATATTTTGTGTCAGTCCCTATTCTGGAAACCACAGTCGGGTGGACACATTTTGTGATGATTATGTCCAGCTGGTACCAATTGATGCAAAGTCAGAACAAAATTGTGGCAACTGAAATGTGGTTTCTAAGAAGAATGGTGAGAGTTCCGTGGACAGCAAAGAAAACAAACAAGAGTCTTGAAGGAGGCAGACACAAGACGATCTGATAAAAAAGATTAGGAAAAGACAAGCAACATTTATAGGACATATTATGAGGAAAGGGGAATTAGAACACCTGGTCACAACAGGAAAGCTGGAGGGAAAGAGAACACCAGGTAGACCCAATGAGAAAATATTGGACGGACTTGCAGGGTGGCTGAAGACGGAGAGTGTGGGAGATGTACTTGCAGCCACAGGGGATAGATTCATGTGGAGGGTACATGATGATGATGATAGCAATACTTGGATTTTGAGCGCTTCCAGAAGACCCTGTTCGATGGCTTGGCGCCAGAGATGGTGTCTGTTATGATCGGTAGCTGAAGTTGCATAGCTTGAAAAGGTGCTGCCTGTTTTCATCGTTGTAATGTTAAAGACAGGTCGGTGACCAAGGCCAGTAGATCTTTTCAGCCTTGACTCTGGCATGAAGTGGCCGAGAATGATCGATGTTGCTTGATAGGGAAGTATCAGGGACAGTGGCATCCAGTTCCTAATAGCATTTTTGCTTTATGTCTGGTGATGATCGCAGAGTAAGGAAATGTGTTGATCAGATTGGCGGTCTGGCTTAGGTTTGTATCTCAGTATTCTCTCATTTCCCTGTGAGGGTGTGTAATGGATCTGAGGAGAGTGGTTGTTTTATGCTTTGGCTACACCGTTTCTGTTTCAGTTTCAGTTTCTCAAGATGACGTCTCTGCGCTCAGAATGAATTCCATATACACTATCATCACAGATGCCATGTAATGGAGAAAGTTCAGAATGATCGTGGCACTTTTTTTTTTTTACCAAGACTTCAGAAAGGCGAGAAGGTTAACTGGTCGTCAAGGGGTGAGACCTGGGAAATCAACCTATTTCTCAGTATTTGATACCAAGGCAGCGGACAATGCTCTTCAAGATTTTCAACTGCCATGGGATCTTTAGCATGCGAAGCCAGATGGCACACAGGTCCGACTCATTTTTTATCCCATTCCGAAGAACTAGACGTTCTGTTCGATTTTCAGGTCAGGGGAGAAAAGTTGAGGCCTCTATGGGGAGCGAACCCTGCAACCTTGAGTTTAGTTATAGGCCGGCGAACGTCAGAACCATTCTGCCACTCTTCTCCTTGGCTACACAATTTAGTGACAACTGTCAAATGTAGGGGGTATTAGGTAGTTTCTTTAAGTTCATTGGGTCAAAACAGACTTGTCATAAAAACTCTACTAAAATGACATGACCTGTTTTGGCTGGTGATTCCACATGGCTTAGCTTTGCTGGCTCCTACAGACTTTCTGACTCTGGGGTTTTGCCTGAATAAAGATTTATTATTGATTGATTTATTTGGTTCTGTTTTTACGTTGACACCCACCTCCATTGATAGGGCTGACGGGGATAACCATCCCAGGGAAGTGGGGGAAGGGGGGGAGGGGGCTATCTAATCCTATCCTGACACCACCAGAACAACAGTGATGTTAAGATGGGACAGTGAGAAGGCCAGTTTTAATGTAGCGCACCCCGGGATTCGAACCCACAACCATTAGCATGTGAATCCGACGCTCAAATGAACTGAGCTACTGAGGCCCGTGCTTGAATAAGGTTGGGTTTGGTGGGATGTTGAGAATTAAGGCGAGCAGTGCGGGAACGCTGTCACTGAAGATGTATGCAAGAGGGTTCAGAAAGTACATGAGGGGTGAGGATGAGGGGGATAAGGAAAAAACAACAACTTCGGATGTCGTTGGTAAAATGTATTAATTTTTATAAGAAAAACGTATACCTGTTGATATATAGGTAAACAAAGGTAAAAAAAAAAAGTATATGGATGCTGCTGGTAAATTGTCTAATCTTTGTATAAAGAAAAAACATTTACATGTTACCATGGATATCATGTGTACAGTCAAATTTAATGTGTATATAATTCAGTGTAAATGTATCTATATGTGTATCATTTACCACCCACTGGTATGAATCTTTTGAACACTTGTTGATCATTGTATATGTGGCATATTCCCTCCATGGGGATGCTGAGGGCTCTTTCATTGCGAATGGTATCCCCACCTTTTGGAAAGTCTGTGCTAGAAATTTTCTCTTTTCTGTCACTCCCTTTGTTTCTGCTTTGCTTCTTTGCTTTCTGTCATCGCTTCCTGTCATTTTCTGCTTTGCTGGTGTATTCACCTGTATACATGTCTGTGCTGCTGGTGTATTCACCTGTATACATGTGTTCCATAAAGCCATACATACCTTCTCATGGGATTAATGGTTGGGTAAGTGTGTTGACTGCATTTTGGGCATTATGGAAATGTGATGTGCGGAAGCAGTTTTAGGCAATTTAGGCCAGTTTTTATGTTTTAGTATCAGTATTCTCAGTGATGCTGACGTTTGTACTTGAGTCAGATTTTTTTTAAACCCTCTGGTGATAAATTGGGCAAAGTGGTCAATGCCTGGAGCATAATAACTTTAGATTATATGCACAAACGCATTGATGTGTGTACTTAATTATCTTTTCCAGATGTTTTTTTTTTTTTTTTTTCAAATTTTTTTTTATTCAAATTTAGGGAAGAATTCATACAATATAAATATAAACTTCATTTTTGTAGAACACACACTTAAATGGATATTATATATGACAATCCAAATGTACAGATATGTGTGTATACTCATTTATGATCAAAAACATACACACATACACGCACAAGTGCATGTGAGCATGCACGTGCGCGCATACACACACACACACATACACGCACACACACACACACACACACACACACTATACAGATTGCATAAAGACGTACAAGCATCTGTACACTCACTCTCAAGCTGACATTTGAATATTTTGATGAAGACACGAACAATAAAGTAAAGCAAAAAGGCATGAGTGTATCAACCCTGTCTTAAGAAAAGAACCGAACACTCTCCTCAGAGAAAATAATTATAATAATAATAATAATAGTAATAATTATAATATTTCCAGATGGTTATTGTTTTCAGTGAGGTGTACATTCTGAATAGTTGTATTCGTCATGCTGTGGCTCTGAGCAGTCAGATGGGCTTTAGCCATTTGGCTCCCACACCCTGTCCACCAGCATCCTGTATTGCCAACAATGGTGGCGAAGCAAAAACTTAACCTTTTGACTCCCACACCCTGTCCACCAGCATCCTGTATTGCCAACAATGGTGGCAAAGCAAAAACTTAACCTTTTGACTCCCACACCTTGTCCACCAGCAAAAACTTAACCCTTTGACTCCCACACCTTGTCCACCAGCATCCTGTATTGCCAAACATGGTGGCAAAGCAAAAACTTAACCTTTTGACTCCCACACCTTGTCCACCAGCATCCTGTATTGCCAACCATGGTGGCAAAGCAAAAACTTAACCTTTTGACTTCCACACCTTGTCCACCAGCATCCTGTATTACCAACCATGTGGTGAAGCAAAAACTTAACCCTTTGATTTCCACACCCTGTCTACCAGCATCCTGTATTGCCAACAATGGTGGCAAAGCAAAAACTTAACCTTTTGACTCCCACACCCTGTCCACTAGCATCCTGTATTGCCAACCATGGTGGCAAAGCAAAAACTTAACCCTTTGACTTCCACACCCTTTCCACCAGCATCCTGTATTGCCAACCATGGCGGCGAAGCAAAAACTTAACCCTTTGACTTCCACACCCTGTCTACCAGCATCCTGTATTGCCAACAATGGTGGCAAAGCAAAAACTTAACCTTTTGACTCCCACACCTTGTCCACCAGCATCCTGTATTGCCAACCATGGTGGCGAAGCAAAAACTTAACCTTTTGACTCCCACACCTTGTCCACCAGCATCCTGTATTGCCAACCATGGTGGCAAAGCAAAAACTTAACCTTTTGACTTCCACACCTTGTCCACCAGCATCCTGTATTACCAACCATGTGGTGAAGCAAAAACTTAACCCTTTGACTTCCACACCCTGTCTACCAGCATCCTGTATTGCCAACAATGGTGGCAAAGCAAAAACTAACCTTTTGACTCCCACACCTTGTCCACCAGCATCCTGTATTACCAACAATGGTGGCAAAGCAAAAACTTAACCTTTTGACTTCCACACCCTGTCCACCAGCATCCTGTATTGCCAATGGTGGCAAAGCAAAAACTTAACCTTTTGACTCCCACACCTTGTCCACCAGCATCCTGTATTGCCAACAATGGTGGCAAAGCAAAAACTTAACCTTTTGACTCCCACACTTGTCCACCAGCATCCTGTATTACCAACCATGGTGGTGAAGCAAAAACTTAACCCTTTGACTTCCACATCCTGTCCACTAGCATCCTGTATTGCCAACCATGGTGGCAGAGCAAAAACTTAACCCTTTGACTTCCACACCCTGTCCACCAGCATCCTGTATTGCCAACCATGGTGGTGAAGCAAAAACTTAACCCTTTGACTTCCACACCCTTTCCACCAGCATCCTGTATTGCCAACCATGGTGGCGAAGCAAAAACTTAACCCTTTGACTTCCACACCCTGTCTACCCTCATCCTGTATTGCCAACCATGGTGACGAAGCAAAAACTTAACCCTTTGACTTCCACACCTGTCCACCCTCATCCTGTATTGCCAACCATGGTGGCAAAGCAAAAGCTTAAACAATAAGAATAAAGTGGCATATAAGTGTGTGTGTGTGTGTGCGTGCGCACATAAAATCTACGTTTTCATTATGTAATCTTTTGAGTGCTGAAATGTTTTATTGACTTTTGCAAAATGTGTTGAGATAGGGGAAATTGTTTCATGCTTGTTGTATGTTTTCATTATTATATGATTTCTTAGTGCTAAAATGCTGCATTGAATTTATCAAAGTACATCATGATAAGGAAAATTGTTTCATGTCTGCAGTTATGTGACGTTCTTTTGCAGTGCTTCATTTGTTTCATCGAGTGACACTTGATAATGGTTTTGTTATCCTCCGTACCTAACATGGGGTTAAAGGACAAAAATTTGAAATAGTTTGTGTAAATTTTTTACAAAGTGTAGAAAAATTATTGAATAACGAATTTCAGAAAATGAAAATTTGAAATAGTTTGTGTAAATTTTTTACAAAGAGTAGAAAAATTATTGAAGAATGAATTTCAGACTTATGATGAACATTTGAAATAGTTTCTGTGTTTTTTACAAAGTGTAGAAAAAATATTGACTAATGAAGCCTTATGTACCTTAGGCAGCAAGTATAACATTATGCACACATTTGAAGATCATGCTGAACTTGCTGAGCACGGTTACACCAGGAAGATATGTATAATTTATATTGTTACATAACTTCACAGTATCATCTCTCGGGGCCTAGGGGACGCCCACAAAATACCTTTCAGCATCTGTGTAAAGCAAGTGTAGTATGTAAACTTGCAACTGTACAAAATGGCTGTTCGTGCAAAAAAAAAAAAAGAAAAAAAAAGAATGATAAATTAGAATTGAATGGGGCTACAGAGCTAAACCTGTTTGTTTTTTTAAAAACTTGAGATCTGTTGCTTCATAGCCTTCATGCTCTGTCTGAGATGGACATGTGCTCTGGGTGTATTCATAAGCCACCAAACAAACTCATGGATTACATGGCTTATGGAAACGTGAACACACCCAGTAAGCACGCCCACCGAAGATGCTGACTGTGTGACAGTATAGTTGAACATGGTCAGCTTTAGTTCTCAATGCTGTACTAAAAAGTGATGTGTGTAAATGCACAGTGTGTGCAGTCGGCTGGGCTTTAAATAATAACAAAAACAATGAAAAATAAGTGAATTTAAACAAAACAACTTCAAGTGATTTAGTGTACAAACGGTTTTGAAAGAATCAAGTTTCAGACACAGTAGAAAAGTGTGCATGCTGTCTGAAATTGAAATGTTTTGAAATCCAGTAGAAACGTACATTATTTGAGTTTGATTAGAATTGATGTTGAAAAATAAAAGATAGTTTTAGTTGATGATTGTGACAAAGAAAATAACATACCGATTGCAAAAAAATGTTATGACTCCTATTAGCATTTCATGCTTGGTTTTGATGTTGTCTGTCTCTCTGTTATTCTTGTTTAGCACTCTCTTGTTGGATCTTAGTGTGTGAGTGTATGTTGAAAAAAAAGAAAATTGGGTTCAGAAAAAGAATGCATTTTATATGAAATTTGTTTCATTTTTTGAGTGGAAAAAAGTTTAATTACTCATGTTATTAGGAGATGATTATGTTTGAACAGGAAAAAAAGGCAAAATATCCTGTCAACAATTTTACCTTACAGTTAGAAATTGTTGTTGATGTTATTATTTTAGTGTAATATTTTCGTAACAGTTTGTCTGAAAATCTCTTTTTTGTATATTTTGTTTATATTCAAGACTTTTTGTCTTGTATTGTATCGATATTGTATAAAATGGTATGTGTGAAAATTCTGAAAATCTCCCAAGTAGAGAATCTTCACAACAAGGAAACAAACTACAAACAGAAAAAAAAAAAAAATTCACAGCGTGGAAGCAAAACAACAAACAGAAAACAAGTAAAAAAATAAAAAAAAATGGAAGAAAAAAAATGGAAATCACTTGTTTCCTATGTATTTTAACATTACTCTTTACAAAGCCAATCCATGATTTTGCTGACAGCTGTTTGATGAGTTCACCAGAACTGTCCACCTGTGTGTGTTGCATGTAAGATTCATGACAAATGTCCGACAGGCAATTCTGGCTTATGATAAGATAAAGATCTGGGAATGTTAACTGATCCCCAAACCGTTGATCATACTTCATAAAATGAATTGATCCTTTCAGGAATGGTCAGTGTTTATGAGGTTGGAAATGCCAACAGCTTGGTAACAGACGTGGTGATTGTATAAAGAAAAAGATTGGTAGATGATCATGAATAATTGTGTGAAAAACAATAAAACCTGTTTGAATATCGTGATGTTTTTTTTTTTGTCTCTGTGTTGTATGTGTGTTTGTGAGAGTGTGTGTGTGTTTGTGAGTGTGTGTTTGTGTGTGCTTGCGAGTGTGTGTGATTGTGTGTGTGTGTGTTCATTATTTCTTTTAGCGTCTGTTCACATATGTACTTTTAGATGAGTGTTTGTGTGTGTGTTGATATATATAATGTATATATGTGGAAATCTCTCCCACGATAGCATCAACACTGAGCTGAAACTGAACAAGAACTGTGTCCCTTTCAACCCTTGTTTTCCACTCAGAATGTTGGAGGGTGACAGAAATAAATTTTTCAGACAACCAACCTTCCACACATAGAACCTCTGAGGATTCGTACAAGTCTTCTGGCTTCAGGCACAATACCATCATAGATTTCCCCAGTGGGGATGCTGGGTGTCTCTTTCAGTATAAATAGTGTCCCAACCTTCTGGAAATTCTATGCTAGAAATTTCCTCTTTTCTGTCACTCTCTTTGTTTGACAAAGTCTTACATACATTCTCTTAGGATTGATAATTGGGTACGTGTAGTAAGTGTATCCCTGTGGGATACTGGGGGCTCTTTCAGTATAAATAGTATCCCCACCGTCTGGAGATTCTGTGCTAGAAATTTCCTCTTTTCTGTCACTCTCTTTGTTTCTGTCTTGTTCCTTTGCTTTGTGTCATTTCTTCGTATCATTTTCTGCCTTGCTGGTCCATTCACCTGTATGTGTTCAATAAAGTCTTACGTACTTTTTCTTAGGATTGATAATTAGGTACATGTATTAAGTGCATTTTTGGCTCTAGGGAGGTAATTTATGCCTGATTTTACAAGTGTTTTGGTGTCCTTAGGTATGCTTACATTTATTTTCAGGTGTGTTTTTAAATCCCCTGTGCGATAAATTGGACAGAGTGGTCAACGCCAGGGGCATGTTCTTAGATTATGTGCGCAAACGCATTGATATGTATTCTCAAGAGTCAAGACAGAGCAGCCTGGAGGGAGATGGTGGCATCCAGATATGCAACGGCCAACATCGAACTCGGGGAGTTGTGTGTGCCCTCCTCTCTCTGTGTTCTTGTGGAGAGGCAAAGCAGGGCATGAACCACATTTTACAGGTACTCCCTGCTGCTGAAGGAGAAGATAGGGCTGAAGATGACAACCCTTGAGAAGAAACTGTGCGGCCCCATGGATGTTTTGCAGAGGACAGACAATTTTATCTTGTTAAGCTGATCTCTAGATAAAACACACAATGAGATGAAGAAAACTTGATTTACATGAATTACCTTCAGAAATACTAGTCTCACCTGTCGGCATCACCGGGTTCAGTGTTGGCTGCTGCACATCTGGATGCCACCATCTGCCTCCAGGTCGTTATGTCTTGACTTTTGTGGACAATTTCTTAGATATTTAGGCCAATGATGTTGGTTATGTTTCCGATGTATGAGGTTGGAGGTGTCTGCCTTTCTTCCTTTTTGCTACTGTTTTTCCTTGAAAAATGGCTGCCATGAGGTCCGTGTTCTTGTTGCATGACACATGGCCAAAGCATTTTAGTCTTCTCTTGTTGACGTCTGCTAGTGGTATCAAGTTCTTCCAGGACACTTTCATTAGTTCTGAAAAATATTAGTACCACAAAAAACAAAAACAAAAAAACACATACACACACACACACAAAGAAGAAGAAGCAGTGTAGAAAGCAAGACCTCCCCCCTCCTCTTTGCCCCACCTTCCCCCCGAGTTTCTAAACTGTATTAACCCTCTGACTCCCGCGCCCTGTCCACCGGCATCCTGCATTGCCAACCATGCTTGCAAAGCAAAAACTGAACCCTTTTTGCTCCCTCACCCTACCCACTGGCTCCCTGCAGGAAACTGGTGGACAGGGTGAGGGAGTCAAAGGGTTCAGGTTTCGCAGTTGGTGGATGGGGCGCAGGAGCCAAAGGGTTAATTAATCCTTTCAGGAAACTAAAACTGCATATCCACAAGACTTTCACCACTTACACCCCACTCTCTCAACTACTAATTAACAAGAAAATCAAGAACAAGTGTGACTGTGTTTGTTCAAGCAAACAGGAAAAAACAAAACAACAAAAAACAAACAAACAAAAAAACCCCACACACACAAAAAAAGAATCAGAACATGTATTTAATACAACCAGACAAGACAGGCACAAATTTTTGGCCAAATGGCCTTTGTCAAGTGTAAGATCACAAACAAACGAACAACAAATACAAAAATTAGGAGAAAAAGACTGAAACTTCCCTGCTGCTTCGTTCAGTGTGAGAAAAGGAACAAACTGACATTTTAGTCAGTTTATTCCTTTTCTCATACTGAACAAAGCAGCCGGCAAGTTTCAGTCTTTTTCTCCTAATTCTTGTATATATATGGTGGTTGGTTGTGTCTGGTCGTATCAAATAAGTGTTCGATTCTTTTTTCACATTTTTTTCTTTCTGGTTACTAACTAAAGCACAAACACAAATATAACTAACCTTTCGAAAGATTAACAGTTTAATGTACAGTTACAATCAATCACTATGAAATAATTTTTCATCTCATAAAACCTGTGCACAAGCAAAGCACTGCCATATAAAATTGAAACAAACATCAAGTGAATGAAATGGACATCACATAGCATGAAATATGAGGAAAACATAACAGACTTTCACTGTTTATTGTACAAGTAATATAATGAGCATAGTCAATTCACACATATTCCTATGTACACAAGAATACACAACCACACACACACCCACCCATGGATATATGCACGTGGCTACAGTCACCGCCTTTTCTGCGGGGATGCCAGGGGCCCTTTCAGTACAAACAGTATCCCAACTTTCTGGAAATTCTGTGCCAGAAAATTTCTCTTCAGTCATTCTCTTTGTTACTCCCTTGCTCCTTTGCTTTCTATTGTCTCTTCCTCTCATTTTATGCCTATCTGGCCATTTCACTTGTATGTTTTCAATACAGCCTTTCACACTTTCTCTTAGAACTGATAAATGTGCACATATATTGACTGCATCCTTAGCTCTAAGGAAATGTGATGTACAGAAGCAATTTAATGTTCATATACTTGGTATTCACGTTTCTTTTCTTAAACCGCCTGTTGATAAACTGGATGGTGTGGTCAATGCCAGGGGGAAATCCTCAGATTATGTGCCCAAATACAATCGTATGTGTACGTAATTTCCTTTTCCAGGTTTTTTTCAGGTTCAAAAAGATGTTGAGATGGTTATATAGTCCTGATATAGGTCTGTGCAGTCAGCTGGGCTTCAAACAGTAATGACAATGAAAAGCACAGCCACACACATGCATACAAATTTACGTTCATATTGCTTAAAGTAAGTTAAAGCCTAGCTGACTACTAGAGCCATATCAGGGCTAACACCACTTCAAAAACAACAACCCATTAAGGTAAAAGAAAACAGTTAAAAACCACCCTCACCATTAACCTTGCAAATCTAAAATGCAATAAAAGAAAAACAGCCATAAAATCATATCAGGTGAAATCTATTGATCTCTTGTAAAAACTGGAAAATTGCATCAGGAGGGACTTTTTGGAAGAGGTTCTTTCAGGAGTCCGCTGTGTAGTGCTTTTGTCTCACATCACACAAGTCTCAGCAATCAATGAGGAGGTGTCTGATGCTCAACAGCTTGTCACACAGTATACACCATGGTGCTTTTTCATTTTTTAAAAGGTACGAATGAGTAAAGGATGTGTAACCTGTGCATAACCTCATAACACTGTCTCTTTCTTATGGTTTCCTGCAGCATACAAGTTTGCATATAGGCCTACATTCCATCATTTATTAACAAACTGACAACTATAACATTGAAACCAAAAGGTGACTGAAATAGTCAAATCTGAAACCATCTAATTTGGGCTTTTTATATATTTTGTATGATTTTTAAAACATGACGGACCAGTTTTCTTTATCATTAAACAAGAAGTTTGTATTTATGTGGTTTGTTGAAAAACAGGTTCTTCCTTTTTCTTTTTTCATAGTGGGACTTTACATTCATTCTGATATTCCTCCCCCCCTCCCATCCGCTAATACTCATCCAAAGTAACTGTATCATAATCTTAACCCTTTGACTCCTGCACATTGTCCACCAGCATCCTGCATTGTCAACCATGCTAGCACAGCAAAAACTTAACCCTCCGACTCCCCCACACTATCCACCAGCTTACTGTAGGAAACTGGTGGATAGGGTGAGGGAATCAAAGGGTTAACTTTCTGCAGTTGGTGGTTATGGTGCCGGAGTCAAAGGATTAAACTCTCATGCTCAGCAATTCTATACTGAGACTTCCAGATAGAGGTGTAGCAGATTTCTGCCTGAGATGGATTTTCTTGTGTTTATTTAATGTCCCCGCCTCTGTGAAACACTTCCCGCACTCGTCACAGGCAAAAGGTTTGAGACCAGTATGGACCATCCTATGTGCCTTCAGCTGAACTTTCTGTATGAAAGACTTATTGCACACATCACACATGTGAGGCTTCTGACCAGTGTGGATATGTTTGTGCCTTTTCATATTGGCTAAATCTCTGAAGGCTTTACTGCACACATCACACACGTACGGTTTCTGACCAGTATGAATCAGCTTGTGTGCCATCAAGGTACTTCTGTGCGAAAACGTCTTACTGCATATATCACAAACAAAAGGTTTCTGACCGGTGTGAGTCATCTTGTGCGTTTTCAAGTTGACTGCCTGTGTGAAGGTCTTACTGCATACGTCGCACATGAAAGGTTTGTGATCAGCATGAATCAACTTGTGAGCTTTCAAGTAGTGTTCTGTTGCAAAAGCCTTACTGCACACATCACATATGAACGATTTCTTCTCAGCATGGATCTTTTTGTGAGATCTCAAGATATTCGCCTGAATGAACGATTTATCACACACGTCACATGCGAAAGGTTTCTTACCAGCGTGGATCAGCTTATGCCTGTTCAAATGACCCGACTGTGTGAAACTTTTGCCACACATGTCACACATGAAAGGTTTCAGGCCTGTATGGGTCACCTTGTGAGCCTTCAGATAGCATTCTTTAACAAACGTCTTACTGCATATATCGCACTTATGTGGCTTTTCGTTATGGATCTTCCTGTGCTGCTTCAAGTCGCCTGCCCTGAAAAAAGTTTTACTGCAGATTTCACACAAAAAGGGTCTGTTGCCACTGTGGATCACCTCGTGTTTCTTCAGCAGCCCGGCTTGTGTGAAAGCCTTATTACACACAGCACACACAAAGGGTTTCCGATCAGGACGCCTTGTTGTTTTCACACGGGCTGACGGCTGCCAGGACTCGGTAGCTCGAGAAGGGGCAGGCAATGGCGTGTTGTCTTTCTGTGACAAACAATATTTAGGAAACTTTTTAAAAACCAAAATACACATACTAGTAAAGCAATCCAAAATATATCAAAATAATAAAAAGGCAAATGACAAATATAAGCACATACACATGTACACACTCTTGACACATTTGCAAAGCAAACCAAAATATATCTTGTCACAATTCCTTATCCCGCGAAAGGTGGACATACTATCTGCATACAAGGTCTGCTTTCCCAAATGTGGAATGACTGACATACATGATAACATTTCTGGCATCATAATGAGTACACAATCTGAACTATTGGTAAATGTTAAAAAGAAGAGAGGAAAAGTCAATCAGGGAAGGAGCATATTAAACACCAAAGGACATTATTATAATCAAAATAACTCTCATCAATATCATTAGCAGCAGCAAAAACAGCAGTGTCATCATCACTGCAATTACAATTTGGGGGCGTTTTTATTCCAACCTCCTCTACAATGAATTTGATTTGAAAACTGAAGTCCAAATCTCTTTTTCGCATGGACAGGGAAAGCAAACAGTTTTATTCCATGTGTGTGTATTCATGTGTGTATACATGTGTGTGTTTGTGAGTGGGCATGCATGTACATAGGCATGCTTGAGTGTATGTCTAAGCACGCACGAAATGTCTTGATTGTTTCTCAATTACCACCACGACTACCACCACCACCACCATCATCATCACCACCACCACCACCATCATCATCACCACCACCACCAATCATCATCATAATCATCACAAAACAGCCCGCCACTCACAAGATCATGATCCTGAAGACTTGTTTTACCAGTCTCCACATCATCCGGGGCCGACACTTCTGGCGCTCGCACCAGGTTCTCCTCCTCCTCCTCTTCTCCCCTGTCCTCGTCCATCCCCTCCTCTCCTTCATCATCGCCCTCTTCCAAATCATCAACAGGTTCAGCATCATCTTCATGGTCTCTTCGAGACTGACCAAAACTGCCAGCATCCTTCTGTCTTTGGGCCGTCTTGCTGTCATCAGGTTTTCCCCCCACCGCCCTGTTCGCGTTCCCTGCCACCTTTTCTGCTTGCCTCTTCTGTTTGAAAGACACAAACCGGAGTCATGAATAATGCTTTTAGACAAGACATGCACAACAGTAAAGAACTTCAAACAAAACAAAGCAGCATGCAGTCCTATTTCCCTAACAGAGGAGAGATGTGGTAGAGACCTCATTCCTTTCCAGGTCAGCTGTCTGAGGTGTGGATCCTACTCTTCTCCCCTGCTGCTTTACCTTACCTGACCCTGAACAAAGTTTTTGGTACCCACTGACACTATGGCGAACAGGAGGCCACAAAAGTTTCACAAGAATTTCAGAGAGTATCATCAATCTAATCCTTTGATAAACGGCTCACTGCTGACTGAAGGGAATTTCAGGGAGTATCATCAATCTAATCCTTTGATAAACAGCTCACTGCTGTACTGAAGGGAATTTCAGGGAGTATCATCAATCTAATCCTTTGATAAACAGCTCACTGCTGACTTAAAAGGAATTTCAGGAGTATCATCAATCTAATCCTTTGATAAACACTTCATTGCTGTACTGAAGGGAATTTCAGGGAGTATCATCAATCTAATCCTTTGATAAACACTTCATTGCTGTACTGAAGGGAATTTCAGGGAGTATCATCAATCTAATCCTTTGATAAACAGCTCATTGCTGTACTGAAGGGAATTTCAGAGAGTATCATCAATCTAATCCTTTGATAAACAGCTCATTGCTGTACTGAAGGGCAGCTGCTTTTTGAAGCTGCCTGATGTTTTACTGCCAGTGACAAATGATTACACTTTCTTGTTTTCTGTACCATGACTGACTGCCTAACAGTGCTAATGCCCTTTCTTTTCCCGTACTTGTCTATCCTGTTTATCGCCTTCATAACAAGTTAAATCTGTATTCGTTTATCTAAATTCTCCCCGCATCAATAATTCAAGTTCACGTTCATACTGCTTGTAGTCCAGCCGATTACTAGAGATATATCAGGGCTAACACCACACCAAAAACGACAACTGGGTTAAGAGAAAAGACTACATTTAAAAAACCATGCTTATCATCAAGTGCCTTGCCACATGGCGCTGGCGATCATGGCCCTCCATATGCATCTGTTCCTTGTTGCCGCAAGCACATCTTCCACCCTCTCTGTCTTCAGCCACTCTGCAAGTCCGTCCAATATTCTTTCCCTGGGTCTGCCTGGTGCTCTTTCCCTCCAGCTTTCCTGTTACAGTGCAGTGCAGTAGTCACTACTAGACCACTCAAGCAACCTTGACACTCACTGGTTTATAGTAGTACTATGCCACTCCTGCTCTGGTGTGCAGTAATTGATTTCGTTCATACCTTTTTCGGTCATGTATCTTCCAGTAGTTTCATCGGGACAACTGGTGCAATTATCTCCCTTCTATTGACATATTTCCTGATCGTTTCCATCAAGTTCTTTCTATGAGAGTGTTTCCTGTGATCCCAGAAAAAAAGCTTCACACAATGTCAAACAGGAGGGAATTACCCGAGACAATGAGCCTAGCAGACAGCACTGATCACTGTAGACTCTTCATGCACACACACACACACACACACACACACACACACACACACACACACACACACACACAAATATCCGTCTCTCTCTCTCTCCATATATATATATATATATATATTTATGTATACTATATATGTATATGTAATTATATATATACACACATATATATATATATACATGTATATATCCTATATCTACCTACCTACCTATCTACCTATCTATCTATCTATCTATCTATCTATCTATCTATCTATCTATCTATCTATCTATCTATCTATCTATCTATATATCGATCTCTCTCTCTCCATCTGTCTAGCTATCTATCTATCTGTCTCTCTCTCCATCTGTCTAGCTATCTATCTATCTGTCTCTCTCTCTATATATATATATGTATATATATATATTATATTATATTTTGTGTGTGTGTGTGTGTGTGTGTGTGTGTGTGTGTGTGTGTATGTGTGCATGTGTTATGCATGAAGAGTCTACAGAGATCAGTGCTGTCTGCAAGGCTTATTGTCTCGGTAGATGTATCTACACACACACACACACACACACACACACACACACACACACACACATATATATATATATATATAAAACAATATGTATACATGTATATACATATACTGTTTTGCATAATCAGGCTACTCTCCCAGGAGTGAGCATGTCACTGCAACATCACTCATTTTTTCCTTAATTTCTTTTCTGTAGGCATGTATTTCGGTTTACGTATGAAACTGAAAGTGGACCTGCTGCTCCTGTGTGCTAAAGCAAGACTTGATAATATGTGAAGAGCGTTGTGTTATGTGTCATGACAAAAAAAAATTGACCTGTATCATTACATGTTAAGATATAAAAAAATCACCCATTGCAATTTTTTTAAAATAAGACTACTCATCCATGATGTACTTTATTCATTCCATATATCATGATATATGTGACCTCCCACCACCAATTCAGTCTTAACTCGCAGTCAGTCGAACAGCACTAGGAGCTGAAAAGGTGACTGAGGGTCTATCTGGGATGTTTTGACTTTTTCTCAAAATTGATTTCTGTGGACTATAATCTATCCCCAACAGAAATTTTTTTCTTGAAAAAAGTATCATTAATCAATTAAAAATGGTATTTCAATGCACTGATCGTAGCAGAAAGAACGTGATTTCTTACCAAAAGTA
Organism: Monoplex corrugatus; assembly: GCA_030674185.1. Taxonomy (NCBI): domain Eukaryota; kingdom Metazoa; phylum Mollusca; class Gastropoda; order Littorinimorpha; family Ranellidae; genus Monoplex; species Monoplex corrugatus. Next base: position 19,931,817 of record JAPXFY010000034.1, read on the forward strand.
CCTATTTTTGTCTCATATTGTGAACTGTAATACGTACAGGACCCCCACATGTGATTTGACAGAAAGCTCTTTGGTGCACCTTTCAGATAATGACAGCTAAAATTAGAGAAACCGGGTCAAAGCCACCAAATAAAGAAATTTAAGGAAAATGTGTAGTATAGTACATAAAAACTTTAGAGGCCGTTTTCTCAAAGTTGCCGTCATACAACTAAACGACTTTAAACATACATAACGTCTACATTTTTTTTAGTACAAGTTTTATTCAAGTACCAAAACAATCAGCAGAATGTACACTTTTCAGTGATATGTATATCTCAAAATACCCAAAATGCTAGTTAAGACTGAGTTGGTGGTGGGAGGTCACATATGTAATTGTACACTGAATCATTGTTGCATGTTTTGGTGTTGTCATGCCTATGTTTCAAAGAACAGAACCTTTTCAGCGAGGGTAAAAAAAGGAAAAAAAAAAAAAAAAAAAAAAGAATGGATCTTTCCACAGGGACATCTCCTTTGCTGCTGAAGTATCTTGTTATTGTTATTGTTTAAAGCCCAGCCCACTGTATAGAGCCACATCAGGGCTATAACCGCTTCAACATACAAAACTTCAATAGGAAAAAAAAAAAAAGAAAAGAAAATTAAGCACACATATCAATGCATTCACACTCATAATCTAAGGACATGCCCCTGGCGCCGTCCAATTTATTGCACAGGGGATTTAAAAAAAAACACACCAGAATACAAATTTAAGCATACCGAAGGATACCAAAATGTACACAAAAAATGGGCACAAATCACCTAAAATTGTTTCCGCATATATCACCTCCTTAGAACCAAAAATGCACTTAATATATGTACCCAATTATCAATCTTAAGAATGCACTTAATACATGTACCCAATTATCAATCTTAAAAAAAAAGCATGTAAGACTTTACTGAACACGTCCAGGTGAATGGAAAGACTTCATCGAATTCATACAGGTGAATGGACCACAAGGCAGAAAATGATAGGAAGAAATGACAGAAAGCTAAGGAACAAGGCAGAAACAAAGAGAGTGACAGAAAAGAGGACATTTCTAGCACAGGATTTCCAGAAGGTGGGGATATCATTTATACTGGAAGAGCCCCTGGCATCCCCACAGGGGGTGCTGTGGAATCTTTATGTGCTCTGAGAACATGCTGCACGTGAGACTTCAGTTTATCTTCTCATTCGAATGACCACACCTAGACCACCACTTGAGATTTAGTGGAAGGGGGGGGGGGGATGGATCCCTGTTTGATCCATATAGGGAAGGTGGGCTAGGGGGGGATCTCTGTCTGATCCATATATGGACACAGGTTTCTCACATCCTATGCGTGTGCTATAGCCTTTTGACTCCCTCACCCTATCCACCAGCACCCTGCATTGTCGACCACACTAGAAAAGCAAAAACCTTAACCCTTTGACTCCGTCACCCTATCCACAAGCTTCCTGAATTGTTGACCATGCTAGCAAAGCAAAAACTTAACTCTCTGACTCCCTCACCCTATCCACCAGCTTCCTGCATTGTTGACCACGCTAGAAAAGCAAAAAAATTAACCCTTTGACTCCCTCACCCTATCCACAAGCTTTCTCAATTGTTGACCATGCTAGCAAAGCAAAAACTTAACTCTCTGACTCCCTGACCCTATCCACAAGCTTCCTGCATTGTCGACCATGCTAGCGAAGCAAAAACTTAACCCTCTGACTCCCTCACCCTATCCACCAGCTTGTGAGGGAGTAAAAGGGTTAACCTTTTGCAGCTGGTGGACAGGGTGTGAGAGTCAGAGGGTTAACAACCAAGCCACACACGCCAATCAGAATCCCCAGCACCCACCTGATCCGCAGTCACCATGGCCTCAACCACCTTCCTGACCAGTGCAGCAGAAGAGGAAAGGTCAGGATGATGGGCCTCGCCATCACTACCATCCACCCCCTCCTCCTTCACTGTCACATCTTTGCTCGGACTCGCAGACAATGTATGCGGCTGTTCGGCAGTGGATGTCGTGTCAAGGGTTATCCAGTTGCACTTGGCACAGGACAGACATGTTCCACATGTCTTGCACACAGGCGCACCTGATGGCAGCGCTCTGGATGTGTCTTCATAGCTTTAACAGACAATAAAAATAAAATTAAGCATGAGAAATCCAAAACAAGTGTGACTGCCCACGTTCAAGCAAACAGGAACCAGAAAAAACATGAAAAAAGAATAAGCATGTGTATTTAATACAACAAGACAAGACAGGCACAAATTTTCGGCCAATGGCCTTTTAAGAACGCGTATTTAATACAACAAAACAAGACAGGCACAAATTTTCGGCCTACTGGCCTTTGTCAAGCCAGTTGGCCGAAAATTTGCTCCTGTCTTGTCTTGTTGTATTAAATACGCGTTCTTATTCTTTTTTTGTGTTTAATTTAAGCATGAGAAAGTCATCCAGTATTTATTCTCATCTCAAAAAAATTTGATTGTAAAAAAAATTCACACCAGTTGATTCCAAACTGATACATAATAGGATTTGTCCAAATTTATATCTGGAATTTGTTTAGGAGGGATTGATTGTGCTTGGACAATTCCATATGATATAAATACATGTACTTCAATCAAACCTTCTAAGAAAGTTTGCCAAACACAATTCACATTTAGGCCAGGAGACTGGTAAAGGGAAGTAACTTCATCAATATGGTCTGGGCTGAGAAATAAGAGATACGTCAGAGTTCTGAACTCACAGTCTATTATTACCAGTATACTTCGAGATCAGTGCGGGGTGATGCACTGCCGAATTTTCACGGAATTCATCCACAATGACTGAGTTAATCAAGATACAACAAAAGCACTATTAATCCCATAAGTGCCGCCAACGTAAAATTTACAGAACTGTCGAAGCCTTCTGCATCAAAAACATTTTACAGAAGTAGTTTGACACAACGTCTCAGCCTAATGTAAATGGGAGAGAAGCACTGACTGATGTTGTCAGTCTCAGAGAGGGTTCATAAAAGTGACTGGCTTCCCTTACATGACTTTTTCAGGTGGTCATCCACACTTTGCATACTTTTAGATTTCGTCAGGAGGGTCATATCTTCTATTTTCTCCTTTGTTTTTTGGTTTCTATTGTGAGCAGTTATCAGTTTTTTAAGGGTATTTCCACAAAATATTACAAATAGTAGTGATTTCGAGAAACTACCACACAAATCATCTGAAAATACATTTATTCATGCCTAATGCATCGTTCTGTGTAATTTCATGCATAGATTCCCATAAATATGGAAGCAACAGTTGTTTTAATGTACATGGTAGCGATGCAACATTTTTCCCCAGCACACGGAAAACACCAGATGTCAAAATATGTCGGCACCTTTGGTAGCAACAGTTGTTTTATTGTACATGGTAGCGATGCAACGTTTCTCCCAGGCACATGGAAAACACTGGATGTCAAAAAACTGTCGGCACTTAAGGGGTTAATGCTTACTACTAATGGAGGCATATCATTATCATGTTTCCTTATTATCATTATTAGTAATATTACTGGAGGCACTCACTATTTGAGAAGAAAACAGGCAATAGGCATTCACTATTTGAGAAGAAAACAGGCAATAGGCATTCACTATTTGAGAAGAAAACAGGCAATAGGCATTCACTATTTGAGAAGAAAACAGGCAATAGGCATTCACTATTTGAGAAGAAAACAGGCAATAGGTACTCACTATTTGAGAAGAAAACAGGCAATAGACACTCACTGTTTGAGAAGAAAACAGGCAATAGGCACTCACTATTTGAGAAGAATACAGGCAATAGGCACTCACTATTTGAGAAGAAAACAGGCAATAGGCACTCACTATTTGAGAAGAAAACAGGCAATAGGCACTCACTATTTGAGAAGAAAACAGGCAATACGCACTCACTATTTGAGAAGAAAACAGGCAATAGGCACTCACTATTTGACAAGAAAACAGGCAGTAGGCACTCACTATTTGAGATGAAAACAGGCAATAGGCACTCACTATTTGAGAAGAAAACAGGCAATAGACATTCACTATTTGAGAAGAGAACAGGCAGTAGGCACTCACTATTTGAGAAGAAAACAGGCAATAGGCACTCACTATTTGAGAAGAAAACAGGCAATAGACACTCACTATTTGAGAAGAGAACAGGCAGTAGGCACTCACTATTTGAGAAGAGAACAGGCAGTAGGCACTCACTATTTGAGAAGAAAACAGGCAATTTCCTCATCCTCATACAGCCCTTGTCGAGCACCCACATCTTTCCAGTGACGGTAGGCGGGAGATTGTTGAAAGAATGATCGGAACTCTACTTTTACTTCAGTCCTTGGCTTGTCCCATGAACTGCAGCTTGGGGCAGGGTCCATTTCCATGTCTGGTCTTGTTTGCTGTGCAGATAAAAGAGAAAATAAAAAGTTTCACAGGGACTCACAGGCATGACTTTTAAACACAACACTGCTAAGTAGAAATGTGTGTGTGTGTATGGGACAGGCATGACTTTTAAACACAACACTGCTAAGCAGAAATGTGTGTGTGTGTATGTGTATGTGTGTGTCTCTGTGCGTGCGTGCGTGCTTACGTGTGTGTGTGTATATGTGTGCGTGTGTGTCTGAGTGTGTGTGTGTGTGTGTATGTGTGCGTCTCTCTCTCTGTGTCTGTGTGTGTGTTCCATAATATAAGGGAAAAGACAATTTAAAGCATCTTTTTTTTAAAAAAAAGTACACACACACACACACATACACACACACACACAACCCCCTCTAGATTATTTTCCAGCAGATCAAGATAGTGATCAAATGGTCGTTTCTCCTGATCAGCTTCAGTATTGTACTATCAACAGTACAACCATTTTTACTCTATTGTACTATCAACAGTACCACCATTTTTACTCTATCGTATTGTCAACAGTAACAACCATTTTTAGTATTTACTCAAGTCCTTAACCCCTTCCCTGGCACAGTATTTGTGGCCTTCTGCATTGCTGTCGGCTGGGACAAAATCTTGTTTTTTCGGAATGTTCACTAATTTGTTCATTGCTCATTCATTTTGTAAGATATCTTTTCAGTTTTTGGCATGGTTTTTTCCTCATACCCTTGGCTATGGTTTGATGTCATACTTATTTGATTTGGTTGAAAAATAGTATGATTAGAGCTGGTATGATGAGCCGCCTTCTAAAAAAAAAAAGGTGCTTTCGGAACATACATGTATACACACACAGTAGTACATGAAACCAGACAAAACAGCAAAATTTAGTTTTTGTATAATAAACATCAAGTGAAATAATTTTTCTTACAATTATTAATCTCTGTGAATGTTTTTTTATGCATCAGTCAGTAAGTTCTCAAGTGTAGCACAGTGGAAGAAGAGACAGAACAGGCAGTTGTTCCGCCATCTTGAATCGCATTATCAGGTTCCATACTTTCCGATGCTAATTAGACTAATATTCAGTTCTCTGAACGGTCAAAGGGAAAAAACTGACATCTCCACAAGAGGTTGGTCACGTTTCTAGTGTTATCTCCCATTTTTACCCCCCAAATTTTGATGACTAAAATCCCCCATGGCAGACACGGTTCCAGGCAAACGGACACGTCAAAACGGCCCCATAATAAGACACGGTGTAAGCAGGGAAGAGTTTAACTATGCTTCTTAATTTTTCTGACATGTCAAGGTAGTGGTGTTGGGATGCAGGCCTGGTTGGCACTGAGGAAAAGCACCCACCTGCCTAAAGTCTGGTTGGCACTGAGGAAAAGCACCCACCTGCCAAAAGTCTGGTTGGCACTGAGGAAAAGCACCCATCTGCCTAAAGTCTGGTTGGCACTGAGGAAAAGCACCCATCTGCCAAAAGTCTGGTTGGCACTGAGGAAAAGCACCCATCTGCCAAAAGCCTAGTTGGCACTGAGGAAAAGCACCCATCTGCCAAAAGCCTAGTTGGCACTGAGGAAAAGCACCCATCTGCCGAAAGCCTGGTTGGCACTGAGGAAAACCACCCATCTGCCAAAAGCCTGGTTGGCACTGAGGAAAAGCATCCATCTGCCAAAAGTCTGGTTGGCACTGAGGAAAACCACCCATCTGCCAAAAGTCTGGTTGGCACTGAGGAAAAGCACCCATCTGCCAAAAGTCTGGTTGGCACTGAGGAAAAGCATCCATCTGCCAAAAGTCTGGTTGGCACTGAGGAAAAGCACCCATCTGCCAAAAGTCTGGTTGGCACTGAGGAAAAGCACCCATCTGCCAAAAGTCTGGTTGGCACTGAGGAAAAGCACCTACCTGTCAATCTGACAGCATATGTTTGACCTGACTAATGACAGTGGGTATCTAACCTCGCTCAGGATTAACCCTTTGACTCTCGCACCCCGTCCACCAACATCCTGCACTGTCAGCCAAGCTAGCAAAGCAAAACCTTAGCTCTTTGACTACCTCACTTATCCACCAGCTTCCTGCAGGAAGCTGTTGGACAGGGTGAGGGAGTCAAAGAGCTAAGGTTTTGCAGTTAGTGGATAGTGTGTGGGAGTCGAAGGGCTAGGAAAGGTAAAGCTTCCACAGATAAGAGCAAAACCTATCCACGGTTAGGACTTTTGAACAGTTGGAACTCTAGAATAGTTAGGATTCTAGAATAGGTAGGACTCTAGAACAGTTAGGATCCTAGAATAGTTAGGACCTTAGAATAGTTAGGACCTTAGAATAGTTAGGATAGTTAGGATCCTAGAATAGTTAGGACCTTAGAATAGTTAGGACCTTAGAATAGTTAGGATAGTTAGGATCCTAGAATAGTTAGGACCCTAGAATAGTTAGGACTCTAGAATAGTTAGGAATCTAGAATAGTTAGGAATCTAGAATAGCTAGGAATCTAGTATAGCTGGATGGGGGAAGTAGGGGAGGGAAGAGAAGAAGGATGGCAGTAAGTGACAGCACAGTTCGAATTTTAACTTTGGCAAAAGACTTCTTTTAGCTACCACTGAGAGGCTTACAAACATTCCAAACCTAAAAGCATAATCCAGTTCACAAAACCAGTGACCTGTGTTTGAACAACCCGAAACTGACCTTGTGTATTCTGTCTCATACTTGTCATTTTTAACAAAGGAAGACATCTTTCAACATCATGTCTAGTGTGTGTCTCTGCATGCATACACAGGTGACTTCTTTTTCATAGTGCACTATTCATTCAGTCTCCCTCTGGGCCTTCCTTCCTCTCACAAACAATACAACACTGTTCAAAATAGCAACCACTTCATTTCCTACACCAGACCCTTCTTCATGAAAACAAAAGCAAAAACAAGCACCATGAAAAGAAGCACATCAGTCATCAATTCACTTTTCTGTCCAAGAACTTTGATAGCACATATTTCCATTTTTCCATTCTGTAATTCTCACCCATACATACTAATGGTTTTCTACATGGGAGTGGGAGCATGGACAAGACTTACGCTTGATGATTCAGGCATTTCAGAAGATTCAGTCGATTTCACTGGCATGAATTCTGTTGGAAGGCTGCCTGGAATCAGCTGACGTGAAACTTTTCCACTCTTTGCATCTGTACCTGAAAGAGTACACATGTAATTAAGAAACGTCAACAGTTCAACAAACAGCCTGAACATGTTGCAGTAAACACTGGGGACAGCCAGACAGCAGAAGGTCCTCTGAGGAGAAACCCCAGTAAAGCAAGTGTTTCAACCTTATCGCCAAAACACTCAAGTCTAAGGGATATGCATCCATACATCCTGGGCATAACTGCTGGATGCCCTTCTGCTGTCACTAGTTTCTTTTTTTCCTTAATAAAAATTAATCCTCCACCTGGGTTTGAACCTGCGCATCCAAGGTGCTCAGATGTCTCAAAGCCAAGTCACCCTTACAACAAATGTCTTACCACACTGGCAACATATAAAGGAATTTTTGGCAAACATGGAGTCCTTTTGCTATCTTCTTAGCAAAAACCAAAGAAAAGTACAATAATAAAGTCAAAATCATGACAAATTAGGAAGAAAAAGAATAGCATGATAAAAAACTTTTCATAATTAGGTTGTCTGCTTAAATAGTACCAAGCAATTACCAACAAAAAAAAAAAAAGACAAAAAAAAAAGAAATGTAAATCATGTAATGATGTATCCAATGGCAAGTACCAAATCTTGGAGTCTGGTATGTGTGCAAGATGCACAGAACTCAAAGGATTCCTCTGGATGCTCTCCATTCCAATCAGCCAGCAACTATGTCAGTATATGGCAGACTTCTTGTGCCTTTACACAACCAAAGCCTTTACTTTGGGAATGTCCTGAAATTGGTATTTTCATGTTTCAATAAGCCACCAAAGGCTGACATGACTAATAGTAATAAATATGATCCATAACAACATGCATTTACTGTTAGATGGGTTATTCTACATGCATACATGTACATATTTAGTGAGTTCAGGAATAAGCAGGTCTGCATCTTATTTAAAATATACTATTACTAAGGAGATTGGAAAAATCTGTTTACCCGTCTAAAATCTCTGTCTACCCTTTGACTCCCGCACCCTGTTTGCCAGCATCCTATACTCTCAACAACACTACCAAAGCAAAAACTTAACCCTTTGACTCCCTCACACTATCCATCAGCATCCTGCAGGAAGCTGGTGGATAGTGTGGATTCAAAGGATTAAGTTTTTGCAGTTCATGGATAGGATGCAGGAGTCAAAGGGTTAAACTACCTCAATACAATTTAACTCAGACCTGTCTGGAACAGTGTGTCTCACATCCTAGCAACTTCAAGTTTTAAAAATATAAAGTCACTATGACTGTTACACGTGATCCTGATTTTGAAATAGGCCTTCTGTGTTTCACGCAAAAGTGAACTGGTTAGAACAGAAGACCTGGGCTGGTGGAACGTTGTCTTGACTTTGCTGACGTTGCTACTGCCATTGTGCATACTACGACTGCTGGCACTGGGCACGTATATAATCAGTACATAATCTTGATCTTAACTCTTTTACTCCCGCACCATATCCACCAACTGCGAAAACTTAATCCTTTGATTCCCTCACCCTACCCACCAGCTTCCTGCAGGACGGGTAAACAGATTTTTCCAATCTCCTTAGTAATAGTATATTTTAAATAAGATGCAGACCTGCTTATTCCCTCCAATTGCATCTGCCTTGTTGTGGCGGGGGAGCTTGTGTGTCCTTACGATCCCAGGAGCTATGCCGGCGGGGACTTCGTGGGCCCTGGCAGCTTCAAGCAAGCCGGACAGGTCGCTGGGGGAGGGGCCAGACTAAGGGGTGCATACAAACAAGTCCTGGCAGCAGGGGATGGGTGAAAAAGAGGGTAAAGAAGATACACTTTTCATATATGACTTCTTTTTCAATGTCGTGAGCAGATGATTTCTTCGAAGGAACAATGGTCAGGATCTCAGCACTGTAAGTGCACTGCGCGGCAAGAAGGCACCCGCAAACTACTTGCTTGTACTTTTGCTAATTATTGCATATGATGAACTCACAAAATGGAAACGTTATAGTTCTGTGTCCTCTGAGTCCCCCAGGGGGGACCTGAACTCAATGGCTACTGGGGAGGGAGAGTCCGTGTCTGTGAAAGGTAGCTGTGATGACGGTAATGGATTACCCGACGGAGGTTATTGGAAGCGGACATGTAGAAACTCCTCAAAAATGCAAAATCACAAAAAGAAAAAAATGCAAAAAAAGGATTTGAATATAGGGACATGGAATGTACAGACTATGTTAGAATTAGGAAAGCTCTACCTACTAGTCAAAGAATTAGAAAGGAGCAAGATGAACATAACAGGGCTCTGTGAGGTTAGATGGAGTGGGCAGGGACTTTTTACTGTAGGAGAGCATACAGTTGTATATAGTGGAAATGAAAAAGGTGGCTCAAGAGGAGTAGCAATTGTGCTGGACAAAAAGCATGCTGGAGCTCTGAAAAGCTATAATCCAATTAATGACAGATTTCTCACTGTCAAAATAAATACTAAATATGCTGTTTTGAACATAGTTCAAGCCTATGCTCCAACATCCACTAGCTCAGAAGAAGAAATAGAAAATTTTTACAATGACCTCCAAACTATCAGAGACAAAATCCCCAAAAAGGAAATATGCATTGTGATGGGTGACTTCAACGCTAAAGTTGGAGAGGGGGCTGACACAGAATGTGGAATAGGACCATATGGTTTAGGAGAACGAAATGAGAGAGGTGACATGCTGGCTCTGTTTTGTCAGGCAAATGAGATGAACATCACAAATACTTTCTTCCAACAACCACTGCGCAGAAGATACACATGACATGGATCTCTCCAGGAGACAGGTGTCGTAATCAGATTGATTATATTATCATTGACAGATCCTGGAAATCAACTGTCCTCAATGTAAAAACAAAGCCTGGAACAGACTGCGACACGGATCACATTCTTGTGACAACCAAATTAAGAATGAAAATATTGAAGAAGCCTAAAACCAAATCGACGCCAAAGTTCGACATATCAAAATTAGAAAACCCTGAGCTGGCGTTAGAATTTTGTATAGAAACAAGTAATCGTTTATTAAAGTTACTTGAAGTTTGGGATGAAAATGACTCATATCCTGATGAAATCTGGACAGACATAAAAAACACACTGACCAAAATCTCTGAAGAAAAACTAGGAAAAGAAAAGAAAAGGAAAAAAGCTAAGCCCTACATAAGTCAGGAAGTGATAGATCTGGCAGAAAAGAAAAGTCAAGCTCGAAAGCAGGGAGAGCGGGAAAAATACTCAGCACTGAAAAGGGAAATAAAAAGTAAAGTCAGAAGAGACAAAGCAAATTGGCTGGCACAAGAATGCAGTAAAATCAATGAACACAACGAAAACAGGAAGACGAGGGAGCTCTTCAAACAAATAAAAAAAGTGAAAAAAATAAATTTCAAAGCAACAAACCAATGCATCAACAACAAGGATGGTCACACACTGACTGAACCAGATGATGTCTTGGATAGGAGGAACGAATATGGCACATCACTTTTTGGCAAGCCTGACAGCCATGAAAATAATTTAGAGCCAAATTTGGAATTGACCCCTGGAGATATGGAACCTGAACCTCTGCTCAGCGAAGTTGAATCTGCCATTAAAGATCTAAAATGCAGAAAGTCTCCTGGTCTTGACAATATTCCTGGAGAGTTGTTGAAACACTCAGGTGATGGTGGACTCAAAGTAATGCATCACTTATGCTGCAAGATATGGAAGACTTGTCAATGGCCTACAGACTGGAAGCTCCAAGAATTTGTCATGTTACATAAGAGTGGAAATGTCAAAGACTGCAACAATTATAGAACAATTGCACTGATCAGTCATGCCAGTAAAATACTGCTGATAATAATTTTAAACAGGTTAAAGCCAAAAGTAGAGGAAGAGCTATCCGACTGTCAGGCAGGCTATAGGAAAAACAGGGGAACAGTAGATATGCTGTTTGTACTCCAGATATTGATAGAAAAGATTAGAAACACAGACCAAGAGATGTTCATCGTTTTCATTGACTACAGCAAAGCGTTTGATAGCGTGATTCATCAAAGTCTTTTCCACTTCATGATCAAAATGAGTTTTCCAAGACATCTGGTTTCCCTCATAGCTTCATTATATAATGATCAAAAAGCAACAATCAGATGGAATAATCAAAACTGCAAATTTTTTAACATCACTAAAGGGGTAAGGCAAGGTTGCATCCTGTCTCCACATCTCTTCAGCATATACACTGAACATATCATGAGAGAAGCAGACATAGAAGACATGGGAGTAAATATTGGTGGTAGAAACCTGTCAAATTTACGCTATGCAGATGACACAGGATTACTGGCAGACAACATTACAGGCTCTAGGAGGATCCTAAGCAGGGTAGACCGGGTTGGAAAGGCAGCTGGGCTGGACTTAAATTCAAAGAAGACAAAGGTTATGCATGTTGCAGGCAAATATATCACTAGACAGGACCAGATCATGCTAAACCAAGTCCCTCTAGAAAATGTCAACGACTTTAAATATTTAGGTTCAGTCAAGACACACGATGGAACATGCTCAAAAGACATAAAGATGAGAATTGGAATGGCCAAGAACAGTATGGTTCAATTGAACAATATTTGGAAAGACCACAGCATAACAGCAGACCTTAAGATAAAACTCTTAAAATGTCTTGTCTGGCCAGTGATGTTATACGGCTGCGAGGCATGGACAATGAAGAAAGAGGATGAAAGACGAGTGGAAGCAGCAGAGCTGTGGTTTTACCGAAGACTGCTGAGGGTCAAATGGACGGATAGGCGCTCAAATGAAAGCATACTGAATGAGTTGGGTACTACACGCAAGCTCCTAGTACTCATACAACGGAGGAGACTGAAATATGTTGGACACGCAATCCGTAATGAGAGAACAGACTTGATGTCCACTGTCCTCCAAGGTAAAGTGGAAGGAAAGAGAAACAGAGGACGGCCACCTGCATCACTTGCTGGAAACATCACAAACATCAGTGGCAGGAAACTCCAGGAGGTGGTCAGACTTAGCCAAGATCGAGAGTGCTGGAGGCAACTTGTGAGGACATCATGTGCAGCGGCCAACACTGTTCCCGGTGACGCTGACAGGTGACAGGTGACAGGTGACCCACCAGCTTCCTGCAGGAAGCTGATGGATAGGGTGAGGAATCAAAGGGTTAAGTTTTTGTTTTAGTAGCATGGTTGACAACGCAGAATGCTAGTGGACAGGGTGCTGCAGTCAAAGAGTTAATGCTGGTCTACTGTACGTAGCAGAGACCATGACTCTAGTCTCGAGTAGGCCTACTAAAAAATAACAAATACTTTGATCTACAGTGATTCTTTTATTTTACATGTCCAGCTGATAATGTAGTGTTTGTGATATTCATTTCAACTTACTGGGTTTGAAGCATTCTTCTTTGAAATGTCTTGAACAGATCGTTGCTGTCTCCTTATTGAAGCGAGAGTCGGCGCGGTTTACAGCGCGAATCAAAGCTTTCTCCCACTCTGGGTTTTTCGACCTTTTAACGCTAAAGAACGTCAGTCCCTTGTGCCTGCCATTGCAAGCAGGGCAACCAAGAATTGCACAGTTACTGCCAGGCATACTCTGACGCTAACAATGAATTATCGTTCGTACAGCGCAATCTCACTTGACACACTGTCACAATATAAACACGCGACAAATATTCAAGATTCCACACATTTCAGTTACGACAAAATACCGGAAACAATGGAGGCCCAGCCATGTTCCGAAGAAAACACCAGAACGCATGCGCGACTGTTCGCCAATTTGCATGGTCGCCAGGCAGTCCCTTTCACCAGTGGCTTAATATTGTAGCCTGCTTCCGTTTATAACATGTTTACTTCCGTTACTTCAGTTTTCCAAAGTCTTGAAAGTGCCATACGATATTGAAGAACTGTGCACTTGTGCTGCGCGATCATCTGCAGATTCCGTGATAGGTAGGCTTGCCACACACTGTGTGCAGCATGAAACAGAAGACTTAATGATAAATCAGTGGTTTATGCATCGGATATATTAGAAATGCTGCATGTATGTGGTGTACATTTGACGTAGTATAGGCCTAAGTAATGATTTAGGCTTATCATTTTATGTTTGTGATAGCCTGGTCGAGTTAGGCCTAATGAAAGTAGGTTTGATCTCTTACTGGTGTGATAGCCTAGTCTAGTTAGGCCTAATGAAAGTAAGTTTGATCTGTCATGGGTGTGATAGCCTGGTCTAGTTAGGCCTAATGAAAATAAGTTTGATCTGTCATGGGTGTGATAGCCTAGTCTAGTTAGGCCTAATGAAAGTAAGTTTGATCTGTCATGGGTGTGATAGCCTAGTCTAGTTAGGCCTAATGAAAATAAGTTTGATCTGTCATGGGTGTGATAGCCTAGTCTAGTTAGGCCTAATGAAAATAAGTTTGATCTGTCATGGGTGTGATAGCCTGGTCTAGTTAGGCCTAATGAAAGTAAGTTTGATCTGTCATGGGTGTGATAGCCTAGTCTAGTTAGGCCTAATGAAAGTAAGTTTGATCTGTCATGGGTGTGATAGCCTAGTCTAGTTAGGCCTAATGAAAGTAAGTTTGATCTGTTATGGGTGTGATAGCCTAGTTTAGTTAGGCGTAATGAAAAACGGTTTGATCTATTGCTGGTGTGATAGCCTAGTCTAGTAAGGCCTAATGAAAGTAGGTTTGATCTATCACAGGTGTGATAGCCTAGTCTAGTAACCTAATGTTCAGCCGTGCGAACTGGATAACATACCGTAAGATTTTAATGGCAAAAGATTGCAGGTTTAACGAAAGTGACAATGTTATTAATGATATGTAGGCTATTCACACTTCACTAACGCACTACACGAGGCAGCAAGCAATTCAATTCCAAAAAGGAAATGTGTCAACAGAGGTAATTGTGTTGGAAATAGTTGGTGGAATCAATTATGTGAGGAAGCAAAGAATGAAAAAAAGAAAATGTATAAAATCTATTTAAAAACTAAATCTCCAGAAGATCATTACAATATGAAAATGGCAAAGATTCATTCCAACAAAGTTATAGCCCAGGCCAAAAAGCAGTATTGGTCAGATTTTTGTTCTCAACAAATTTCCGGGCCTAAAGATCTTCCTAAACTTTGGAATAAGGTCAAAGAAATGAAAAATGGTTTTCGTTTACCCCAGTTTCCTATTAAGATTAAAGACAAAGAATTTCCTTCATCATCTGAGAAAGCCGAAGAATTTGTTCAGTTCTTTTTAAGAGTAAGTAATTCTAGTAGCTTGTCTACTCCAACAAGGGAGAGAAGACGGAAAATTGAGGAATTAGAAGAATACTCAGATCCTCCCCTGATAGCCACATGTACATAAATTCAAAAATTACATTACAAGAACTTAAAGATGCCCTTCTCTTGTTGAACAACAAAAAATCGGCTGTAGGACTCGATGGCGTTTCATATACACTTGTAAATCATTTACTTGAGAAATGGATTGAATATTTACTCAAAATCATACTAAAATGCTGGGAAAATGGTCGCATACCTGACATTTGGAAGACTTCAATTGTGTTACCTATACCAAAACTACGGCAAAAGCTAATAAACCGCTCTCTACTCCCGGTAGTTATAGACCTATCTCGCTAACATCCCATGTTTCAAAACTAATGGAAAAAATTACATTGAATCAACTGACTTACTTTTGTGAGAAAAATGATATATTACCTATTAACCAGTCTGGGTTTCGAAAAGGTAGATCGACGATAGACCATTTAGTCAAATTAACAACTCAAATTAAAAATCAGTTTGCTGAGAGAAAAAATGTTTTAGCTACCTTTTTTTATCTTAAAAATGCATACGACCAAGTCTGGCATGCGAGACTTTTGATGAAATTTAAACACATTGGTAATCTTTATTATTTTATCAAAGCATTCATAAGTGACCAAAGCATAGTAGCTAAAATAGGTAATACATACTCTGAAAAACGACCTGTAAATATGGGAATTCCACAGGGTTCTGTAATATCTCCTTTATTATTTAATATTTTAATCTATGACCTGCCAACACAAGTCTCAAACAATATAAACTTAGCTCAGTACGCTGATGATATAGCGATTTGGATGAATGTTTCATTAAAAAGGAAGACTTAAGAGAAATAAACTACATTAAACAGGTCTACCAACGTGAAATTAATAATATTTCCACTTACTTGACGGTTAACGGTCTCGAAATATACCATGAAAAAACACACATAATGCTTTTTAATAATGGTCTCAGTCCTAAAGAGGTACCGTTGTTTAAAATTGATAATGAGGAACTGAAATATGCTACTCCAGTGAAATTTCTGGGAGTACACTTGACTTCTAATTTACAGTGGAAAAAACATTGATGCCTTGTGATATAAAGCTATGAAAAGCTATAACTTGATAAAAATTATTAGTAATAAATCATGGGGACAGGCCACTAAAATGTTATTACATCTTGTAACAGCTTTAGTCAGATCGAAATTGGCTTATGGCCAAGAGGTATATTTTTCAGCTCCAAAATGCTGTTTGAAAAAACTTCAAAGTTTAGACATTAAAGCTGTTAAATGTGCTCTTTGGGGTACCGGTATACAAAAACTCAAGAAGTATATAAAATAGCCAGTATCCTTCCATTGGATGATTGGAGGAAGTTATCAGCTGCTAAATATATAGTTAGAGCAAATGCTGTGGCTAATTATGCCGATATGGAACTTAAAATTCGGTCTGACATCCATTTCCCCAAGAGAGCAAGAACAATAAAGACACAAGAAACAATATCCACTTACACGCATGAGCTCTTCGAAATTTCCCGCGTAGTACCTAACAAAGTTTCACGTAAAATGATATGTTGTCCTCTACCCCCATGGGAATTGTCCAGTGCAATTTTTGATATCAACTATACTGATAATGACTTGAGAAAAGATACTAATCCACACTTGTTAGCAGTTGATGTTCTGTCACATCTACATACAAAATATTTACATTATTTGAAAATATTTACCGATGGCTCTGTTCTAGATGATGGAGCTGTGGGCTCTGGTTTTCTAATTCCTAAATTTAATTAAAGTAGAAAAGGCTTACTCTTTAGGACTTGGGCATTCAATCTTCACTTCTGAATTAGTTGCCATCCTAATGGCACTAAAATATACAGTGGATTTACCCATAACTTTGTATAGTATCTTATTATGTGTAGATTCGAAATCTGCATTACTCGTTAAAAAGTTGCGAACATAAGGTAAATAGTAGGTTAATATATGAGATAAAATTTCTAATTCATTGTTTAATAACAAATAATACACAAGTTACTTTTTGTTGGATCCCATCACACTGTGGTATTATAAATAATGATCGGGTCGACAGAATAGCTAAAAGTGCAGCACTGAATAGGGCTGGCAGTACTAAACTTGATTTGCCATTATGTGAGCATGAAATGAACGCTACATTAGAAAACAAAGTAAAAGCGCAATGTGACCTTCGCCCATTCATCGTAAATTACCAGGGTTTTACAAGACTAGAGATAACGTTAGCTTACAGATTATCTCTCAATTCACTTCGTACTAAATTCAGTAAAACCATCAAATGTATCTGTAGTGATAACATAACAGTTAAACACCTTTTGTGTTGTCGGCGAATGCGACCTTATTTACCTGCATCATTTATAAATCTAAAACAGATACATAGTGATTTCACTCTGTATTTACACATTGCGAGGCACTTACTGCACAGTCCTGTAGGTCGTTTTCTTTGATTAAGCATGATTGTTGTATACCTGTAAATCCCACCTGATCCTGTTTGTTTGCTTGTTAGATTTTTTCTTACTCCGTGAAGGGCCTGTTTCAACGCTTTTTTTTTTTTTTTTTTCTCGTCTAAAAGCACATATGTGAATAGACATTAAAAGAAATAACGAACGAACGAACGGTATGATAGCCTAGTCTAGTTAGGCCTCATGAAAGTAGGTTTGACCTATCACTAGTTAGGCTTCATAAAAGGAGGTTTGACCTGTCATTCAAGTCGCTGTCAATGTCTCACTCGAGAGAGTTGACCTCTGAATCTGTGACCCATTCAGTCACTGAGTCTGAGAACGATTGTCATTATGATGAAGCTACCAGCTCTGTCAGTGTGTAAGGCCCCCTACTGACCCTAGGGGTGAAAAAAACCCAAAAGTAGTCCAGAGGTCTCCCAGTCAAAGATTTAAGGGAATCACAAAGTGACATTTTTATTTACTAATTTGCAGAATCCCACTTGTTACTTATAAATATGAGGTGAAATAAAACATTATTAGTATTTCCAGTGTGTGTGTGTGTGTGTTGTGTGTGTGTGTGTGTGTCTCTGTGTGTGTGTGTTTCTGTTACTTGTGTGTCATGTGTGTGTGTGTGTTTGTGTGTGCGTGCGAGCATGTGTTTGTGTTTGTGTGTGTGTGTGTGTGTGTGTGTTAAAACATTTTAAAAAGGGAAATAAATCTGTTCCTGGAATTCTTAGTTTTATAGCAGTTCTTTCCCTTAAATTATACTTGTATTACAATACTATAGTATTCATGTACTTTCCTGTAAACAGCATCTCCAGAAGAACAGAAAAATTAAGATTTGCTTTGCTGGCATGGTTGACAATGCAGGATGCTGATGGACAGGTGCGGGAGTCAAAGAGTTAACTGTTGTCTTTTATCTTAACCTGATTGTCATTTTTGACGTGGTGTTAGCCCTGATATGGCTCTAATATTCGGTTGGGCTGTAAGCAATATGAACTTGAAGTGAAAGAATTATGGCATTTTGTAGATTTGGTACTGTGTTTTATATGACTGAATGGTAAATCTCACAATGATATGTAATGCACTTACTACTTACTGAAGCAAACAGGCTGCTTCCAATAAGTTCAAACAACAGTCAGAAAATTGAAGATGTTTTTTAAAACCATTTTTATTACACTAAAATGATAGTGATGAATTAACCCGTTGACTCCCATGCCCTGTCCGCCAACTGTAAAAACTTGACTACCCAGACCTCTCCACCAGCCTCCTGAAGGAAGCTGGTGGATAGGGTGAGGGAATCAAAATGGTTAAATTTTTGTTTTGCTAGCATGGTTGACAATGACCCTAGTCTAGTAAGGCCTAATGAAAGTAGGTTTGATCTATCACAGGTGTGATAGCCTGGTCTAGTAAGGCCTAATGAAAGTAGGTTTGATCTATCACATGTGTGATAGCCTGGTCTAGTAAGGCCTAATGAAAAGTAGGTTTGATCTATCACAGGTATGATAGCCTAGTCTAGTAAGGTCTAATGAAAGTAGGTTTGATCTATCACATGTGTGATAGCCTTGTCTAGTAAGGTCTAATGAAAGTAGGTTTGATCTATCACAGGTATGATAGCCTAGTCTAGTAAGGCCTAATGAAAGTAGGTTTGATCTATCACATGTGTGATAGCCTGGTCTAGTAAGGCCTAATGAAAGTAGGTTTGACCTGTCACTGGTGTGATATCCTAGTCTAGTTAGACCTAACAAAAGTAAGTTTAATTTGTCACTGGTATGATAGCCAAGTCTAGTTAGGCCTCATGAAAGTAGGTTTGACCTGTCACTAGTTAGGCTTCATGAAAGGAGGTTTGACCTGTCACTCAGGTCGCTGTCAATCTCTCACTCGAGAGAGTTGACCTCTGAATCTGTGACCCATTCAGTCATTGAGTCTGAGAATGATTGTCATTATGATGAACCTATCAGCTCTGTCAGTGTGTAAGGCCCCCTACTGACCCTAGGGGGGAAAAAAGCAAAAATAGTCCAGAGATCTCCCATCAAAGATTTAAGGGAATTTGCAGAATCCCACTTGTTACTTATAAATATGAGGTGAAATAAAACATTATTAGTAATTCCAGTGGTGTGTGTGTGTGTGTGTGTGTGTGTGTGTGTGTGTGTGTGTGTGTGTGTGTGTGTGTGTGTGTGTGTGTGTGTGTCTCTGTGTGTGTGTGTTTCTGTTACTTGTGTGTCATGTGTGTGTGTGTTTGTGTGTGCGTGTGTTTGTGTGTGTGTGTGTGTTGTTACTTGTGTGTCATGTATGTGTGTGTGTATTAAAAATTAAAAAAGGGAAATAAATCTGTTCCTGGAATTCTCAGTTTTATAGCAGTTCTTTCCCTTAAATTATACTTGTATTACAATACTATAGTATTCATGTACTTTCCTGTAAACAGCATCTCCAGAAGAACAGAAAAATTAAGGTTTTGCTTTGCTGGCATGGTTGACAATGCAGGATGCTGATGGACAGGGTGCGGGAGTCAAAGAGTTAACTGTTGTCTTTTATCTTAACCTGATTGTCGTTTTTGACGTGGTGTTAGCCCTGATATGGCTCTAATATTCGGTTGGGCTGTAAGCAATATGAACTTGAAGTGAAAGAATTATGGCATTTTGTAGATTTGGTACTGTGTTTTATATGACTGAATGGTAAATCTCACAATGATATGTAATGCACTTACTACTTACTGAAGCAAACAGGCTGCTTCCAATAAGTTCAAACAACAGTCAGAAAATTGAAGATGTTTTTTAAAACCATTTTTATTACACTAAAATGATAGTGATGAATTAACCCGTTGACTCCCATGCCCTGTCCGCCAACTGTAAAAACTTGACTACCCAGACCTCTCCACCAGCTTCCTGAAGGAAGCTGGTAGATAGGGTGTGGGAATCAAATGGTTAAATTTTTGTTTTGCTAGCATGGTTGACAATGACCCTAGTCTAGTAAGGCCTAATGAAAGTAGGTTTGATCTATCACAGGTATGATAGCCTAGTCTAGTAAGGCCTAATGAAAGTAGGTTTGATCTATCACATGTGTTAGTGATAAGCCTAGTCTAGTAAGGCCTAATGAAAGTAGGTTTGATCTATCACAGGTTGATAGCCTGGTCTAGTAAGGCCTAATGAAAGTAGGTTTGATCTATCACATGTGTGATAGCCTGGTCTAGTAAGGCCTAATGAAAGTAGGTTTGATCTATCACAGGTTGATAGCCTAGTCTAGTAAGGCCTAATGAAAGTAGGTTTGATCTATCACAGGTATGATAGCCTAGTCTAGTAAGGCCTAATGAAAGTAGGTTTGATCTATCACATGTGTGATAGCCTGTCTAGTAAGGCCTAATGAAAGTAGGTTTGATCTATCACAGTGTGATAGCCTAGTCTAGTAAGGCCTAATGAAAGTAGGTTTGATCTATCACATGTGTGATAGCCTAGTCTAGTAAGGCCTAATGAAAGTAGGTTTGATCTATCACATGTGTGATAGCCTAGTCTAGTAAGGCCTAATGAAAGTAGGTTTGATCTTCAGGATGATAGCTAGTCTAGTAAGGCTAATGAAAGTAGTTTGATCTATCACGTATGATGCTAGTCTAGTAAGGCCTAATGAAAGTAGGTTTGATCTATCACATGTGTGATAGCCTGGTCTAGTAAGGCCTAATGAAAGTAGGTTTGACCTGTCACTGGTGTGATATCCTGGTCTAGTTACACCTAACAAAGTAAGTTAATTTGTCACTGGTATGATAGCCAAGTCTAGTTAGGCCTCATTAAAGTAGGTTTGACCTGTCACTAGTTAGGCCTCATGAAAGGTTTGACCTGTCACTAGTTAGGCCTCATGAAAGTAGGTTTGACCTGTCACTAGTTAGGCCTCATGAAAGGAGGTTTGACCTGTCACTCAGGTCGCTGTCAATCTCTCACTCGAGAGAGTTGACCTCTGAATCTGTGACCCATTCAGTCATTGAGTCTGAGAACGATTGTCATTATGATGAACCTATCAGCTCTGTCAGTGTGTAAGACCCCCTACTAACCCTAGGGGGGAAAAAGCAAAAATAGTCCAGAGGTCTCCCAATCAAAGATTTAAGGGAATTTGCAGAATCCCACTTGTTACTTATAAATATGAGGTGAAATAAAACATTATTAGTAATTCCAGTGTGTGTGTGTGTGTGTGTATGTGTGTGTGTGTGTGTGTGTGTGTGTGTGTGTGTGTGTGTGTGTGTGTGTGTGTGTGTGAGTGTGTGTGTGTGTTGTTACTTGTGTGTCATGTGTGTGTGTGTTTGTTGTGTGCATGTGTGTGTGTGTGTTACTTGTGTGTCATGTATGTGTGTGTGTGTACTAAAATTTAAAAAAGGGAAATAAATCTGTTCCTGGAATTCTCAGTTTTATAGCAGTTCTTTCCCTTAAATTATACTTGTATTGCAATACTATAGTATTCATGTACTTTCCTGTAAACAGCATCTCCAGAAGAACAGAAAAATTAAGATTTGCTTTGCTGGCATGGTTGACAATGCAGGATGCTGATGGACAGAGTGCAGGAGTCAAAGAGTTAACTGTTGTCTTTTATCTTAACCTGATTGTCGTTTTTGACGTGGTGTTAGCCCTGATATGGCTCTAGTAATCGGTTGGGCTGTAAGCAATATGAACTTGAAGTGAAAGAATTATGGCATTTTGTAGATTTGGTACTGTGTTTTATATGACTGAATGGTAAATCTCACAATGATATGTAATGCACTTACTACTTACTGAAGCAAACAGGCTGCTTCCAATAAGTTCAAACAACAGTCAGAAAATTGAAGATGTTTTTTAAAACCATTTTTATTACACTAAAATGATACTGATGAATTAACCCGTTGACTCTCGTGCCCAACTGCAAAGACTTAACCCTTCGAATACCTAGACCTCTCCACCAGCTTCCTGAAGGAAGCTGATGATTAGGGTGAGGGAATCAAAGGGTTAAGTTTTTGTTTTGCTAGCATGGTTGACAATGCAGGATGCTGGTGGACAGGGTGCGGGAGTCAATGGGTTAAGTTCTGCCTGTTTTATGATCAACATCTAGGATGCAGTAGCCTGTAGTGAAAAACCACTTAGGTTCAAGGCCAGATGACTTAAACATTCAGCGTATTGCAATCATTACTTATTCCATGTTTCATTCTGAAATGGAACTCCATAGGATCATCTTTGTTACCTCCATCCTCGTCTTGTCGTCATCATGACATCGTGCAGAAGAAAAGTTCAGTAAAGTCTGACATACTTTCTGTTGGGATTGATAATTGGGTACATGTATTAGTGCATTTTTGGCTCTAGAGAAATGAAATGTGTGCAGGCAATTTTAAATAATTTTGGCCCGTTCTCATATATGTTTTAGTGTCCTTAGTTATGCTTTAATTTTTATTCTTTTCTCTCACTGGACGAAGCAGCAGGAAAGTTTCAGTCTTTTTCTCCTAATTTTTGTCTTTTGGTGTTTGTTTGTGATCTTACGTTTACACTTGACAAAGGCTAGTTGGTTGAAATCTTGGGCCAGTCTTGCTTGTCTGGTTCTATTAGATAATGCGTTCTGATTCTATTTTTATGTTTATTTTCTGGTTCCAGAAGAAAAGTTCTCGCAGATTCTGTGATCTTATACCCATAACCCTTGAGGTGTCAGTGGATTTAATGAAAGATGTGTTGGAGACCCAAAATGACTAGGATGGGAGGTAGTGAAGCAGGAACCCCCGTGGGGATGCCGGGGGATCTTTCAGTATAAATAGTATCCCCACCTTCTGTAAAATCTGTGCTAGCAATTTCCTCTTTTCTGTCACTCTTCTTGTTTCTGCCTTGTTCCTTTGCTTTCTGTCATTTCTTCCTATCATTTTCTGCCTTGCTGGTCCATTCACCTGTATGTGTTCAGCAGGTCTTACATACTTTGTGTTAGGATTGATAATTGGATAGGGCCTATATGTATTAACCCATTTATGCCCACTGTCCCATATATGGGACACTGTATTATTGGTCATACAAGTCTAACTGAGCCAAATGCAGTTACCAGTGTGCAGCTGTCAAGTCAAGGGAGGCTTCATGTGCCCAGAATTTAGATGTTTGTTGGATTAGCCTCTCTTCCTTTATTCCAGAAAAGCAGCCATTTGCAAATTTGAGTGTGACTGGTTACAGCATGGCAAGCAAGAAAAGGTAAGTTCACAGATTTTTTGGTAATCGTTTCTTTTATATCAAACAAAGAACAAAATATGGAGATTATGATGTTATGTAAATATGTTTTTAAGAGATTAGTCATAAAATGCTTTTACTTGCACCTGTGAATGGTTGAAGTACTGTCCCATATATGGGACAGTGGGCACGAGAGGGATGGGGTTTTTTTTGCATACAAAGAAGGAATTTGTTTTTCTTCTCTTTCTCTCTCTGTATGTGTGTGTGTGTGTGTGTTGTGTGTGTGTGTGTGTGGTGTGTGCGTGCGTGCATGTGTGTGTGTGTGTATGTGTGTGTGGGCACATGCTTGTGTGTGTGTGCGTACGTGTGTGTGTGTGTGTGTGTGTGTGTGTGTGTGTGTGTGTGTGTGTGTGTGTGTGTGTGTGTGTGCTTATACAGAAGTCGTAAATATAAATGTGTACATTCGTTATGCTGTTTTTTTGTTGTTTTTGTTGTTGTTTTTTTCAGAGTGTGCCCTCTTCGAGCTCCACGACAAGAAAGAGGAAGTCTAAGGCTCTGCCTACTGGATCTCGTGTACCACCCACTGCAAAGCAAAGGGGCCAAAGGCATCAAGAAAGCAGACAATGGAAACATGCAGATCTGTTAAAAGGACAGAAAGACCGTTTTACTTGGAATTTGGAAGAAGCCGACCCAGCAAGGATGCCAACCTCTCTAGTTCAGTTGTTTGAGCTGGTTTTTGATGATGAGGTTTTGGAAATGATCACAGACTTCAGCAAAACGTATGCACGTTCAAAGGGCAACATGAAATGTTCAACTTCTGCAGAGCTTCGCACATCTGTTGCCATTTTGCTGCTTTCAGGTTACAGCCCAATTCCACGAAGGAGAATGTACTGGTCTACTGATGAGGATGTCACAAAAGAAGCTTTTCGGGATGTTATGCCCAGAAACAGGTTCACGGAGCTCATGCGTTATCTGCATTTGAGCAACAATGCAACATTGGATGCTGATGACAGGATGTCTAAAGTAAGACCTATCCTGTCCATTTTGAATTAAAGGTTTCTGGCCTATTTCAGGCAAACAAAACACAAAACCTCAGCATCGATGAATCGATGGTGCCCTACTATGGCAGGCATGGCGCTAAACAGTTCATTCGTGGCAAACCAATTCGGTTTGGTTTCAAAATGTGATTGCTGATCACTTCTTTGGGCTATGTCATTCAGTTCGAGCCCTATCAAGGAGCCAAAGGAAGGGTAGCAGAGTACCCATGTGGTGGCATGGGAGGATCAGTAATTCTTGATGTTGTGTCTGAGCTGCAGGAGGAAGAGGGATGCTCTCTTCATCTTACTTTTGGCAATCTTTTCACAAGTCTGAAACTGTTGGATCGGCTGTCTGAAAAGAACATCGCATGTACAGGAACCATTTGAGGAAACCGCCTTGAAGACTGTCCACTGAGAGATGTGAAGGTGATGCAGAAGACGGCAAGAGGTACGTTTGATTATTCTACAGACACCAAGTCAGGAATCATTGTGGTGCGATGGAATGACAACAACATTGTGATGTTGCTTCCAACAAGGCTGGCGTGGAGCCCCCTACAGACTGCAAAGAGGTGGTCATGGTCAGAGTCCAGACAAGTCCAGCTGCCACAGCCCTTCCTGATCCACCACTACAACCAAATGATGGGCGGGGTTGACCGCACTGATCAGAACGTGGATAAGTACCGGGTTGCCATATGCTCCAAGAAGTAGTAGTGGGCCATCTTTTCGTAATGCCTGGATGTCTACAACCAACAGGCCTGGCATCTGTACAGATCAAATGAAGCAGCCAAAAGCAACCCTTTGGATCTTCATGCCATCCGCAGAAGAGTTGCAAGAGTCTATCTTGCACAGGTTTCTCCAGCTGCACCTGGTCGTCCAAGAGGCTTTCTGCCTGTGGACAAGCGTGTTCCAGTTGAGGTCAGGTTTGACCATCTTGACCACCTGGTGGAGCCATGGCCAACACAGTTGAGGTGCGGTGCATGTGGTTTGAAAACCAAGCATTGGTGCTCAAAGTGCAAGGTCGGTGTTCATGACCGATGCTTCAAGGTGTATCACACCAAATGACATTGCCTGTAGTGTTAGCATTGGTGAACCCAAGTCTCCAGCTTTCTCTGTTTTGAAGACGTTTTGAAGATTTTCCACTTTCACTTCTTTTTTAGAATTTGATTAATTTCTTTTACATTTTTTCTTCATTTGCCCAAAGCAAACTTTGCTCAGAATTATATTGTTTGGCTGTTTCATGTTATATTAAGTGATTTTATGTCAATCAAAAATTAGAACACCCCTTACTTTTTTTTGTGAATTCTGAAAAATATTCAAAAGCCATTTCCCTCAGAATTATGTTGTATGACTTTTCATGTTATATTCAATGCTTTTATGTCAATAAAACATGAGAACAATCCTCACTTTTGTTGTTGAATGAATTGTGAGAAAAGACCGAAAACTCCTACCCTCTCGTGCGCACTGTCCCATATATGGGACGGGCGTATTCTGTCTTGTAAATCACTAAATTCTACGTTTTGCTCAAAAGAACTGTACAATATGTTTATCACTGACCAAAAGCTACCCAGACAAGGAAATTTTGCTTGAAAAAAAAAATTGGGCATAAATGGGTTAAGTGCATTTAGCTCTTTGAAAAAGAGATATGGGGAAGGAACTTTAGGTAATTTAGGCCTGTTCTTATGTATGTTTTAGTGTCCTTAGTTGTGCTTGAATTTGTATACAGGCATGTTTTTTAAATTCCCTGTACGATGAACTGGACAAAGTGGTCAATGCCAGGGGCATCTCTTTAGATTATGTTCACGAATGCATTGATATGATAACTTTATTTTCTTTTTCTTTTCTTTTTTCTTGTTGAATTATTATGTATGGTTTAAAACGGTTATGGCCCTGATATGGCTCTACACAGTCGGCTGGACTTTAAACAAAAATAGCAGTAACAGTGAAGCACAGGAGCAGTGCAGAAAAAAATCAGGAACCTCCCCCCCCCCCTTCTCCAAAGAAAGAACAATAGAAAGAAAGAAAAAAAGACTGTCTTTTTTGTCGTTCGAATTTATGGGTGAGGATGGTTATGTCATGGCTTGAATGGATTATCCTTCTTCTTCTTCTTCTTATCATTAGTAGTAGTAGTAGTTGTAGTGGTAGTAACTTACTGCATAGTATTATTATTAATGCATGTAATTTTTCTTCTTCTGTTTATTATTATCATTTTTATCGTCATCTTCATTATTCTTATAATTATTGAGTTTGACTGGGCTGGATTGATTTGTTGTGTCACAATTTTTTTCTTATTAGAAGCAGCAGCACCTTTAGATGTGGGGTCTTTGAATACTGTCTTCTGTGTCCCAGGAAAAATGTGTGTGGTGTTGTTAACCCTTTGACTTCCGCACCCTATCCACTGACTGCAAAAACTTAACCCTTTGACTCTCACTTTATCCACCTGCTTCCTGCAAGAAGCTGATGGATAGGGTGAGGGAGAGTCAAAGGGTTTAAGTTTTTCTTTTGCTAGAGTGGTTGACAACACAGGATGCCAGTGGACAAGGTGTAGGAGTCAAAGGGTTGATGACTTCCTGTCACAAGTGGGTAACAAACCGTAAAACGCCTACAGAAATAATGACTGATCCCCACAGTGTGAATTGAAGCGAAGTGGTACGTTGTGTGCAGTATTTGTAAGAATCCCCTAAAGGGGCGGAGCTTGGCACCGGCAGTGGGTACATTGAGTGCGGTATTTGTAAGAATCCCCTAAAGGGGCGGAGCTTGGCACCGGCAGTGGGTGCATTGTGTGCCGTATTTGTTAGAATCCCCTAAAGGGGTGGAGCTTAGCACCTGGCGGTGCCGGGACTTCAGTGGTCTTGATTCCCGATAATGCTAGGGAGTGCTCATTTTATTTTGGAAGTCTCGACTGAGTTTTTAGTTTATACATTTTTAACTATTTGTGCATGTTTTGTCGCACCTACATCAATTTTGATGTAGTTAGAAAAGAACGTAGCACTAACTTCTAAACTAATTGCTAATTTATCTGACATCTGATTTGCACAGTTACAGGTTTTGTTCTCATTGGTGACAGTGGTTCCCGAACAGATGTTACTATAGCATGATGCAGGCCTTTTCTGTTTTTCTCCATATGCGTCCGTTTTCAGTCATCTGTGAGAGAAATTTTGTTCACAGAATTTTACCAGAAACATTTCTTTTGTTGCCAATGGGATCTGTAATGTGTGCTAAGGTCAGGAACTCTTTTTAACCCTTCGACTTTCACACCTTATCTGCCAAATGCAAAAACTTAACCCTTTGATTCCCTCACCCTAGCAGCAGGAAGCTGGTGGATAAGGCAAGGCAATCAAAGGGTTAACAAGTTTTTTTTGTTTTGCTGGCATTGTGGGCAGTGCAGGACGCTGGTTGACAGGGTGCAGGAATCATAGGGTTAATCATTCTCTTCCTAAAGAGTCGCCACCCAGCCCACTGTCCAAGGTCTAGAAGAGAGAGAAGACAGTCACCACCCAGCCCACTATCCAAGGTCTAGCAGAGAGAGAAGACAGTCACCACCCAGCCCACTATCCAAGGTCTAGCACAGAGAGAAGACAGTCACCACCCAGCCCACTACCCAAGGTCTAGCACAGAGAGAAGACAGTCACCATCACACAGCCCACTACCCAAGGTCTAGCACAGAGAGAAGACAGTCACCATCACACAGCCCACTACCCAAGGTCTAGCACAGAGAGAAGACAGTCACCACCCAGTCAACTACCCAAGGTCTAGCACAGAGAGAAGCAGCGTGGGTGTGGTGGACGTTTATGGAATTTGATACGATTGTCCTTGTCAGTTTACAGTGCAGTTTCTGGTTCTGAGATGTTTGTATGTTATACAGGTATGAAACTGTTAACTTCTGAGAACTCATGTGTACTAATTATTGGAAAGATTCAATTCATCACTGAAGAGAGAGAGAGAGAGAGAGAGAGAGAGAGAGAGAGAGAGAGACTGTGCTGTGTGCTCTCTCTCTCTCTCTCTCTCTGTGAGTGTGTGTGTGTGTGTGTGTGTGTGTGTGTGTTGTGTGTGTGTGTGTGTGTGCTAGAGAAACCTGGTGGCAGTCTTTTAGAGCGGCAACGCAGTGACTCTTTCTTAACTGGGTCAATCGACAAAAAGAGAAGACGAAGAAGAAAAAGGAATACAAGTGACGGTTTTACAATATAGAGAGGTACCCCCAAACCACTGTAATAATGTAAAGAGACCCGAAAGTATTGACATGTATATCAAAGAAATCCTGGAAAAAAGCATAAAACACAACAGGATAAAAAAAGCTGATTTATTACATAATGGAACTTCAAAATACTGGTTTATAGCACACAAAGGATCCCCCCAAAAGACTGGTTTACAACACACCAAGCGAAACCCCGAAGAGTATTTCATAACACAAACAACCCCCAAAGACTTGTTTATAACACAACAGGACCTGAAAAGACTGGTATATAACACACAAAGGAACTTTAAAATGTATGGCATGTATGGTTGAAACCCCACAATACTGGAAGCATTCGAAGGAACCCACAGGTTGTTTTTTAACCCAAAAGGTTTTTTGGAACCCCCTCCCCACAAATTGGTTTACAACACAGAAAGGAACCTCCCATGGGACTGGTTTATAACACACAAAGGAACCTTAAAACGTGCATGGTTGAAACCCCTTGAGACTGGTAGCATTTGAAGGAAGTCAAAAGTTGGGGTGGGGGTGGGGGTTGTTAATCCAAAAGATCTTTTGGGACACCCCCCCCCCACTCCAGAATTGGTTTACAACACAGAAAGGAACCCCCCAAAGAACTGGTTTATAACACACAAAGGAACCTTAACACGTGTATGGCATGTACGGTTGAAACCCGACAAGACTGATAGCATTCGAAGGAACCCAAACGTTTTTTGTAAACAACCCCCTCCCCACAAATAGGTTTACAACACTGAAAGGAACCTCCCATGGGACTGGTTTTTAACACACAAAGGAACCTTAAAACGTGCATGGTTGAAACCCCATAAGACTGGTAGCATTTGAAGGAACTCAAAAGTTGGGGCTTTTTTAACCCAAAAGATTTTTTGGGACCCCCCCCCCCCCTTCCAGAATTGGTTTACAACACAGAAAGGAAACCCCCAAAGGACTGGTTTATAACACACAAAGGAACTTTAAAACATGTATGGCATGTACGGTTGAAACCCCACAAGACTGGAAGCATTCGAAGGAACCCAAAGGTTGTTTTTTTTAACCCCCAGCACCCTAAAGGTTTTTTTTCCAGTTATTTACAGAAGATTGTGTCGTAACATACTTGCGAACCTCAGAAATATGCACTATTATACCAAGAAAAGCTAAAAGCGTGTATGTTTAAGGAAGCCACAAAAGCCTGTTTATGTTTAGTAGCGTAAACAGGAACTTCATGATGTGAAATCCAAAACAAATGTGATTACCCGCATTCAAGTAAACAGGATCCAGAAAAAAAAACACGAAAAAAAGAATCAGAACGCGTATTTAACCCTTTGACTCCCGCATCCTGTCCACCAGCAGCCTGCATTGTCAACCATGCTAGCAAAGCAAAAACTTAACCCTTTGAGTCCCCACCCTGTCTGCCAGCTTCCTGCAGGCAGCTGATGGATAGGGTGATGGAGTTTTTGCAGTTGGTAGATAGGGTGCAAGAGTCAAAGGGTTAATATAACCAGACAAGACAGGCGTAAGATTTTGCACAAATTTTCGGCCAACTGGCCTTTGTCAAGTGTAAGATTTTGCGCACATTTTCGGCCAATTTGTCAAGTGTAAGATTTTGCGCAAATTTTCGGCCAATTGGCCTTTGTTAAGCGTATGATATCTTACGATTGTTTTTTCTGGTTCAAGATGTGAAGTAAGAAATAAACATACACTAGAAACAACAAAAGACCCAGAAAAAACACGAAAAAAGAATAAGAACACGTATCTAATACAACAAGACAAGACAGGCGCAAATTTTCGGCCAACTGGCGTAAGATCACAAACGTAAGATCACAAACAAATAAACACCACATACAAAAATTAGGAGAAAAAGACTGAAACTTCCCCGCTGTTCTGTCCAGTGAGGAGAAAAAGACTGAAACTTCCTGGCTGTTCTGTTCAATGAGGAGAAAAAGACTGAAACTTTCCTGCTGTTCTGTCATGTGAGGAGAAAAAGACTGAAACTTCCCTACTGTTCTGTCCAGTGAGGAGGAAAAGACTGAAACTTCCCCGCTGTTCTGTTCAGTAAGGAGAAAAAGACTGAAACTTCCCTGCTGTTCTGTCCAGTGTCCTTTTCTCAGTCTTTTTCTCCTAATTTTTGTATCTGGTGTTTGTTCGTATGTGATCTTACGCCTTTGGCCGAAAATTTGCGCCTGTATTGTCTTGTTGTATTAAATACGCGTTCTGATTCGTTTTTTTTTTTTTCTAGTTCCTTTTTGCTTGAATGTGAGTAGTCACACTTGTTTTGGGTTTTTACAAAAGACCGTTCCAAACCTATAACGTCATCATTTGTGGGGTTCTGCGCAGAACGCGCTGTTGCAGTAGGAATGTGGCTTCAACTTGTACACAAAATAGTTGCCACAATTGCGTACGGTGATCGGGATTTGCTCGTAGCAGCAGTTCCAGTAGTGAGCACATGCACGTGCAGCCGTTTCCTGCCCTGGGCTTGGCAAAGATTGACCTTGCAGATCCAACCACAGGGGTGTGCTGGTTTGACATCTGTGTGTCTGCGACAGAGAAAGTTAGGATGATGTTAGGATAACATAGTCCTTCAGGAAGTGGACGAAATATGAGTCAGACCCGTGTGCCTTTTGGCTGTTCACGCTAAAGATCCCACGGCAGTTGAAAGTCGTGAAGAGCAAGGCATTGCCTGGCTGCCGGGGTAAAGAAAAAAAAAACATAAGAGAGATAGACTGATTTCCCAGGTCCCACACTTTGAAGACTAATTAGCCTTCCTGCCTTTCTGAAATCTTGGTAAAAAAAACAAACAAACAAAAAACGTGAACATGAACATGAATTTGAAGCGAGAGAGAGGGGATGGGCGCTGCCCTCATGGTGCTGACTCCGGGAAAAGTTGAGGTCTCTGCCACCTCGCTCCACTACGACCCCAGGGTTATGGAACTATCTAGGTAGGATCTCAGGACCTGGCCAGCTCGTGGGTTTATGTGCAGGCATAAGGCTTGTGCCATGATCATTCTGGATCTCCTCCATTACATGGCACCTGTGACATTAGTACATATGGAATTCATTCCGAGCGCGGAGACGACATCTTGAGAAACTGAAACTGAAACTGAAACTGAAACTAGGATAACGTTGTAATAAAAGGGAAAAGACCATAAAAACATACAATGGTAAAATAAGCATAAATATAATATAATACATTTTTTGTGGTTACAATGGATTTTACTATGTGATGAAACTCAGGCTGCTCTTCCCATTGAGTGGCATTGCCGCGGTGCAGCGCCACCTATTTTTTTGTAGACGGACTTCAGAATAACAAGAAGGCCAACTGGCCTTCAAGAGGATGGACCTGGAAAATGAACAACCAGACGAATGTCCTGTTCTTCACAATTTTTAACTGCCATGGGATCTTTTAGCATGCTCAGACCAGAGGCACACGGGTCCGACTGCAACGACGATGGTCATGGATAAACAAGATAGTCAAGCCGTACTAACGTTCTCTTTTTTAACATTATTAAAGAACTTAAAGAGCATCTGGATTGTATACTTCTCATGGTCACTGTGACCTTGAAGAAACGTCACATAAAATAATATAAATTCTCAAGGTCTCTATGACATTGAAGAAGCATGAGGTGAAATAAAGTTTTCAAGGTCACTTTAACTTGAAGAAGCATGAGATAAAATTAAAGAAAAAACTGACCAGTCGCAGTGGTATAGTGGTTAACGCAACAGACTACCGATTGGAAAGTTCGAATCTCCGTCAGTATCAAAAATCAGTGTGGGATTTTTCAGCTCTAACCGACTCCCACACAGAGTTGGGCGTGCTATGGGCTCATTGGGAAGACTGGGACCACACGGTCCAGTCTCATCCACTTCACGAAGGTGTTGTTCAAATCTTCTGACCAACACCACAGATGTCTGTATCTCTCAGGCCTGGTCGATGCCAGGATATACTATTGAGAGCGTAGAGTACAGCCCTGTCACACAGTATCAATCCTTGGTGGAACTCTGCAGCATCATGATTATCATCCTCATCGATTTCATCTTCATCACATTGTAAAAAAGAAACTGGTGCAGAAAATGGGACGTAAAAAATAGGAAAAAAAAGGTGAGCACAAAGATAACCTCTCTGAGTGCAATGATCCTAAAAAATTTTTTTTAAAAACGTGAGCACAAAGGTAACCTCCCTGAGTGCAATGATCATAAAAGAAAATGAAAAAAAATGTGAGCACAAAGGTAACCTCCTCCCCCCCCTGACTGTAATGATCTTTAAAAATAAACAAACAAACAAACAAAAACCTAAACTGATGACAATAGTAAATTGTGACAACACTGACAACAGATTATAAACAGTGTGCCAAGTTCCCAAGAAAGTACCTGTTCACACACACTTCCATCGGAAAGTGCTGAGTTTTGTGGCATAACAGTCCACGCCATCTTGATCATGGTACAATGTCTGTCAAACCGATGCATTACCGACTCCTCAACGGTCCTTGGATCCAAATTTATTCAAGACCCAAACTGTACATTTCAACTAAACCCAGATCAGCACATTCCAACCAACCCAAACCAACCTAGCCTAAACATTTCCCAACCCGGTACGGACCAAACCAAGTTAGCCCCGCACATACCAGTTCAACGAAAGACTTCCCAACCCAGCCCAGAACGAGATACACTTACTGGTGGGCAGCTGGTAGGTATCACAGCGTTTGTACCGTTCAGGAAGAAACGATACCAGCCTGGTTGCAAGTCTTTGTCGCATATAATTTTCACACCACTCTTCGTCTGCTCAGAAGTCGATCTCAGAGGATCATCGATGGTCTTGTGTTTGCCTTTCACACAAGGGTCTGTGTAACAGAAAAAGCACTACATTCAGAAAAACGATGAAAAAACAACAACAAACAAACAAACAAAAAAACAAAACAAAACAAATTGGTTCATATTTTCCTCTGTTGGATGTGAAACACACAAAACGCTACACATTGGGAATAATTCCATGAATGTTCAGTTTTGATACCAGTATAACATATACTCATAATGAAATATAGATCCGCAGCACATTTCTCCCATTTGAAACTTTTTTTTGGTGGTGGTGATGGCGGTGTGGTGGGGTGGGCGTGTGTGTGGTGGTGAGTGGGCAGTGCTTGTTGGTATGGTGTGTGGTAATGTGGGTGTGTGGTGGCGTTGGTGGTGGCGGCGGTGTCGGTGGTGGTGGTGCGATGTATGGGTAGAAAGTGGTGGTGTGTAGTGGCAGCGCGGTGGTGGTGTGCGGTGGTGGTGCTGTTTGGTGGGAAGTGGGTGGTGGTGGTGTTGTGGCGGCGTGGTGGTGGTGTATGGTGGTGGTGGTGTGTGATTGTGGTGGTGGTAATGGTGTGGTGGTGATGGTGGTGGTGGTAGGTGGTGGGTGATGGTGGTGGTGGTGGTGTTAGTGGTGATGGTGGTGGTGATGGTGGGTGGTGGTGGTGATGGTGGTGGTGGTGGGTGGTGACGATGATGGTGGTGATGGGGTGGTGATGATGATGGTGGTGATGATGATGGTGGTGATGGTGGTGGTGTGGTGATGGTGATGGTGGTGTTGGTTTCGGTGGTGGCGGTGGTGGCGAATGTGATGGTGGTGGAGAAAGTGGCGGCGGTGGTGGTGGTGGTGGTGGTGGCGAATGTGATGGTGGTGGAGAAAGTGGCGGCGGTGGTGGTGGTGGTGGCAGCGGCGGTGG
This sequence comes from Monoplex corrugatus, assembly GCA_030674185.1. Taxonomy (NCBI): domain Eukaryota; kingdom Metazoa; phylum Mollusca; class Gastropoda; order Littorinimorpha; family Ranellidae; genus Monoplex; species Monoplex corrugatus. The sequence goes on from JAPXFY010000034.1 coordinate 19,966,112, forward strand.
TGATGTCGGTGGTGGTGCTGTTTGTGGTGATTGTGGTGGTGGTGGTGGTGGTGGTGGTGGTGATTGTGGTGGTGGTGATGGTGGTGGTGGTGGTGGTGATGGTGGTGGTGATTGTGGTGGTGGTGTTGTGGTGATGGTGGTGGTGGTGGTGACGATGGTGGTGGTGATGGTGGTGGTGATGATGATGGTGGTGGTGATGATGGTGGTGATGGTGGTGGTGTGGTGATGGTGATGGTGGTGGTGGTTTCGGTGGTGGCGGCGGTGGTGATGGTGGTGGTGGTGATGATGGTGGTGTGGTGTGGTGATGGTGGTGGTGGTCGGAGAAAAATTATTCCCTTTGGACTGATGGGATTGGAACCCTGAAGCTTCCAGCCAGCTGTTGTGTTTGTGTTGTATGAAGGTGAGTTGTTTGTTTGTTTGTTGTTGTTTTTCTTTGTTTGTTTGCTTTGTCAACAAGTTTATATAATGTTGTATAGCTGTTAATCACAAACACACACACACACACACACACACACACACACACACACACACACGCACACACACACACACATACATACATACACACACGCACGCACGTACACACACATATATATGTATATATGTGTGTGTTTGTGTGTGTGTATCTATCTATATATCTATAAATCCACATATCCACACATAGACAGCCACATGCATACACGCATGTAAACATATACACGCACGCACGCACGCACACACACATACACACACACGCACACATGTATGGTTGATAGGGCTGCCAAACGGGGGGCAAAGAACTCACCAGATTCAAATCATATACAACTTTCCCTCTCATTGCATGAGTGTTATACCTTAGTGGACGCCTACGTATGGAAGCAGTTTCAAGATAAACAGAAAAAGTATGAAAAATGTTACATGAATTTTGAAATTAGCAAAACACCTAAGCGGTTCCCTGCCAGCAGAAGTATACAATCCCTTATGTATAGGTGGAAACTTGATGCATTCAAAACAAAATACACCAGGAATGTAGTGTGCCTGTGTGGAAAGAAGATAACACATAGTCATATTCTATCATGTGTTCGGGTAAAACGACATATACCTACGTTATCAACGAAGACAGTTTCTGACATATTTGCCTCACCATCCTTAACATATGAATTTTTTGTTAGCCTGTCAAAAAGTCCTATAGCGAATTATCTTTAACGCGCCGTTACTTCTCATGTTCAGTGTTATGGTTAGCTAATTTTACTGTTTCAATCGTTAATTATGATAACGTCATTTGTGAATTTTTCTTTCTTGTCTTGTTTTTCTGGTTCATTTCTTTTTCCTGAAGATTAACCATTTCCAAGTTGTTGGTTTTTTTTTTAATTTTTTTTTTTTATTGTTGTCTAAAATCACTTAAGTGAATAGACATTAAATCAAAGACCACCACACGCACACAACACACACACACACACTCAAACACACACACACACACAGGGGGTTAGATGCCGGGGTTGTGGTCATGCGTACCGGCCATGTTGCGTTCTATGTCCTGCACGCTGTCCTGCAGAGTCTGCTGCACTGTCTGCAAGTTGTCAATCTGCACTTCCAGCGTTTTCTTCATCTCTGTGCAACAATACGAAGACGCGGGAATCAAAAACAAATTTTCTTTCGACTTTTGTTTGGACACGACACACATTACTGATCTTGTAAGGAAATATACATGTACAATATATACATAACGAGTCAATGGAAGGAACGAAGAATTCTTTGCATCAGAATATGTATCATCTGTGAAAATATTAGACTGATCGAAACACAGAATCAGTAACCAGAAAAACACACAAAAAAAGAATAAGAACACCCATCTAATACAACCAGACAAGACAGGCGCAAATTTTCGGCCAACTGGCCTTTGTCAATCGTAAGATCACAAACAAACAAACACCAGACACATACATTAGGAGAAAAAGACTGAACAGAGCAGCAGGGAAGTTTCAGTCTTTTTCTCCTGATTTTTGTATCTGGTGTTTGTTTGTTTGCGATTGGGAGGCTGTGGGTTTGAATCCTTATCAATCCTGTCAAAAATCGCTGTGGGATATTTCGATCCCTCGTCCAGATCTGAGCGTCTTATGATGGGCTCAGTGGGAAGGCTGGGAAACCACAGCGCTCTAATTCCACTTTCCTCATAAAATGACCTATAAATGCCGGTTTTTTCCTAATCTTCTTTATTAATGATCTTCTTGTGTCTGCCTCGTGTGTGTGTGTGTGTGTGTGTGTGTGTGTGTGTGTGTGTGTGTGTGTGTGTGTGTGTGTGTGTGTGTGTGTGTGTGTGTGAGTGTGTATGTATGTGTGTATAATGTGTGTGTGTGTATGTATGTATGTATGTGTGTGTTTGCGCGCATGGTGTGAGCGTGTGCGCGCACCTGTGTGTGCGTGCGCGTGCGTATATATGTGTGTGTGTGTGTGTGTACACGCGCGCGCGTGTGTGTGTGGTATGTGCGTGTGTGTGTATGTGTGTATGTGAGTGTGTGTATGTGAGTGTGTGTGTCTACATGTATGCGTGTATATGCGTGTGTGTGAGCATGCATGTGTGTGTGTGTGTGTGTGTGTACGCGCATATGTATGTTTGTGCGCGCGCGCGCGAGTGTGTGTGTTCTTAACAGACATAGCTATATCGTTTTTGTGTCGATTTCCACCCACCCCCTTTTTTTCTTTTTTGTTTTGTTTTTGTTTTTGTTTTGGTGTCTAAAAACTACACTCAAAACCTTTCCCTACCTTCGCAATACTTCGTCACGTTCTCCGTCTCTCGCGACGTCTCGGTCTCCAAACTGAGCATCCTCGCTTTCATATTCTCGTTTTCCTCGCGCAACGTGTTCTGATTGGCTTCCAGCACAGACAGCCTCGCTTTGGTCTCGTCCACTGACACGGAAGCTGTGGTGGAAGCTTGGTGGCCGCCGTCCATGTTTCGGAAGCAGACATCCGGGTGACGAACCGGGGGGATGGTGCAGGTATAGTTGCCTCCGCTGACAGGCGTGGGTAGGGTCAGGTAGAAACGGTTGGAGTCTTCGTCATACCCCGTGCTGGGTTGGCTTGTCCATCAGGGCTCTGCCCGGTGAAATACACGTAGAAATAAGACAAGACGATCACACAAGACAGATAAAATTCTTTATTTTCATAGACCATGCAAACAAGCAACCATCCATCAACCAGAACCACCTGCTGTCCATCTAACAAATCATCACTATCATCAAGTGCCCTGCTGCATGGCGTTGGCGATCGTGGCCCTCCATATATTCTATCCCTTGTGCTGCAAGTACAGCTTCCACCCTCTCTGTCCTCAGCCACCATGCAAGTCCATCCAATATTTTCTCCCTGGTCTACCTCTGGTGTTCTTTTTCCTTCACCTTTCGTGTTGTGACCAAGTGCTCTAATTCCCCTTTCCTCATATAATGGCCTATAAATGCTGCTTTTCTTTTCCTAATCTTCTTTAACAATGATCTTTTTGTATCTTTCTCCATCAAGACTGTCTCGTTTGTTTTCTTTGCTGTCCATGGAACTCAACATTTTCTTAGAAACCACATTTCGGCTGCATCAATCTTGTTCTCTAACCAAGCAAGCAATTATTCGCCGCTCGCCCATCCATCCATCCATCCATCCATCATCCATCCATCCATCCATCCATCATCATATCCATCACATCCAACACAGCAACTAAGTGTCCATCCATACAAGCAGGCCAGTCCATCCATCCACCGAAATCAAGCAGGCAAGCAAGCAACAAGCAAGCAACAAACAAGCAACCGACAGCTAAGTGAGTGTGTGTTTAAGGTGCTGACAGCTTCATTAACCATTTGACTCCCGCACCCTGTCCAGCAGCATCCTGCATTGTCAACCTTGCCAGCAAAGCAAAAACTTAACCCTCTGACTCCCTCACCCTATCCACCAGCTTCCCACGCAAGCTGGTGGATAGGGTGGGGGGAGTCAGAGGGTTAAGTTTATGCAGTTGGTGGATAGGGTGCGGGAGTCAAAGGGTTAAGGAGTTTTTAAAACAGAAACTATTCCATCAGGTCCATGGATCCCAGCTTGTTTTAAGTGGCATAGGATGTTCTGTCACTGATTGGTGGTGCACGAAGGTTAAGACACACGTTATGTTTTGTTTTTTTTTATCTACAGAATATGTTCAGTTTTTCCAGGTTGTTTGAGTTTGCAGGTGTTTTGTTGTTGTTGTTGTTTTTGGTGATAGCTTTGGTTGTTATTGCAGGGAAAATGTATATAAAGATCGTCTGAAACAAACATAGTTTACATATAGGTGAATTGTGATAAAAAAGTTTTGTTTATTGATCAGACAGACAGTCAGTCAGTCAGACAGACAGACAGACAGACAGACAGATAGACAGAAGCCAGACAGCAGCCAGCAGAGACAGTCAGAGTCTCAGTCAGTATATCATACAAAACAACAACATCAACAGACGACAACGTACATCAGTTCTCATTACACATAACATTAAAAACACACACACATCACAACCATCAATCACACAAACACAACACACACACACACACACACACACACACACACACACACACACACACACACACACACACACACACACACACACACACACACACACACACACACACATTGTGACAACATCAGATAAATCTCCGTATAAAAAACAACAACATAACATCAAATGTTAACTCACAGCCCAGTCTACATCCAAGGGAGGAGGGCCGACGAACGTGAATGGACCACAAGCCAGACGTATCCGCCATTCCTGATGCGACTCATCCCACGTCGCTTCCGGTTCCTGTTCTGCTCGCAGTTGTCCCCCTTCTATCATCAGCCGTCTGAAAACACACACATGCACACAAGCACACGTACATGCACACACACATACATACGCATACAAGTACATATATACAAGACTACACACAACACACACGTACACACATACATCACACACACACATACACAACACACACATATACACACACACAAAGGTGTGTGCGTTCAAGCAAGCAAGCACACAAGTACACACGCACACACACACATACACACACAGACATACACACATACATACACAGACACAACACACACACACACAAGGGTGTATGCGTTCCAGCAAGCAAGCACACAGATACACACGCACACAAGCATGCGCACGCGTGCACTCATACACACATGCACACACACACGCATGCACGCGCACACACATACATACAAGCACAAACCATACAAGCACACACACATACACACACACACTCACACACACGCACATACACGCACATACACACACACACATACACACACACACACACACACAAACACACACACATACACACACACACACCAATTCTTACCTCCACCTGTAGATAGACCGAATGCCTGTAAGAGTGGAACATCCCTTGTTTGTCCACGTTGATCTCCAACGTGTAGTTGCCAGAGTCGTCCACCCGCAGGTCACGTATCACCAGCCCGCCATTAGTCACGTGCTGAGCGCGTGCATGATAGCCATCGAGGGCAACGAAGTTCCCGTGAACCACCGTGGCCACCATAGTGGTGGAAAATGCGCCATCGTGGATCCAGTGCACGTTGACTACTTTTTCCGTTTCCGTTATCTGGAATTTGTTATCTATATGTCAGGTCTTGATGGAGGCAGGCACAAGAAGACCATTGACAAGAAAGATTAGGAAAAGACAGGCAACATTTATAGGCCAATTTACGAGCAAAGGGGAATTAGAGCACCTGGTCACAACAGGAAAGCTGGAGGGAAAAAACAGCACCAGGTAGACCAGGGAGAAACTATTGGGCGGACTTGCAGGATGGCTGAGGACTGAGAGGGTGGAAGATGTGCTTGTAGCAGCAAGGGATAAATAGATATGGAGAGCCACGATCGCCAACGCCATTGGGCAAGGCACATGATGATGATGATGATATGTCAGGTCAGATCGAAGTCTCTGCTACAATATGACAGTAGACTGTACGACTTGCGCCTGTCTCTGCTTGCCGTGTGGGTCCTTGGGTGGGGGAAGGCTATGGGAGTAAACCCAGACAGAAAATCCCGCAGCCACATACTGCATAAAGGGCATTGCCACAGAGCGCTGCTTGTGGTTTTGGTCAAATGATGCGACTTGCCATCTACTGTTCAGCGTCTGTGTCTCCTATGAGAACAGCTGACTTACTTCAGTTTGCCCTGGACTTGTGGAGGCAGGTGGAGAGAGTTGCAGTAACTTATCTATGCACATGGCACCTAGCTCCAACCCCAGTAGCTCCGTTGGTTGAGCGTCGGATTCACATGCTAATGGTTGTGGGTTCGAATCCTGGGGTGCACTATATTTACTGGCCTTATCACTGTCCCATCTTAACATCATTGTTGTTCTGGTGGTGTCAGTAGAGGATTAGATAGGTCCCCCTTCTTACTGTCCCATCATAACATCATTGTTGTTCGGTGGTGTCAGTAGAGGATCAGATAAAGTCCCCCTTCCCCTACTTCCCTGGGATGGTTATATATGTCGGCCATATCACCTGAGGTGGGTGTCGACGTAAAAACTAAAAACCAAATCAAACCGCCAACCCCCCTCACGAACATTGAGATCCCACATGAGGGTACACAAATAAAGTGCCAGGTTGGACTTTATCGACCACGATAGTCGACATATAGATATATCTGGACTTTGAATCCAAGTTTGACGGGAGCGATGGTTCAGTGGATACACGTTGGAGTTCCAAATGAAGTCTAGGTTCGATTCTGTCTCAGTTCCTCTGCTTGGTTGGTGAAGGTAAAGGGTGGAGATTTTTTCCCATCTCCCTCGGTTAACATGTGTGCAGACCTGCCAGTGTCTAAACCCCCTTCGTGTGTGTGTGCGTGTGATCTGTATGCAGAATATCATATCTGTTCACCTGTCGGCGACATTTTTTTTTAAAGATCATCGCACCCAGGGAGGTTACGTTTGCACTCACCTTTTTTTCCCGTCCCATTTTCTGCGGCACCTTAATGGATGACAGGGCTGTACTCTACGCTTACTATCATAATATATTCTGTTGTCAACCAGGCCCGAGAGATACAGACACCTGTGGTGCTGGTCATAAGATTTGATCAACACCCTCAATGACGCATCCGTGAGGTGGGTGAGACTCGACTGCGTGGTCCCAATCTTTCCAATGAGCCCATAGCACGCCCAACTCTGGGTATGTGCTGGTTAGAGCAAAAAAAATCCCACAATGAATTTTGAAGGTACGGATGGGGATTCGAACCACAACCTTCCAGCCAGTAGTCCGTTGCATTAACCACTACACAACGGTGACTGGTCGGCGACATCATTCATTGATGGTGGCTGCTGAAGCATGCCTCGTCAGCTGTCTCCATCCCCTTCTGTCTAAAGTCCTTCTACAGATTTCATCTTCTGGCAACTTCGTCCACTCGGCTATGTTCTCTACATAGGAAGTCGGCAGTCTTCCTTGTCGTCTCTTGCCCTCCATTTTGCCCTGGGCCACAGTCTTCATTACATGGCAGCTCTGATGTCTCATAGCATGTCCAAAAGTATTTCCTTTTCCTTTTCCTGACCAGGCCTAAAAAAATCAGGTTGTTTGTTTAGTTCTTCCAGAATGCTTTGGTTTAGAATACAATATGAATGCACCCTAAAGATCCTGTCAGTCATATCAATATCCAGTGGCTTATGGAAACATGAAAACACCCAGTATGTAAATCCATCAAAAAAGCAGACTGTGCAACAGTTCAGTGAAGTATGACCAGCTCGCCTAACTTCAGTTACACATCCCCCCCCCCCCACCCCACCGCGGGGCACTTTCAGTATGAATAGTATCACCCACCTTCTTAAAATTCTGTGCAAGAAATTTCCTCTTTTCTCTCACTCTCTTTGTTTCTTTCTTCCTCCTTTGCTTTCTTTCTTCCTATCATTTTCTGCCTTGCTGGTCCATTTAGCTGTATGTGTACGATAAAGTCTAAGGTACTTTTTCTGAGGATTGACAATTGGGTATATGTATTAAATGCATTTTTGGCTGTATGGAGAGTGAAATATGCGGACAAAATTTTAGGTAATCAAGACCCGTTTTTGTATCTGTTTTGGTGTCCATAGGTTTGCTTTAATTTGTATTCAGGTTTGTTTTATTTTAAATCCCCTGTGCGATAAATTGGACGAAGTGGTCAACGCCGGGGGCATCTCCTTAGAATATGTGCGAGAAGGTATTGATATGTATGCATAATTTTCTTTGCTTTTGTTTTTTTTTTTCTCTGTCGAAGATTTGTATGTTTTGAAGTGGTTATGGCCCTGATATGGCTGTACGCAGTCGGCTGGACTTTAAACAACAATAACAACAACGATAACTTCAGCTTGACTCTCCAAACTTACCCAAAAAGTCTATGATGTGTAAAGCGCAATGAGACGAATTGAGTTTGGAAAATACCGCTATACAAGATTTCTTCATGGTAGTATTCCTATTGAAAGAGCCCCACCTCTATGCCCCACCCCCCTATGCTCCACCCTCTACCCCCATGAACCAGCCACTGACACGAATATTTAACATTTAACCCTTCTAACTCCCGCACCCTATCCACCAACTGCAAAAACAACCAAACCCCTCCTGCTGGTGAAAAGGGTGAGGGAGTCAAAGGGGGTTAAAATAAGGGAGTTTAGACCCTGCCTACCTTGTAGCGCCACGGGAGTGTGACCCGACTTCCAGAGCAAGCGAATACGATGTCATCTGGCACAGTTTCCCACTTCACACCATAGACAATACCTGTGACATTAAAAAAAAACACTCTGTATACCCCAGCATCACGGATACACACACACACACACACACACACACACACACACACAACACACACACACACCACACACCACACACACACAACACACACCACACAACACACGCACTCTTACTGATTAATGTCCAAAACAGTTCACAACACACACACACACGCACGCACGCACGCACACATGCGCACAGCGCGCGCACACACACATACACACACACTCTTACTGTTTAATGTCCAAAAGTTCACATACACACGCGCACACCACAACTACACACACACACACAACACACACACACTACACACACACTATATACACACACACACAACACTCTCTCTCTCTTACAGGTTAATGTCCAAAGTTCTCAATAAACTTACGTACGTATTAGTTTGAATCCCTGACAGCACTGTTTCTGTCTCTTGTGTCTTTGTCTTTCTCTCTGTTTATTAAGTCTTTGTTTCTGTCTGTGTTTCTGTCTGTCTGTCTGTCTGTCTCTGTCTCCCTCCCCCCTCTTTATCTCTGTCTCCCCCTTCTCTCTCTCTTACCCTGACAGGAAATCCCAGCGAGAAGCACCAATGCAAGGCATAGTTTTGCCATGTTCGTGTTCAGAAAAGGTCACCCTGAAATTTATCCCACAGTATTCACTTTTGAAACGAAAAACAAAACATAAAAAACAAAAAACAAAAACAAAACACCAACAGGAATAATCAGATGTTACTCTCTCTCTCCCCTCTCTTTCTCTCTCTCTCTCTCTCTCTCTCTCTCTCTCTCTCTTCTGTCTTTCCTGCTTGTTTTTCTTTCTTTTCTTTTTTTGTCTTTCCAGTTTCTTTGTTCTTGTTTTTTTTTCTTTCCTCTTCTCTATTTTGTCGGATAGTCGATGTCCCGAGTTTTTGTTTTTGGTTTTGGTTTTTTTACTACATGAGGACGTTTTCAAATGACATCTATCAATTTTTGACGAAGTGCATAACCAAAGAGGTTTTCAAAATTATTTTTAAGGGTCATTGTACTCAGGGTGGTTACCTCTGTGCTCACCTTTTTTTTGTCCCATTTTCTACGCCGCTTTAATGGCCACAGAAGCTGGCACAATTTTATAATTCGATAATGATGATTGTCGATGAGGATGATATTTATAATGCTATAGGGTTCCATTTAGGATTGAGACTGCTTGACATGGCTGTACTCTACGCTTACTATCATAATATATCCTGGTGTTAACCAGGCCCTAGAGATACGGTCACCTGCAGTGCTGGTCGGAAGATTTAAGCAACACCCTCAATGATGCATCCGTGAAGTGGATGAGACTTGACTGTGTGGTCCCGGTCTTCCCAAGAAGCCCGTAAGCATGCCCAACTCTGGGTAGGAGCAGGTTAGAGGCAAAAAATCCCACAATGATTTTTCAAGGGACTGATGGGGGATTGGAACCCACAATCTTCCAGTCGATAGTCCTTTGCGGTAACCACTACACCATGGCGACTGGTGCATAGCCAAAGAGCTATTCGAGGGGACTGAATCATCGCTAAACGAACCACAAAATTTATGATAACCATTCAGGAGTTTTGAAAACAGTGTGACTAGCGCTGTAATCAAGCTGGTAGACACCGGACTTTCATCTACAAGGTCCTCGGTTCGACCTGCCCCCCATACTTCCACCTGGTCAGTGAAAGGGTGGAGATTTTTTCCATCCTCCAGGTCAACACCTGTTAGTTTCGACCTGCCCTTAATGTATGTACATATGCAGAATATTAACTTAAATATGCGTGTCAAAGTTCATGTAAGTCGTGTCAGTGGCTAGTTTATGGGAACGTGGAAAACACCCATCATCCACGACCACTGAAGACAGAGTATGCAGACTGCGCAGTGACATACCGTCTGCGCAGTGTGGGCAAAACAACGTGCATACATGCATTTGAGAAATGAAAAACAAAAATTGGACAGCTAAAAACAAAGAAACAAAGAAAAACCAACCAACCAAAGTATGTGACAAACAAGCAAACCAGCATACCCTTTCATAAAGCCATGACGCTTATTGCATTAAGTTTTCAAACATAAACGAGAAAACCAAACTATGTGACAAACAAACAAACAAACAAACCAATATACTCTTTCATAAAGCCATAACGCTAACATATATTACGTTTTCTAACATAAACGAGAAAACTAAACTGTGTGACAAACAAAAAAACAACAACAAACAAACCAATATACCCTTTCATAAAGTCATAAAACTTGATACATGAAGTTTTCTAACATAAATGAGAAAACCAAACTATGTGACAAACAAATAAATCAGTGTCATTATCATCATCATCATGTGCCCTGCTGCATGGCGTTGGTGATGATGGTCCTCTATACGAATCTATCTTCTGTCAGTGCAAAGTAGCCTACATCTCCCATCCTCTCTTTCTTCATCCCAATCATTCCGCAAGACTGTCCAATATTTTCTCCCTGGGTCTACCGGGTGCTCTTTTCCCCTTCAGTTTTCCTGTTGTGACCAGCTGCTTTAATTTCTCTTCCCTCAGAAAATGTCCTATAAACGTTGTTTGTCTTTTCCTAATCTTCTTCATTAATGCTCTTTTTGTGTTTGTCTCTTTAAAGACTGTCTTGATTGTTTTCTTTGCTGTCCATGGAACTCTTAACATTCTTCTTAGAAACCACATTTCAGCACCTTAATCTTGTTGTGACTTTGTGTGTTGACTGTCCGCACTTCACATCCATACAACAGTATCAGTTCTACATAACACTGAAGAACTCTTCTTGATGTTTATTGATAGGCATTCGTTGGTATGAACTTTTTAAATTTTCTTGATTAGTGTTTTAGCTTGGCTGATTCTGCTGGCTATTTTGAATCTGCATCTGTCATCTGGTGAGATGACTGTTCCCAGATATTTAAACTTAACACCTTGTCTCAATGTTGCGCCAAATTTGCTGTTATTTTGCATGAGCGAATTTCTTGTTTTTTTTACTGATTACCATGACTTCAGTCTTCTTGCTATTTAGCTCCATTCCTTTATTTCTGATTTGTATTTCTATTATATTCACAAGATTTTGTAGGTCTTTTTCATTTTCTGCAATTAGAACGGTGTCATCTGCGTAAGAAAGATTGTTCAACAATTTTCTTCCAACCTTTATCCCAGGGCAGTCTTCTAGGTTTCTCATGATGTGATGGTTTTGCTATAAAATGAAACAAATCTGGTGAAAGAACCAATCCCTGCCTAACCCTTCTTTTGATCTTTTCGAAAGATTTTTTTTATCATTTTCTGCTCTCATTGCTGCTTTTTGTTCCCAACCTTAGCCCTCTCCCCCTAATGTGTATATACACGCAGAGTATTAAATACACGTGTCAAAGACCCTGTAAGTCGTGTCAGTGGCTGGTTTATGGGAACCTGGGAAACATCCAGCATCCACGACCACTGAAGGCAGAGTATGCAGACTGTGCAGCGACATACTACATGCACAGTGTTGGAAAACAACGTGCATACATGCATCCGAGAAAAGAACATTGAAACGCTAAAAACAAAGAAACAAACAAACAAGCAAACAACCAAACTTCGTGACTAACAAACAAGGCAGTATACTCTTTCATACATTCATAAAAGCTTATTACATTTAAGTGTTCTAACATAAACGACAAAACCAAACTACATGATAAACAAATAAACAAATAAACCCTTTAATACAGTCATAAAAGCTTATTACATTTAAGTCTTCTAACATAAACGACAAAACAAACTACATGATAAACAAATAAACACATAAACCCTTTAATACAGTCATAAAAGCTTATTACATTTAAGTCTTCTAACATAAACGACAAAACCAAACTACATGATAAACAAATAAACACATAAACCCTTTAATACAGTCATAAAAGCTTATTACATTTAAATCTTCTAACATAAACGACAAAACCAAACTACATGATAAACAAATAAACAAATAAACCCTTTAATACAGTCATAAAGCTTATTACATTTAAGTCTTCTAACATAAACGACAAAACCAAACTACATGATAAACACAAAAACACATAAACCCTTTAATACACTCATAAAGCTTATTACATTTAAGTCTTCTAACATAAATGACAAAACCAAACTACATGACAAACAAATAAACCATTTCATAAAATCATAAAGCTTATTACATTTAAGTATTCTAACATAAACGAGAAAACCAAGCTACATGATAAACAAACAAACATATACAAACATAAACCATTTCATAAAGTCATAAAGCTTATTACATTAAAGTTTTCTCACATAAACGAAAAAACCAAACTACATGATAAGTTTTTCTAAGACAAACGAGAACTCACAAAGTGCAGCTAGTCTGACCTGTTGTCGTTTAGTGTCCTTCTAGGGCAATATCCAAATGCGCCTTCACTCTTTGCTCAGTATGGTATGTAGGCCTACTTGTTCCTATTTATAACGGCAGCTATTGTCCTGAAAACTGCTGATGCGCAAAAACTGCCGCATTGTCCAAGTTTGACTGGGATCCTGAAAGCGACTATTGACTTCGAGATAGACTCAGTGCGCGTTCTGCTGAGACGACAAACGTGTTCTTCATTCGTGCATTTGCGCACGTGCGTGCGTGCGTGCGTGCGTGTATCTATCTATCTATCTATCTATCTATTCATGTATCTATATACATGTATATGTATGTATGTATATATATGTATAAATGTGTACATACATACATACATACATGTATATATGTGTATATATATATATACATATAGATACACACACACACACACACACACACACACACACACACACACACACACACACACACACACACAAATATATATATATATATAGTCTGAGTTAACATGTTTCTAAAAGAAATAGTTTCCAGATAAAGAAAAGGGAAAATCATCCCATAACCCTGAGGTCATAGGTGAGCAAGGTGGTAGAGATCTGAAATGTTCTCATAGCCAGCATTATGAGGGCTGTGCTCATCTCCATTCCTTCTCCCTCCCTTAGTTCTAGACAGATAATTATGTTAGATTAGCTCTCAAAGCAGAGATGAGGTTTTATCGGAGACTACAACGTGCCAAATGGACAGATAGAAGAACTAATGAAAGTGTCCTGGAAGAACTTGATACCACCAGAATTATCAGGAGACATCCACAACAAGAGAAGACTTAAAAATACATTGGCCATATGTCACGTAGCAAGACCACAGACCTCAATGGCTACCATCTTCCAATCAAAGAAAAACAGAGGCAATAAGGAAGAAAGGCAGACCTCCAATCTCAGACATCGAGAACAGAAGCAACATCAGTGGCCTAAACATTCAAGAAATTGTTCACAATACACAGGACAGTGCCATCTGGAGGAGGGTGACCGTGTCACAAAGTGCAGTGCAGAGTGGCCAACACTGAGCCCTGGTGACACGGACAGGTGAGACAGGTGAGAGCTAGCGACGACAATTCTGAAAATAGCCTTTCGCTCATAACTTCTACTGTTGGGGGAAGTAAAGTATTACTGATAGTGTCATTACCCCCAAGTCAACACCCTCAATAACGCATCCGTGGAATGGGTGAGACTCGACTGTGTGGTCCCAAGTCTTCCCAATGATCCCCATAGCACACCCAACTCTGGGTAGGAGTCGGTTAGAGGCAAAAACTCCCACAATGATTTTTTGAAGGGACTGATGGGGGATTCGAACCCACAGCCTTGCAGTCGGTGGTTTCGTTGCGCTAACCACTACACCACAGTGAGTAGTTCTCGTTTCTTGACCAGCAATTATTCTGTGCTGTTCATGTGTGGTGGTGCCCTGCGTGATTGTATCCACCAGCTTCCCAGCTGATAGTCTTGATGCCACTGCTGATGAGGCTGGCCTTCGATGTATCCATGTGTCATGTTAACCCCTTGACTCCCGCACAGGCTGGCCTTCGATGTATCCACGTGTCATGTTAACCCCTTGGCTCCCACACAGGCTAGCCCTCAATGGATCCAGCGTTGTTTTAACCCCTTGACTCCCACACAGGCTGGCCTTAATGGATCCAGGCATCGCTTTAACCCTTTGACTCCCACATCCTATTTACCAACTGCAAAAAATTAAGCCTTTGACTCCTCACCCTATCCACCAGCTTCCTGAGGAGTCAAAGGCTTAATTTTTGCTTTGCCAGCATGGGTAACAATGCAGGATGCTGGTGGACAGGCTGTAGAAGTCAAAGGGTTAATGGTTTTCCCTAATCGTGGTGTCTTCGATTCAGCTTTTTTTTTGTACAGGGGCATCTGTAGGATGTGTGTGTGTGTGTGTCTTCCACACAATGTGTCCTGTCCAGCAAAGTTTGGCATTTGATGAATAAAAACTCTAGACTTGGCAGAACTTCTTCAGAACTTGAAGTTTGGACACACGATTTGGCCATGTGATGTTGGCATTGCACTCAGGGAGGTTATCTTTGTGCTCACCTTTTTTTTTCTTATGGATCATCATACTGAGGGAGATTATCTTTGTGCTCACCTTTTTTTTCTTATGGATCATCATACTGAGGGAGGTTATCTTTGTGCTCACCTTTTTTTTCTTATGGATCATCACACTGAGGGAGATTATCTTTGTGCTCACCTTTTTTTTTTACGGATCATCGCATTCAGGGAGGTTATCTTTGTGCTCACCTTTTTTTTCATATGGATCATCACACTGAGGGAGATTATCTTTGTGCTCACCTTTTTTTTCTTATGGATCATCACACTGAGGGAGATTATCTTTGTGCTCACCTTTTTTTTTTTACGGATCATCGCATTCAGGGAGGTTATCTTTGTGCTCACCTTTTTTTTAGGATCATTGCACTCAGAGAGATTATCTTTGTGCTCACCTTTTTCTTATGGATCATCACACTCAGGGAGGTTATCTTTGTGCTCACCTTTTTTTTTTATGGATCATCGCACTCAGGGAGGCTATCTTTGTGCTCACCTGTTTTTTTTATGGATCATCGCACTCAGGGAGGCTATCTTTATGCTCACCTGTTTTTTTTTATTTTTAGGATCATCGCACTCAGGGAGATTATCTTTATGCTCACCTTTATTTTTAGGATCATTGCACACAGGTAGGTTATCTTTGTGCTCACCTTTTTTTTCATCCCATTTTCTACGCCACCTTGATGGCCACAGAAGCTGGCACAGCTTTTTTACAATGCGATGATAATGATAGTCATGATGCTATGGAATTCCATTTAGGATTGAGACTGCGTGAGGGCTGTACTTTACGCTTACTATCATAATAATTTTATCCTGGCATCAACCAGGCCAGAGAGATACAGACTCCCGCAGTGCTGGTCAGAAGATTTGAGCAATACCCTTGATGACGAACCCGTGAAGTGAGTGAGACTAGACTGTGTGGTCCCAGTCTTCCCAATGAGCCCATAGCACACCCAACTCTGGGTAGGAGCTAGTTAGAGGCGAAAAATCCCACAATGGTGTTTTGAAGGATTGTGCAGACATTTTTGATTGAACCTTTCTGGTTGCTGAATGTGTCTCGGTACAATACTAAAACTTACAAAATGGAAACAAGAATCCAGACCTGCTCTTATAAAGACTGCACAGACAGCGATTGTCATACGATGATTGCCTGACTGTGTGGAACGGAAGTCGGTGTACAATGGGCACTGCCTGTCACACTGTGTCACGTGCTGTAATGACTACTTGAAAGTTCCGGCTCCTATTCCCCACAGATCCGGAAACACTTAGCGAACTAAATACGGTGTGTATGAGTGCTCAGAGCATTGTCAACTGAAGTTAGTCATCATCATCATCATCATCGTCAAGTGTCTTGCCACAGGGCGTTGGCGATCATGGCCCTCTATATGCATCTATCCTTTGTTGCCTCTCTCTCTCTCTCTCTCTCTCTCTTTCTTTCTTTCTTCTCTCTCTCTCTGTTTTCTGTCTCTGTCTCTGTCTCATGTCTCTCTGTCTCTGTCTCTCTCTCTCTCTTGTCTTGTCTCTCTCTCTCTCTCTCACTCTCTGTCTCATCTCTCTCTGTGCTATCTATCTATTTATCTATCTATCTATTTATCTATCTATCTATCTATCTATCTATCTATTTATCTATCTATCTATCTATCTGTCCATCTGTCCGTCTATCTGTCTGTGTGTCTATCTGTCTGTCTGTCTGTCAATCTCTCTCTGTCTGTCTATCTATCTATCTATCTGTCTGTCAGTCTCTCTCTCTCTCTCTTGCTATCTATATATCTATCTATCCATCCATCCATCCATCATCTATCTATCTATATCTATCTATCTATTACCTATCTATCTATCTATCTATCTATCTATCTATCTAAATGTCTACCTGTCTGTTTGTCTAACTGTCTGTCTGCACGTCTATCCACCCATTCTCGGTGTCTCTCTGGCATTCTTAGTATCCACACATCACGTAGGAAACTTCGCTTCTCTGTTGATCCCAGTATGTTTTGTGTTCCAGCTTTCAATGCAAACTCTTCTGGTCAACGTAGATTGGCTTTATCAAGGTCCTGCAGTGTGGAAAGTCTTCCCTGTTCACAGCCAGCATTCAGCTTTGGTCATTTCACTCGAATCTTCTCTCTTTCAGCTGTAGTCTGTGTGTACATATGCGTGTGTGTGGGGGAGGGGGCATTGTGTGAGTTTGTGTGTGTATGTATGTGTGTGTGTGTGCGTGTGTTTGTGTGTGTTTGCGTGTGTTTGTGCGTGTGTGAGGGGGATTGGTGGTTTTGGTTGTGTGTGTTTGTGTGTGTATGTGTGGGTGTTTGATTAATTGACTGATTGATTGACTGATTGATTTGGTTAAGATTTTACGTCGGCATCCACCTCAGGTGACATGGCCAACAGAGATAACCATCCCAGGGAAATGGGGCAGGGGGGGGGGGGCAGACTTATCTAATCCTATACCGACACCACCACCAGAACAACAATGATGTTAAGATGGGACAGTGAGAAGGTCAGTTTTAATGGGGGGACTTATCTAATCCTATACCGACACCACCAGAACAACAATGATGTTAAGATGGGACAGTGAGAAGGTCAGTTTTAATGGGGGGACTTATCTAATCCTATACTGACACCACAAGAACAACAATGATGTTAAGATGGGACAGTGAGAAGGCCAGTTTTAATGGGGGACTTATCTAATCCTACACTGACATCACCAGAACAACAATGATGTTAAGATGGGACAGTGAGAAGGCCAGTTTTAATGGGGGACTTATCTAATCCTATACCGACACCACCAGAACAACAATGATGTTAAGATGGGACAGTGAGAAGGCCAGTTTTAATGGGGGGACTTATCTAATCCTACACTGACATCACCAGAACAACAATGATGTTAAGATGGGACAGTGAGAAGGCCAGTTTTAATGGGGGACTTATCTAATCCTATACCGACACCATCAGAACACCAATGATGTTAAGATGGGACAGTGAGAAGGTCAGTTTTAATGGGGGGACTTATCTAATCCTATACCGACACCACCAGAATAACAATGATGTTGAGATGGGACAGTGAGAAGGCCAGGTTTAATGTATCTGATCCTATACTGACACCATCAGAACGACAATGATGTAAAGATGGGACAGTGAGAAGGCCACATATTATGTAGCGCACCCGAGGTGTCGGTGTTTGTGTGTGTATGTATATGTGCGTGTGAGATTGTTTATATATGTATGTGAATGTATGTGTTTGTCTGTTTGTGCATGTTTGTTTGTATGTGTTTGAATGACTGTTTTATCGTGAGTGTTTACACTTTGTGTGTGTGTGTGTGTGTGTGTGTGTGTGTGTGTGTGTGTGTGTGTGTGTGTGTGTGTGTGTGTGTGTGTGTGGTGTGTAAGTGTGTATAAGTGTGTGTAAGTGTGTGTGTGTGTGTGTGTGTGTGTGTGTGTTTGGGTTGTGTGTATATGTGTGCATATGCATGTGTGTGTATGTGTGTGTTGTGCATGAGACAGAGACAGACAGACAGACACAAACACAGAGAGAGAGAGACTAGAAGAGAGAGAGAGAGAGACAGAGAAGACAGAGACAAAGAGAGACAGAGAGAGAGACAGAGACAGAGATGTATTCATTGCATGGGTACACATGTATCTAAAAAGAATTGGATGGATGACCCATTGACACATGAAAGTACATTCTATAATGAATTTATTTATAGTCTTTCTTTAACACGGCACCATTATAATCCCTTTGTTTTCCTCATAATGGTAGGGACTGACAGATGATTCGCTTTACAAGTGTCTGCTTTTGTCTTTCAAGCGTTTGTAAAGTGTTTAGTGTTCTTGTGGGATGAGACGCACAGATGTTCTGGACGATTGAGTAGACCTAACGGCTGTGTTGTATGAACGCCAAATACTGATTATGTTGTTTATCTCATACGCCTTCAAAAATATTCAAGTGTGTTGTATCGCAGTGTACGGCTCTACCGGAGTTCGGACGTGCAGGTCATGGAGGATTGACCAAGTCGGTAAATCCCTTCTTGGTCTTTGATTGTAAACTTTGATCAGACACGCAGTTCTTTCTTCCACCTGGTGACACGGACTAAGATGTACTGATGTAGTTGTATTACAAGTTTGTTCTAAGTGCCTGCGTTACAACTAAGAATCAGAATTTGTACCATTGACTGAAGTTTGTAATCTACAAATTTTTGCAGTGACTATGTGTTCAGCTGCTGTGCTTTTTTTGTTAAAACGTGTATTCTTCACGTGTTGAAACTTCTAGTTCCGCTGATACCGAGTTTTTGTCCCCCCCCCCCCCCCCCCTTTTTTTTTTTTTTTCTTTTCGTTTTCTCATCCTTTTGTTCTCGTTTTATTGTATTTATTATTATTATTTTTTTTGCGTTGACTTGAAGACTGGTTTCCAAATATATATGTGATGCTGAAGTGTTGAGGTGTATGAAGTTAAGTGAAAGTTTAAGGATAAGTTACTCACTATAATCTACTTTGAACATCACATCATTCAGTCTTGTACTCAGAGCACTGTTGTGAGAGAACTGAACAGTTTTGTTGTTTCCTTACTTATTAGTGTTAAGTGTTGTGCGTAGAATTGAACAATGGCTGTTGTTTATGAACACACTGCGTTTTTGCACAATGAGAGACTTCAGTCTTTGTGTCGAGTATGTGGGTGGGCGTTCCAGCAAAAAACAAAGCCCAGGGCTCCCATTCTCTGTCAGTATGTGACATCAGAACTTCGTGAGTTCTTTGAAATAGATATTTCGTGCGACAGTCCAGTTATTCACTCTAGCACTCTGTGCTCAAAGTGCTATGCATGGCTGAGAAAATTGAAGATGTTGTCTGTTCCATCGAAAACGATATTGAAAACCAGTCTGTCTGATGTGGAGAAGGAGGCACCGATGTGGGTTAACTTTGATGCAGCCTTGTCTGTTCACCAGTGTTCCGTTTGCTCCGTGTTTGTCTGTCAAACAAAGGGAGGAAGGCCAGCCAAGGGAAAGAGAAGCTCACAACAGCCACAACAGAGCAGTTCCATTGATGGCCATGATATGGACATGGAATCCGACGACAACAACTCAACCTTTCTCCCCACTGACACTTCCACTCCCAGGAAGAGCTCCTGCCATGGTCCAGTCGGTGCGACACAAGCATCTTTCAGTGACATGCAAACCCTCCCATCACACAAAAAAGCAACACAACAGACACTTGCATACAAACAAACACCCCAAAAAGCCAAGTCAGTGGTGCAAACTGTTGACAGCACAACCTCTCCTATTGTCAAGTCTGTAGTTCGTCATGTCAGTGAATTGAGTGGTCCTCTCAGCAGAGATGAAGAACAATACCTAACAGCACTTACACGCATTAAAATAGCAAGAGTCTGACGACAAATCAACCGCCAGACTAAAAAACAAAAGGCCAGCCTATCATCCTGAGAAAAGTAGTAAAACCACGGAAGCCATCAGTTGTGGCCGGACCGGCACTTAAAAAGAAAAGAGCAAGACAGGTAGACAGGTTTCGACTTGGTGTATCAGGATCCTCGCCAGACGACACAGTGCAACAGCAAGCAGCAGAACTGAAGAAGACAACAAAAACATACCAACAAAGAGTTCTACAGGCTGCAGGATTTAACAGGCCCTCAGTTACTGCGAAGCAAGGGCTGGCATGGAGAACAGGTCTTGGCCTCAGCTGGAGCAAGCAGAGAAAGCAACGCCAGTTTGTCAGAAGTCTGGGTATTAAACTGGAAAGTGAGAAGGCCGAAAGGCGTCTTCAGAGAAAAATAATGTGCAGTGATATTAAAATCCAACACATGAGACTGGAGTCAGCAGATAGTCCAAGTCAAGACAGCATGCCAGTTGGACTCTGTGGGAGTGATGATCTGCCAGCCTTTGTCAGAAATATTCTTGACCAGGTGTGACCAAGAAAAACCTGCTGACCTGGCATGATGATTCCATCCCAGAAAACGAGGTGTGGGTGAAGATCGGCGGAGACCATGGGGGTGGCAGCTTTAAGCTCATGCTACAGGTGGCCAACGTGAAGGAGCCAAACTCAAAGCAAAACACCATCTTGCTGGAGCTGGCCAACTTGTAAGGACAACCACAACAACCTGAAAAAAAACTGCTTCGACCGTACAAACGCCAGTTGCAAATCTACAGCAGGCAGAATGGAAAGGGAAACAAATCCGAGTTTTTCTGTTCGGAGACTACGAATTTCTCACGAAAATCTACGGCCTGTCCGGTGCACAGTCACTCCACCCCTGTCTATGGTGCACCACATCAAAGAGGTACCTTCAGAAAAGTCAGGCTGAGCAGCCCGTGGCTTCAAAGAGAAGCCTGAAGAGCATCAAACGTGACAGACGGCGGTTCAGAATCCACGGCGGTAATGACAAGAAAAAAGCCAAGTCATTTAACAATGTAATACACACCCCACTGTTTGATGTTCCACTCAGCCAGGTTGCCCCACCCTATCTCCATACTCTTCTTGGTGGCGAAAAAAGCACCATGATCTCCTGGAGGAGGACTGTCATCGTCTTGACAAACATATAGCAGCGTGTTTGGCAGAGGATAGAGAGAAAATATATGAAAATATGTCACCTTTTGGGAATATGTCAACAACATGCAAAAAGTAAAAGCAGGAATCATCGATAAGGAGAGGAAGCTGGACAGGCTGGGGACAGAATTAGCTTTTTATGACCTTTCTGCACAGACTGGCGAGGGTGATGCAGCTTTGTTTGATCGACGGCAGAAAGAGGAGGAGTACACGAACTCCTACAGGACATAGAAGAAGAAGAAGAAGAATGTAGAAGACAGCCACTGGCATTTCGCTTAGGGCCTGTAACATCTAATCTAGACATTACACTGAGGGAAAACAAATTACAGTGCAGGCCTACCATGGACGTAGTTTTGTTGGCAACCACTGCCACAAATATCTTCAGCCAAGCGTGACTGAGAACATATGCCAGTCAGTCGCCCACATCACAGAGACACTGACGTCTGATACGACCATCAAGAAACAAACTGTTGATATTGGGAAGAAATACTACAGGCTGAATTCTCTGTACCACCGCATTCACAGGAAAATTTCACACACAAAACCAGTAACAGAAGTGGACATCAAGGAAACTGAACAATATATTAGTGACTATATGGCTTATTTCAGACAACACTTCCCCAAAACTAAGATAATCCCCAAGCAACACATTCTGGAACACCACTGCCTGGAGTTCATGAAAACCTGGCACTTTGGCTTGGGACTGCATGGTGAACAGGGTGGAGAAGAGACACACGCCTTCGTCAACGAACTGAAAGTGAGAGTTCGAGGTTGTCAACAGAGCAGAGGACAAGGTGCGCGTGCTGTTGAAGGAACACATGACAGTGGTGTCCTCCTCTCTCCGTGCAGCCATGCCCTTTAACGCACCGACAAAGGGCACCAAGAAATAGTATAATGCCAGTTGTAATCACACTTTTTTTTAAAATACCAATTTGTTCAAGGAATATTACAGTGTATAGCAGTGACGTTAGGTCCAGAGTCAGCTAGGATAAGAGCTGTGCGTTTGAGTGTCTGGTGAAAAAAAGAGTGTAATAAAGGAACAAATGTTGTGAATGTAGACACGTTTTAGACCAGGCAACACTATGCCAGGAACAGTGAGTTTTGAATAAAAATGTGCAGAAGGTCCAGACTGACGGTTTTATGGTGGTTTTTTTTTTTTTTCATTTTATGCATTTCTCCTGCGATTTAACAGGTGCTAACAGAATTTTCAAAATTTTGATTTCCATGGATTCTTTTTAACAACACTACAGCTGCAATGAAAGGATTTTCTTTTATGGAGGAAACACAAGGATTGACTCGACCGTTGAAACAGACAGGGAAAAACACACTGAAATTGTTTTGCAGTCTTTAGACAGCTTTTGTAGTTCTTGTAGCTTTATTTTTTCGTCACAGTTGGCTAATGATAAATACAATAGTTGTCTGTTTATCCGAGAAATTGACCGACATGTGCAGTTGAGTGTACACTATTCCTTACTGTGTTAAAAACTTCAACCTGCATTCAACACGCACCCAGAATGTTGTGAATGTACACTTCTTGCCTTTGTCAGTTGGTAGTAATTTAAAACGTCGTGCCTCTGTTCACGTTCAGGTGGAATTGTAGTGGAGGTGCACGCTGATGCTGTAGTTTGTGTGGCATGTTGTGTTGTGTGATGGGTGTAGGACTGATTAACGGCGGTTTAAACAGAATTGTTGTGGTAATTCGGTAATTTAATCGTCTATGCTGTGTGTATGTGTTGTTTTGAACAACACGCAGTGCTTTGCTAGTCAAACAATCGGTGGAGTCATTTAAAGACTCGAGAGTACGGCCACCAGAACAGACAAACATGGTTGGCAAAGCGCTTTAGAAGAAAATGGCAATGTATATTGCATACCATTATCATTAAAGAATTGCGCAGATGACGCTATTGACCTGAAAGACATTCCATATGAATTATTATACAGTCTTCGTGAACAGGCCATTATAGTCCCTTTGTCACGCATAATGGTAGGGCTACAGATGATCGCTACAGGCTCGCCAACTTAAAGGGATAGTGTTTGGGATAACGACAGTGACTAGATAAGCGTCTAACCAGTCGCTGTGTTGTAGTGGTTAACGCAACAGAATACTGACTGGAAGGTTGTGGGTTCGAATCTCCATCACTCCCTTCAAAAATATATCACTGTGTTGTTTTTTTTCCGCATTAACCGCTCCTACCCAGAGTTGGACGTGCTATGAGCTCATTGGGAGGATTGGGACCACACAGTCGAGTCTCATCCACTTCACAGATGCGTCATTGAGGGTGTTGCTCAAATCTTCTGATCAGCACCGCAGGTGTCTGTATCTCTCGAACCTGGTTGACGCCAGGCTATATGATGATAGTAAGCTGTAGAGTACAGCCCTGTCATGCAGTCTCAATCCTAGATGGAACTCCATAGCATCATGATTATCATCTCCTAGATACCATCGTCATCGAATTGGTAAAAGAAACAACAACAACAAAAATGTGCCAGTTTCTGTGGCCATTAAGATGGTGTAGAAAATGGGACATAATAAAAGATGAGCACAAAGGTAACCTCTCTGACCACAAAGGGAATCTCCCTTTTTTATCACTATCATATCATCTTCATCATCATCATCATCATATATCATCATTATCATCATCATCATCATCATCACGTCACATTGTTGTTGTCGTCGTCGTCGTCGTCATTATCATCATCATGCTGTGCGATGATCATAAAAATGATTTTTTTAAAAAAGGTAGAAGCGTCTGTCACGTTGCTAAATCCACTGGGATTTTTTTGTTTTGTTTTATTCTGTCTGTTCAAACCGCATTCGGGGTTACGAATAATTCAGTCGAACAACCTGCCAGTTGATCCAGTAAAAATCTTGTCCTGTCAGAGTTGTTAGCGATCCAGTATGAGAAGTGAGGGTCTGTGGTGAACACGATGATGTTCAGAACGATTCTACAGAGCCACCAGTGTTCTGAGCAATCCGCCAAGCCCACAGGGATTCTGGACAGTCGTTAGAAAAACAGATGTTCTGGCGAACCGGACACACTAATCGATGTCGTTCACACAACAGATATGGTCTGTGAAACGGGTTATAGGGGAATGTTGACATGTGCTAAATCTGAACCCTTTGACTCCCGCATGCGTCCACCAGCATCCTGCAGGAAGTTAGTGGATAGGTCAACCGTGCTAACAACGCAAAATCTTAACCCTTTCACTCCCTTACCCTATCCACCAGCTTCCTGCAGAAGTTAGTGGATAGGTCAACAGTGCTAACAACGCAAAATCTTAACCCTTTCACTCCCTCACCCTATCCACCAGCCTCCTGCAGGAAGTTAGTGGATAGGGTGAGGTAGACAAAGGGTTAAGTTTTTGCATTGATGGACAGGGCTCGGGATTCAAAGGGTTAATCTTCATTTTTAAACTTCAATGTACAAAATGTCATTAAGTACATTCTGTAGAATATGTAGAGTTCATGTGTCAACATTGTCTATCAATATGTGTATAATTTTATTGTTGTGTTTGTCATTCTTTGTTGCCACATGGTATGTTAAATGTTCCCTTTTGTTGTGAAACAAAAGACGAATTAAACGAAATTTAAAAAGACTGTCGATGTTCGTTCAGCAAAGAGATGTGGTTTGTGAAACGGGTTGCTAGGGGAAATGTTGACATGTGTTAAATCTTAATGTTCATTTTTATTTTAAACTTCCAGTGTATAAAATATAATTAAGTACATCTGTAGAATATGTAGAGTTCATGTGTCAGAATTGTCTTTTCATATGTGTAAAATTTTTGCTGTGGTTGTTTGTCATTCTTTGTTGCACGTTGTATGTTATATGTGTGTTTGCTGTGAAACAAAAGACCAATAAAAAAGTTAAAAACATAAACAAAAAAGATGATCGATTGTCCACAGCAGAAACTGCTGTGTAATTCTAAATTCAACTTTGGAGTTCGAGTTTGTTCAAGAGGGATTCATAGCGCTCAGACAATTCCGTAAGTGCTCCACCCAAATCTGCCAGCACAAACCCTGTGAGCAAACAAGGTCTTAAAAAAAATCCTGAGCAACGTAGCAGCAGGAACCAGAAAAAACACGAAAGAAGAATAAGAACGCGTATTTGTTACAACAATACAAGATAGGCGCAAATTTTTGGCCAACTGGCCTTTGTCAAGCGTAAGATTACAAACAAACAAACACCAGATACAAAAATTAGGAGAAAAAGACTGAAACTTCCCTGATGCTCAGTCCAGTGTGAGAAACTTCCCTGCTGCTTGGTCCAGTGTGAGAAAAGCAGCAGGGAAGTTTCAGTCTTTGTCTCCTAATTTTTGTATCTGGTGTTCGTTTGTTTGTAATCTTACGCTTGACAAAGGCCAGTTGGCCGAAAATTTGCGCCTATCTTGTCTGGTTGTATTAAATACGCGTTCTTATTCTTCTTTCGTGTTTTTTCTGGTTCCTGTTTGCTTGAACGCAGGCAGTCACACTTGTTTTGGATAGCGTAGCAGCAGATCACATGGAGTTTCTGGACAACCCAGCAGGATCCGCCCGAGCTCCGAACAATCCAGCGGAGACGGTAGATTCTCTGGAAGATCCAACAGCACCAGCAGGAGGTCTGGAAGGTCCGAGAGAACCCATGAGAATTCTGGACGACCTGAAAGAACTCTCGGTGGCTCTGGACGTCACGGCAGACCCATCTGGGGTTCTGGACAAGCGCGTGGAGTTCACCTGTCGTCCAGACAATCCACGAGAACTGGCTGCATGTCCAGTAGTGGGCCTGGGGAACAGGCGATGTCTGACGGCCTGAAACAGAGGGCTGGAACTGCCAAGGCTCCAGAAGACGATGAAGGGGTCCACGATAGCGTTGAGGTAAGGGGAGAGGGTGAGAACGATGAATCTGGAGGTACCCACTTCTGTGGAGCGGTCCACCTGCAAGAAACAGTTTGAAGTGGTGTTGTTATTGTTGTTTTATTATTGTTATCTTCTTCTTCTCCTTCTTCTTATCATTATTGTTAATATTTTATTATTATTATTATTATTATTATTATTATTATTATTATTATTATCAGTTATTCTTGTTATTATTGTTCATCTTCTTCTCATTTTTATTCTTCTTATTGTTGTTGTTGTTGTTATTATCATTATCATTATCGTTGTTGTTGTTGTTGTTGTCATTATTCTTATTGTATCATCATCATCATTATCATTATCATTACTGTTATCATCATCATCATTATCGTCGTCGTCTTCGTCATCATCGTCGTTATTATTATTATTGTTATTATTGTCGTCGTCGTCGTCGTCATCATCATCATCATCATCATCATCATCATCATCATTATAATTTGCTGTCATTTTGCATGAGGGGATTTCATTTTTTTTCTGGCGACGAATAGTCTAAGGAAAGGTCAAGGCTGGCTCTGAAATACATCTGGGCTACCATACATACAAACGCAAGCCAAGAACAAACAAGAGTGGAGGAGCTTCGTTGCTCTCTTACATGTCAATGGCATGAAGGGCAAGTAAGTGAGTGAGTAAATAAGTGAGTGAGTAAGTAAGTGGGTAAGTCAGTAAGTAAGCAAGCGAGTGAGTAAGAAAATAAGTGAGTGAGTGAGTGAGTAAGTAAGTAAGTGAGTGAGTGAGTGAGTACTAAGTAAGTAAGTGAGTGAGTGAGTGAGTGAATGAGTAAATGAGTAAGTAAGTGAGTGAGTGAGTGAATAAGTGTGAATAAGTAAGTAAGTAAGTAAATCACTAAATGAGTAAGTAGGTGAGTGAGTAGGTGAGTGAGTAATTCAGTGAGTGAGTAAGTAAGTAAGTGAGTAAGTAAGTAAGTAAGTAGGTAAGTAAGTACGTGAGTAAGTAAGTGAATGAGTGAGCGAGCGAGTGAGAGAGTGAATGAGTGAGTGAGTGAGTGAGTGAGTGAGTGAGTGAGTGAGTGAGTGAGTGAGTGAGTGAGTGAGTGAGTGAGTGAGTAAATAACGTAATTTTTCAGACCTCTGGCTCCCTTGGGTAGTGGAACTGCGAATCAGTGAAAATAAAAGTATTTCTTTATAGGTTCGTCGATACGCTACACACTTACCAGAGGATTTTACAATCGCAAGGAAAGCGAAAATAGATTTACAACCTTCATTACTACAACATTTTACAGTTACAAGGAAAGCGAAAATAGATTTACAACCTTCATTACTACAACATTTTACAGTTACAAGGAAAGCGAAAATAGATTTACAACCTTCATTACTACAACATTTTACAGTTACAAGGAAAGCGAAAATAGATTTACAACCTTCATTACTACAACATTTTACAGTTACAAGGAAAGCGAAAATAGATTTACAACCTTCATTACTACAACATTTTACAGTTACAAGGAAGGCGAAAATAGATGTACACCTTCATAAGTAGAACATTTTACAGTTACAAGGAAAGCGAAAATAGATTTACAACCTTCATAGCTAGAAGGTTTTACAGTTACAAGGACAGCGAAAATAGATGTATTACCTTCATAACTAGAAGATTTTACAGTTACAAGGAAAGCGAAAATAGATGCACAACCTTCATAACTAGAAGATTTTACAGTTACAAGGAAAGCGAAAATAGATTTACAACCTTCCTTCATCATCATCATCATCAGGTGCCCTGCCGCATGGCGTTGGCGACCATGGACTTCCAACCATCTCTATCTCTCGTTGCCCCCAGCATCTCCCCCACCCTCCTCAACCCCAGCCACTCTGCAAGTCCGTCCAGCATTCTCTCCCTGGGTCTACCTGGTGCTCTCTTTCCCTCCAGCTTCCCCGTTGTGACCATGTGCTCCAAAACCCCCTTCCTCATAAAATGGCCTATAAATGTTGCTTGTCTTTTCCTAATCTTCGTTATGAGTGATCTACTTGTGTCTGCCTCCATCAAGACTGTCTCGTTTGTTTTCTTTCCTGTCCATGGAACTCTCAACATTCTTCTTAGAAACCACATCTCGGCTGCCTCGATCCTGCTCTGGCTTTGCTTGCTGACTGTCCACGCCTCGCATCCATACAACAGTATTGGTTCTATATAACATTCAAGGACTCTCTTTCTGATATTAATTGATGGGCATTTGTTGGTAAGAATGCTTGTCATCTTCTTGAATGCTGTTTTGGCTTGGCCGATTCTGCCAGCTATTTCGGATGTGCATCTGCCGTCTGATGAAATGACCGTTCCCAGGTATTTGAACTTATTGACCTGTGTCAAGGTTGTGCCATTTGCTGTTATTTTGCAGGAGGGGATTTCATGTTTTTTACTGATCACCATGACTTCAGTCTTCCTGCTGTTTAGTTCCAACCCCTTACCTTTGCTTTCTATTTCTATTATATTCACAAGGTTTTGTAGGTCCCTTTCATTTTCTGCAATTAGCACGGTGTCATCTGCGTACCGAATGTTGTTTATCATTTTCCCTCCAACCTTTAATCCAGGGTCTTCTTCTAGGTTTCTCATGATGTTTTCGCTATATAGTGAAAACAGATCTGGTGACAAAACACAACCCTGTCTGACTCCTCTTTTGATGTTTTGAAAAGAGCTTATATTGCTTTCTATTCTCATTGCAGCTGTTTGTTCCCAGTACATATTCCTGATTATTCGTAGATCTTTTCCATCAACATTGAGTCTCTCCAGTTGGTTGATCAATTCTTCATGTCGTACCCGATCGAAGGCCTTGGTATAGTCAACAAAGCATAAATACAAATCCTTATTCATCTCAATTGACCTCTCTATGATAGTTCTTAGGATGTATAGATCTATGGCATTAATAGTTCCTTTCCCTTCCACAAATCCACACTGTTCTTCTTCTATTTCTCTTTTGATTCTATTCCTTGTCCTCATCATGATTATTCTTAACAGGATTTTTGTTACATGACTCATCAAACTGATTGTGCGGTGGAGTTCTCATTCTATAGCCCCTGTCTTCTTTGGAAGTGCAATGAAAATTGATTTTGACATATCTTTGGGGATTTTTCCAGTGTCATAAATCTCATTTAGGAGGACTGTATTTTTTTCTATGCCAAATTCCTCCAGGGCTTCAATCATCTCTGTAGTAATGTTGTCTGGTCCTGGGGTTTTTCCTGGTTTCATCTTTTTCAGTGCTGCTCTAACTTCATCTTTCATTATGGGTGGTCCTTCAAAGTTCTTTTTTATAATGTGTTCTTCGTTTCTGTCATCCTCAAAAAGATCTTTAATGTACTCTCCCCATCTGTCCAGTATTTTGTCTTTTTCCATGATAAGCGTGCCATCTTTCGATTTTAAGCAACCAGTTGATGTGCATGTATTTTTCCTGGGGACAATTTCTTCAATTCGTCTGTACATACAACCTACCTTACTAAAGGATCTTACAATCTTAAGCAAAGCGAAAATAGATTTACAATCTTCCTTACAAGAGGATTTCAAATTACAAGGAAAGCGAAAATCGACCTGATATGAAACAAACTGAATTTTAAACCAACAACAACAAAAACAAAAACAAAACAAAACAAAACATAAAACAGCCAAACAACTCACTAACAAACAAACCAAACATGCAAATAGCATACAGACATAATAAAGAAAACAGGCAAAAAAAAAAAAATAAGGAAAAGATAAGCAGAATCTGCGTGTGTGTGTGTGTGTGTGTGTGTGTGCGTGCGTGCGTGCGTGCGCGTGTGTGTATATGCGTGTGTGTATGTGTGTGTGTGTGTGTGAGTGTGTGTGTGTGTGTGTGTGTGTGTGTGTATGTGTGTTGTATGTGTGTGTGTATGTGTGTATGTAGTGTGTGTGTGTGTGTGTGTGTGTGGTGTGTGTGTGTGTGTGTGTGTGTGTGTGTGTGTATTCGTCCGTTATTGCTTTTAACGTCTATTCAGATCTGTGGTTTTAGACGGATGTGTGTGTGTGTGTGTGTGTGTGTGTGTGTGTGTGGTGTGTGTGTGTGTGTGTGTGTGTGTGTGTGTGTGTGTGTGCTTGAGTGCGTGCGTGTGTGTGTGTATGTATGTGTGTTTGTGTGTGTTTACCCATGTGTGTAAATGAGTGTGTGTGTGTGTGTGTGTGTGTGTGTGTGTGTGTGTGTGTGTGTATGTGTGTGTGTTTGTGTGTGTAAAGCGGCACGCACGTGTGTATGCGTGCGTGTGTGTGTGTGCGTGTGTATGTGTATTGCGAACCTTTGAGACTCCGATGTAGAAGAGGTAGAGGCCAAAAGGGAGGTAACTGATGCAGATCCAGGCAATGAGTACGGAGGAGCGAACCGTCACACGCCGAGTTCTCTCCACTTCTATGAGGGACATCTGCATCAACACAACAACACAACGCAATACAATACAATACAATACAATACAACACAACACAACACAACGCAACGCAACGCAACACAACGCAACACAATACAATACAATACAATACAATTCAACACAACACAACGCAATGCAATAGAATACAATACAATACAATACAACGCAACGCAACGCAATGCAATACAATGCAATACAATACAATGCAATACAATGAAATAAGTACAGCACAACACAACACAATTCAATGCAATGCCATGTAATACTTATTGCAATGCAATGCAATGATGCAATGTAACATAATGCAGTACAATGCCATCTGAAACAATACGACACAATCGAAAACCATCCAATGCAGAACAGTACAATACAATACAATACAATACAATACAATACAATACAATGCAACGCAACACAGTACAGTACGGTACAGTGCAATACAATACAATATAATACAACGTAATGAAAATATGCCAGCATGGTTGGCAATGCAGGAACCTGGAGCACATGGTGCGGGAGTCAAAGGGTTAAATCACATTTGACTGCTCCAGTCATTCTGGATGCACACCCGCTTCCATTTCAGCATCTTGTCAGCGCATGGGGTTTTTGCACAGGCTCAATCTGTCAGAATATCATTGATAGATTCAGGTGGTGAAATCCCGTCATGCAAAACAACAGCAAAGGGCACAACCTTGAGACAAGTTGACAAGTTTAAATACCTGGGAACGATCATTTCACCAGACGGCAGATGCACATCAGAAATAGCCATCAGAATCGGCCAAGCCAAAACAGCATTCAAGAAGATGAAAAGCATTCTTACCAGCAAATGCCTATCAATTAACATCAGGAAGAGAGTTCTTGAATGTCATATATAACCGACAATTTTATACGGTTGTGAGGCGTGGACAGTCAACAAGCAAAGCCAGAATAAGATTGAGGCAGCCGAGATGTGGTTTCTGAGAAGAATGTTGAGAGTTCCATGGACAACGAGGAGGACTGGCGGGACAGTCTTGATGGAGGCAGACACAGGAGGATCATTCATAAGGAAGAGTAGGAAAAGACAGGCAACATTCATAGGCCATTTTTTAAGGAAAGGGGAATTGGAGCACCTGGTCATGGCAGGGGAGCTGAAGGGAAAGAGAGCGCCGGGCGGACCCAGGGAGAAAATATTGGACGAACTTGCAGAGTGGCTGAAGACAAAGAGGGTGGAAGAGATGCTTGAGGCAACAAGGGATAGAAACAGATGGAAGGCCATGATTTCCAACGTCATGTGGCAAGGCACTTGATGATGATGAGATTCGGGTGGAACGTGATGAAGCTCTTTGAACAAATTCGGTACTGTCTAATTCTCTCCCTTCGTTCCACTCACCACGGGACGTTCAAAGCGAGGCTGCACCGTCACGGTGTGACGACGACACAACGTCAGCCTGCAGATGAGCGCCAAGTAGATGGCCGTCGTTGCGCATGTGCAGGCGGAAGTGACGAAACCAGGTAGCACAAAGCCCTCGTCGGTCATGATGCTGAAGGCGTAGCAGTAGGGCGTGGGTTGGGGGCCCCGGATGAAGGCTGCTGACGTCATGGCTGACGTCAGCACCGTCATGATGGCGACCAGTAAGACTGCTTTCAAGCTTGGGCTGACAAGGAGTGGTTAGGACGTGTGTGTTGGGCGAGGGAGAGAAAAAATAATGATATTAACAATAACAACAACAGCAATAACAATAATAATAATGATGATGATGATGATGATGATGATGATGATGATGATGATGATGATGATGATGATGATGATGATGATGATGATGATAGTAAAATTACAGTATTTCTACGTCGCCAAATCTTGACAATTCAAATCAAAGCGCACTCACGCACCAGGCATACGCATACAATCGACAAAGACTATCTTACAATATTTAATACACAGACTGAGGGAAAGAAGTAGCTGTAGAATTCATTGTTGGGAAAAGAGGTGGGTTTTTCAAGAGAGTAATGATTAGGACCAGGGGTTTGGAGAATTTTGAATTCTCAGCTGACCGTTTTGAGGTTTTCAGGTACGCGTGTGGTTTCTGTGTGTTTATGTATGGATGTATATAATTATGTATGCATGTGTGTATGTATGTATGCGTATGTGTGTATATGTGTGTGTGTGTGTGTGTGTGTGTGTATGTATATGTGCACTCGCGTGGGTTCTTGTGTGTGTGTGTGTGTGTGTGTGTGTGTGTGTGTGTGTGTGTGTGTGTGTGTGTGTGTGTGTGTGTGTGTGTGTGTGTGTGTGTGTTGTGTGTGTGTGTGTGTGTGTGTGTTGTGTGTGTGTGTGTGTGTGTGTGTGTGTGTTTGGTATGTATGAATGAGTGTGTCTGTCAATTTGTCTGTTGTGTATGTGTGTACTACCCTGTTATGTGTGCGTGAGAGAGAGACAGAGACAGAGAGAGAGAGGCAGACAAAGACAGAGACATAGAGACAGAGACAGAGGCAGAGACAGACAGACAGACGGACAGAGAGACAAACAGATAGACAGACAAACAGACAGATAGACAGACAAACAGACAGACAGACAGACAGAAAACGAAAATTAATTCCATATTGGCAATCCAAAACAAATGTGAACGCTCGCGTTCAAGCAAACAAGAACGAGAAAAACACGAAAATTGAACCAGAACGCATAATACGACACAAAAGGAGAGCTTTGCTGTTTTTCTACAAATCTGTGCACTTGTTTACTTCTTTGTTGTTCGTTGTCTCCCGTTTACGCTTGACAAAGACCAGTTGGCCGAAAATTTGTCTTTCTTTTGTCTTAATATATTAACCCATTGACTGCCCGCACCCTGTCCATCAACATCCTGCTTTGTCAACCATGCTAGCTAAGCAAAAAACTTCACCCTTTGATTCCCTCACCCTATCCACCAGCTTTCTGCAGGAAGCTGGTGGATAGGGTAAGGGAATCAAAGGGTGAAATTTTTGCTGTTGGTGGATGGAGTGCGGGGGTCCAAGGGCTAACGTTCTGATTCTGTTTTCGCCTTTCTCTGGTTCCAAATTGATAGTGATACTGTATTTTCCAACGACAGAAGTTATTAGCTGAAAGTCAGGTTTTTTCCAACTTGCTGTTGCTCGTTTTCTGAGTGCATTCATTTTTCTCACTAGTCAGTCACTGACAGGACTCACAGGATCTCAGGCTCTTTGACGTGGATAATTGATATTCTGCACACGTATACACGCCGTAAAGGTGGAAGGAAAGAGAGCACCAGGTAGACCCAGGGAGACGATATTGGACGGACTTGCAGAGTGACTGAAGACAGAGAGGGTGGAGGAAGTGCTCGCGGCAACAATGGATAGAAACAGACGGAAGGCCATGATCGCCAAGGCCCTGTGGCAGGGCATTTGATGATGATGATGAAGATGATACACGCCGTGGACATTATATACACGTTCTGATTCTATTTTCACGTTTCTCTGGTTCCCAATTGATAATGATACTGTATTTTCCCATGCCAGTTTGGAGTTTACAGTTTGTTCAAGAGGGATTCATCGCACTCAGACAATTCCATATGTGCTCCAACCAAATCTGCCATCCATTATCTGGAGGACTCCCTACGCCTGCGCAAAACCCTATGCGCTGGTAAGGTCTTGAAATTGGGGAGAAGGGGGGAATGAACTTTCGAAACTCTGAGCTGACACCACCAGAATGATGGAAACATTGAGGTGGGCAGCGAACAGGCTAGTGGACCTATGAAACATTAAGCTGACACCACCAGAATGATGGAAACGTTCAGATGGGCAGTAAACAGGCCAGTGGACCTATCAAACACTAAGCTGACACCACCAGAATGATGGAAACATTAAGATGGGCAGTGAATAAGCCAGTGGACCTATGAAACACTAAGCTGACACTACCAGAATGATGGAAACATTAAGATGGGCAGCGAACAGGCCAGTGGACCT
>JAPXFY010000034.1:20006024-20011024 GCA_030674185.1 Monoplex corrugatus
TCTATGTTCCCTCACGTACCCTCCGCTCTGCCTCCGATCCTCTGACTTTTTGCTTTCCACGCACTAAGCTCAATACCTATGGTCCACGAGCCTTCTCTGTTTCTGGTCCACTCTCCTGGAACAAACTTCCTCTCTCAGTCCGTCAGCAACCTACTTTTGCCTCCTTCAAGTCCGCTCTCAAAACTCACCTTTTCTCCTCTGCATAAAATCCTAACCTCACTCAACCCCCCTCTGCAGCCTGTCTCCGCTCGGAGGGGAATCACTTTGTTTTAATATATAATTGTATATGATGTGCTCTCTGTGGTTTTCCATTGGTTTTATTCTTGCTTTTATTGCTTTTATTCTTTTCTCCCCATTTGTGGCCATGCGTGTGTGTGTGTGTGTGTGTGTGTGTGTGTGTGTGTGTGTGTGTGTGTGTGTGTGTGTGTGTGTGTGTGTGCGTGCGTGTGTGTGCGTGCGTGCGTGTGTGCGTGTGTCTTTTCGGCGCTTGGATTTGATTTTGTCGAGATTTGCGCTATATAAATATTGTAATTATTATGTATGCATGTGCGTACGTATGTATGTATGTATGTATGTATGTATGTATGTATGTATGTATGTATGTTATGTATGTATACGCTTAGATTTATGTATGTATGTATGTATGCATGTATACGTTCAACTTAGATTTATGTATGTAAGTATGTAAGCATGTATGTATGCATGTATACGCTCATATGTATGTAGGTATGTATGCATGTATACGCTCAGCGCTTAGATTTGATTTTATCAAGATTTTGCGCTATATAAATAAAATATATTATTATTATTATTATAGTTCAGAATCAATTTAGGAACCCGAAAACACACGAAAAAGAATAAGAACGCGTATTTTATACAAGACAAGCCAGTTTATTCCTTTTCTTACACAGGACAGAGCAGCAGGGAAGTTTCAGTCTTTTTCTCCTAATTTTTGTATCTGGTGTTTGTTTGTTTGTAATCTTACGCTTGACAAAGGCCAGTTGGCCGAAAATTTGCGCCTGTCTTGTCTTGTATTAAACAGCGCCTGTCTTGTCTTGTATTAAATGCGCGTTCTTATTCTTTTTTCGTGTTTTTTCTGGTTCCTGTTTGATTAAACGCGGGCAGTCACACTTGTTTTGAAATTCAATTTAATTCAGTTCAATTCTTTAGTTGTTGTCAGATTAACTAATGTTGTACGGACAAAAGCAGTAACTCGGACCTCCAACCGGAAGATCAGAGATAGGGAGAAGAGTAACAGAATGGTTCAGACGTTCGCCTGCCAATAACTAAACTCAAGGTTCCAGGGTTCGTTCCCCGTAGAGGCCTCGACGTTTCTCCTCACTTTGACTGGAAAATCGAACTGAACGTCTAATCCTTCGGAAGGGGACGAAAAACGAGTCGGACCCGTGTGGCTTCTGGCTGCGCACGCTAAAGATCCCACAGCAGTTGAAAATCATGGAGAACAGGGCATTGCCTGGCTGCCTTGGTATAAAATACTGGAGAGATAGGTTGATTGTCCAGGTCCCACCTCTTGAAGACCAATTAGCCTTCGTGCCTTTCTGAAGTCTTGGTTGGAAAAAAATATGAATATGAATTTGAATCGAAGGAGAGGGATGGGCGCCGCTCTTGTGGTGCTGGCCCCGGGAAAAGTTGAGTTCTCTGCCTGCCACCTCGCTCTCCTACGACCTCAGGGTTATGGAACTATCTAGGTAGGATCTCAGGACCTGGCCAGCTTGTGGGTTTATGTGCGGACTTAAGGCTTGTGCTGTGATCATTCTGGATTGTCTCCACCACATGGCATCTGTGATGATAATGCATATGGAATTCATACCGAGTGCGGAGACGCCATCTTGAGAAAATTGAAACTGAAACTCGGAGATCGATCTTACTGCATAAAACCTGGCAGTTATAAGCCGCAGATTGTTCCCATTTCCCAGGTTAACATGATTGTGTGTATACTTGTCATTGCCTAACTCACCTTCGTGCGTATATGCACATAGAATATCAAAATATGCACGTTAAAGATCCTGTAAATCATATCAGTGTCCCACAGCTTAACCCTTTGACTCTGCACCCTATCCACCAACTTCAAAAACTTAACCCTTTGATTCCCTCTCTAGAACAGAATTTCCACAAGGTGGGGATACTATCCAAAAGCAGTTAACAAACATATCTTTGATCTCTGTGTTATCGATTTGCACACGATTCAGATTTTTTATGGTAGGTAACTTTAATTAACCCTTTGACTCCCGCACCCTATCCACCAACTGCAAAAACTTAACCCTTTGACTCGCTCACCCTATCCACCAGCTTCCTTCAGGTGGATAGGGTAAGAGAATGGAAGGGTTCAGATTTTTTGTTTTGCTAGCACGGCTGGTTGGCAATACAGGATGCTGGTGGACGGGGTGAGGGAGTCAAAGGGTTAAATTAAGCAAACAAGAAACGACCCAGCATGCACGCCCACTGAAGGCGGATTGTGCAGACTGTGCAGCAACAGACAGTGTGCACAGTGTGGGCAAAATAATGTCGCAACAAAAATCAAAACGATCAACCAAAAACACACACATACACACACACACACACACAACACACACACACACACACACACACACACACACACACACACACACACACACACACACACACACACACACACACACACACACACAAAGAAAAGTCAGTGTTCGATGTATTATGGAAACACGAACGTTGGAGTGAGAGGGGGGGGGGAGGCAACTGAAAGACAACTGTTCAGTTCATTTCAGTTCATATTGCTGATAGCCCAGCCGACTACTAGAGCCATATCAGGGCTAACACTACGTCAAAAAGAAAAGAACAACCCGTTAAGTTGAAAGACAACAGTTAAAAACCATGTTCACCGTCAACCTTGCAAATCTAAAATGCGATTAAAGAAAAACCCGTAAAATCACATCAGGTGAAATCTATTGACCTCTTGGAAAAACTGGAAAATTGCATCAGGAGAGACATCTCGGAAGAGGTTCTTTAAGAAGTGAAAAACAACAGGAAATACACTATTGCAAGACTTCTAAGCGGTTCGTGTGTGTGTGTGCATGTGTGTGTTGGCGTGTGCGTGTGCGTGTGCGTGTGCGTGTGTGTGTGTGCGTGTGTGTATGTGCGTGTGTGTGTGTGTGTATGTGTGTGTGTGTGTGTGTGTGTGTGTGTGTGTGTGTGTGTGTGTGGTGTGTGTGTGTTGTGTGTGTGTGTGTGTGTGTGTGTCTTTGATTTAATGTCTATTCACTAAAGTGATTTTAGACAAAAAGAAAAAAAAAGTGGGAATAGATCAGGAGTGAAGAGGATACTTGAAAATAGTCAATCTTCAGAAGAAAAAAAATAATGAACCAGAAAACAACTGAGCCGAAGACGGGAAGGAAAAACTAACAAATGAAGTTACCATAATTAACGATTTAAGCAATAAAATTTGCTAACCATAACAGTGAACATGTGAAATAACGGCGTGTTAAAGATAATTCGCAATAGGACTTTTTGACAGACTAACAAAAAATTCATATGTTAAAGATGGTGAGGCAAATATGTCAGAAACTGACTTCGTAGACAGATTGTGTGTACGTGCGCGCGCGCGCGCGCGCGTGTGTGTGTGTGTGTGTATGTGTGTGTGGTGCGCGCGCACACGCGCGTGTGTGTAGCTTGACCATGCGAATCGGCACGTGTTGGTCTCATCAGAGGAAAGGAATCTGTTATAGTGGTGATGATGAAAAGTGACCCATTAGCTCTGCTGTTACAGCGTTTTGCTCAAAACTCATGGGTTGTAGGTTCAACCCCGAGCTGGTGACTTTTTTTTTTTTTTTTTTTTTTTTGCCACCGTATAGAGTTTGCGCAGGCTTTGGAAGTCTGTCAGATAATTGCTGGCAGATTTGGGTGGGCACATATGGAAATGTCCGATTGCGATGAGTCCCTCTTTGAACAAACTCCGAACTGATGATGACTCTCTCATCGATCTAACGGGTCATGCAACGCATAGACAGTCCTCCGCTCCTCCCCCTGCCCCCCGCCCTGCCCCCCTGCCCCCCTACTTTTTTTTTTTTTTTTTTTTTTTTTTTGCCTGATGAAATGGATATAGTGTGGCTTTGAGAGCTTGGGAGGGGATTGTCCAGAGAATGATGAAGCATTGGTGCTCTGGGTATCATCCAACACCCTCGGGGTTTCGAATTTCTTGTCACCATGAAGGTGATGATGAAGTTTCCCATCGATCTAATGGTTGAGTAGGCATATTGGTTTCAGCGTCTTATGTGGTCTTCATAGGAGGGTATATGACATCCTTTGTCACCTATGTCTCCTCTTCACTCCTCGTAGAGATTTTATGGGACATGCTTCTCTGTCGAACCTGACATCTAAGCTACTGGTTTTAAAATCCAAAACAAGTGTGACTGCCCGCGTTCAAGCAAACAGGAACCAGAAAAGAAAAAAAAACACGAAAGAAGAATAAGAACGCGTATTTAATACAACAAGACAAGACAGGCGCAAATTTTCGGCCAACTGGCCTTTGTCAAGCGTAAGATTACAAACAAACACCAGATACAAAAATTTCAGTCTTTTTCTCCTAATTTTTGTATCTGGTGTTTGTTTGTGATCTTACGCTTGACAAGGGCCAGTTGGCCGAAAATTTACGCCTGTCTTGTCTTGTGGTATTTAACACGCGTTCTTATTCTTCTTTCGTGTTTTTTTGGGGGGTTTTCTGGTTACTGGTTTTAAGTTATTTGCTTATTGATCTTCCACTTGGTGTGGCAACAGCACATGTTAAATTAACCCTTTGACTCCTGCGTCCTGTCCACCAGCATCCTGCATTGCCAACCATGCTAACAAAGCCAAAATTTAACTCTTCGATTCCCTCACCCTATCCACCAGCTTCCTGCTGGGTCGTTTCTTGTTTACTTAATTTAACCCTTTGACTCCCTCACCCCGTCCACCAGCATCCTGTATTGCCAACCAGCCGTGCTAGCAAAACAAAAACTGAACCCTTC
>JAPXFY010000034.1:20016024-20026024 GCA_030674185.1 Monoplex corrugatus
TGTATTAACTATCCGCGTAAATGTTATAAATTAGAGCTTGATAAAATAGCACGATACATGGTAGAAAATGGACTGCATCTATCCGTGGAAAAAACAAAGATAGGTTTGTTTAGCAGTGGAGCTAACCCATCAAATATTCCCACTTTCAGACTGGGAGATACTCTTCTTCAGTATAACGAGTCGATTAAATTCTTAGGAGTCTTCCTTACCGCGAAATTATCTTGGAATCAGCATATTGAATACTTATTAACAAAAGCTCAAAAAAGTTTGAATTTCTTGAAAATAGTTCGCAAACAGACATGGGGACAAGATACATCAACACTTGTTCATCTTTGTAAATTGCTTATAAGATCTAAATTAACCTATGCCCAAGAAATCTTCAGTGCACCGAAACATTTACTAACAAAACTGCAGAGCTTAGATTGTAAAGGTTTCAAACTTGCGCTGAGTCTTCCAATGCATGCTTCTTGTCTTCGCACATACGATGCAATCAAATTGTTGCCGCTTGATGAACAAAGGAAAGTCGCTTCTACTACATTTTTGTTAAGAACCATCACTACAGAAGACATAATAGAAAAAGAATCAAAATTAAGATCAGACACCGACTTTCCAAAAAGAGCTAAATCAATATCTTCACAGGTCACTCTTGCAACATATACATCTGACGTTATGAAAGGCTCTGGAATTGATCTAAAAGCGGATCCTGTATCTGTAAGACCTTCCTTTTCACCAGTATCCATTTGGGAACTCCAAAGAGCCCGATTTGATATATACCACACAGATTTGAAAAAAGAAGATAATATCAACTTACTGGCAAGTCAAGTTAAATGTCATATAGAAGACTGTTATTCTGATCGCTTGAAAATTTACACTGATGGATCAATAATTGAAAGGCAAGCAGGCTCAGCGTTTTCAATACCTGCTCTCAAAATTGAGAAATCTTTCTACATTGGGCTCAATAAATCTGTCTTTACCGCTGAACTCTTTGCAATATTAATGGCTTTGAATTATATGCTAAGTCTTCCTAGGACAATTCTTCAGATACTTTTTTGCGTTGATTCAAAATCTGTACTTCAAGCTCTTGAATCATCAAAATTACAAACAAGATCTGAAATGATATTGGAAATTAGTCACTTGATTCATAGTTTATCCTTAAGAGGCACTGATATTACTTTCTGCTGGATACCATCTCATAGTTCTTTTCATTATAATGATATGGCCGACAGGGCTGCCAAAGGGGGGACAAAGAGCTCACCAGATTCAAATAATATACAGCTTTCTCTCTCATTGCATGAGTGTTATACCTTAGTGGACACCTACGTATGGAAGCAGTTCCAAGATAAACAGAAAAAGTATAAAAAATGTTACATGAACATTGAAATTAGCAAATCACCTAAGCCGTTTCCTGCCGGCAGAATTATACAATCCCTCATGTTTAGGTGGAAACTTGATGCATTCAAAACAAAATACACCAGGAATATAGTATGTTTGTGTGGAGAGAAGATAACACATAGTCATATACTTTCATGTGTTCGGGTAACACGACATATTCCTATACTCTCTACAAAGACAATTTCTGACATATTTGCCTCACCATCATTAATATATGAATTCTTTGTTAGCCTGTCAAAAAGTCCTATAGCGAATTACCTTTAACATGTTATTTCACTTTTTCACCGTTGCGGTTAGTCGATTCTTAGTTTTCACTTTTATTCATTTATTCTAGATGTTTATTAATTTTGTTTATTAGATTGTTTGTTTAAATCTTTAATTGTGATAACATTATTTGTTAGCTTTACCTTCCCCTCCTCAAAAATAGTTTTCTGTTTTTTTGTTTTTGTTTTTGTTTTGTTTTCTACGATCAAAATTGACAATTTTCAAATACCCTCTTCACTCCTGTATCTCACCCCCCTTTTTTTTGTTTTTTTTTTGTTTTTGTGTCTAAAATCACTTTAGTGAATAGACATTAAATCGAAGACCAACCATACACACATATATACACACATACACACACACATACATACATACATACATACATACATACACACATACACACAAACATACATACACACATACATACTTACATACATACATACATATACACATACATACAGACATACATACACACATACATGCATACATACATACACACATACATACATACACACACACATACATACATACATACATAACATACATACATACATACATACACACATACATGCATACATACAACACACATACATACATACACACACATACATACATACATACATACATACATAACATACATACATACATACATACATACACACATACATGCATACATACATACACACATACATACATACACAACACACATACATACATACATACAACATACATACATACATACATACATACATACATACATACATACATACATACATACATACATTCAAAGGTTTCTGAATTTTCTGAACCTCCTGTGAAAGTTACTACTTCAGGCCTTTCAGTCTCATTCTTTCGTTTCTTCTTTCTCTCTTCTTTCTTCTTCTTTTCTTTTCTTTCCTTCTTTCGTTCGTTTCTTTCTTTCTTCATTTCTTCTTCTTTCTTTCTTTCTTTCCTTTCTTTCGTTTCGTTTTTCTTTCTTCTTCTTTCTTTCTTTCTTCTTTCTTTCTTTCTTTCTTTCTTTTTCTTTCTTTCTCTTTCTTTCTTTCTTCTTTCGTTTTCTTTCTTTCTTTCTTTCTTTCTTCTTTTCTTTCTTTCTTCTTTCTTTCTTCTTCGTTTTCTTTCTTTCTTCTTTCTTTCTTTCTTTTCTTTCTTCTTCTCGTTCTTTTCTTTCTTTCTCTCTTTCTTTCTTTCGTTATTTCTTTCTTTCGTTCTTTCTTTCTTTCTCTCTTTCTTTCTTTCGTTATTTCTTCTTTCTTCTTTCTTCTTTCTCTCTTTCTTTCTTTCGTTTCTTTCTTTCTTTCTTTCTTTCTTTCTTTCTTCTTTCTTTCTTTCTTTTTTCTTTCTTTCGTTTTCTTTCTTTCTCTCTTCTTTCTTTCGTTTCTTTCTTTTCTTTTCTTTCTTTCTCTTTCTTTCGTTTCTTCTTTCTTTCTTTCTTTCGTTCGTTTCGTTCTTTCTTTCGTTCGCTGTTTTCTTTCTCTTTTTTCTTTCGTTCTTTCTTTCGTTCTTTTTGTTTTCTTTCTTTCGTTCGTTCGTTCTTTCTTGTTCGTTCGTTCGTTTTCTTTCTTCTTTTCTTTTCTTTGTTTCTTTTCTTTCTTTTCTTTCGTTTCTTTCTTCTTTTCTTTCTTTCTTTCGTTCGTTTCGTTTTTCTTTTCTTTCTTTCTTTCTTTCGTTCGTTTCGTTCGTTCGTTTCGTTCGTTCGTTTCGTTCTTTCGTTCGTTCGTTTTTTTTTACTGCCTTTCTTTCTTTTCTTTCTTTCTTTCTTCTTTCTTTCTTTCTCGTTCTTTCTTTCTTTCTTTTGTTCTTTCTTTTCTTTTTCTTTCTTTTCTTTCTTTCTTTTGTTCTTTCTTTCTTTTGTTCTTTCTTTCTTTCGTTCTTTCTTTCTTTCTTTTGTTCTTTCTTTCTTTTGTTCTTTCTTTCTTTCGTTCTTTCGTTCTTTCTTTCTTTCTTTTTCTCTTTCTTTCTTTCTCTCTTTCTTTCGTTCTTTCTTTCTTTCTTTCTTTCGTTCTTTCTTTCTTTCTTTTTCTCTTTCGTTCTTTCTTTCGTTCTTTCT
This sequence comes from Monoplex corrugatus, assembly GCA_030674185.1. Lineage (NCBI taxonomy): Eukaryota > Metazoa > Mollusca > Gastropoda > Littorinimorpha > Ranellidae > Monoplex > Monoplex corrugatus. The sequence goes on from JAPXFY010000034.1 coordinate 20,019,728, forward strand.
TTCTTTCTTTCTCTCTTTCTTTCGTTCTTTCTCTCTTTCTTTCTGTCTTTCTTTGGTTCTTTCTTGCTTGCTTTTTTTCTTTCTTCCTTCTTTCTTTCTTACTTTCTTTCTTTTATTCTTCTTTCTTTCTTCTTTCTTTCTTTCGTTCTTTCTTTCTCTCTTTATTTCTGTCTTTCGTTATTTCTTTCTTTCTTTCTTTCTTTTGTTCTTTCTTTCTTTCTTTCTCTCATTCTTTCTTTCTCTCTTTCTTTCTTTCTTTCTTACTTACTTTTCTTTTTTTTCCTTTGTTCCACGGACAGCAAAGAAAGCAAACGAGACAATCTTGATGGAGGCAGACACAAGTAGATCACTCATCAGGAAGATGAGCAAAAGACAGGCAACATTTATAGGCCATTTTATGAGGAAGGGAGATTTGGAGCACCTGGTCACAACGGGAAAGCTGGAGGGAAAGAGAGCACCAGGTAGACCCAGGGAGAAAGTGCTGGACGGACTTGCAGAGTGGGTGGGGACAAGGGGGGGGGGGTGGGAGAGATGCTGGGGGCAACGAGAGATAGAGACAGATGGAGGTACATGATCGCCAACGCCATGCGGCAGGGCACCTGATGATGATAATGATTTAACCCTTGGACTCCCAAACTTTAACTCTTTGACTCCCTTACCCTATCCACCAGCTTCCTGCAGGAAGGAAGCTGTGGATAGGGTGAGGGAGTCAAAGAGTTAAGTTTATGCATTTGGTGAATAGGGTGCAGGAGTCAAAGAATTAATGTAACAAAACAAGACAAGTGCAAATCTTCGGCCAGCTGGCATTTGTCGCACATATAAAATAAATAAATCAATAAATAAATAAATCATAAATAAATAAGTAAATAAATAAATAAGTGATAAACAAATGAATAAATGAATAAATAAATAGGTAAATAAATGAATGAATGAATGAATGAATGAATGAATAAATAAATAGGTAAATAAATGAATGAATGAATGAATGAATGAATAAATAAATAATACATAAATAATAAATAAATGACTAAATAAAAAATAAATAAATAAATAAATAAATGCACATTACTTTAGTAGAAAAAACAAACTGTAGAGAACTTTCTTGTTCAACACCACGTTTTGTGTGTGTGTGTGTGTGTTGTGTGTGGTGTGGTGTGTGTGTGTGTGTGTGTGTGTGTTGTGTTGTGTGTGTGTGGTGTGTGGTGTGTTGTGTGTGTTGTGGTGTGTGTGTGTGTGTGTGTGTGTGTGTGTGTGTGTGTGTGTGTGTTGTGTGTGTGTGTGTGTGTGTTTTGTTGTGTGTTGTGTGTGTGTGTGTGTTTGTGTGTGTGTGGTGTGTGTGTGGGTGTGTGTACATGTGTGTGTACGTGTGTGTGTGTACATTTGTGTGTGTGAGCGTGTGTACGTTTTGTGTGTGTGTGTGTGTGGTGTGTGTGTGTGTGTGTGTGTGTGTGTGTGTGCGCGCGCGCGCAGGTGCGTGTGCATGCGTGTGTGTGTGTGTGTGTGTGTGTGTGTGTGTGTGTGTGTGTGTGTGTGTGTGTGTGTGTTTCAGGCGCATTAATAAGGTATCCTTCTAATGCTCGCAGCCAGGCTGTTCTTGTGACTTCCTCTCTCGTTACAGCTTCAGTTTCAGTTACAGTTTCAGTTTCAGTTACAGTTTCAGTTACAGTTACTGTTTCAGTTTCAGTTTCAGTTACAGTTTCAGTTACAGTTACAGTTTCAGTTTCAGTTTCAGTTACAGTTACAGTTACAGTTTCAGTTTGAGTTACAGTTACAGTTACAGTTTTAGTTACAGTTACAGTTTCAGTTACTGTTTCAGTTTCAGTTTCAGTTTCAGTTTCAGTTTCAGCTTCAGTTTCAGTTACAGTTACAGTTTCAGTTTCAGTTAGTTTCAGTTACAGTTTAGTTTAGTTTCAGTTTCAGTTACAGTTTCAGTTACAGTTTCAGTTACAGTTTCAGTTACAGTTTCAGTTTCAGTTTCAGTTACAGTTACAGTTTCAGTTTCAGTTTCAGTTACAGTTTCAGTTTCAGTTTCTCAAGATGACGATTCCAACGCTTTGAACGAAGTGCATAATTATGCATTGATGCCAACCGGTGCCATGTGATGGAGAAGATCCAGAATATTCATGACACGAGCCTTTCATCTGCACGTGAACCCATGAGCTGGTCAGTGGAAAGGAAAAATTCCCGGCCCACCGAAGGATTGAACCCAGCACAACTCACTGAATTATGAGCATGGAGCTTTAATTTAACCCTTTGACTCCCACACCCTATCCTCCAGCTGCAAAAACGTAACCTTTTGGCTTTCTGTTGTTATTGTTGTTGTTGTTGTTGTTGTTGTTGTTGTTGTTGTTGTGCTTCTTCTTTTCCTACTTTTCCTTCTTGTAGTTGGTTAAGTCGTGGTTAAGTTTTTTGTTTGCTTATTCGTTTGTTTTTGTTTGTTAGGGTGAGGGATTTACATTGGACCTTGGCCATCTCTAAAACTTCGTAGAAGTTGTCGATGTCTTCCTGAGTACTTGCGGATATTGGTGCATACACCTGTATAATGTTGATATCAAATGGTTTGCCTCCGAATTTGACCAGTAAAACTCTGTCGGACACTGCCCAGTATCCCTTAACTGCTTTTGATTTGTCTTTGTCCATTATGATGCCTACTCCTCTTTCGTGTGAATTACCACCAGAGTATATCACTGTATATTCTCCTGATGTTATCATGCCTGCCCCCTTCCATCTCACTTCCCCTAGTCCTAAAATACTGATGTTAAGCCTTTCATTCTCCATTTTGATGTTGTCTAATTTACCTTTCTGCAACATTGTTCTGATGTTCCATGTTGCTATTTTGGTGTGTTTGAATGTAATTTTGGTCGCAGTAGCTGGCTGACGGTCTGGTGTCACCTGTGCCGCATGACAGTCCCTACCGGACGAAGGTGCTCCACAGGAGCACCTATTGACGTCGTTAACTTTCTTCTTTCTCTTTCTCCTGTCCATGGTTTTCCTGGGAAAACTACGATGGCGGTTTCCCCTTGCCTTCCATCGGTTTTTTTTTTTCCTTTACTGTCAGCAAAAGCACTATCAGGCGCAGACTGCAACAGTGACCACAATCCGGTAGTGGGAAGATTTAGGCTGAAATTGAGGAAAAGGAAACAGACCAAAAGCAACATCAAACTAAACCTCGGACTCTTAAAGACAGATGAAATGATACGTCAAAAATTTAATGTACATGTTCAAAACAAATTCAGTGTTCTGAAAGACGTTGGTGACAGTGAGGAACAATGGACAAAGTTGAGAAGTTCTATAAATGAAGCTTGTGAAGAAATCCCTAAGGCAGATAGAAAAGCAAAAAAGAGCTGGATGACTAATGAAATTTTGGGCCTGATGGAGGAAAGGAGGAAGGCAAAGAGAAACGAGGAGATATACAGGAAGATAAACAAAGAAATCAGGCATAGGTGCAATGAAACTAAGGAAGCTTAGCTGAACACAAAATGCAATGAGATAGAAGAACGACACAGAATGGATCCTCCGGGTATGTACTGACGAATTGAAGAAATTGTCCACAGGAAAAATACATGCACATCAACTGGTTGCTTAAAATCGAAAGATGGCACGCTTATCATGGAAAAAGACAAAATACTGGACAGATGGGGAGAGTACATTAAAGATCTTTTTGACGATGACAGAAACGAAGAACACATTATAAAAAAGAACTTTGAATGACCACCCATAATGAAAGATGAAGTTAGAGCAGCACTGAAAAAGATGAAACCAGGAAAAGCCCCAGGACCACACAACATTACTACAGAGATGATTGAAGCCCTGGAGGAAATTGGCATAGAAAAAATAACAGTCCTCCTAAATGAAATTTATGATACTGGAAAAATCCCCAAAGATATGTCAAAATCAATTTTCATTGCACTTCCAAAGAAGACAGGGGCTATAGAATGCGAACTCCATCGCACAATCAGTTTGATGAGTCATGTAACAAAAATCCTGTTAAGAATAATCATGATGAGGACAAGGAATAGAATCAAAAGAGAAATAGCAGAACAGTGTGAATTTGTGGAAGGGAAAGGAACTATTAATGCCATATTACATCCTAAGAACTATCATAGAGAGGTCAATTGAGATGAATAAGAATTTGTATTTATGCTTTGTTGACTATGGCTTTCGATCGGGTACGACATGAAGAATTGATCAACCAACTGGAGAGACTCAATGTTGATGGAAAAGATCTACGAATAATCAGGAATATGTACTGGAAACAAACAGCTGCAATGAGAATAGAAAACAATATAAGCTCTTTTCAAAACATCAAAAGAGGAGTCAGACAGGGTTGTGTTTTGTCACCAGATCTGTTTTCACTATATAGCGAAAACATCATGAGAAACCTAGAAGAAGACCCTGGATTAAAGGTTGGAGGGAAAATGATAAACAACATTCGGTACGCAGATGACACCGTGCTAATTGCAGAAAATGAAAGGGACCTACAAAACCTTGTGAATATACTAGAAATAGAAACAAAGGTAAGGGGTTGGAACTAAACAGCAGGAAGACTGAAGTCATGGTGATCAGTAAAAAACATGAAATCCCCTCATGCAAAATAACAGAAAATGGCACAACCTTGACACAGGTTAATAAGTTCAAATACCTGGGAACGGTCATTTCATCAGACGGCAGATGCACATCGGATATAGCTGGCAGAATCGGCCAAGCCAAAACAGCATTCAAGAAGATGACAAGCATTATTATCAACAAATGCCTATCAATTAACATCAAAAGAGAGTTCTTGAATGTTATATAGAACCAATACTGTTGTACGGATGCGAGGCGTGGACAGTCAGCAAGCAAAGCCAGAGCAGAATCGAGGCAGCCGAGATGTGGATTCTCAGAAGAATGTTGAGAGTTCCACGGACAGCAAAGAAAACAAACGAGACAGTCTTGATGGAGGCAGACACAAGTAGATCACTCATAAGGAAGATTAGGAAAAGACAAGCAACATTTATAGGCCATTCTATGAGGAAGGGGGATTTGGAGCACCTGGTCACAACTAGGAAGCTGGAGGGAAAGAGAGCACCAGGTAGACCCAGGGAGAAAATGCTGGACGGACTTGCAGAGTGGCTGAGGATGAGGAGGGTGGGGGAGATGCTGGGGGCAACGAGAGATAGAGATGGTTGGAAATCCATGGTCGCCAACGCCATGTGGCAGGGCACCTGATGATGATAATGATGAGGTGAGGGAGTCAAGGGGTTAAGTTTGTGTTTTGTGTAGCTGGCATGGTTGACAATGCAGGATGCTGGTGGACAGGGTGCGGAGTCGAAGGGTTAACAACTCGGATGACCGGGTGTCCAGTGAAGGCAGTCTGTGTGATGTTATCCTGCTATTTGTTCAGATGATCAGTCCAATCTATTCACATTGATTTCTTTTGTTTACGATGATAGCGTCCATACTCATGATGCGTGTGGTGACAGTGATAATGATTGATGATAGTGATAATGATTGATTACAGTGATAATGGTGCCAGTCATCATCATCATCATCAGGTGCCCTGCCACATGGCGTTGGCGACCATGGATTTCCAACCATCTCTATCTCTCGTTGCCCCCAGCATCTCCCCCACCCTCCTCATCCCCAGCCACTCTGCAAGTCCGTCCAGCATTCTCTCCCTGGGTCTACCTGGTGCTCTCTTTCCCTCCAGCTTTCCCGTGCCAGTACACACGTTTATGATCGTTGGTATATGTGCGTGTATGGTTAGACTTTTTTAGTGTGTGTATTCTAAACTCTGCGTGTGTGTGTGTATGAGAGAGAGAGAGAGAGAGAGAGAGAGAGATAAAGACAGAGATAGAGACAGAGACAGAGAGAGAGACACACACACAGACACAGAGAGACAGAGAGATAGAGAGACAGAGAGACAGAGAGAGAGGGAGTGTTTGTGTGTGTGTATGTGTGTGTCTGTGTGTGTGTTGTGTATGTGTGGTGAGTGAGTGGTGTGTGTGTGTGTGTGTTGTTTGTTGTTGCTGTTTGTGTATGTGTGTGTGTGAGTGCGTGCGTGCGTGTGAATGTGTGTGTGCGTGTGTGTGTGTGTGATGTTGCTGCGGTGGTGTGTGTGTTGTGTGTGTTGTGTGTGTGTGATGTATGTGTATGATGTGTATGTGTGAGTGTGTTGCTGTTGTTGTTGTTGTCTGTGTGTGTGTGTGTGTGTGAGTGCGTGTGTGTGTGGGGAACACAGAACTCAGAACAGATGTGTTTGCCGTAAGAATCCACAATTGCACCACTAAGGAACAGATTGTAATACGTTGACACAAT
>JAPXFY010000034.1:20033524-20088524 GCA_030674185.1 Monoplex corrugatus
GAGTACATTTATGGCCAGACATAACATTACTTTAGAGTACATTTATGGCCAGAAGTAACATTACTTTAGAGTTCATTTATGGCCAGAAGTAACATTACTTTAAAGTATATTTATGGCCAGAAGTAACATTACTTTAGAGTACATTTATGGCCAGAAGTAACATTACTTTAGAGTACATTTATAGCCTGACGTAACATTACTTTAAAGTACATTTATGGCCAGAAGTAACATTACTTTAGAGTACATTTATAGCCAGAAGTAACATTACTTCAGAATATATTTCTTTCCAGAAGTAACATTTACTTTAAATTACATTTGTTTCCAGAAGTAACATTACTAAGTACATTTATAACCAGAAGTAACAATCCTTTAGAGCGCATTTATGGCCAGAAGTAACATTACTTTAAAGTATATTTATGGCCAGAAGTAACATTACTTTAAAGTATATTTATGGCCAGAAGTAACATTACTTTAAAGTATATTTATGGCCAGAAGTAACATTACTTTGAAGTATATTTATGGCCAGAAGTAACATTACTTTAAAGTATATTTATGGTCAGAAGTAACATTACTTTAGAGCACATTTATGGTCAGAAGTAACATTACTTTAAAGTATATTTATGGTCAGAAGTAACATTACTTTAAAGTATATTTATGGCCTGAAGTAACATTACTTTAAAGTATATTTATGGCCAGAAGTAACATTACTTTAAAGTATATTTATGGCCAGAAGTAACATTACTTTAAAGTATATTTATGGCCAGAAGTAACATTACTTTAAAGTATATTTATGGCCAGAAGTAACATTACTTTAAAGTATATTTATGGCCAGAAGTAACATTACTTTAAAGTATATTTATGGCCAGAAGTAACATTACTTTGAAGTATATTTATGGCCAGAAGTAACATTACTTTAAAGTATATTTATGGCCAGAAGTAACATTACTTTAAAGTATATTTATGGCCAGAAGTAACATTACTTTAAAGTATATTTATTGCCAGAAGTAACATCACTTTGAAGTATATTTACAGCTGAAAGAGTAACATGATTTTAAAGTACACATATAGCCGAAAGTATCACTACTTAAGAGTACATTTATTGTTGAAAGTAACATCATTTTAAGTGCATTAATAGCCTGGAGTAACGTTATTTTAAAGTACATTTATAGCCGAAGGTAACATTATTTTAAAGTACATTTATAGCCGAAAGTAACATTACTTTAAAGTACAATTATAGTTCAATGTAACATTATTTTAAAGTACATTTGTCGTGTGATGTAACATTAATTTAAAGCACATTTATAGCTTGAAGTAATTTGACTTTAAAGTACATTTATAACCAAAAGTAACACTATTTAAAAATACATTTATAGCCGAAAGTAAGATTACTTTAAGGTACATGCATAGCCTGAAGTAACAATACCTATGGTCCACGAGCCTTCTGTTTCTGGTCCACTCTCCTGGAACAAACTTCCTCTCCCAGTCCGTCAGCAACCTACTTTTGTCTCCTTCAAGTCCGCTCTCAAAACTCACCTTTTCTCCTCTGCATAAAATCCTAACCTCACTCAACCCCCCTCTGCAGCCTGTCTCCGCTCGGAGGGGAATCACATTGTTATAATATATAATTGTATATAATATGCTCTCTATAATTTTCCATTGCTTTTATTCTTGCTTTTATTGCTTTTATTCTTTCTCCCCATTTATAGCCATGCGTGTGTGTGTGTGTTGTGTGTGTGCGTGCGTGTGTGTGCGTGCGTGCGTACGTGCGTGCGTGCGTGCGTGCGTGCGTGTGTGTCTGTTTCAGCGCTTAGATTTGATTTTATCAAGATTTTGCGCTATATAAATATTGTAATTATTATTATTATGAAGTAACATTACTGTAAAGTACATTTATAGCCGAAGGTAAAATTACTTAAACGTACATTTTTAGCCGATAGTAACGTATTTGAAAGTACATTCATAGCGGAAAGTAATGTACTTAAATGTACATTTACAGCCTGAAGTTACATTGCTTTAAAGTGCATTTATTGACAAAAGTAACACTAATTTAATGTGCACCGAACATCTGTAGCCTTTAAGTGACGCGAATGTGAGGTACGTTTAGGACATTACAACACATCTACCACAGTAAATCAATTCATGGTACTTGTAGTCTTCCCAGATGTTTACACTTATCAACTTGTCTCAATGTTGTGCTATTTGCTGTTATTTTACATAAGGGAATTTCTGTGTGTGTGTGTGTGTGTGTGTGTGTGTGTGTGTGTGTGTGTGTGTGTGTGGTGTGTGTGTGTGTGTGTGTGTGTGTGTGTGTTGTCTTGTTGTTGTGTTCTTGTGGTGTGTGTGTGTGTGTGTGTGTGTGTGTGTGTTGTGTGTGTGTGTGGTGTGTGTGTGTGTGTTTGTGTGTTGTTTTGTTGTGTGTGTTGTGTTCTTGTGTGTGTGTGTGTGTGTGGTGTGTGTGTGTGTGTGTGTGTGTGTGTTGTTCTTGTTGTTGTTTCTTGTGTGTGTGTGTGTGTGTGTGTGTGTGTGTGTGTGTGTGTTGTGTGTGTTGTTTCTTGTTGTTGTTTGTGTGTGTGTTGTGTGTGTGTGTGTGTGTGTGTGTGTGTTGTTCTTGTTGTTGTTTCTTGTGTGTGTGTGTGTGGTCGTGGTGCGTGTGTGTGTGTGTGTGTGTGTGTGTGTGTGTGTGTTGTTCTTGTTGTTGTTTCTTGTGTGTGTATGTGTGTGTGTGTGGTGGTGGTGTGTGTGTGTGTGTGTGTGTGTGTGTGTGTGTGTGTGTTGTTCTTGTTGTTGTTCTTTTGTGATGTGTGAATGTGACTTCAGGGACAGTCATGTTGTAGAGTTGCGTGTCATATGATATATATAACCATGATTAGGAACAGTCTTACAAACAGCATTCCATAAGAAATGCAACTAGAGTTCTCAACCACAAAATGCCTATCAATTAACATCAGGAAGAGAGTTCTTCGGTGTTGTATATTGTAGAACTAATACTGTTGTACGAATGCGAAGCATGGACAGTCAACACGCGAAGTCAGAACAAGATTGAGGCAGCTGAAATGTGGTTTCTAAGTCGAATGTTGAGAAACTTTATTTTAAATTCAATATGTTTGAATTCTCCTTTCACAAGACAGGCCCAGCCGCGTCTGACTAAGGGTTTTTTTCTCCGGGGAGTCTGGTTTTCCCTTCAGCCCCTTGGCTGTTGGTTTAAGAATGTTTTTCTTCCTATTCCAAGGTCAGACCGGATTCATTGCACTAGGCACGATCCATTTACATCAGCCATACCTCTTAATTAAATATTTTCCCATTCTGTCGAACATATGCCTATATTTTGTTTCTGCATTATTTAATACTGGTATGCTTTACATTCCAAACACTACTCTTCGCTAGTGCGTCATAGTTTTCATTTCCGCTCTGACATCATATTTACTCAAAAACATATTATGATGTCATCTTAGTCAGTTTATTCCTTTTCTCACATTGGACACAGGAACAGGGAAGTTTCAGTCTTTTTCTCCAAATGTTTGTATCTGGTGTTTGTTTGTTTTTAATCTTACGCTTAGCAAAGGCCAGTTGGTCGAAAATTTGCGCCTGTCTTGTCTTCTTGTATTAAATAGGCGTTCGAGTTTTTTTTTCTGGTTTCCGAATGTTGAGAGTTCCATGGACAGCAAAGAAAACAAATGAGACAGTCTTGAAAGAGGCAAACACAAGAAGAACGTTAATAAAGAAGATTAGGGAAAGCCAAGGAATATTTATGACATATTATGAGGCAAGAGAAATCTGAGCACCTGTTCACAACAGGAAAGCTGGAGGGAAAAGGAGCACCAGGTAGATCCAGGGAGAAAATATTGGACAGATTTTCGGAGTGGATGAAGACAGAAAGGGTGACAGATGTACTTGCGGCGACAAAAGACAGACTCGTATGGAGAGCCATGATCTCAAACACCATGTGGCTCCCTGTATCAAAGCGCATACAGTACAAATTAGACACCATGTGCTACAAAAGCCTCAATAACGCAGCCCCCGATTACCTGTCAAGCCTACTTGAGATCTATGTTCCCTCACGTACCCTCCGCTCTGCCTCCGATCCTCCGACTTTTGGCTTTCCACGCACTAAGCTCAATACCTATGGTCCACGAGCCTTCTCTGTTTCTGGTCCACTCTCCTGGAACAAACTTCCTCTCTCAGTCCGTCAGCAACCTACTTTTGTCTCCTTCAAGTCCGCTCTCAAAACTCACCTTTTCTCCTGACCTCACTCAACCCCCTCTGCAGCCTGTCTCCACTCGGAGGGGAATCACAATGTAATATATAATTGTATATAATATGCTCTCTATAATTTTCCATTGCTTTTATTCTTTCTCCCCATTTATAGCCATGCGCTGTGTGTGTGTGTGTGTGTGTGTGTGTGTGTGTGTGTGTGTGTGTGTGTGTTTGTGTGTTGTGTGTGTGTGGTGCGTGTGTGTGTGTGCGTGCGTGCGTGCGTGTGTGTCTGTTTCAGCGCTTAGATTTGATTTTATCAAGATTTTGCGCTATATAAATATTGTAATTATTATTATTATTATTATTATTATTATTATTATTATTATTATTATTATTATTATATATTATTATTATTATTATTATAATTATTATTAGTCTCCCCATGGAGATGCCAGGAGCTCTCTCAGAATAAGCAGTATTCCTACTTTCTGGAAACTGTGTGCTGCTGTGTTAGAAATGTCCTCTTTTCTGTTACTGTTTTATTTTGTTTCTGTCCTGCAATTTGCTTATTTACTGTCTGTCATCTCCTATCATTTTCTGCCTCGCTGGTCCATTTCTTTTGTATGTGTTCTTGAAAGTCTTACATACTTTCCATTAGGATTGATAACTGAGTACATTAATATTAATGCATTTTTGGCTCTGAGGAATGGTGATGCGCAGAACAATTTCAGGTCACTTTTTGTACATGATTTAGTGTCCTTAGTCATGTGTGTAGTTGTGACCCGTTTTCACGAAATGAGTCCTAACTCGCAGGCAACGAAAAGCGTAGAGGCCAGGAAAAAGTGTGATGGGTTGATTTTGTCCATTTTTACTTTTCGTCAAGAATGGAATATTTAATCTTTAAATTACATGTACATGCACTCAGCACTTTACAATTCAATCGGAAAATGTATTTAAAATGCGTTTTAACCAGATAACAGCATGCTTTTTGTGTCAGAAAAAGGGATATATAAACTTAAATAACAAGACAATTACAGTAAATTTTCACACCAATTATTGTGTGCTATTGTGACATGATGTGTTTTACTATGGTACAAAATTTGATAATGATTGGAGAAGTACAAATACCTGTTGCTAAGGTAAAACTTCACTGAAGTGGGGAAAATTTTAACATTTGAGTTTCTCAAAATGGCTGTTTGCTATGTTGCACACTTCAAACACCCATAACTTCCTTATTTTTAGGAGTAGAATAATAAATTTCATTTGAAAAGAAAGTTAATAATCTGGACATTTTGAAAATCATAATATCCTAAAATCTGTTATTTTCACCTTAGGACTCATTTTGTTAAAACAGGTCACAATTGTACATGTATTCGGGTTTGTTTTTTTAAAACTCCTAATGATAAATTGAGCGGAATGGTCAACGCTAGGGGCATGTCCGAAGATTACGTGCACAAATGCATTGATATGTGTACTCGATTTTCTATTTCAGGAGGGTTTGTTGTTGTTTTTTCAATAAAATGTTATGTACGTTTTGAGACAGCTTTAGTCATGATAAAATTCCGCGTGTTCGGTCGGGTTTGAAGTTAAACAACAAGAATAGCATCAAGAATAACAATCATCATCATCATCGTCATCATCATCATAGTAATAATAATCGCACTTGTAATCATCTTGTACATTCAAACTTCCACCACCCCTCCCTCCCCATCCCCCACCCCCACCCACCCACCTCTTTTTTTCCCTCTGTGTGGTGTGTGTGTGTGTGTGTGTGTGTGTGTGTGGCGGTGTGTGTGTGTGTGTGTGTGTGTGTGTGTGTGTGTGTGTGTGGTGTGTGTGTGTGTGTAGTCTGTGTGTGGTGTGTGTGTGTGTGTGTGTGTGTGTGTTGTGTGTGTGTGTGTGTGTGTGTGTGTGTGTGTGTGTGTGTGTGTTGTGTGTGTGTGTGTGTGGTGTGTGTGTGTAAAATCACTATACTGAACAGACGTTAAATAAAAGATTCCTTCCTTCCCTCCTTGTAATCATCTTAATCATGAGGGCCAAAACAGAGTATTTTCACTGCTTAGAAATTTGCAGAAATCATCACTGTTTTACTCGTATAATCCGTTTGCTCCACGAAACACACCAAAACCTTTTTTTCTTCAGGATCATCGAACTCAGAGGGATTTCCTTTGTACTGACGCCCCCCCCCCCCCCCCCCCCACACACACACATTTCCTAACCACTTGACGGCTACAGAAGCTGGAACAGTTTTTACAATGCGATGATGATAATGATGATGACGATGAGGATGATAATCACCATACTGTGGACTTCCATCTAGGATACAGACAGCATGGCAGGGTTGTACTCTACGCTTACTATCATACTAAATCCTGGCGTCAGTCAGGCCCGAGAGATACAGACACCTGCGGTGCTGATCAGAAGATTTGAGCGACACCCTCAAAATGACGCATCCATTAAATGGATGAGACTCGACTGTGTGATCAGTCTCCCCAGTGAGTCCACAGCGCGAAACATTTCGAGACGTAGTCGGGAATTTTTTAACACTTAAAAACCTATGCACTCAAAAATCCTAGACCGTTTAGAGGTTTAGTTATACAACTTGTATTCCTTTGCCACATAACACTTAAAAGACTTTTGATTAGGCACTTTGAATTTCCACACTGATTTCCCATACTATATAACATGTAGAGAATTAGGCACTTTTAAACCCCTAAATGTAACATTGTGAAACTTAATTGGGCACTTTGTATTGCCATACTATAAAAGTTTTGTGTGTGAATAAATCACGGACTACATATTCCCACCCTATATAACGTCTAGAAAATTAATTAGGCACTTTCAATTTCCACATTATTTAACACTTAGAGATTTAATCAGGCACTTTAAATTCCCACATTCTTTAACACTTAGAGACTTAATCAGGCACTTTCAATTCCCACATTATTTAACACTTAGAGATTTAATCAGGCACTTTAAATCCCACATTATTTAACACTTAGAGACTTAATCAGGCACTTTCAATTCCCACATTATTTAACACTTAGAGATTTAATCAGGCACTTTCAATTCCCACATTATTTAACACTTAGAGACTTAATCAGGCACTTTCAATTCCCCCACTCTTTAACACTCAGAGGCTTAATTGGGCAATTTGTATTACCACACTATAAAACACTCACAGACCTAATCAGGCGGTATGAATTCCCACACTGTATAACACTCACAGACTTAATTAGGCACTTGGAATTCCCACAGTATGGAACACTCAAAGAATTAATTAGGCACTTTGTACTTACACACTATGAAACACAGACTTGATTAAGCACTTTGAATTCCCATACTGTATAACACTCACAGACTTAATTAGGCACTTGGAATTCCCACAGTATGGAACACTCACAGAATTAATTAGGCACTTTGTACTTACACACTATGAAACACAGACAGACTTGATTAGGCACTTTGAATTCCCATACTGTATAACACTCACAGACTTAAGCACTTTAAATTTCTACATTGTATAACATTTAAAGACTTTTGCACTTTTGATTTATTCACATTACATAACACTTAAAAATTCAATTATACAGTTTGAATTCCTACGTGGTATAACACTTAGAGGCTTTGAAAAACTTTGAATTCTTACACTCATAACACTTAGAGACTTTAGCGATTTGAATAGTCACATTACAGAACATTTATACACTCAAGTCCTTTGAATTAGATTACATTATATAACACTCAGAGATTTCAGTTTCATACGTTACTGGACACTTGCAGACTTTGACACTTTGAATTCCTACACTGTAACACTTACAGACTTTTTTTTTTAAAGTACCTTGAATTTCGTTCGTTCGTTCTTTGATTTAACGGGTTTTTTTTCACTATAAGTGATATAATTTCCATAGTCTGCATATTATTAACACTTACAAGCTTACTTAGGCACCTTCCGATCACTATATCGCGTGATATTTTGAGACTGCAGAAGAGCACGACTTCCAGAAAGGAAAGACACTTGCTGACTGAGGTGAAAACATTAGATAGCTTTTGATGGGTGTCGGGTGGTTTGGCGGGGTATCGGGTGGCCATATGCATAGTGACCAAAGCCACGCCCAGTCTGCGTACACGACACGATGTGAGAGCAATCAGTTTGCACTGTCTTTGCTACTATTGTCCTCTTCACAACAGAACCAGCATTCTGTAAAATGAGAGTGAAAGAGAGAGAGAGAGAGATGGGGGGAGGAAGGGAGGAGGAGGAGAGAGAGAGGGAGGGAGGAAGGAAGGAAGGGAGAGGGGGAGAGAGGGGGATATATATATATAATATATAAGACAGGGGAGAGAGAGAGAGAGAGACAAATTGACAGAGAGAGATGGGGGGGGACAGAGAGGAGAAAGAGGGAGAGAGAGAGAGAGAAAGAGGAGAGAGAGAGAAAGAGGAGAGAGAATGAGAGAGAAGAAAAGAGAAGGAAAAGAGAGAGAGAGGAGAGGGGGAGAGGAGAGAGAGAGAGAGAGGATACAGCGAGAGGGAGAGAGCGAGAAAGGGAAAATGTAGAGATAGGAGAGAGAGGGGAGAGAGAGGGACAGAGAGAGAGGGGGGAGAGAGAAGAGAGAGAGAGAAAGAGAAAGAGGAGAGAGTGAGAGAGAGGGGAGAGAGAGAGTGAGAGAGAGAGAGACAGACAGACAGACAGACAGACAGACAGAGACAGAGACAAAGAGATGTCAAAACCATTGGAATAATGTGTTCTTTTCAGCAGAAAGTGTCACCTAGTCATATAAATGATTTCTCGAACTTATCGTGTGTGTGTGTGTGTGTGTGTGTGTGTGTGTGTGTGTGTGTGTGGTGTGTGTGTGTGTGTGTTGTGTGTGTGCGTGTGTGTGTGTGTGCATGTGTGTGCATGCGTGTGTGCGTGCTTGTGTGTGCGTGTGTGTGTGAGGGCATGCGCCCATTCGTACGTGCGCACCTGCGTGCGTGCATGCGTGTGTGCTTTTCTGTATGTTGTTGTGGACTGCAAAGCAAAAGAGCGATGACCATGACTCAGAGAGAAACTCGATCAAGCCGGTCATAGCAGAACAGTAAAATTGTTTCCGATAACCTTGAGGCCGTAGCGGAACGAGGTGACAGAAACGTCTACATGCCTTTCAGGTTCGTCATCATAAACCAGAAAAAAACACGAAAAAAAGAATAAGAACGCGTATTTAATACAACACGACAAGACAGGCGCAAACTGTCGGCCAACTGGCCTTTGTCAAGCGTAGACGTAAGATCACAAACAAACACCAGGTACAAAAATTAGGGGAAAAAGACTGAAACTTCCCTGCTGTTCCTTCCTTTTCTCTCACTGGACGAAGCAGCAGGGAAGTTTCAGTCTTTTTCTCCTAATTGTTGTACCTGGTGTTTGTTTGTTTGTGATCTTACGCTTGACAAAGGCCAGCTGGCCGACAATTTGCGCCTGTCTTGTCTTGTTGTATTAAATACGCGTTCTTATTCTTTTTTTGTGTTTCTTCTGGTTCCTGTTTGCTTGAACGCGGGCAGTCACACTTGTTTTGGATTTCGTCATAATGAAGACAGTGCTTATCTCCTTTCTATCGTCGCTTTACCTTCCTCAACCCTCAACAAGGTCAGGTGCCCATTGACACCTTGGTGGTGGACTGAGTGCTTACATAACAGGTTTTTTTTCTGAGACAGACTTGAACCAGTCATAATAATGATAATGATAATAATGATGATGATGATAATAATAATAACAGTAATAATAATGATAATAACGACGACGATGGCAACAACAGCAACAAGAAGAAGATGAAGAAGAAGAAGAATGATGATGATGATGATGATGATGATGATGATGATGATGATGACGACGACGACGACGATGACGACGACGACGACGACGACAATAATAATAATAATAATAATAATAATGATAATGATAATAACAACAACAATAATAATAATAACAATAATAACAATAATAGTAAGAGTAATAGCAATAATAATAAGAAAAAGAAGAAGAAGAAAAATTACAGTACAAATCTTGTCACTTCAAATCAAAGCGCACTCACGCACCAGGCATACGCATACAATCGACAAAGACCACCTTACAATATTTAATACACAGACTGAGAAAAAGAAGTAGTCGTAGAATTCATTGTTAGGGAAAAGAGGTGGGGTTTTAATTAAATTGTATTTAAAAGCAGAAAAGGTAGGTGTTTGGCAAAGGCAGAGCTGAAGTCCATTTTGCCATTCAGCAGAGTCTGACCTGCCCCGAACGAGACTCTAAGTTTGTGGTCTTTCCGAGCAGCTAGCAGGTCTTTCCCTGTGGTCATCAGACATTCTTCCCTGAAGTCAGTGGCCAAACCACAAGCTGAAGATATAAATGTATCTACAGCATAATATCATTGTTTTGTATCTTTGTGCCATTTATGGCGCAGGTCTATTCCTTGGCGACAACAGAGGGGCATCCAGGAGTCATGACCTAGATGCGGACTGGCCCCCTTAGAGTGTCAGGAGTTAATGGTCGAGACACTTGCTTGACGGAGGTTTCTCCTCTGAGGACTTTTGCTGTCCGGCTCTCCCCAGAGTTTATTTTTATTTTTTTAACCACTGACAGTAGAACATCATTGTTTTGTACTTCCTTGCCAAAATGGTACAGAATCCCTCAAGAAATTACTCACGGACCAGTTTGTTATACAGCAGTTTGGACATAGTCCTGTACGTATTTACGCACGTATTTTTCAGTGGATATAAAATAAAGTAATTATTCAATTTGGGGAGAGTAAATGATGGTGACTGTGTGGAGTCAAGTTACTTGTAATACCACTCCCAAAGAATGAGAGAGAGACAGAGAGAGAGAGAGAGAGAGAGATGATAGATAGCTAGACAGAGAGAGAGACAATGACAATGACAATGACAATGACAATGATGCTTTATTTTCCAACGGTAAAAGCTATTGGCTAGAAGCCATTTTTCAAACTTGCCGTTGCTATTCTATACACATGACATTTGTTTACAGTAACAAGTACAGCTTAAGGAAAATACATGTTGAATACTAAAATTAAGATAACATTGCAATGAAATCAAGAAACGTACACAGTCAGCACTTAGAGATAGATAGATAGACAGATAGATATAGAGAGAGGTAGATAGTATAGATAGATAGATAGACAGATGAGCAGGTAGATAAATTAATGAATAAGTAAGTAAATAAAGAAAGAAAGATAATGTTGATAATAATAACAATAAGACGAAGAAGAAGGAAGAGGAGGAGGAGGAGTAGAGGAAAACAAAGTAAACAGAATAGTAATAAGATAAAACAAAATAAAATGAAATAGAGGGAGAAGAAATATTACATGTGGAAAAAAGAGAGAGAGAGAGATAGAGAGACTCAGACTCAGACTCAGACTCAGACTCAGACTCAGACTCAGACTCAGACTCAGACTCAATTTAATGTACATCGGCCTTGGGCCACAACACAACAATGTGATGGGTGGGGGTGGGACCGGCATTTTGTTCATTTCCAGCGTATTTTACAATTCGATATAATCCACAGTCTGAACTAATCCCAAATGCAATTCATCCGTGATACATAATAATACATTTACAACACCTGTCTGACTATATCAACATCATAATAATTTCCTATAAAATGATTTTCGTCAATAGATAGTTGATCAACAAGAGAGAGAGAGAGAGAGAGAGAGAGAGAGAGAGAGAGAGAGAGAGAGAGAGAGAGGTCAAATCATTCTAATAATGCGTTGTTTTCATCAGAAAGTTTCATCTAGTCATACTAATAAATTCTCGAACCTATTGTCAATTGTAATACCACTCCAGACGACGCCAAAACTGTAGAACCACCAACTTAATCAGCCTCACTAACAGATGTCATGGTCATAATAATCACACATTCTAAACCGCCTTAAGACCATCTCTGAAAAAATGCTCTACGAGGATCACATTGTTTTTCAAATCTGGCAGAAGCATAGGTCGTCAGATTTTCGAGGGTGGCGTGATGATAAAAAACCACTTACAATGTAAAAATGACCTCTACCACAACTTAATCGACTTCAAGAGAGCATTCGACAGTTTGGTATGACGGCCTATGGCAAGTCACGAAAGGCACACTAGTCGCCGTGGTGAAGTGGTTAGCGCAACGGACTACCGACTGGAAGGTTGTGGATTCGAATCCCCATTAGTCCCTTCAATGTGGGATTTTTTGGCTCTAACCGGCTCCTACCCAGAGTTGGGCGTGCTATGGGCTCATTGAGAAGACTGAGACCACACAGTCGAGTGTCATCCACTTCACGGATGCGTCATTAAGGGTGTTGCTCAAATCTTCTTGCCAACACCGCAGGTGTCTGTATCTCTTGGGCCTGGTTGACGCCAGGATTTATTATGATAGTAAGCGTAGAGTACAGCCCTGTCGCGCAGTCTAGATGGAACTCCATAGCATCATGATTATCATCCTCGTGGACATCACCATCATGACATTGTAAAAACTGTACCAGCTTTTATCATCCTCGTGGACATCACCATCATGACATTGTAAAAACTGTACCAGCTTCTGTGGCCATTAATTAAGGTGGCGTAGAAAATGGGACGGAGAGAAAAAAAAAAGGTGAGCACAAAGGTGAGCTCCCTGAGTGCGATGATCCTGGCAACATTACGGCCGGCAATCAGGGACATGTTGCTGTAATCCCTTGATTCTTGTATTTGTTCTCCGTTGTTTCTTGTCTTACGTTCACGCTTGACGAAGGCCGGTTGGCCGAAAATTTGAGCCTGTTTTGTCTTGTTATATTAAATACGCGTTCTGATTCTATTTTTGTTTGTTTGTTTTTGTTTTTTGTTTTTTTTTCTGGTTCCGATTTGCTTGAACGTGGGTGATCACATTTGTTTTGGATTCCAAAGCTTGTAAGCTAAGATCTACCGCTATGTCATGAAAGCAAAGAAACAAATAACTTAAAAGACAAACAAGCGACAACGACTACAAAGAAATTATATTCATATTGATGTTGTGATTGTATTGCAAGTGGTCATGTCGATTATATATTTGTACTTCTTCGTGAGAGGCAATGGCTTACTTGTATAAAGCAATACATTTCTGACGGTTGAAGCCTAAAGTTTCTCTCTCTCTCTCTCTCTCTCTCTCTCTCTCTCCTCTCTCTCTCTCTCTCTCTCTCTCTCTCTCTCTCTCTCTCTCTTGTGTGTGTTTGTGTCTGTCTGTCTGTCTGTCTCTGTCTGTCTCTCTGTGCCTGTCTGTCTGTCGGTCTGTCTGTCTCTCTCTCTCTTTCTGTGCCTGTCTGTCTGTCGGTCTGTCTGTCTCTCTCTCTCTCTCTGTGCCTGTCTGTCTGTCTCTGTCTGTCTCTGTCTGTCTGTCTGTCTGTCTCTGTCTCTGTCTCTGTTTCTCTCTCTCTCTCTCTCTTTCTCTTTCTTTGTCTCTGTCTGTGTTTGTTTATCTATGTTTTCGTTTCTGACTCTGGGTGAGGGTTAGGGTTAGGATTAGGTTAGGGTTTGGGTTTGGGTTAGATTTTGGGTTTGAGTTAGGGTTAGGTTTCGGGTTTGGGTTTGGGTTGGGTTTGGCTTGGTTTGGTTTGGTTTGGTTTGGTTTGGTTTGGTTTGGTTTGGTTTGGTTTGGATTGGCTTGGTTTGGTTTGGTTTGGTTTGGTTTGGTTTGGTTTGGTTTGGTTTGGTTTGGTTTGGTTTGGTTTGGTTTGGTTTGGTTTGGTTTGGTTTGGTTTGGTTTGGTTTGGTTGGTGGTGTGGTTTGTTTCTTGTTGTTGATGCATACCCTTGCGACAGGCCAGTACTCCAAAAGTTGGCGCCTGTTTTGTCGTGTCATATCAAAAACGCTTTCTGATTCTATTTTTGTATTTTTCTTTTCTCGTTTTTATTTTCTTGAATGTGGGTGTTCACCTTTGCTTTGGGTGAACATAACTGTTCTTTACAAGATATCTAACTAAAAATAACAATCTAACTAATCTAAATAACAGTCTCACCACGAGTAATAACACAGAGGAATATGATGCCAAACCGACGTGGAATTCTTCCAACCTTTAGAGAAATATTCCTGTGATATCTACCACCCACTGGCCTCAAACGAAATTGAATGATTCCGTATTTATTCACTCTTGTTATTATTGGGGGTTTTCTATGGCGTACCCTTGTGCAGTTATATCATATTCTACGTTTTTAGTATTGATGGCACTTCATACACATTTCTTTTAATCATTGCACTCAGTGAGGTTACCTTTGTGCTCACCTTTTTTTTTTTTGTCCCATTTTCCACGCCATTTTAATGGCCAGAAGCTGGAACAGCTTTTACAATGCGATGATGATGATGTCGATGAGGATGAAAATCATGATGCTATGGAGTTCCATCGAGGATTGAGACTGCGTGACAGGGCTGTACTCTACGCTTACTATCATAATATATCCTGGCATCGACCAGACCCGAGAGATAAAGCCACCTGCGGTGCTGGTCAGAAGATTTGAGCAACACCCTCAATGACGCATCCGTGAAGTGGATGAGACTCGATTGTGTGGTCCCAAGTCTTCCCAATGATCCCCATAGCACATCCAACTCTGGGTAGGAGCCGGTTAGAGCTGAAAAATCCCACATTGATTTTTGAAGGGACTGATGAGAATTCGAACCCACAACCTTCCAGTCGGTAGTCTGTTGCGTTAATCACTACACCACGGCGACTGGTGCACTTCATCGACACTTTGTTGAAGATGTTGATGCCTAACATGTATTTTGAAATTTCTCTTTGATGCAATTGATGGAAGTGTGTTAAAAACAATCATAAAAGGTTGTATTTGATAACATGAATATAGAAAAAGTTTAAACGATAACGAGGGAGAGCATGTTCCTGCAGGGAGCTGGTGGAAGCTGGTAGGTAGGTGCAGGAGTGAGAGGGTTAAAACAAGACATGAAAAATGTGACTGGGCTCAAACGTTTGTCACGATGTTGTGACAAAGGTGACGATGACAATAATTTACTTGTTCTGCCCTGTAAATCGTGTTTCTCTCTTTACAACTGTCACTCACAGAGTGTAGAAAACGTTTTGAACATTCGTCAAGTCAAAGCCTAAGTGCACCGTCCTTTTCTTTTTTTTTTTTTTCCTTCAATTTTTTTAATTCAAGTTTAGACAAAAATTCATACAATATAAACATAAACTTCATTTTTGTAGAACACACACTTAAATGGATATTATTTACATGACAATCCAAATATACAGATATGTGTGTATGCTCATTTATGATCCAAACACATACACACATGCACGCACGAGCGCATGCGAGCACGCACGCACGAGCGTACACACACACACACCACGCACGCACGCACGCACGCACACACACACACACACACACACACACACACACACGTGTATACAGATTCTTAGTGTACGTTCCTAACAAATTCGCACAGCAGCAGAAAGGTAGAGAGACAGTGGCCTTGGCGGTTTAAAGCGCTTGCCTAAAACGGGGGTACCTGGGTTTAAATCGAGGATCAAACAGGGATTTTTCTTTTCCTTCCATTTTGGTCTTTTCTACCATGGACTCAGCATCTGATATCTCGAATTCAGTCTCCAGACCGCGACATTAATTAAACCTTTGACTCCCGCACCCTGTCTACCAGCATCGTGTATCGCCAACCATGCAAGCAAAGCAAAAACTTAACCCTCTGATTCCCTCACCCTTTCTCCACCAGCTTCCTGCAGGATGTTAGTGGAAAGGGTGAGGGAATCAAAGGGTTAAGTTTTTGCAGTTATTGGTTAGGGAGCGGGAATCAAAGGGTTAAAAACTGGCCTGTTCGCTGCCCATGATAATGTTTCCGTCGTTCTGATTGTGTCAGCTTAGTGTTTCCTAAGCATTCTTACCAACAAATGCCTATCAATTAACATCAGGAAGAGACTTCTTGAATGTTATATAGAACCAATACTGTTATACGGTTGTGAGGCGTGGACGGTCAACAAGCAAAGCCAGAACAAGATTGAGGCAGCCGAGATGTGGTTTCTAAGAAGAATGTTGGGAATTCCATGGACAGCAAAGAAAACAAACGAGACAGTCTTGATGGAGGGAAACACAAGAAGATCATTCATAAGGAAGATTAGGAAAAGACAGGCAATATTTGTAGACCATTTTATGAGGAAAGGGGACTTAGAGCACCTGGTCACAACGGCAAGGCTGGAGGGAAAGAGAGCACCAGGCAGACCCAGGGAGAAGATATTGGACGGACTTGCAGAGTGGCTGAAGACAAAGAAGGTGGAAGAGGTGCTTGAGGCAACAAGAGATAGAAACAGATGGAAGGCCATGATCGCCAACGCCATGTGGTAAGGCACTTGTTGATGATGATGATGAGTGTTTCCTAAGTCTGTTTACCCCCACCTTTCCCCGTCTCCCCATTTCAAAACCTTGCCAGTGCATAAGTTCGTTTTTGCACAGGCTCAGTGACCCTGCCAGATAACTGCTGGCGCAATTAGGGGGAGCAAGTATGGAACTGTCCGAGTACAATGCAAGGGTTGACAACCAGAACCAAGTATCTCCATTTTCTGATAGTTTACAGGAGACGGATTTCAACTGGGTTTTTAGGGGAGATTCTGTATCTACATTTTGAGATACTGGTTTTTGGTTTTATCGATAACCGATCAAAAATCAATGTCATGGCAAAAGCAAAGTCCACCAAGTGAAAGATCACATCAAAAGCCACAGTTCAGTATAAAAAAAAAGTGAAAATTGACAAAAAAGTGAGATACTGGGTTCTGGCTGTCAACCCTCGATTATGAATCCCACTTGATCAAAAACCAAACTCGAACCCCCTTAAGACGACATCTACGTGCTACTTTTTCGAATGAGGCGACCGTTACTGTTCTTTTTGTTTAAACCCCAGTCGACTGCGTAGAGCCAAATCACGGCTGTTTGAAAATACACACAATACTTCAACAGGAAAAAAAAAGGGAACAGAAAATTAAGTGTACGTATCAATGCATTCGCGTACATAATCTAAGGAGATGCCCCTGGCGTTGACCATTCCGTCCAATTTATCGTACTGGGGATTTAAAGTACAAAAGTAAACATAATTAAGGGCACTAAAACATGTAAAAGCAGGCCTAACTTACCTAAAATTGCATCCGCATAGCTCATTTCCCCAGAGCCAAAAATGCACTTATTACATGTACCCAATTATCAATCCTAAGAGAAAGTACGTAAGACTTTACTGAACACATACAAGTGAATGGACTAGCAAGGCAGAAAATGATAGGCAGAAATGACAAAGCAAAAGAGCAAGGCAGAAACAAAGAGAATGACAGAAAAGCGGAAATGTCTAGCACAGAATTTTCGGAAGGTGGGGATATTATTTATAATGAAAGGGCCCCAGGCATCCCCACGGGGGAGGATGAGACGACAAAAGAACTACCGCGTGCAGCACGCACGCAGCGCATGTTAAGTATCCCACGGCCGCAAAGCAGTTGTCTCTGGTAAAATTCTGAAGAAAATTTACTTTGCGTAGGTAAACAGAAATAAACACTTACAGACGACAAATGGGTGTCAGAACACCGCAGAGACGTGACCTAAATCTCACATGGAATATCTATTGTGACAAAGAAGAAATGAATACAAAAGATGCTGTATCCTTATCTATCTATCTATCTATCTATCTATCTATCTATCTATCTATCTATCTGTCTGTCTGTCTGTCTGTCTGTCTGTCTGTCTGTCTGTCCACCTGCCTGCTTGCCTGCCTGCCTGTCTGCCTGCCTGTCTGTCTGGGTTGGGTCGAGTCTAGTATAGTCTAATCTAGTCTTGTCTGTCTAGCTGTTTTACAGGTAGATATGTGTGTATATCTGTGTGTGTGTGTGTGTGTGTGTGTGTGTGTGCGTGTGTGTGTTGTGTGTGTGTGTGTGTGTGTGTACGCGCTCGCGTGCATATAAAGGGGGGAGGGTAGGCGTCATACAGACTAGAGACGTTTTACTATTGCGTCCAAAGAGCTACCGAAGAGTATAGTTCAACTCAGACGCTCAGAAGATCTCGTACACTTGTGGATGTGAAAGCGAGAACTTGGCAGTTGATCAGGTTCATCAGGTGATGAGATGGTGGATGGAAAATCCATTTGGCTCGGTCAGCGCTCTGAAAACAAAGCTTCTGTCTTCATCTTCTGCTTGGCAAAGAGGGGCAGAGCTTCAGTCTTACCATCTGGCAGCACAGGTTCGAGTCTCATCATCATCACACACCACCCACCATCATCATCATCATCATCATGTGCTCTGCCGCATGGCGTTGGTGATCACGGACCTCCACACGAATCTATCCCCTGTCCCTGCAAGTACATCTCCCGCCCTCTCTGTCTTCATCCACTCTGCAAGTCCATCCAATATTTTCTCCCTGGGTCTACCTGGTGTTCTCTTTCCCTCTAGCTTTCCTGTTGTGACCAAGTGTTCTAATTCCCCTTTCCTTATAAAATGTCCTATAAATGTTGCTTGCCTTTTCCTAAACTTCTTTATTAATGATCTTCTTGTGTCTGCTTCCTTCAAGACTGTCTCGTTTGTTTTCTTTGCTGTCCATGGAAATCATATTTCAGTTCCCTCAATTTTGTTCTGGCTTTGCTTGTTGACTGTCCACACCTCACAACCGTATAACATTATCGGTTCTATATAACATTCAAGAATTCTCTTCCTGATGTTAATTGAAAGGCATTTGTTGGTAAGAATGCTTTTCATCTTCTTCTTCTGCTTTTCATCTTCTGTTTTAGCTCGGCCGATTCTGCTGGTTATTTCTGATGTGCATCTGCCATCTGGTGAGATTACCGTTCCCAGATATTTAAACTTATCAACCTGTCTCAAAATTGTGCCGTTTGCTGTTCTTTTGCATGAGGGGATCTCATGTTTTTTTTTTACTGACCACCATGACTGCCGTCTTCTTGCTATTTAGCTCCAACCATTTATTTTTGTTTTCTACTTCTGTTATATTCACAAGCTTTTGTAGGTCCCTTTCAATTTCTGCAGTTAGCACGGTGTCGTCTGCGTAACAAATGTTGTTTATCATTTTTTTCCTCCAACTTTTAATCCAGGGCATTCTTCTAGGTTTCTCATGATGGTTTCGCTGTAAAGTGAAACAGATCTGGTGACAGAACACAACCTTGCCTGACTCATCTTTTGATATTTTGGAAAGAGCTTATATCGTTTTCTATTCTCATTGCAGCTGTTTGTTCCCAATACATATTTCTGATTATTCGTAGATCTTTTCCATCAATATTGAGTCTTTCTAGTTGGTTGATCCAATTCTTCATGTCTTACCCCATTGAAAGCCATGGTATAATCAACAAAGCATAAATATAAAGCCTTATTCAGCTCGATTGACCTCTCTATGATAGTTCTTAGGATGTACATGGCATTAATAGTTCCTTTGCCTTCCACAAATCCACTCTGTTCTTCTGCTATTTCTCTTTTAATTCTATTCCTTGTCCTCATCATGATTATTCTTAATAGGATTTTTTTACATGACTCACCAAGCTGATTGTGCGATGGAGTTCGCATTCTATAGCCCCTGTTTTCTTTAGAACAGCAATGAAAATTGATTTTGACATATCTTTGGGGATTTTTCCGGTGTCATAAATTTCATTTAGGAGGATTGTTACTTTTTCAATACCAAATTCCTCCAGGGTTTCAATCATCTCTGTAGTAATGTTGTCTGATCCTGGGGCTTTTCCTGGTTTCATCTTTTTCAGTGCTGCTCTAACGTCTACTTTGACCATGGGTGGTCCTTCAACGTTCTTTCTTATAATGTGTTTTTCGTTTCTGTCATCTTCAAAAGTGTCTTTAATGTACTCTCCCCATCTGTCTAATATTTGATTTTTTTTTCATGATAAGCGTATCAGTTTTCGATTTTAAGCAACCAGTTGATGCGCATGTCTTTTTCTTGTAGACAATTTCTTCAATTCTTCTGTGCATACCCTGAGGATCTGTTTCGTGTCGGTCTTCTATTTCTTTGCATTTTGTTTTCAGCCAAACTTCCTCAGCTTCATTGCACCTATTCCTGATTTCTTTTGTTTATCTTCCTGTATCTTTCCTCTTTTCCCTTTCCCTTTCAGAAACAGCCAGCAGAATCGGCCAGTCGGTTCTAGTCTGCCTGGAGAAAACTCAGATGGTGTGGCCTGCTGTGGAAACTAGCGGTCAGTGAGCATCTGACCGTTCCAAGGTGGGGAAAGGTGTAGCAGCGAGGGATAAGAGCTGGACACTGTCTTCATGATACTGGCCATGAAGAAACACTGATGTCTGTACCACCTCATTCCAGTACGATTCAAGATTTGGAGACAACCTTGACCTTTGTGGGTTCTTCACCTTGACATGAGAGTCACGTGCCGTGTTAGTTAGGATCTGTATCCATCGCGCGTTTTGTGTGTGTGTGTGTGTGTGTGTGTGTGTGTGGTGCGTGCGTGCGTGCGTGCGTGCGTGGTGTGTGTGTGTGTGTGTGTGTGCGTGTGTGTGTGTGTGTGTTAGTGTGTGTTAGTGTGTGTGTGTGTGTGTTAGTGTGTGTGTGTCAGTGTGTGTGTGTGTATGTGTGTGTTTGTATGTGTGTGTGTGTTAGTGTGTGTGAGTGTGTTAGTGTGTGTGTATGTGTCTCTGTGTGTGTATGTGTGTGTGTTAGTGTGTGTGTATGTGTGTGTGTATGTGTGTGTTAGTGTGTGTGTATGTGTGTGTTAGTGTGTGTGTATATGTGTGTGTTAGTGTGTGTGTGTTAGTGGGTGTGTGTGTGTGTGTGTGTGTTAGTGTGTGTGTGTATGTGTGTGTGTGTGTATGTGTGTGTGTGTTAGTGTCTCTGTGTGCGTTAGTGTCTGTGTGTTTGTGTGTGTGTGTATGTGTGTGTATTAGTGTGCGTGTGCGCGCGCGTGTGCATGTATGTGTGGGTGTTAGTGTGTGTTAGTGAGTGTGTGTGTGTGTTAGTGTGTGTGTGTGTGCCTGTGTGTGTGTTAGTGTGTGTGCGTTAGTGTATGTGTGTGTTAGTGTGTGTATGTGTATGTGTTTGTGTGTTTGTGTGTATGTGTGTGTGTTAGTGTGTGTGTATGTGTTAGTGTGTGTGCGTGTGTGTGTCTGTGTGTGTGTATGTTTTAGTGTGTGTGTGTGTGTGTGCTAGTGTTAGTGTCAGTGTGTATGTGTGTGTGTTAGTGTGTGTGTGTTAGTGTGTGTGTTAGTGTGTGTGTTAGTATGTGTGTGTTAGTGTGTGTGTGTGTGTTAGTGTGTGTGTGTGTATATGTGTGGGTGTATGTGTGTGTATGTTTGTGTTTGCATGTGTATGTGTGTGTGTGTTAGTGTGTGTTAGTGTGTGTTTGTGTGTGTTTGTGTATGTGTGTGTGTCTGTGTGTGGTGTGAGGTTATGTGTGTTAGTGTTAGTGTGTGTAGTGGTGCATTAGTGTAGTATGTGTGTGTTGTGTGTGTTAGTGTGTGTGTGTGTGTGCGTGCATGTGTGTGTGTGGTGGGGGTTTTGTTTGTTTGTTTGTTGTTGTTTTTTGTTTGTTTGTTTGTTGTTGTTTTTGTTTTTGTTTTTTGTTTTTGTTGTTTGGGGTTTTTGTTGTTGTTGTTTTGCTTTTGTTTTTGTCTTTTTGTCTAGTCAGTGCATAGAGAATTTTCTAAGGGAGGTAATGCCGTGTTGAGTAAACAGAAAATGAATGGAGATAGTTTTGACAAGAATCCACTGAACCTGACAGTTGACGTGAGACCAGTTCGACAGTCAGATAGTCTATACGTTTTTGTGTGTTGAGGTGTCTGATAGTTTTTACACGTACGTCTGTTGTTTGTTGGCTTCGGTCTGGTCGTGACAGTGTTGCGACTCACTGTGATTTGATGAACTCTGAGTGTGTGTGTGTAGGTGTCTGTGTAGTAGGTAGGGGACATTTTTACGTTTACGGTAGTAGAAAGGGGACGTGTGTGTAATTTGGGGACGTCCCCAAAATACACAAAATTAAAATTGGTTCAAAATAAAAAAGATAAGCTTAAAATGGTATGCTTTGCGTATAAAATATAAATTACGTAATTTAAAAAAATGTCCCCTAATTACTACATATTTTGCTTGTAGTAATTTGGGGACGTCCCTTTATTACTACATCCCACTGACCCTGTTCTCACACAGACTGAGTCACACAGCTTTTCAGTCTTAGTCGGTTTAAAAGCATATTTCTTTGGCTTCTTTTCTGTCTGAGATTGATCTATTGTTTTCTTTGTGGTTTTCTGTCTATTGTTATTGCTGTTTAAGTGCTGATGTTGTTATTGCTGTTAATTTACCATCTTTATTTTGAAAATATGACTGATTTTGTTGTCTAGCACTGACATTAATAGACTTATTCACTGAATAATTTATATTGGTGTTGAATAATTTCAATTGTTTTGTTTTAGTAGTTTAATACATTTTTAGTGTTAAATGCTGTCTGTGTGGCTTGATTTCAATTGTACATTTATTTATTTATCTATTATTATTTATTTATTTATTTATTCATTTTTTATCATTTATTTAATTTTATTCATTTATTTATTTATTTGCTTGTTTTTGTTTATTCATTCATCTTTTTACTTATCTATTTGTTTATCTATTGATCATTTATTGTTTATTTATTTGTTTGTTTATTTGTTTGTTCGTTTTTATGCTTATTTATTTATTTATTTGCTTATTAATTTATTTATTTATTTAGTTAGTTATTATTTTAGTTATTAATTTATTCACTTATTTATTCATTTGCTTATTTTTTGTTTATTCATTCATCCTTTTATTTATTTACCTATTTATTATTTGTTTCTTTATCTATTTATTTATTTATTCAGTTATACATTTATTAATTATTGTCTATTTGTTTATTTATTTGTTTATTATTTATTGTCTATTTGTTTATTTGTTTATTTATTTGTTTATTTAGTTTACTTATTCATTATTTATTTATTCACTTATTTATTTATTTACTTATTTTTTTTTTTTTATTTATATATTTATTCATTCATTTATTTATCTATTTATTGATCTATTTATTTACTTGCTTGTCTATTTATTTATTTGTTTATTTATCCTTTTTATGTTGATTTCTATTTTTGTTTATTTATTTATTTATTGGTTCCTTTATCTATTTAATCTTTTATTTCCTCTATTTATTTGACTGAATTTTATAAGCTGTTTCTAATTCTTACTGTTTTCCTTCATACGTTTGTATCAATATTTATTTATTCATTAGCTGCAGCATATTTCTTTCCTATTTCTGTTGATTGTTTTTATATGATTTACTATTTATTTATGAATTATTTATGAATTTATTTAGTTAGTTAGTTAGCTAATTAGTTGTTTGTCTGTTTTGTTTGTTTGTTTGTTTGTTTGTCGATTTGTTTATTCATTGGTCAATCCATTTTCATCTGTCCCCATTTCCTTCATTTGTCTTTGGTTTGTTTTTTCATTCGTTAAAAATAATTTGCGCTTCTTTATCAGTTTATTGCTTATTTTGATTAATTTGTTTTCCTTGATTTAACATTTATGTGGAAATTGGATTGTTGAAGACTAAAATTAAGAGGCATACAAAATCCCCTTTGTCATCAAATATAACACATGAACAAAACGAAGATAAAGGAGGCATTAAAAACAAACAAAAATGAATGATGGGGAAGGCATGTCAAGTATAGCATTATAATGAAAACGCATGAGCTATATAAAGCATACAAATGTCAAAGAAGTTATGAAAATGAATTATGATAAAATGTTGACTTCCGTGTGCCAGTCAATCAAGTGTTTTGCTAAAGCATGACAAGTAAAGGCAAAAACACATAAAGCAAATGTAATAGCAATAACCATAAAAAGAAAGCTTAACAATAATAACAAAAAAAGCTATATTCTGGTAGAACAAAACAAAAATAGGCACGTAAATTACGAACACAGAAACTAAGAAAAGTAGGGAATAAAGTAAGCATTAAAAGCAAACGAGGGAGAGGAGAGACGTGTGAAAGAGAGAGAGAGAGAGAGAGAGAGAGAGACCGAGACCGAGACCGAGAGAGAAACCGAGAGAGAGAGAGAGAGAGACCAAGAGAGAGAGAGACTGAGAGAGAGACTGAGAGAGCGAGCAAGAGAGAGAGTGAGAGAGAGAGAGACCAAGAGAGAGAGAGAGAGAGAGAGACCAAGAGAGAGAGAAAGAGAGAGAGAGCTTGCATCACAACAAAAACAATCATACACATGACATGCAGAAGAATACATAATTCAAGCGGCTAGGTTTCAAAAAAAAAAACGGTTGCTGCGGCTCCATCACTTCCACTACTATTGCTACTGCTCTATCACTACCACTACTATTGCTACTGCTCTATCACTACCACTACTATTGCTGCTGCTCTATCACTACCACCACTATTGCTACTGCTCTATCATTACCACCACTATTGCTGCTGCTCTATCACTACCACTACTATTGCTACTGCTCTATCACTACCACTACTATGCTGCTCTATCACTACCACACTATTGCTACTGCTCTATCACTACCACTACTATTGCTAGCTCCTATCACTACCACTACTATTGCTACTGCTCTATCACTACCACTACTATTGCATGCTCTATCACTAACCAACTACTACTATTGCTGCTCTATCACTACCACTACTATTGCTGCTCTATCACTATCCACTACTACTATACTGCTGCTTATCACTACCACTACTACTACTACTCTGCTCTATCACTACCACTACTATTGCTGCTCTATCATACCTACTACTACTGCTCTACACTCCTATCACTACCCCTACTACCACTACTACTGCTCTATCACTACCACTACTATACTCTCTTGCTGCTACTATCACTACCAACTAACTACTACTGCTGCTCTATCACTACCACTACTACTACTCTGCTCTATCACTTACCAATACTACTACTGCTGCTCTATCACTACCACTACTACTACTACTGCTGCTATCACTACCACTACTACTATTGCTGCTCTATCACTACCACTACTACTACTGCTGCTCTATCACTACCACTACTACTACTGCTGCTCTATCACTACCACTACTACTACTGCTGCTCTATCACTACCACTACTACTACTCTGCTCTATCACTACCACTAACTATGCTGCTCTATCATACATACTACTACCTGCTCTATCACTCACTACTACTATGCTGCTCTATCACTACCACTACTACTACTGCTGCTCTATCACTACCACTACTACTACTGCTGCTCTATCACTATCCTACTACACTACTGCTGCTCTATCACTACCACTACTACTACTGCTGCTGCTATCACTACCACTACTACTACTACTGCTGCTCTATCACTACCACTACCACTATGCTGCTCTATCACTACACTACTACTACTGCTGCTATCACTACCACTACTACTATGCTGCTCTATCACTACACACTACTAACTACTACTGCTGCTCTATCACTACCACTACAACTACTACTGCTGCTCTATCACTACCACTACTACTACTGCTGCTGCTCTATCACTACCACTACTACTACTGCTGCTCTATCACTACCACTAACTAGCTCTTATCACTACCACTACACTACTGCTGCTCTATCACTCCAATACTGCTCTATACACATACTGCTGTTGCTCTATCACTACCACTACTACTACTACTGCTGCTGTATCACTACCACTACTACTACTGCTGCTGTATCACTACCACTACTACTGCTGCTGCTCTATCACTACCACTACTACTACTACTGCTGTATCACAACCAGTACTACTGCTGTTGCTCTATCACTACCACTCTACTACTGCTGCTGTATCACTACCATACTACTGCTGCTGTATCACTACCACTACTACTGCTGCTGCTCTATCACTACCACTACTACTACTACTGCTGTATCACAACCAGTACTACTGCTGTTGCTCTATCACTGCCACTCTACTACTGCTGCTCTATCACTACCACTACTACTACTGCTGCTCTATCACTACCACTACTACTACTGCTGCTTTATCACTACCACTACTACTGCTGCTGTATCACTACCACTACTACTGCTGCTGTATCACTACCACTACTACTACTGCTGCTCTATCACTACCACTACTACTGCTGTTGCTCTATCACTACATGAAGATCCACAGGACAAAAATGGGCTGTTTGAAGACTCATACGAACCAGCAGCAGCGCACTGCGATAGCAGGTGAGATGTTGGATGATCAAGGCCAGGAACTAAACCATAGTGCCAAGGACATCCACGCTGATGGTTCTGGTGCGGATTTTGCACAAGCTCTTAACACCAAACGTGAAAAACTCAATTTGCCGCCTGCCGGTGCAAAAGAACAATGGGAGAAATTAGATGAGGAACTTGTCCTTAAGCTGAATGCGCTAATAGGGAACAGTACGCTGGAACACAAACTTGATACATACGGAGACATCATATACTCTATCTGCAGGGACACTTATGGAGTGAAGCAGCCAAAGACAAAAACGCCTCCCCAGAAATCCAGAAGACAGCAACAGATGGAGAGCATCCGGAGGGAGAAAAGGAAGCTTAAAAAGCGAATGAAAACTGCCTCAGAATTCGAGAAGCAAGGGCTCCTGGAACTCTGGAAAAATCTGAAAGCCAAACACAATGCTCTCAGCAGGGAATCAGCAAGGCGAAGAAAGAGCAAAAAGAAGAAGACTCAAGATCGTTTCTTCAAAGATCCCTTTGACTTTGCAAGAAAGCTGTTTGAACAACCCAAATCAGGGACTCTCACAGTGGGCAAGGAAACCCTAGAGCAGCATCTCAGGGAAACATATTCCGATTCTCAGCGCGAGGCACCACTTGAAATCCAGAATCTGGTCTGGCCTGCAGCGCCAGAAGGAAAATTCAATAACAAACCACCAACACTGGATGAAGTGAAGAACGTAGTAAAGAAAGCCAGAGCCAAGTCAGCACCTGGACCAAACGGAATACCATACCTGCTCTACAAGAAATGCCCAAAAGTGCTCGAGTGGCTCCACAAGATGATTCGATCAGCATGGAGGAACCAGATCAGCGACCAATGGATGAGAGCTGAGGGAGTGTACATTCCCAAGGAGCAGAACTCCAGCAGCATCAACCAGTTCAGGCCAATATCACTTCTGAACGTCGAGGGGAAAATCTTCTTCTCTGTTATGGCAGCAAGATTGACAAAATACCTGACTGAAAACAAGTATCTGGATATGTCAGTCCAAAAGGGAGGCATACCAGGAATGCCTGGATGCTTGGAACATGCCACGTTGATTTGGGATGCCATCCAAAAAGCAAGAACAGAGAAGAGAGACATTGACGTAGTTTGGCTTGATCTGGCGAATGCATATGAATCAGTTCCACACGATATGATCCAGCTGGCTCTTGAAATGTATCACATCCCAGAAAACATCCGAACAATGCTGAGGAAGTATTTCCAAGGGTTCTCAATGCGGTTCTCTACCAAAGAATACACCACTGACTGGATAGACCTAGAGGTGGGCATTGCAATGGGCTGTGCAATCTCTCCCATACTGTTCGTGTTGGCAATGGAAGTCATCTTGAAAGCTGCAATGAAGAGTTCAGGTCCAATGAATCTGGGAGATGGATACCAGATGCCTCCTCTGAAAGCTTTCATGGATGACACAACAGTCTTGTCCACGATGAGGAAGAGACACACCAAATCTTAAAGCAGCTGGATGAGCTGGTGGCCTCTTCAAGAATGAGGTTCAAACCAAAGAAATCCCGAAGTCTCTCACTGCGAAAAGAAAAAGTGGCAGATTCAGTCAAATTCATGGTAGCCAACCAAGCCATCCCCACTGTCACAGAAGAGCCAGTAAAAAGTCTCGGAAGATGGTATGATGACTCCCTGAAAGACACACAAAGGGGATGTGAAACCAAGCAAACAGCAGAAGAAGGCCTGAAGAAAATAGATAACTGCGGACTGCCAGGCAAATACAAAATCTGGTGTCTACAGTTCATGCTGATACCAAAGCTGCTGTGGCCACTGCTAATCTAGACATTGCACCACAAGTGGAAGCAATGGAAGCCAAAATCAACAAATACACAAGAAAATGGCTCGGTGTCCCACCTGGTCTCACTGATGTTGCATTCTACTATCGTCAAGCAATGCTGAAGCTACCTCTCAAATCCATAGTGGAGGAATACAAAGTTGGAAAAGCAAGACTGTTGAGCATGCTAGAGGAATCGAAAGAAATATCGTGAGATCAGTTCAGCCAAAGCTGAGAACTGGCAAAAAATGGAAAGTCCAAGAGGCTGTAAACAATGCCAAGAGAAACCTCAGCATCAAAGAAATAATTGGACACACGCAAACCAACAGACAGGGACTGGGAGCAACAAAAATGCAGTGGTGGTCCAAAGCCAAAGGGAAGGAAAAAAGAGACATGATCATACAGGAGTTGAAGAAAGAAGAAGATGTCAAAAGAGTGCAGAAGGCAGTCCAGCAAGGTCAACAGGGGGCAATGGACAACATGGGACAGTGCACTCCAAAGAAGTCTCAGCTGGAACGATATGTGGCACATGGCTCCTCTAAGGATAAGCTTCCTCCTCAGATCTATATATGACCTGCTCCCCTCGAATGCAAACTTAGTGAAATGGGGGAAAGTCAGATGACCCAGCATGTCCGCTCTGTCAGAAGAAACAAACAGTGGAACATGTCCTAAGCTCTTGCAAAGTAGCGCTAGCCCAAGGAAGGTATACATGGAGGCACAACCAAGTTCTGAAAGTGATCACAGATGCGGTTAGCGAAAAAACCATGACCCCAAACGCACCAATTGCTATGACAACGTTCTACAAAGCAGGAGGGAAACAGGTCTGGCCCGAAATTGCTATGACAACCAGCACATTGCCAAAGAGTCTTCTGGATGGAGCAGTCGACTATGAGTGTACAGCAGACCTCCCAGAATGGAGAAATTACCCAGATTTTCATCAGCAAGACTAGCATGAGACCAGACATCGCTCTCCACTCTGACTCCTCGAAATAAGTGATTCTGATAGAACTCACTGTGCCATACGAAAGCAGAATGGAAGAAGCACATATCTACAAGACCGAAAAATACGCCGGTCTTGCCAGCACCCTGAAGTAAGCAGGTCTGCGGGTCAAAATCTTCGCCATAGAGGTCGGGGCAAGAGGGTTTGTGGGCACCTCCGCTTATGATCTCATGAAACAACTCGCCATTTCTGGGAAGAAGAGGACTAGAGCCCTTAAAGCGATGGCAGAGGCAGCAGAAAGGAGCTCAAGCTGGATCTGGGCAAGGAGGAACCAAAAATGAACTTCATAAGGATTAAATTCCCTTCAGATGATGTGAACCCCGTTAGCACATTGGTAAAACCGCGTACCGCAGTTCTGAAGCGCAGAATCGCCCAGGTTCGCTCCCCGGCGTGGGAAAAAAAAATAGACAACAGCAAAAGGGCATCCAGGAGTCATGACCTGGATGTAGCCCGGCCCCCCGAGAGTGTAAGGAGTTCAGGGCCGAAACACTTGTCTAAAGGGGTTACTTCTCTGAAGACCTTCTGTTGTCTAGCTCTCCCTAGAGTTTCTTTCTACCTACCACTACTACTACTGCTGCTCTATCACTACCACTACTACTGCTGCTGCTCTATCACTACCACTACTACTACTGCTGCTCTATCACTACCACTACTACTACTACTGCTCTATCACTACCATTACTACTGCTGCTGCTCTATCACTACCACTACTACTACTGCTGCTCTATCACTACCACTACTACTACTGCTGCTGCTCTATCACTACCACTACTACTACTGCTGCTGCTCTATCACTACCACTACTACTGCTGTTGCTCTATCACTACCACTACTACTGCTGTTGCTGTATCACAACCAGTACTACTACTGTTGCTCTATCACTACCACTACTACTGCTGCTGCTCTATCACTACCACTACTACTGCTACTGCTGTATCACAACCAGTACTACTGATGTTGCTCTATCACTACCACTACTACTACTGCTGCTCTATCACTACCACTACTACTACTGCTGCTCTATCACTACCACTACTACTACTACTACTGCTACTGCTGTATCACAACCAGTACTACTACTGCAGCTCTATCACTACCACTACTACTACTGCTGCTCTATCACTACCACTACTACTACTGCTGCTCTATCACTACCACTACTACTGCTACTGCTCTATCACTACCACTACTACTACTGCTGCTCTATCACTACCACTACTACTACTGCTGCTCTATCACTACCACTACTACTACTGCTGCTGTATCACTACCACTACTACTGCTGCTGTATCACTACCACTACTACTGCTGCTGCTCTATCACTACCACTACTACTGCTGCTGCTCTATCACTACCACTACTACTGCTACTGCTGTATCACAACCAGTACTACTGATGTTGCTCTATCACTACCACTACTACTACTGCTGCTCTATCACTACCACTACTACTACTGCTGCTCTATCACTACCACTACTACTACTACTGCTACTGCTGTATCACAACCAGTACTACTACTGCAGCTCTATCACTACCACTACTACTACTGCTGCTCTATCACTACCACTACTACTACTGCTGCTCTATCACTACCACTACTACTGCTACTGCTCTATCACTACCACTACTACTACTGCTGCTCTATCACTACCACTACTACTATTGCTGCTCTATCACTACCACTACTACTGCTGCTCTATCACTACCACTACTACTACTGCTGCTCTATCACTACCACTACTACTACTGCTGCTGTATCACTACCACTACTACTGCTGCTGTATCACTACCACTACTACTGCTGCTGTATCACTACCACTACTACTACTGCTGCTGTATCACTACCACTACTACTACTACTGCTGTATCACTACCACTACTACTACTGCTGCTGCTGTATCACTACCACTACTACTACTGCTGCTGTATCACTACCACTACTACTACTACTGCTGTATCACTACCATTACTACTACTACTGCTGTATCATTACCACTACTACTACTACTACTGTATCACTACCACTACTACTACTGCTGCTCTATCACTACCACTACTACTACTGCTGCTCTATCACTACCACTACTACTACTGCTGTATCACTACCACTACTACTACTACTGCTGTATCACTACCACTACTACTACTGTTGCTCTATCACTACCACTACTACTACTGCTGCTCTATCACTACCACTACTACTACTACTGCTGTATCACTACCACTACTACTACTGCTGCTCTATCACTACCACTACTACTACTGCTGTATCACAACCACTACTACTACTGCTGTACTCACTACTACTACTACTACTACTGCTGTATCACTACCACTACTACTGCTCTATCACTACCACTACTACTACTACTGCTGTATCACTACCACTACTACTACTGCTGCTCTATCACTACCACTACTACTACTGCTGTATCACTACCACTACTACTACTGCTGTATCACTACTACTACTACTACTACTGCTGTATCACTACCACTACTACTGCTCTATCACTACCACTACTACTACTGCTGTATCACTACCACTACTACTACTGCTGTATCACTACTACTACTACTACTGCTGTATCACTACTACTACTACTACTACTGCTGTATCACTACCACTACTACTACTGCTGTATCACAACCACTACTACTACTGCTGCTCTATCACTACCATTACCACTGCTACTGCTCTATCACTACCACTACTACTACTACTGCTCTATCACTACCACTACTACTACTGCTGCTCTATCACTACCACTACTATTACTACTGCTCTATCACTACCACTACTACTACTACTGCTCTATCACTACCACTACTACTACTACTGCTCTATCACTACCACTACTACTACTACTGCTCTATCACTACCACTACTACTACTGCTGCTCTATCACTACCACTACTACTACTACTGCTCTATCACTACCACTACTACTACTGCTGCTCTATCACTACCATTACCACTGCTACTGCTGTATCACAACCACTACTACTGCTGCTGCTCTATCATTACCATTACCACTGCTACTACTGTATCACAACCACTACTACTGCTGCTGCTCTATCACTACCATTACCACTGCTACTACTGTATCACAACCACTACTACTGCTGCTGCTCTATCATTACCATTACCACTGCTACTGCTGCTCTATCACTACCACTACTACTGCTGCTGTATCACTACCACTCTACTACTGCTGCTCTATCACTACCATTACTACTACTGCTGCTCTATCACTACCACTACTACTACTGCTGCTCTATCACTACCATTACTACTACTGCTGCTCTATCACTACCATTACTACTACTGCTGCTCTATCACTACACTACTACTACTACTACTGCTCTATCACTACCACTACTGCTGTTCTGTCAGAAACTTTCCCAGCTGCTTCCTCTTTCTCTCCCATTATGTAACACATCAGTCCCAATTTCTGATTCAGCTAAAAACCTTGGTGTCTGCATTGACTCTACCCTGTCCATGAACAACTTTGTTTCTCAAACTGCCAGATCTTGCTACTATCATCTCCATCGTATAAGCCTGATCAGGAAGTATCTCTCTGTCGAAAAAACTGCAAAACTCGTTCTCTCCTTCATAATGTCTCGCATTGACTATTGCAATTCACTCCTGTCTGGTCTTCCTGCCTCCACCATTCACATCCTACAGCGCATTCAAAACAATGCTCTACGCCTTGTACTCAAAAAGAAAAAAGCTGACCACATATCTCCTCTCCTGGCACAACTTCACTGGTTCCCTGTATCAAAGCGCATACAGTACAAACTAGACACCATGTGCTACAAAAGCCTCAATAACGCAGCCCCCGATTACCTGTCAAGCCTACTTGAGATCTATGTTCCCTCACGTACCCTCCGCTCTGCCTCCGATCCTCTGACTTTCGCTTTCCACGCACTAAGCTCAATACCTATGGTCCACGAGCCTTCTCTGCTTCTGGTCCACTCTCCTGGAACAAACTTCCTCTCTCAGTCCGTCAGCAACCTACTTTTGCCTCCTTCAAGACCACTCTCAAAACTCACCTTTTCTCCTCTGCATAAAATCCTAACCTCACTCAACCCCCCTCTGCAGCCTGTCTCCGCTCGGAGGGAATCACTTTGTTTTAATATATAATTGTATATGATGTGCTCTCTGTGGTTTTCCATTGGTTTTATTCTTGCTTTTATTGCTTTTATTCTTTTCTCCCCATTTGTGGCCATGCATGTTGTGTGTGTGTGTGTGTGTGTGTGTGTGTGTGTGTGTGTGTGTGTGTGTGTGTGTGTGTGTGTGTGTGTGTGTGTGTGTGTGTGTGTGCGTGCGTGCGTGCGTGTGTGCGTGTGTGTCTTTTCGGCGCTTGGATTTGATTTTGTCGAGATTTGCGCTATATAAATATTGTAATTATTATGTATGCATGTGCGTACGTATGTATGTATGTATGTATGTATGTATACGCTTAGATTTATGTATGTATGTATGTATGCATGTATACGCTCAGCTTAGATTTATGTATGTAAGTATGTAAGCATGTATGTATGCATGTATACGCTCATATGTATGTAGGTATGTATGCATGTATACGCTCAGCGCTTAGATTTGATTTTGTCAAGATTTTGCGCTATATAAATAAAATATATTATTATTATTATTATTACCACTACTGCTGCTCAATCACTATCACTATTGCTGCTCTACACTACCACTACTGCTGCTCTATCTCTACCACTACTGCTGCTCTATCACTGCCACTATTACTGCTGCTACTACTCTATCACTACCACAACTGCTGCTGCTCTATCACTACCACTACTGCTGTGCTCTTTCACTACCACTACTATTGCTGCTGCTCTATCAATA
Organism: Monoplex corrugatus; assembly: GCA_030674185.1. Classification (NCBI taxonomy): domain Eukaryota; kingdom Metazoa; phylum Mollusca; class Gastropoda; order Littorinimorpha; family Ranellidae; genus Monoplex; species Monoplex corrugatus. The sequence goes on from JAPXFY010000034.1 coordinate 20,067,563, forward strand.
CCACTTCTGCAGCTGCTCTATCACTACCACCACTACTGCTGCTCAATCACTACCACTACTGCTGTTCTATCACTAACACTACTACTGCAGCTCTATCACTACCACTAGTGCTGCTGCTCTATCACCACCACTACTACTGCTCTATCACTGCCACTACTGCTGCTCTATCACTGCCACTACTGCTGCTCTATCACTACCACCACTACTACTGCTCTATCACTGCCACTACTGCTGCTCTATCACTGCCACTACTGCTGCTCTATCACTACCACCACTACTACTGCTCTATCACTACCACTACTGCTGCTGCTCTATCACTGCCACCACTACTGCTGCTGATCTATCACTACCACTAGTGCTGCTGCGCAATCACTACCACTAGTGCTGCTGCGCAATCACTACCACTAGTGCTGCTGCGCAATCACTACCACTAGTGTTGCTGCGCAATCACTACCACTAGTGCTGCTGCGCAATCACTACCACTAGTGCTGCTGCGCAATCACTACCACTAGTGCTGCTGCGCAATCACTACCACTAGTGCTGCTGCGCAATCACTACCACTAGTGTTGCTCTATCACTACCACTACTGCTGCTGCTCAATCACTACCACTACTGCTGCTCTATCATTACCACCATTACTGCTGCTGCTCTATCACTACCACTACTGCTGCTCTATCACTACCACTACTGCTGCTCTATCAATACCACTACTGCTGCTCTATCACTACCACTACTGCTGCTCAATCACTACCACTACTGCTGCTGCTCTATCAATACCACTACTGCTGCTCTATCATTACCACCATTACTGCTGCTGCTCTATCACTACCACTACTGCTGCTCTATCACTACCACTACTGCTGCTCTATCACTACCACTACTGCTGCTGCTCTATCACTACCACTACTGCTGCTCTATCACTACCACTACTGCTCCTCTATCAATACCACTACTACTGCTGCTCTATCACTACCACTACTGCTGCTCTATCACTACCACTACTGCTGCTCTATCACTACCACCACTACTGCTGCTGCTCTATCACTACCACCACTCATGGCTGTTCCAATCCGACTCTTTAGTTGCAGAAGCCCCAAGCTGTGACCTGACCTTATTTCAGCCGGAGAGGGCCGACCATGCACATCACGCCTGCTGATAGTGGTTGTGCAGTGGAAGGAAGAAAAATAAGTTAGTTGCTATATAGTCTTAGATTTTACAGCGCCTTTTAACATTTTATGACCATTGTTTTTGAGAAATTATAATAGGCACAATCTTATTATAATTTGCACATATCACGCCTAAACGAATATTATCCATCAAGGAATTTCACTTACGTTTTGTTAGGCCTGATCGGTTCAGCGAACCCTCGTCATTGACATGTATTATGTTCCATTGTGTTTGTCGGTGAATGCAGAATATTATGTTGGCAATTTGGACCCAGCTTGTGAGAATACTATGACAAACATGTAAGAAAGGTACATTCACACATTTTAGAAAGCAAGGTTTTATACATATACGACAACGTCCAAGCTGTGCCTGTATGTCTGTACTAACAAAGAGGTGTCATTCAAATGTATTCGATGTCACAGAATGTGTTGCCATCATTCTCGCAAGTCACTACACTCGATTGATCCTGGTAAGCATTACAGTATTTAAATTTTGCTAAATAAAGTGGGATAAGAACGACATATTTGTTGTTACTATAAAATATTTGCAAATGTATTCTTGTTCTGATTAAAGGAAACGATAGACACGAGTCTGTACATTATATTACACATGCCTTTTCACCGAGTCTGTATTAGGGGATCATAAAGTTGACATGAGTGTGGCATTTTGTTCCATAGTGCCTCTCCCTCTCTCTCTCTCTCTCTCTCCTCTCTCTCTCTCTCTCTCTCTCTCTCTCTCTCTCTCTCTCTCTCTTTCTCTTTCTCTCGTCACAAGTGTGTATATTTTCCTGCAGCCAATTATACAGGTTACAGGTTACGGAACTGTCGGAAAGTGTATCACCATCGGAAATATCAGATGCTGGAAACAATGCCATTACAAGTTCATAGCGTAACACATCTATTGTTTGGCACAGGAACAAACACAATATAACAGAAAAACCTGTTTCCTATTGATAAGTTTCAATTACCAACACACTGAATAAGTGTCCTTTGTGTTTAGCTTTTGTGATTTTCCGCTTACTCAGTGTGAAGGGGAGGGAAGAGAGAGAGAGAGGAGAGGAAAGAGAGAAGAGAGAGAGAGAGAGAGAGAGAGAGAGAGAGAGAGAGAGAGAGAGAACACCGTCATTTCAACAGTCATAGCCAAACAATAGCTTACTTAATTCCACTTCACTCCATTACGCTGTGCCCCACTCTGAACATCGTCTATTTCACGTTAATCTCACTGAACAATGCTGACGGTATATTCAAATCAAGGGCAAATAAATCACAAACGATTAAGGATGAATTTTTCAATTTTCGTCTAGGCAGAGTCAAGAGACAGAACTTTTACTTGACAAAACGTGGATGCCGACAAAACCTTGACTTGTTTGTAAGTCGCTGTCAAAAAAAGCGAAAAATCGCCACTTTTTAACAGATGTAAAGAAGGGAAAGACCCGCGTCAATTGCTTGCTGACACTGGAATGTCTATCACAGCTGCTGTATCAGTCACTACCCCCTTGAAACTAAAGATCTGCTGTCTTGCACACTGCATCTACTACCTACACTACTGCTGCTGTCTACATATCTCACACTACACCACTACCTGCTGCTGATCAATCACTACCACAGTGCTGCTGCGCAATCACTACCACTAGTGCTGCTGCGCAATCACTACCACTAGTGCTGCTGCGCAATCACTACCACATGCTGCTGCGCATCACTACCACAGTGCTGCTGCGCAATCACTACCACTGTGTTGCTCACACTACATAGTGCTGCTATCACTACCACCCTACTGCTGCTGTCTATCACTACCACCTAGTGCTGCTGCGCAATCACTACCACAAGTGCTGCTGCTCAATAACTACCACTACTGCTGCTCTATCAATACCACTAGTGCTGCTCTATCAATACCACTACTGCTGTTCAGTCACCACCACTACTGCTGCTCTATGACTACTACTACTGCTGCTCTATCACTACCACTACTGCTGCTCTATCACTATCACTACCACTACTGCTGCTCTGCCAATCACTACCACTACTGCTGCTCTATCACTACCACTATGCTGCTCTATCACTATCACTACCACTACTGCTGCTCTATCACTATCACTACCACTAGCTGCTATCATACCTACTGCTGCTCTATCACTACCAATATTGCTGCTCTATCACTACCAATTTGCTGCTCTACTATCTATCACTCACTATACTGCTGCTGCTCTATCATTACCACCTTACTGCTGCTGCTATCATAATCCACATACCACTACTGCTGCTCCTATACTGCATATCACACCACTATATACTACCTATGCTACTGCTCCATCACTACCACCACTACTGCTGCTCTATCACTACCACTACTGCTGCTGCTCAATCAACACCATTACTGCTGCTGCTCTATCATTACCACTAGTACTGCTCTATCACTGCCACTACTGCTGCTCTATCTCTGCCAATAGTGTTGCCTCTTTATTGATATAACATATAACTGGTCAAACTGCATTACGCAACGAACACACAAGCAGACCCCATTCCACAAAGGATGGAAAGCGTCTTGACCCACAGCCAAGTGTGCCCAGAGTGGGAGAGAGAGTGGTGTGTGTGTGGAGAGAGAGAAGACAGACAGACAAAGACACAGAGAGACAGAGAGGGAGTGGGGTGGTAGGGGGGGACAAAAGGGATGTGTGGGCTGGTTAGGTGTGAGTCTGTAAAGAAAATGTGTGTAAAAATCAGATTTCACAACTGTTATCAGATGGATATTCACCACTTTAGTGTGTGCTTTTTTTCAGTAAATGTTCACAAATTTGGACAAGCAAAGACCACATTTAAAAAGCAATTGCTTGTGGCTATTCTGGTTAATTCAGAACAGGTCAATACAATAGTAGATGTAGTAGGAAGTTTGTGAAAAGTCAAAATTGTAGTTAACAGGTTTGCAAATACCAGCAACGTTTTATCAGCCGTTTATTAATGTATCTGACCATACTGAGACAATGTCTTATATAGCATATATTGCATAAGGTCCTAAGAAGGATGATATGAATCAGCATTTTGATCACTGCAGTTAAATGTGTAAAAACTTTCAATACGTTTGGTGTAATATCTAATTTCCTTTTAACGGATTTGAATCAATTTAAGTCATGCGTTTTATACTATCAGGAAACTAGCAGCTTCAAAAGACTCTGAGATCAGCTGCTTTTTAATTTATGATAGCATATGAAAAAAGGAAAATTTATTGCAAAGTTTGTCCATCTAGTGTCTTGTTTCATTTTTGACAGGAGAGAGAGAGAGAGAGAGAGAGAGAGAGAGAGAGAGAGAAGAGAGAGCAGATACAGAGACAGAGACAGACAGACAGACACAGACAGAATCTCTTCCTCTCTCTATTTCTCTTATTTCTAGACGATGAAATGCTTTTTTATCTACATGAGACTGGCACTATCGATTACACAAAGACATACAGACTGACACCGACAGACAGATAGACACACAGACACTTAAAAAACTGGGGACATCTCGATACGTTCCAGGTTCGACGCGTAGGTTCGATACGTCCCAGGTTCAATATGCCCCACATCCCCCACACACCCCACAACCCCAGACCCACACCCCCATACCCCCCAGACCCACACCCACCCACACCCCATACCCACATACCCCACATACCCCAGACCCACACCCCCACACCACCCACACCCTGACATCAACCCATACCCACACCCACACCACACACCACCCACATCGCCTCCACACCCACCACACCCACACCACGCACCCCACACCATCCACACCCCCATACCAACACACCCACACCACCCACACCAACATCAGCCACACCCCAACCCCTCCCCCACACCACTCACACACCACCCTCACCCAAACCCCCACACCACCCACACTTACACCATCCAATACCCACACTACCCACACCACCCACATCCCACCATCCACACCCACACCACCCACACACCCCCCACCATCCACACCCACACCTCCACACCCACACCAATCACACCTCCACCACCCACACTCACCCCACCCACATCCACCTCACCCCACCACCCACACCACACTACTTAATGTATGTGGTTTATATCTAATTTTGGTCCAGTCTTGATGTCCTACTTAATGTATGTGGTTTATATCTAATTTTGTATCAATCTTGATGTCCTACCTATTGTATGGGTTTTATATCTAATTTTGTATCAGTCTTGATGTCCTACCTAATGTATGTGGTTTATATCTAATTTTGTATCAGTCTTGATGTCCTACCTAATGTATGTGGTTTATATCTAATTTTGTATCAATCTTGATGTCCTACCTAATGTATGGGTTTTATATCTAATTTTGTTCCAATCTTGATGTCCTACCTAATGTATGTGGTTTATATCTAATTTTGTATCAATCTTGATGTCCTACCTAATGTATGTGGTTTATATCTAATTTTGTATCAATCTTGATGTCCTACCTAATGTATGTGGTTTATATCTAATTTGTATCAATCTTGATGTCCTACCTAATGTATGTGGTTTATATCTAATTTTGTATCAATCTTGATGTCCTACCTAATGTATGTGGTTTATATCTAATTTTGTATCAGTCTTGATGTCCTACCAAATGTATGGGTTTTATATCTAATTTTGTATCAATCTGTCGTAGGAATAATACAGGCTACATTGTAGTGAAGTATATATCTGCATCTGTAATGTTAAAAGGATCTCGTGGAAACTGTTACAAACACATCCAGCCCTCAAGCACGAACTGACCGCACCAACGTCCCACACAACTACATCACAGTGAGCCATTCACGAACATCACGACACACAACTTTCATCAATCTACAAACACCATTAATTATCGTCCTCATCACTCCATCTCCGCTAGCCCATTCTCTGTACTTAATAACAAAAAGAAGACGAAAAAGAAGAAGAAGAAGAAGAAAAATTCGAAGGAGGAGAGGGAGGAGAAAGAAGAAGAAGAAGACGAAGAGGAAGAAGAAGAAACAAAAAACAAATACAAAACACATAAACTCACCGCCATCACAAGAACAAATTATATTCTGATCACCACGCTTCTCTTCACCATCCATCAGGTTGGGTTTTTTTTTTTTTCCATTTCTTTAGATGTCTTAAGTGTCTGTTTCAGAAAAAGTTCACTTTCCATTCCACGCTACAGAAATCTGTGCAGTAACACTTTCGAGATAGTACCAGCGCTTGATTGGTGATGACTCTTCTTTTTCCTTTCATTATGGATTTTCAGTCACTTCCTCAGAATATTCTTTTCTAAAGAAGACAATCTATAGTATGATGATTCAGATTTTGTTCACAAACGATGTGATTTTTAAATGCCTGAGGATTTAAGATTTTCTAAGATGTAGAATTCTTGTCGTAGTACATGTAGCTTTACCTGCAAGATTTTTTTTGCACGTTCATTTTCCTCAAAACCAGCGGGTTTGGGACAGTAGATCTACGTGAGGGTTTTGTAGATTGATACCACTCATTGGTTCGTGCCATTCTGGAGTTCTTGTTCTACTTTACACTTTTTGAAGTATTTGGAACCGGTTTCAGTTTCAGTTTCTCAAGATGACGCCTCCGCGCTCGGAATGAATTCCATATGCACTAACGTCACAGGGTCACTGGTGCCATGTGATGGAGAAAATTCACAATGATCATGGCACAAGCCTTAAGCCTGCACATAAACCCAAGAGCTGGCTAGGTCCTGAGGTCCTACTTAGATAGTACCATAACCTGGGGTCGCACGGGAGCGAGGTGGCAGAGATCTCAACCTCTCCGGGGCCAGCACCACGAGGGCAGCACCCACCCCCTCTCCCTCGATTCAAATTCATATTCATATTCACATTTTTTTTACCAAGACTCCAGAAAGACAAGAAGGCTAATTGGTCTTCAAGGGGTGGGACCTGGGAAATCAACCTATCTCTCAATGTTTTATACCAAGGCAGCTGGGCAGTGCCCTGCTCTTCACGATGTCCATTCCCGTGGGATCTTTAGCGTGCGCAGCCAGAAGGTACACGGGTCCGACTCGTTTTTTTCGTCCCCTTCCGAAAGACTAGACGTTCAGTTCAATTTTCAGGTCATACTGAAGAGAAAAGTCGAGGCCTCTACGGGGAGCGAACCCTGGAACCTCGAGTTTAGTTATTGGCAGGCGAACGTCTGAACCATTCTGCCACTGTTCTCCGACCCACTAGAGACCTTTATATAGACGTAGATAACCCAAACAGCCAACTTCTAGCCTATAACCTCTGCATCGCTTCCTACTTGTTTTGTCTGATTGACGCCTTTATATCTTGATTTAACGTTGAGACATGTTAAGGAATGATCAGTGATAGTTCATTTTGTGTCATAGTTTGTTTCTATTTATATATCACTGACTTCAATAAGAATGGGTGTTTTTTTTGTTTTGTTTTTTGTTTTTTTGTTTTTAAGCCTTTTCCATTTTCTCTTTGAATTTTGAGTATTCTTTTAATTTCGTTCAAACAAAATGTATCCTAATTGCTTAACATGTTCTGCTTTGCTAATAACAGAAATTTGCTACAAAACTGAATAGAACTAAACTGAATCAGCACCATTGTGGCGAGTATATCACAGACTGTGACAGAGATAGTTGTCTGTCTCTCTATCCATGTCTCTGATCATATCACAGTGTGACAAATCTGGTTGCCTGTTTCCCTATCTCTATCATTATAATCACAGTGTGACAAAACTGGTTGCCTGTTTCCCTATCTCTATCATTATAATCACAGTGTGACAAAGCTGGTTGCCTGTTTCCCTATCTCTATCATTATAATCACAGTGTGACAAAGCTGGTTGCCTGTTTCCCTATCTCTATCATTATAATCACAGTGTGACAAAGCTGGTTGCCTGTTTCCCTATCTCTATCATCATAATCACAGTGTGACAAAGCTGGTTGCCTGTTTCCCTATCTCTATCATCATAATCACAGTGTGACAAAGCTGGTTGCCTGTTTCCCTATCTCTATCATCATAATCACAGTGTGACAAAGCTGGTTGCCTGTTTCCCTGTCTCTATCATCATAATCACAGTGTGACAAAGCTGGTTGCCTGTTTCCCTATCTCTATCATCATAATCACAGTGTGACAAAGCTGGTTGCTTGTTTCCCTATCTCTATCATCATAATCACAGTGTGACAAAGCTGGTTGCTTGTTTCCCTATCTCTATCATCATAATCACAGTGTGACAAAGCTGGTTGCTTGTTTCCCTAGCTCTATCATCATAATCACAGTGTGACAAAGCTGGTTGCTTGTTTCCCTATCTCTATCATCATAATCACAGTGTGACAAAGCTGGTTGCTTGTTTCCCTATCTCTATCATCATAATCACAGTGTGACAAAGCTGGTTGCCTGTTTCCCTATCTCTATCATCATAATCACAGTGTGACAAAGCTGGTTGCTTGTTTCCCTATCTCTATCATCATAATCACAGTGTGACAAAGCTGGTTGCTGTTTCCCTATCTCTATCATCATAATCACAGTGTGACAAAGCTGGTTGCTTGTTTCCCTATCTCTATCATCATAATCACAGTGTGACAAAGCTGGTTGCCTGTTTCCCTATCTCTATCATATAATCACAGTGTGACAAAGCTAGCTACCTTTGTTTCCCTATCTCTATCATCATAATCACAGTGTGACAGAGCTGGTTGCCTGTTTCCCTATCTCTATCATCATAATTCACCAGTGTGACAGAGCTGGTTGCCTGTTTCCCTATCTCTATCATCATATCACAGTGTGACAGAGCTGGTTGCTTGTTTCCCTATCTATCTCATCATATCACAGTGTGACAGAGCTGGTTGCTTGTTTCCCTTTATCATAATATCACAGAGTTAGTTGACTGTCTTTTATATGTATATCTATGGAATCACTGAGTCCCTGGACTGCTAATTCATTTCATCTCATTGTCACCTGCAAAAAGCTACTTCCAGCTTGGTAGTGTGGTGACCATCCCCAAGCTAACAGGTCACAGGTGGTGGGTGGCTTGAGGTTAGCTGTCTTATAAGCCAGGCTTGCTAAGACTGTTCGTTCAAAATACGTTCTCTGAAAACAAGAGGTTTTAATGAAGCCTGATGTACCCAAGGGCTCTGTTTTTGATCTTACAAGCTTCTGCATTAGTCATAAATGATCTTCTATCTGATAGTCTCTGTAACAATGATCTTCCATCAGATAGTCTCTTTAACAATGATCTTCTATCAGATAGTCTCTGTAACAATCATCTTCCATCAGATAGTCTCTGTAACAATGATCTCCATCAGATAGTCTCTGTAACAATGATCTTCCATCAGATAGTTTCTGTAACAATGATCTTCCATCAGATAGTCTCTGTAACAATGATCTTCCATCAGATAGTCTCTGTAACAATGATCTTTCATGGGACAATCTCTGTAACAGTGATCTTCCATGGGACAGTCTCTGTAATAATGATCTTCCATGGGACAGTCTGTGTAAGAAAGATCTTCCATGGGACAGTGTCTGTAACAATGATCTTCCATGGGACAGTCTGTGTAAGAATGATCTTCCATGGGACAGTCTGTGTAACAATGATCTTCCATGGGACAGTGTCTGTAACAATGATCTTCCATGGGACAGTCTGTGTAACAATGATCTTCCATCAGATAGTCTCTGCAACAATGATCTTCCATCGGATAGTCTTGTAACAATGATCTTCCATGGGACCATCTGTAAACAATGAGCTTCCGTGGACAGTGTCTGTAACAATGATCTTCCATGGGACAGTCTGTGTAACAATGATCTTCCATGGGACAGTGTCTGTAACAATGATCTTCCATCGATAGTCTCTGCAACAATGATCTTCCATCGGATAGTTCTGTAACAATGATCTTTCATGGACAGTCTGTGTAACAATGATCTTCCATCAGATAGTCTCTGTAACAATGATCTTTCATGGGACAGTGTCTGTAACAATGATCTTCCATGGGACAATGTCTGTAACAATGATCTTCCATGGGACAATCTCTGTAACAATGATCTTCCATGGGACAGTGTCTGTAACAATGATCTTCCATCAGATAGTCTCTGTAACAATGATCTTTCATGGACAATCTCTGTAACAATGATCTTCCATCAGATAGTGTCTGTAACAATGATCTTCCATGGGACAGTGTCTGTAACAATGATCGTCCATGGGACAGTGTCTGTAACAATGAGCTTCCATGGGACAATCTCTGTAACAATGATCTTCCATGGGAAAGTCTCTGTAACAATGATCTTCCATGGGACAGTGTCTGTAACAATGATCTTCCATGGGACAATCTCTGTAACAATGATCTTCCATGGGACAGTGTCTGTAACAATGATCTTCCATGGGACAGTGTCTGTAACAATGATCTTCCATGGGACAATCTCTGTAACAATTATCTTTCATGGGACAATCTCTGTAACAATGATCTTCCATGGGACAGTGTCTGTAACAATGATCTTCCATTGGATAGTCTCTGAACAATGATCTTCCATGGGACAATCTCTGTAACAATGATCTTTCATGGGACAGTCTCTGTAACAAAGTGGCATTTGATTGGCGATGATATCTCTCTGAGCACTTCGAGCAAAACAATTCCAAATGTTGATACTGACCACACACAATTCTGAAACTTTTTTGCCATGCAGATGCCACGCTTCATATTGATTCTACGTCCAGGGTATGGAACGGGCGCACTGAAGTTTACTAAGTTCGCTTCAACTGTTCAAAATCACGCGTCGAACGTGCCGTAGCCATACGATCTGCCCGAAACACCATTCTTCACAATCGATTCGAAAAAAAAACAGCTTTCTCTTTGACAAAGGTACACTTGTGTACAAAGCTGTACACGCCATAGCTGGCACCAGACTGTCTAACGGTTCTTTTTTTCCACCCTGAACAGAAAGCACACAATCAGAACAGAAATTATCTGTTTATTAAAACCTGCCCAAACAAAGAACTGGCCTTTTCAAATCGCCCTTTTTTTTATTTTTATTTTTTTAACGAGTTATAAAGTGGTCTGTGTTGATCGTATGCGTACGTCTGGAGCGTGGGTGTGCTTTAATTTGAATTGTCAAGATTTGGCGGCATACAAATACTGTAATTATGATTATTACTATTATTATTTTCTGGTGCTCGTCTTTGGAATGAAGGTCCAAATTCTCCTACACAACCGCTCCCAACAAAACATTCCAAGAAAATTCTACGTAATTTTCTTCTCGATAGAATTCTGTAATGAAACTAAATATCTGTATTCTGAACAGTTTCTTAGTACACGTGTACCCACGTATATGTATGTATACGTATAGATAGATAGATAGATAGATAGATAGATAGATAGATAGATAGATAGAGAGAGAGATTGACACAGACAGAAAGACAGACAGACAGACAGATAGATAGATAGATAGATAGATAGATAGATAGATGATAATAGAAATAGATAAGATAGATAGATAGATAGATAGATAGATAGATAAATAGAAAGAAAGAAAGGTGGATAGATAGATAGATACATAGATACATAGATACATAGATAGATACATACATACATACATACATACATACATTACATACATACATACATACATACATACATACATACATACATACATACATAGAAAGAAAGAAAGATGGAAAAATAGATACATACATACATAGATAGATAGATAGATGGATAGATAGATAGATAGATAGATAGATACATAGATGGATAGATAGATAGATAGATCGATAGATAGATGGATAGATACATAGATAGATAGATACATAGATAGATAGATAGATAGATAGATAGAAAGAAAGAAAGATAGATGGATAGATAGATAGATAGATAGATAGATAGATGAATAGAGACATACATACATACATACATGCATACATGCATACATACATACATACATACACACATACATACATACATCATACATACATACATACATACATAGGTAGAGAGATAGATACATACATACATACATATAGATAGATGTAAATGTATGTATGTATGTATGGTGTATGTATGTATGTATGAATGTATGTATGTATGTATGTGTGTGTGTAGGTAGGTAGGTATGGATATATATACGTGTGTGTTATATATCTGCACTGTGCAATCAGTACCATTGATATACATGTATAAGTAATTTATGTTGTGTGGTAGTGATTATGTGTAAATTTATCCAGTTTTAGTGCATATGTGTCAATGTCGGACGTGTTACAGTCAGCTGGGATGTTTCATTTCGTGTGATATGTAAGATGCAAAATAATCATGGCATAAGCCACATATTGCGCGTAAGTCTTGGGCACTTGGGTAAAAAGTGCCAACTGCACCCAACGGTCTTAGAGCTGTCAGCCATCCAGGTATTAAATTTGAATTAACAAAATTATATGTTGGACCAGTCACCGTGGTGTAGTGGTTAGTGCACTGGACTACCGACTGGAAGGTTGTGGGTTCCAACTCCCGTCAGTCCCTTCAAAACTATATCATTGTGGGATTTTGCGGCTATAACCAGCTCCTACCCAGAGTTGGGCGTGCTATGGGCTCATTGGGAAGACTGGGACCACACAGCCGAGTCTCATCCACTTCGCGGATGCGTCATTGAGAGTGTTGCTCAAGTCTTTTCTTACCAGTACCGCAGGTGTCTGTATCTCTCGGGCCTGGTTGACGCCAGGATATGAATTTATTATGATAGTCAGCGTAGAATACAGCCCTGTCACGCAGTCTCAATCCTAGATAGAACCCCATAGCATCATGATTATCATCCTCATCGACATCCTCATTATTGCATTGTAAAAACTGTGTCAGCTTCTGTGGCCATTAAGGTGGGGCAGAAAATGGGACGGAAAAGAAAAAAAAGGTGAGCACAAAGGTAACCTCCCTGAGTACAATGATCCTAAGAAAAATACATTTTAAAAATCTCTGTTCACGCACATGATGAAATAAAACATTCTCTAAAGATAATAATGAATCTATTAAGAAAAACACAATACTAGATCTGATTACTATGTACTTGAACAACTTATGTTAACAATGAATGAAGGATAATTGAACAGGGAGGACGTAGAAGCGGGCGATAATGGCAAAAATGAAGTGGTGTTGTTGTTCTTGGTGAAGATGGTGGTTGTGGTAGTGGTGGTGGAGGTGGCGGTAGTGTGTGTATGTGGGTCTGTGTGTGTGTGTCTGTATGTATGTGTGTGTGTGTGTGTTGCGTGCGTGCGTGTATGTGTGTCTGTGTGTCTGTGAGAGAGAGAGAGAGAGAAAGAGAGAGTGTGTGTGTGTGCACGCGTGCGTGCGTGCGTGGTGTGTGTGTGTGTGTGTGTGTGTGTGTGTGTGTGTGTGTGAAAGAGAGAGAGACAGAGTGTGTGTGTGTATATGTGTGTGAAAAAGAGAGAAAGAGGAGTGTGTATGTGTCTGAGAGGGGAGAGAGAGAGAGAGAGAGAGAGAGATGAGAGAGAGAAGATTGTGTATCCGTGTGTGTGTTTCTGCATGTATGCGTGTGTGCATGAATGTGTGTGTGCGTCGTGTATGTGTGAGTGCATGCGTGTGTGCGTGCAATTTCGTGCATGCATGCGTGTGTTTCTTTTTTTTCTTCTTCTTCTCTTTTTTTTTTTTTTTTTTTTCTTTTTTTTTTTTTTTGTTTTTTTGTTGTTTTTCATTCCGATTTGTTTTGAACACGTATATGAATGTTGTTTTTTGCCTATGCTATGCAGGTGGTGTGTTGCTATACAACCAGTAATCATACAAATTTAAAACACCAGTGCTTGGCCGATCACCAAACTTAAAACAACTTCGGGCCCGGCGAGTTCTCTGATGGCATTTTCCCCCCAAGACCTTGCCAGAGCTTAGAGCTTATACAAATGTTTAGAGCTTTTGCCATGATTATTTTGGATCTTATCCATCCTATGACATCTGTAGCTTCAGTACGTTCGAAAGTGTGTTCGATAAGGTCTTACGTACTTTTCTCTTAGGATTGAATAATTGGGTGCATGTGTTAAATGCATTTTTGGCTCTAGGGAAATGAGATATGCGGAAGCAATATTAGGAATTTTAGACCTGTTTTTGTATATGTTTTAGTGTCCTTAGTTATGTTAGAATTTTTGTAATCCCCTGTGCGATAAATTGGATGGAGTGGTCAACGCCAGGGGCATCTCCTTAGATTATGTGCACGAATGCATTGATATGTGTACTGAATATTCTCCTTTGTTTTCACGTTGAAGTATCGTGTACAATTATTTTTGAAAGGATTATAGCCCTGATAATTATAGCTCTATACAATCAACTGGGCTTTAAACAAAATAACAAATAACAAATGTGTGCGTGTGTGTGTGTTTGACAGAAAGGATGAATTGATAAAACGGAAATTTCCTCTTTTCTGTCACTCTCCTTGTTTCTGCCTTGTTGCCTTGCTTTCTGTCATTTCTACTTATTTTCTGCCTTAATGGTCCATTCACCTGTATTTTTTCGATAAAGTCTTACGTACTTTTTCTTCGGATTGATAATTGGGTACATGTATTAAGTGCATTTTTGGCTCTAATGAGGTGAGATATGCGGAAGCAATTTTAGGTAATCTATGCCTGTTTTTATATAAGTTTTGGTGTCCTTATGTATGCTTATATTTGCATTCAGTTGTGTTTTTTAAATCACCCCTGTGCGATAAATCGGACGGAATGGTCCTATGCCGGTGGCATGTCCTTAGATTATGTGCACGAATGAATTGATATGTGTGCTTAATTTTCTCTTTTTTTTCATGTTGAAGTATCGTGTATATTTTGAAAGGATTATAGTCCTGATACAGCTCTATGCAATCAACTGGGCTTTAAACAAAATAACAAATAACAAATGTGTGTGTGTGTGTGTGTGTTTGACTGAAAGGGGCTGAATAGATGAAACAGAAATGGCCAGAGGGCAAAACGGGACAAACAATCAAACTCTAAAGAGGCAAAGAGTAGGCAAAGCGGAAGTAGGTGAAACGGACCTACTCCCGCCAGGCATCCCGTCTAGCAGTATACCTCCAGGCTCATCTCCCCGGAATGTCTCAAAGAACAAAGCGGGACAAAATGAACACAGGAAGGGGCGTGACGCTAGCACGGCCTGTTACTCACAAACTAACAATACTCGGCAAATCGCACTTCTGTCGTTAACAATATTCACTTCAGAAGCATCGCAAGGCTTTAAATGAGTTCTTTATTATATTGTACTTCTCCCCCCAGTGAGTGCATTTTGTGGACACGTACACGCGTGTTTCATTAGACACATTCTTCTGAGCAGTCACGCCTATTCACCAGAGACGGTCTTTTCATTAGAGACTATATAGTCAGCAGGCTTGATTCAGCAAGTTGTGATTATACACACAAACGGAGAGACAGGCGGCCAACTCTGTCACGCATTGAGATGTGTCGATGACCAGTAGGGATACAGACATAGACAGGGAAGACAGACAGGACAGACAAGAAGCTAACTCTGGACAGGGAAGACAGGCAGGAAGCTAGTTCTGGACAGGGAAGACAGGCAGGAAGCCAGTTATGGACAGGGAAGACAGGCAGGAAGCTAGTTCTGGACAGGGAAGACAGACAGGAAGCCAGTTCTGGACAGGGAAGACAGACAGGAAGCTAGTTCTGGACAGGGAAGACAGACAGAAAACTAGCTCTGGACAGGGAAAACAGACAGGAACCTGGCTCTGGACAGACAGGGAAGACAGACAGGAAGCTAGTTCTGGACAGGGCAGACAGACAGGAAGCCAGTTCTGGACATGGAAGACAGACAGGAAGCTAGTTCTGGACAGGGAAGACAGACAGGAAGCTAGTTCTGGACAGGGAAGACAGACAGGAAGCCAGTTGTGGACATGGAAGACAGACAGGAAGCTAGTCGTGGACATGGAAGACAGACAGGAAGCTAGTTCTGGACAGGGAAGACAGACAGGAAGCAGGTTCTGGACATGGAAGACAGACAGGAAGCTAGTTCTGGACAGGGAAGACAGACAGGAAGCTAGTTCTGGACAGGGAAGACAGACAGGAAGCCAGTTGTGGACATGGAAGACAGACAGGAAGCTAGTCGTGGACAGGGAAGACAGACAGGAAGCTAGTTCTGGGCAGGGAAGACAAACAGGAAGCTAGTTCTGGACAGACAGGGAAGACAGACAGGAAGCTAGTTCTGGACAGGGAAGACAGACAGGAAGCTAGTTCTGGACAGGGAAGACAAACTGGAAGCTAGTTCTGGACAGACAGGGAAGACAGACAGGAAGCTAACTCTGGACTGGGAAGACAGACAGGAACCTGGCTCTGGACAAACAGGGAAGACAGACAGGAAGCTAGCTCTGGACAGGGAAGACAGACAGGAAGCTAACTCTTTACAGACAGGGAAGACAGACAGGAAGCCAGTTCTGGACAGGAAAGACAGACAGGAAGTTAGTTCTGGACAGGGAAGACAGACAGGAAGTTAGTTCTAGACAGGGAAGACAGACAGGAGGCTAGTTGTGGACAGGGAAGACAGACAGGAAGCCAGTTCTGGACAGGAAAGACAGACAGGAAGTTAGTTCTGGACAGGGAAGACAGACAGGAAGTTAGTTTGGACATGGAAGACAGACAGGAAGCTAGTTCTGGACAGGGAAGACAGACAGGAAGTTAGTTCTGACATGGAAGACAGACAGGAAGCTAGTTCTGGACAGGGAAGACAGACAGGAGGCTAGTTCTGGACAGGGAAGACAGACAGGAAGCTAGCTCTGGACAGGGAAGACAGACAGGAAGCTAGTTCTGGACAGGCAAGACAGACAGGAAGCTAGTTCTGGACAGGCAAGACAGACAGGAGGCTAGTTGTGGACAGGGAAGACAGACAGGAAGCTAGTTCTGGACAGACAGGGAAGACAGACAGGAAGCTAGTTCTGGACAGACAGGCAAGACAGACAGGAAGCTAGTTCTGGACAGGCAAGACAGACAGGAAGCCAGTTGTGGACAGGGAAGACAGACAGGAAGCTAGTTCTGGACAGACAGGGAAGACAGACAGGAAGCTAATTCTGGACAAGGAAGACAGACAGGAAGCTAATTCTGGACAAGGAAGACAGACAGGAAGCTAGTTCTGGACAGTAAGAAAACAGGAAGCCAGTTCTCTCACGCCCTGAAATATTCTGACGGCCAACAGGAATTAGAGACATGGACAAGGAAGACTGACAGACGACTAGCTCTGTTGCACCCTGAGATGTTCTCATGGTCAGTAGGGCTAACTGACACGAACATGTAAGACAGACGACTAGCTCTGTTGTGTTCTGAGATGTGTTGATGGCCTGTAGGAATTACAGACACAGGTATGGAGACAAGCGGCCTGCTCTGTTATCCTCTGTGATGTGTTGATCTCCACAGAGATTACAGAAATGGACAGGAAAGACAGAGAAGAAGCTAGCTCTGGACAGGGAAGACAGAGAGGCTGCTAGCTCTGTCACACCCTACGATGTTCTGATGGCCAGTAGGAATTACAGACACAGGTGCAGAGACAAGCGGCCAGCTCTGTTGTGCTCTGAGATATGCAGATCTCCAAGCAGGAATAACAGACACGGACAGGGAAGAACAGACAGACGGGTAGCTCTGTGAGTTTGAAGGTTGGAGTTTGTTTAAGAGGGATTCATCGCACTGTTTAAGAAAGATTCATCACACTGTTCAAGAGAGATTCATCACACTGTTCAAGAAGAATTCATCGCGCTCTGACAATCCCATACGCGCTCTCCCTAAATCTGCCAGCAATTATCTGGCAGACTCCCTCAACCTGCACAAAACCCAAAATGCTAGCAAAGTCTTGAATCGGGGAAGGATGGAGATGGGGGACGGAAGAAGAAGGACGTATGAAACAATAAGCTGGCATCACTAGAATGATGGAAACATTAAGATGGGCAGCCAACGGGCCAATAGACCTATGAAATACTAAGCTGACACCACTAGAATGATGGAAACATTAAGATGGGCAGCCAACAGGCCAATGGACCTATGAAACACTAAGCTGGCACCACCAGAATGATGGAAACATTAAGATGGGCAGCCAACAGGCCAATAGACCTATGAAACACTAAGCTGACACCACCAGAATGATGGAAACATTAAGATGGGCAGCTAACAGGCCAATGGACCTATGAAACACTAAGCTGACACCACCAGAATGATGGAAACATTCAGATGGGCAGCCAACAGGCCAGTGGACCTATGAAACACTAACCTGACACCACCAGAATAATGGAAACATTAAGACGGGCAGCTAACAGGCCAATGGACCTATGAAACACTAAGCTGACACCACCAGAATGATGGAAACATTCAGATGGGCAGCCAACAGGCCAATGGACCTATGAAACACTAACCTGACACCACCAGAATGATGGAAACATTCAGATGGGCAGCTAACAGGCCAATGGACCTATGAAACACTAACCTGACACCACCAGAATGATGGAAACATTCAGATGGGCAGCCAACAGGCCAATGAACCTATGAAACACTAAGCTGGCACCACCAGAACGATGGAAACATTACGATAGGCAGCTAACAGGCCACTGGACCTATGAAACACTAAGCTGGCACCACTAGAATGATGGAAACATTAAGATGGGCAGCTAACAGGCCACTGGACCTATGAAACACTAAGCTGGCACCACCAGAATGATGGAAACATTACGATAGGCAGCTAACAGGCCAATGGACCTATGAAACACTAAGCTGACACCACCAGAATGATGGAAACATTAAGATGGGCAGCTAACAGGCTATTGGACCTATGAAACTCTAACCTGACACCACCAGAATGATGGAAACATTAAGACGGGCAGCTAACAGGCCAATGGACCTATGAAACACTAAGCTGGCACCACCAGAATGATGGAAACATTCAGACGGGCAGCTAATAGGCCAATGGACCTATGAAACACTAAGCTGACACCACCAGAATGATGGAAACATTCAGATGGGCAGCTAACAGGCCAATGGACCTATGAAACACTAAGCTGGCACCACCAAAATGATGGAAACATTAAGATGGGCAGCTAACAGGCCAATGGACCTATGAAACTCTAACCTGACACCACCAGAATGATGGAAACATTAAGACGGGCAGCTAACAGGCCACTGGACCTATGAAACACTAAGCTGGCACCACCAGAATGATGGAAACATTCAGACGGGCAGCTAACAGGCCAATGGACCTATGAAACACTAAGCTGGCACCACCAGAATGATGGAAACATTCAGATGGGCAGCTAACAGGCCAATGGACCTATGAAACACTAAGCTGGCACCACCAGAATGATGGAAACATTCAGATGGGCAGCTAACAGGCCAATGGACCTATGAAACACTAAGCTGACACCACCAGAATGATGGAAACATTAAGATGGGCAGCTAACAGGCCAATGGACCTATGAAACACTAAGCTGACACCACCAGAATGATGGAAGCATTAAGACTGGCAGCCAACAGACCAATAGACCTGTGAAACACTAAGCTGACACCACCAGAATGATGGAAGCATTAAGACTGGCAGCCAACAGACCAATAGACCTGTGAAAACACTAAGCTGACACCACCAGAATGATGGAAGCATTAAGACTGGCAGCCAACAGGCCAATTTCTGATGTTGTGGCTGGGATTGAACTTGAGATATCAGATCTTGAGTCTACAGCTCTACGGAACGAACCAAACCAGCCTGCTGTGTGATATTCCCACCATTGGTGGCTTAAGCCATACAAAATGGAGACAGACAGGTGACTCTGCCATGATGACCAGTCGTCGTGGTGTAGTGGTTAGCGCAACAGACTACCGACTGGAAGGTTGTGGGTTCATATCCCCATGAGTCCCTTCAAAAATCATTGTGGGATTTTTCGGCTCTAACCGACTCCTACCCACAGTTGGGCGTGTTATGGGCTCATTGGGAGGACTGGGACCACACCGTAGAGTCTCATCCAATTCCTGGATACATCATTGAGGGTGTTGCTCAAATCTTCTGACCAGCACCGCAGGTGTCTGTATCTCTCAGGCCTGGTTGACTCAGGATATATTATTATGATAGTAAGCGTAGAGTACAGCCCTGTCACGCAGTCTCAATCCTAGTTTTCTCATCGACATCATCATCATCATTGCATTGTAAAATCTGTGCCAGCTTCTGTGGCCATTCAGATGGCGTAGAAAATGATAGAAAATAAAAAAAATGAAAAGAAAAAAAAAAACGGTGAGCACAGAAGTAACCTCCCTGAGTGCGATGATCCTTAATAAAAATGAAAAAAAGAAAAGGTGAGCACAAAGGTAACCTCCCTGAATGCGATGATCCTTAATAAAAATATTTTTTTAAGAAAATGAAAAGGTGAGCACAGAAGTAACCTCCCTGCACGCGATGATCCTTAATAAAAATGAAAAAAGAAAAAGGTGAGCGCAGAAGTAACCTCCCTGCACGCGATGATCCTTAATAAAAATGAAAAAAGAAAAAGGTGAGCGCAGAAGTAACCTCCCTGCACGCGATGATCTTTAATAAAAAAGAAAAAAAGAAAAAGGTGAGCGCAGAAGTAACCTCCCTGCACGCGATGATCCTTAATAAAAGAAAAAGAAAAAGGTGACGCAGAAGTAACCTGCACGCGATGATCAATAAAAAGAAAAAAAGAAAAAGGTGAGCGCAGAAGTAACCTCTCTGCACGCGATGATCCTTAATAAAAAAAAAAAAGAAAAAGGTGAGCGCAGAAGTAACCTCCCTGCACGCGATGATCCTTAATAAAAAGAAAAAAAGAAAAAGGTGAGCGCAGAAGTAACCTCCCTGCACGCGATGATCCTTAATAAAAAGAAAAAAAG
>JAPXFY010000034.1:20101024-20103524 GCA_030674185.1 Monoplex corrugatus
CGAGAGAAAGAGAGAAGGAGAGACAGACAGACAGACAGACAGAGACAGAAAGACAGAGACAGACAGACAAACAGACACAGAGAGAGGGAGAAGGGGAGAGAAAGAGAGTGAACGAGAGAAACAGAGAAAGGAGAGCAGGGAAGAGAGGGAGAGAGAGAGGGGGGAGAGAGAGAGAGAACAAGGAACAAGAGAGAGGCAGAGACAGACAGACAGAGATAGCGAGAAAGAGAGAGCAAGAGAGAACGCGAGCAAGATAGAGAGGGAGAGAGGGGAGAGGGAAAGAGAGAGAGATGAAAGAGAGAGAGAGAGAGAGAGACTGAAAGTGAGAGAGAGACGAGAAAGACAGAGAGACAGTACAACACCTTTCCTGTCTTCATAAGGAAAGTTGGGGTCTCTACCACCTCATTCTCCTACGACCTCAGGGTCATGGGACAGTCATTATCTTTGCATTTGATTGCGAAAGTACTACACCTTCTTTTTAATCACCTCACCTCACCTCACCTCACCTCTCTCCCTCGCCGGGATCAGCGGTAGGAGCCACGCGCTATGTCACAAGTCTTCTCCAGGTCACACGATTGAGACATCTGTGGGCGATATTTTGTCTGTGTGTGTGTGTGTGGTGTGTGTGTGTGTGTGTGTGTGTGTGTGTGTGTGTGTGTGTGGTGTGTGTGTGTGTGTGTGTGTGTGTGTGTGTGCATGTATTTTTCGTTACAATTACATACCAGTGTGAATTTTTTTAATGACTTTTTTTTCTTGCAAAAACTAATTAAATCCTGTGCGATAAAATCATCTTTAATTCGTCAGCGATGCTATTCGAAGCTATGTCTTTATTATATCTTTTCAAACTTGGTGAATAGAGCTCCCTGTTTTTGTACCTACAAAAGCCTCAATAACGCAGCCCCCGATTACCTGTCAAGCCTACTTGAGATCTATGTTCCCTCACGTACCCTCCGCTCTGCCTCCGATCCTCTGACTTTTCGCTTTCCACGCACTAAGCTCAATACCTATGGTCCACGAGCCTTCTCTGTTTCTGGTCCACTCTCCCGGAACAAACTTCCTCTCTCAGTCCGTCGGCAACCTACTTTTGTCTCCTTCAAGTCCGCTCTCAAAACTCACCTTTTCTCCTCTGCATAAAATCCTGACCTCACTCAACCCCCTCTGCAGCCTATCTCCGCTCGGAGTGGAATCACATTGTAATATATAATTGCATATAATATGCTCTCTATAATTTTCCATTGCTTTTCTTCTTTTTCTCCATTTATAGCCATGTTGTGTGGTGTGTTGTGTGTGTGTGTGTGTGTGTGTGTGTGTGTGTGTGTGTGTGTGTGTGTGTGTGTGTATGCGTGCGTGTGGATGCGTGCGTGCGTATGTGTCTGTTCAGCGCTTATATTTGATTTCTATCAAGATTTTGCGCTATATAAATATTGTAATTATTATCAATTATTACCTGTCTTACCTAAGAGCTTGCTTTTAGTCACCCAGCTTCCACCGTGGGGATGCCGGGGGCTCTTTCAGTATAAACAGTATCCCCCACCTTCTGGAAATTCTGTAATAGAAATGTCCTCATTTCTGTCACTCTTTTTGTTTCTTTCTTCCTCCTTTGCTTCCTGTCATTTCTTCCTAACATTTTCTGCCTTGCCAGTCCATTCACCTGTATGTGTTCGATAAAGTCTTAACTGCGTCCTCTTATGATTGATAAATGGGTACATGTATTAATTTAAGTGCATTTTTGGCTCTAGGGAAGTGAGACATGCTGTATATATAGATAATTTAGGCTCGTTTTCGTATATATTTTAGTGTCCTTATTCATGTTTCAATTTGTATTCAGGTATGATTTTTTCTTAAATCTCCAATGCGATAAATTGTACGGAGTGGTCACCGCCAGGGGCATCTCCTTGGATTATGTGCGCGAATGCATTGATATGTGTACTTAATTTTCTGTTCCTCTTTTTTCTTGTTGAAGTATTATGTATGATTTGAAACGGTTTTAACCCTGAAATGGCTGTACGCAGTCAGCTGGACTTTAAACGATAATAACGGTTATAACAGTCACCCAGCGTGTTAGACTTAGTTTGTTTTAATTAATAACCCTGTCCACCTGCATCCTGCATTGCCAACCATGCCAGCAAAACAAAACCTTAACTCTTTGATGCCCTCACACTATCCACCAGCTTCCTGCATGAGGCTGGTGGATAGGGTGAGGAAGTCAAAAGGTTAAGTTTTTTGCGGCTGGTGGGTAGAATGCGTGAGTCAAAAGGTTAGGCAACGAACACACTATTGATACAGCTCTTTGACTCCCGCACCAAGTCCACCTGCATCCTGAATTGCTAACCATGGTTGTAAAACAAAACCTGAACCCTTTGATTCAGTCACCCTATCCACCAGCTTCCTGCAGGAGGCTGGTGGATAGGGTGAGGAAGTCAAAGGGTTCAGTTTTTTGCAGCTGGTGGGTAGATTGCGGGAGCCAAAGGGTTAAGCAAAGAACACACTATTGATAAGT
>JAPXFY010000034.1:20116024-20141024 GCA_030674185.1 Monoplex corrugatus
GTCTGTTTTATGAAGAGCGCTGTACAAGAACAATTTAAAATAATAATGATAATAAATAATAATAATAATGATGATGATGATATTGATAAGTATAATAATAATAATAATAATGATGATGATGATAATAATAAAAATAATAATGATGATGATGATGATGATAATAATAATAATACAGATAATGATAACAATAACAACAGCAACAACAACAACAACAACAATAATAATAATGGAAACATGTATCTTATTTCAACCAGCAGAGCAGTGGATAGGTTACTACAATAAGCTGTTACTGTCACAGTGTCAGCTGGAGGAAGCTGGTGGATAGGGTGAGGGAATCAAAGGGTTAAGTTTTTTGCAGTTGGTGGATAGGGTGTTGGAGTATGAGTCAAAGGGTTAAAACCTTTTAAATGCTGTAGCTGCTGATCAAGGACATACCTATAAGGAGAGTACTGTAGAGCTGTCAATCATCACAGACAGAAATTACATGGGGGCATTTGAAATCAGTGACCTGAATTTGTATTGATTGTTAGCTGTTTGGATGGCTGGTATTCTGGTGAATGTACCACAGCTGTGAGGACAGTTCCCCTGAGTTGTACAGTGTTTGCATGGGTGGTAGTGAAAGGGTTAAAAAAATATTATCATTATTGAAAACAAACAAAACATTATATTATTCTTACTGTACACAACACCCGAACACCTTGTGGAGGGTCAAATTTTCGACTTTAAAGTCTTTCTCAAGAAACTCAGAATATTATGTTAATCATTTAATGGCACAAAATGCTTATGGCAAAAAGATTGGAAATAATCTAAGTATTCAGTATCATTGTTTACCTTCAGCCATTTGCATGGTACTTTATCTTAGACTTAGAGTGAACACGTTTATTGCTCAGCTCAGGCTTGTAAACCATGAGCAGTCTCTAGTCTGTCTTGGTCGGACACCTGCTTGTCTTCAGGGCTGGGGAAGATCATTAATGATAATTAATGTGATAATAATTCGTTCTTCATACATTATATATAGATATACGTAGATAGATATGTATACATGTATAATATAGTGTTATTCTCCAAACTTATTTGGATTTACTGCGCATTACTCGTACTGTAACTCAGTAAATACTTTTGTTATAAATTACAAGGTACAGAATGTAACACAAGAGAAGCATTGATAATGATATTGTCATGCATGTTACACATCAGGATACACATAATAATATGTACACACATACTATGTACAGTAATGGTCAAACCATTCATGGTCATAAACTCAAATCGTACATTTCATGATTATGTATGCTTCATGTGGTTAGATTTGGGAGTACTTATTGATGCTCTCCAGTGGGGATGCTGGGGGTTCTCAGTATAAATTCTAGTATCCCCAACTTCTGGAAATTGTGTGCTAGAAATTTCCTCTTTTCTGTCATTCTCTTTGTTTCTTTCTTCCTCCTTGGCTTTCTGTCATTTCTTTCTATCATTTTGTTCCTTGCTGGTCCATTCACCTGTATGTGTTTGATAAAGTCTTACCTAATTTCTCTTAAGATTGATAATTGGGTATGTGTATGAAATGCATTTTTGGCTCTAAGGAAATGAGATATATATGTGGAATCAATTTTAGGTAGTTTATGCCTGACTGTTAAAATCATGTTTTACTGTCCTTAGTTATGTTTAGATTTGTATTCAGGTTTGTTTTTTTAAATCACCTGTGTGATAAATTGGACACATGTGGTTTCAAGGTTATGTGTGAGAATGCATACATATGTACTTGAATTTTCTTTTCTTTTTTTTTTTTTCCTGTTGAAGTATTGTGTGTGCATTGTAACAGTTATAGCTCTGATATGGCTCTACGCAGTCGGCTGGGCTTTAAACAAAAATAACAATAACTTATTGATGGATGATCAGTCATGTCACCAACAAATGACCATCAACCCTTTGACTCCCGCACCCCATCCATCAACTGCAAAAACTTAACCCTTTGATTCCTCACCCTATCCACCAGCTTCCTGCAGGAAGCTGGTGGATAGGGTGAGGGAATCAAAGGGTTAAGTTTTTGCTCTGCTGGCATGGTTGGCAATGCAAGATGCTGGTGGACAGGGTGCGGGAGTCAAAGGGTTAAAAGCCTGGATGAACAACAGCAGCAAAGTGGGGGAGATGAGCACTGCCCTGATAATGCTTGCCTTGCTAATAATACCACTAGTAATAGTACAACAACCATGAATACTGTTTTGAACTTTGGGTGGGATCACTTGTGGCCAAGTCAGAAGATTAATCCCTGTGACAGGCACTGTCCTTAACCCTTTGACTCCCACTCCTTATGAAACAACTATCCAGAAAGCTGGTGGACAGGGTGAGGGAGTCAGAGGGTGAAGTTTTTGCTTTGCTAGCGTTGTTGACTATGCAAAGGCTGCTGGACAGCGGGCGGGAGTCGAAGGGTTGTGAGGGAGTCAGAGGGTTAAGTTTTTGCTTTGCTAGCATGGTTGACAAAGCAGGACGCTGGTGGACACCGGGCGGGGAGTCAAAGGGTTATAGTACTTACTGGCCCTTGAGGAAAGTTGAGATCACTACCATTTCATTCATCCACCATTTCAGGGTTTTTTGGGGGACAGCCATTCCATTTTGGCGTGCTAACAGTACTTTGATCATGCTCCTTTGAACTTTTTGGGTACCGTAGCGATTAGCCTGGCTGAGTCAGAAGATTAGTCCTTTAACTGGAGTGAGCAATGTCAGGCTTTTGTCCTGTAGCTTATTCAGCGTCTAGAGATATGGATGAGAACTGGGTGAGCAGGTGAGCAGCCGGGGTGAAACTTATAAAAATTAAGTCAATAAACCCACTGACCTTCACAGGTCACAGGTAAAGGGAGGGTATTAATAGTATCCATTCTGTGTGTGTGTGTGTGTGTGTGTGTGTGTGTGTGTGTGTGTGTGTGTGTGTGTGTGTTGTTGTGTGTGTTTGTCACGTGTGTGTGTGTGTGTGTGTGTGTGTGTGTGTCACGTGTGTGTGTGTGTGTGTGTGTGTGTGAGTGAATTATGAAACATTTTGTGATGTTTACTTAAAATGTCCTGTGCAAATAGTACAAGTTTACAAAATGTAAAACTTCAAGTCTGATAACGGTTGTTCATATTGCTCATGGGACAGATATACAGAAATGTAAATTATATAATATCAATAATAATGAAACATGTAGTATAGTATCAATAGTAATAAAACATATATAGTATGTTCTTGAGAAGTTAGTGTCATTGAGGAGGTCATTCATGGGATTGCATGAATTTTACGTTACACATTAGTGGATTTAGTTTCATTATTGAAAGCTTCATACATTGAATGCTGCTTATGAATGATTATGGGGGAAAACATTAAATATAAATCAGTCAATTTTTTGTTTTGAAAAAGTATTGTTAATTTGTAAAATATCTCGGGGTGTGTGTGTTTTTGTGTGTGTGTGTGTGTGTGTGTGTGTGTGTGTGTGTGTGTGTGTGTGTGTGTGTGTGTGTGTGTGTGTGTGTGTGTTGGTGTGTGTGTGTGTGGTGTGTATGTATGAGTGTGTGTGTATGTGTGTGTGTGTGTGTGTGTGTGTGTGTGTGTGTGTGTGAGAGAGAGAGAGAGAGAGAGAGAGAGGGAGGGAGAGAGAGACCTTAGTTGAGATCATATAGTGAGATACTTAGGAAAAAGAGCTATTAATTTCTTCTTGCCTTCTTTTTCTTCTCCCATAATATCTCTGTCAAAAGCCCCCTGTCAAAAGACATTGGGGTGCCATGCCATTCTGAAGAAATGTTCACCAGATTCCTCCAGCTCTGTCAATGTGTGCCAAAGCCTGGGTCTCTGCAAATGTTTTTTAGAACTACAGGTTCATTCACCAGTGTTGTAAGTCCGTTGTTTTTTTCTGCCTTCTGCTCCATCTCCCTTCAAGATCAGTTTTCTGGAGGATTGGTTAAGCAAAGCTATTGGATCTTCAGAACAAGATTGAGGCAGCCGAAATGTGGTTTCTAGGAAGAATGTTGAGAGTTCCATGGACAGCAAAGAAAACAAACGAGACAGTCTTGGTGGAGGCAGACACAAGAAGATCATTGGTAAAGAAGATCAGGAAAAGACAAGCTACATTTATAGGCCATTTTATGAGGAAAGGGAAATTAGAGCACTTGGTCACAGCAGGAAAGGTGGAGGGAAAAAGAACAGCAGGTAGACCCAGGGAGAAAATATTGGACAGACTTGCGGGGTGGCTGAGGACGGAGAGAGTGGAAGATGTACTTGCAGTGACAAGGGACACATATTCGTATGGAGGGCCATGATCACCAATGCCATGCAGCAGGGCACATGATGATGATGATCGGATCTTGTTACATGGCCATACCAACTTAGTTTCTTTTCTCAAATGAAGTTGGCAGATTTTCGTGTTATATAATATGGTCTAATGGGCTGCTTG
The DNA here is from genome assembly GCA_030674185.1 of Monoplex corrugatus. Taxonomy (NCBI): domain Eukaryota; kingdom Metazoa; phylum Mollusca; class Gastropoda; order Littorinimorpha; family Ranellidae; genus Monoplex; species Monoplex corrugatus. Next base: position 20,120,443 of record JAPXFY010000034.1, read on the forward strand.
ATGGTTTGGCGCACAATATATCTTATGTTTATCATCTTGCAATTTATAATTCACCTGATTTCCATGGCTTGGGTTTGTCTTTCCAAATCTGCTGTGAGGGTCTGTGTCTCACATGCATACAGGAAGATAGACAGTATCATGCTGCTACAATTTTTCACAGAGTATTGGGCAGTCTTTTTACATTTGATGAATCTTGTACTCGTAGAACAAAGTTGTACTGTTCACACACATGAATCCTTTTTTCTGTTTTTGTTGTACACTTCAGAGCAGTACTCTGTTGATACAGTTTCAGTGTTGAAAGTTTTATTATACAGTGCATGCTGCTCAGAGAGAAAATGCTGGACAGACTTGCAGAGTGGCTGGGGACGAGGAGGGTAAGGGAGATGCTAGGGGCAACGAGAGATAGAGGCAGATGGAAGACCATGATTGTGGCAGGGCACCTGATGATGATGATGATGCTGCTCATAAATGAAACAAATTAGATAAATCAGTAAATAATTATACGAATTACATTTTTGGTTTTGAAAAAAAAAAAATTCTTGTTATTATTAACCCTTTGAGTTTGACTCACGCACCCTGTCCACCAGCATGTTGCATTGTCTACCAAGCTAGCAGAGCAAAAACTTAACCCTTTCACTCTCTCACCCTATCCACCAACTTCGAGCAGGAAGGATGAGGGAGTCAAAAGATTAACATTTTTGCAGCTGGTGGATAGGATCCGGGAGGCAAAGGGTTACGCTCTAGATTTCTTTTAGGGGGGGGGGGGGGAGGGGGAACATGACAGAAAAACTGACAAGAGACGTTTAGTACACATTAGATAATGAGATAAGGGAAAAGATATAACTGATCTGTATCAAATGTACGGATTGGGTGAGGGAATCAAAAGATTAAGTTTTTGCAACTGGTGGATAGGGTCTGACAGTCAAAGGGTTACACTCTAGATTTGGGGGGGGGGGGGGAGGGGGAAAATGACAGAAAAACTGACAAGAGACGTATAGTACACAATATATAATGAGATGGGGGAAAAGATATAACTGATCAGTATCAAATTTTTTATGTTTGAGACTTTTGTCTACTTGCGTAACCCTCTGACTCCCGCACCCTGTCCACCGACATCCTACATTGTCAACCATGCTAGCAAAGCATAAACTTAACCCTTTGATTCCATCACCCTATCCAGCAGCTCCCTGCATGAAGCTGGTGGATAGGGTGATGGAATCAAAGGGTTAAGTTTTTGCAGTTGGTGGATAGGGTACGGGAGTCAAAGGGTTAAATAATGGTGGCTCAACATCGTTCAGTCCCTTTTACCACACACTCAGACATAATTATAATAATAATTACAATATTTATATAGCGCAAAATCTTGATAAAATCAAATCTAAGCGCTGAAGCAGACACACACGCAGGCACGCACGCTCGCACACACACGCACGCACACATACAGACACACACACACACACACACACACACACACACACACACACACACACACCCACACACACGCATGGCTATAAATGGGGAGAAAGAATAAAAGCAATAAAAGCAAGAATAAAAGCAATGGAAAATTATAGAGAGCATAGCATACAATTATATATTATAACCATGTGGTTCCCTCCGAGCGGAGACAGGCTGCAGAGGGGAGGGTTGAGTGAGGTTAGGATTTTATGCAGGAGAGAAAAGGTGAGTTTTGAGAGCGGACTTGAAGGAGACAAAAGTAGGTTGCTGACGGACTGAGAGAGGAAGTTTGTTCCAGGAGAGTGGACCAGAAACAGAGAAGGCTCGTGGACCATAGGTATTGAGCTTAGTGCGTGGAAAGCGAAGAGTCAGAGGATCAGAGGCAGAGCGGAGGGTACGTGAGGGAACATAGATCTCAAGTAGGCTTGACAGGTAATCGGGGGCTGCGTTATTGAGGCTTTTGTAGCACATGGTGTGTAGTTTGTACTGTATGCGCTTTGATACAGGGAGCCAGTGAAGTTGTGCCAGGAGAGGAGATATGTGGTCAGCTTTTTTCTTTTTGAGTACAAGGCGTGCAGCATTGTTTTGAATGCGCTGTAGGATGTGAATGGTGGAGGCAGGAAGACCAGACAGGAGTGAATTGCAATAGTCAATGCGAGACATTATGAAGGAGAGAACGAGTTTTGCAGTTGTTTCGACAGAGAGATACTTCCTGATCAGCTTTATACGATGGAGATGATAGTAGCAGGATCTGGCAGTTTGAGAAACAAAGTTGTTCATGGAGAGGGTAGAGTCAATGCAGACACCAAGGTTTTTAGCTGAATCAGAAATTGGGACTGATGTGTTACATAATGGGAGAGAAAGAGGAGGCAACTGAGAAAGTTTCTGACGGGTGCCAATGAGGATAGCTTCTGTTTTGTCGTCATTAAGCTGAAGTCTATTGTGTGTCATCCAGTTCTTAATGTCCGAGTAACACTCAGTGGTGCGAGTCAACAGGCGCTGTATATTATCAGGTGAGTCACTGTCTTGAAGTTGGGTGTCATCAGCATAGAAGTGGTGTTTTATAGAATGGGAGTTGGTGATGGTGGACAGGGGGGAGGTGTAAAGAGTGAAAAGAACAGGGCCAAGGACAGATCCTTGTGGAACACCACAGGTCAGGTATGCAGGTTGAGAGTAAGTGCCATTGATGAGAACGGTTTGTTTTCTGTTTGATAGGTATGAAGTGAACCAAGACAGAGCAATGTCAGAGATGCCAAAAGTATGATGAAGTCTAGAAAGGAGAATACCATGATCAATGGTATCAAAGGCTGCAGACAGATCAAGGAGTGTGAGGAGAGAGACTTTGCCAGTATCAGTTGCAAGGAGGAGATTGTTGAGAATGTGTAGTAGGGCAGTTTCAGTGCTATGGCACTGGCGGTAGGCTGACTGGAAAGGATTGAGGAGATTGTTGGCAGACAGGTGAGAGTTCAGCTGGTTGAGGACGACTTTTTCAAGGAGTTTTGACAAGAAAGAGAGATTAGAGATAGGCCGGTAATTTTTCAGTTCATTTGGATCTAAATTGTGTTTCTTGAGGAGAGGGTGAACAATAGCAGACTTGAAAGAATCTGGGACAGTTCCAGTTTGAAGAGAAGTGTTGATGATGTCAGTGATGAATGGGAGGAGAGTAGGGAGACAGTCGGCGTAGACAGAACCTGGAAGAGGATCCAGTTCGCAGGTTTTGAACGACATGGATCTGATTGTGTTGAGAATTTCTTCTTGTGAGACTGGGGTAAAAGTAGTAAGAGGTGTGCCAGAGAAGGAAGGGTCAGGTGGGCATGGTTGACAGGGTGTCCTGTCAAGCCTGTCACGAAGAGTTTGTATTTTGGTGGTGAAATAGTTGGAGAATACAGATGGGAGTTCTTCATTTGTATGTTTTGTTGGGAGAGGTAAATCTTTTCGTGTGCCAAGGAGATGATTCATGGTTGTAAAGAGTTCTTTTGAAGAAGAGGCATTCAGGATTTTGGTTTGGAAATAGCTTGTTTTTGCTGATGCAATGAGGGTGGATACTTTTGTTTTAGAGGCTTGGAAAAGTTGCCTGTGTACAGTGAGTTTGGATTTGCGCCAGCGGCGCTCTGCTCTGCGGCGGGCACGTTTTGCACAGGCGATCTCATGAGTGAGCCAGGGGGTAGGGGGGCGGTCAGGTAAAAGACGGGTTGTGGCTGGAGCATGAGTGTCCAGAAGATGGTGGAGAGTAGTATAGAATTCATCGGCAAGGTTATGTGACTTTTCAGAAAGGAGACGGGAGGCATCAGATGAAAATGTGGAGAGGTCGATAGATTTGAGATTGCGTCGAGTCACTGTGCGCATGGTACGGGAAGGAGGAGAAATGTCGAGAGAACAGAGAATTGCAGAGTGGTCAGATGGAAGGGCTGAAGTTAGACGGGTAGAAAGAACTAAGCAGTTGTCAGTAGCGGAATTGTGATGATCACGAGAAATGATCCAGTCAAGAATGTGACCTTTTTGATGGGTTGGTTCAGAAATGTGTTGAGTCATATTATGATTGGACAGAGAGTTGATGATATGTCTTGTGTCATAACGGTGAGTGTTGTCATAGTGGACATTGATATCACCTAGAACGATGAGATTTCCAGGTAAGAGGCAGTAGTGGTCAAGCAATTGGTCAAAGTCAGAGAGAAACATGGATGTGGTGAGTTTGTTGGCAGAGCTAGGTGGGGGTCGATAGACACAGGAGAAGGTGATGGGGTGAGGGGTGGATTGGAAGGATACTTCAACGTGCTCGAAAGAAGGATGGGAGAAAGGCAGAGACTGCGAGAAAGATAGGCGGGAATGGAGTGAGTCGTTGTAGAGGATGGCGATACCGCCACCTCGGGATGAGCGATGGAAAGAAGCAAGCCTGTAACCACTCGGAGTGAGGCTAGCAAGTATAGGTTCGTGACCAAGGGGGTTAAGCCATGTCTCCGTGATAAAAGCAATGTCAACATGCTCATCTGCGACAAAGTCAGCAATAACATCGGACAAAGTCAGCAATAACTCAGACACTTAACAACACTTAACACTGTTCTTGTACTGTAGTTGTTGTTACCGGTATATTGTCCTGTTACTCATGAATCATCCTTTGGAGTTTCGAGTGGAGACTGTCAAAGTGTGTGTGTGTGTGTGCGTGTGTGTGTGTGTGTGTGTGCGTGTGTGTGTGTGTGTGTGTGTGTATGTGTGTGTGTGTGTGTGTGTGTGTGTGCGCGTGCGCGTGCGTGTGTGTGTGTGCGTGTGTGTGTGTGTGTGTGTGAAACAGTGACAGTGTCTATTAACAGTGTGTGTGTGTGTGTGTGTGTGTGTGTGTGTGTGTGTGTGTGTGTGTGTGTGTGTTTAACTTTGTGTGTGTGTGAGAGAGAGAGAGAGAGAGAGAGACAGTGTCAGTGTGCATTAAGTGTGTGTGTGTGTGTGTGTGTGTGTGTGAGAGAGAGAGAGAGAGAGAGAGAGAGAGAGAGAGAGAGAGAGAGTCTAGTTCAATGTCCAAGTACAAATTTCCGGAAGGAGAAATGGAACACCACCACTTTCCTACGGCTGAAACCAGTGATATTGCCACCTTGTGTGTGTCAGTTCATGTTAGTTCAATCCCACGTGAGGATGCCAGGGTTGGTTAGTTAGTTGAGCGAGTTTTAAAGTTCTACCACTCTTAGAGTATACGAGGACCAGCGAAGAAATTTTTTTGAAGAAGCCTTCAACAATTTTAAAGCATTGTGAGAAACCGATGTTTTATTCGGTTCTCCTGATCCACCTTGGTAGGTTGATGATATGATGGATGATGCCAGGGGCTCTTTCAGTACTGTAAATAGTATCCGTATCTTCTGGAAGTTCTCTGCTGGAAATTCACTCTTTTCTGTCACACTCTTTGTTCCTTCCTTCCTCCTCTGCTTTCTGTCATTTCTTCCTATATAATTTTCTGCCTTACTGGTCCATTCGTCTGCTTGTGTCCTATAAATCCTTACATACTTTCTCTTAGGATTGATAATCGACTGCATGTTTGGCTCAAAGGCAATGTGCTGTGCAGGAACAAGTTTTGGTTATTTAGGCCATTTTTATACTTGTACGCTTTATTGTCCTTAGTTCTGTTCATATTTGTAATCGGGTTTGTTTTTTTGAAATTCCCTGGTGAAAGTGATAAATTGAACGGAATGGTCAGTGCCAGGGGGATACCCTTAGATTATGTGCGTACGTGCATTAATTAATATGTACATAATGTTGTGTGTGTGTGTGTGTGTGTGGTTTTTTTTTTATTTATTTATTTTTTTTTACTTGTTTGTAGTCCAGATATGGCTTTGTGCAGTTGACTGGGCTTTAACCCTTTGGCTCCCGTACCCTTCCCACCAACTGCAAAAACTTAACCCTTTGACTCCCTTGCCTTATCCACCAGCTTCCTGCAGGAATCTGGTGGATAGGGTGATGGAATCAAAGGATTTAAGTGTTTGCTTTGTTGGCACAGTTGACAATGCAGGATGCTGGAGGATAGGAGTGCTGGAGTCAAAGGGTTAAAAATGAGAATAAGAATGTCAGATAAAAAAAATGATATATAACTAGGGTGTCAGTGGGACAACACACACACACACACACACACACACACACACACACACACACACACACACGCTCGCACGCATGCACGCACACACACACAAACACACACGCACGGACACAGAGACACACACAAACACACACGCAGACACACACAAACACACTCACACACACAAACACACACACGAACACACAGACACGCACAAACACAGACACGCACACACACACACACGTGCGTGCGCACACACATACACAAACATACACACGCGCGCACTCGCGCACGCCCCCCCCCCCCACACACACACAAATACAACACACACACACGCGCGCACTCACACACACAAACACACACACGCACACACACTCTCTCTCTCTCTCTCTCTCTCTCTCACACACACACACACACACACACACACACACACACACACACACACACACACACACACACACACACACACAGTCTTTGCCCCAGATTTCGACCTAGCACCAGCACTGGTGCTTGGATTGACAACCCAGCCATATTGCATCAGAAATTACCGACTTCACCCCTCCCCCACCCCCAACCCCACCTATCCCTTACCCCCCTCCCCCCCTTTTCCTGTCTTTTATGTATTTTCTTCCTCTCTATCTGGGAATGGTCACGGATGTGCGCATGCACGTGGGGATGAAGAACACGTGATCGGCTCCGCGCTTGCGTGTGTGTTGCGTGTTGTCGTGATCGAGAGGGAAGGGGGTAGGGGTGGTGGTATCTATAGGCACCTGCCTGTAAAAGTTTGCACTTTGTCGTTCGTTGATTTGTGCAGTGTCCTTTGTTGTTGTTTTTTTAAATTACAGTGTAATCAGTAAATTTACGTATATTGTAAGGAAAAACATTATGCCGCTGCCCAGTGGGGACAAAACCGTGTATGTATGTATACACACATAAAAAAATCAGAATGTTATGGGAAATGGAAAAAAGAGAAGAAGAAGAAGAAAAGGAGGGGAAAAAAGAAAGAAAGAAAAAAGAAAGGAGTAAATGCTGTTGTTATGTATGTATGTAATATATATGAAAGCAGTTCTAATTCAAAGAAAGAAAGAAAAAGGAAAGAAGCAAATACTGTTGTTATGTGTGTTAAAATATATTGATCAATGAAAGCAGCTCTAATTCATTTTTGAAAGCATGACAGTGTCACAAATGGATCTCCTATGATCTGTTTTATTTTTAGTTTTAGAGAAATGGAACCGTGTGTGTAATTAAGCTTTGTGTATTTTTGTCTTGTTGTCTTTGTTTTTGGTTTGTTTTTGTCATGCTTTATAAATCTAGTTTTCTCACCACGACCCCCCCCCCTCTGTCTCTCTCTCTCTCTCTCTCTCTCTATATATATATATATATATATATATATATACATGTATATATATATATATATGGTTTTTTTTTATATATATGTGTATATATATATATAAATATATATATGTGTATATATATATGTGTGTGTGTGTGTGTGTGTGTGTGTGTGTGTGTGTGTGTGTGTGTGTGTGTGTGTGTGTGTCAGATTATCAGAGGCAGCAATTGCAGTTGTTTTGAGTTATCACTCTTTTGCACATTATGCCATTAAATTCCATCCAAGTATGTAGTAGTACAAAGCAGCGATTACAGTTGTTTTGAATCACACTTTTGCACATTTTGCCTTTTGAAACTGTCAGGTGACTGTAACTCAGAAAGGCAGGAGAGTAGGGAAGGGAGAGAAGAGGGGGAAGTAAAAGGTCTGAGGGGGGGGGAGAGGGGGAATAAAAACGGAGGGAGAGCGCTGTTCCATGCGAAGCAGTTTCAGCCTGATAATACAAGCGTAAGTGTGAAGCCTTACCCGTTCAAGTGGATAATTTTAAGCTGTTGAGGGCTTATGTACACGGAAAGTTGTTCTAGTTAAGAGTATTACTACAGCGTGTGTTGACATGGGGTGAAGATTGTCCTACAACTCGGAGATCATAAGGCATTGTGAGGTATACCCTCAACTTTTTGTGGGTCCAGCATTATGAGGGCAGTGCCTACTCATCTCTCCCTCACAGCTTCACCATCACCAACTTTGAAGAAGAAAAAAAGGTCAGATACCCATTTTCAGCTGGATAGAGTGGTGAAAAAAGCCAGGTACCTGTTCACAACTGGATAGAGTGGTGAAAAAAGTCAGGTACCTGTTCACAACTGGATAGAGTGGTGAAAAAAGCCAGGTACCTGTTCACAACTGGATAGAGTGGTGAAAAAAGTCAGGTACCTGTTCACAACTGGATAGAGTGGTGAAAAAAGTCAGGTACCTGTTCATAACTGGACAGAGTGGTGAAAACAGTCAGGTACTCTTACACAACTGGATAGAGTGGTAAAAACAGTCAAGTACTCTTACACAACTGGATAGAATGGTGAAAACAGTTAGGTACCTGTTCACAACTGGATAGAGTGGTGAAAACAGGTACTCTTACACAACTGGATAGAGTGGTGAAAACAGTTAGGTACCTGTTCACAACTGGATATAGTGGTGAAAACAGGTACTCTTACACAACTGGATAGAATGGTGAAAACAGTTAGGTACCTGTTCACAACTGGATAGAGTGGTGAAAACAGGTACTCTTACACAACTGGATAGAGTGGTGAAAACAGTTAGGTACCTGTTCACAACTGGATATAGTGGTGAAAACAGTCAGGTACTCGTACACAACTGATAGAGTGGTGAAAACAGTACTCTTACACAACTGGATAGAGTGGTGAAAACAGTCAGGTACCTGTTCATAACTGGATAGAGTGGTGAAAACAGTCAGGTACCTGTTCATAACTGGATAGAGTGGTGAAAACAGTCAGTTACTCTAGCACAACTGGATAGAGTGGTGAAAACAGGTACTCTTACACAACTGGATAGAGTGGTGAAAACAGTCAGGTACCCGTTCATAACTGGATAGAGTGGTGAAAAAAGTCAGGTACCTGTTCACAACTGGATAGAGTGATGAAAAAAGTCAGGTACCTGTTCACAACTGGATAGATTGGTGAAAAAAGTCAGGTACTCATTTACAGCCGGATAGATTGGAGGCTGCACGTTTTCACAGTTTTGCCTGAGCAAAATTTGAGATTGCGTCATCTGTGGAATTCAGGTTGGTTTTGAATGAACTAGCTTGTTATTAGGCTCCTAAACAATTTTGACGACAAAACTAAACCATTAATACCTGTTTTCAACCATGCTTAATGTTTATTGTAGTCGGCTTCATGATAGTTGTATTGCTGTGTTAATAGCTGCTACTCTCGGGTGCATTAGTCATGTTTTGTTTTCATGAGTCGTAAAGTTTATAAATATTAATTTATAACGGAGCAACAGGGAAGTTTCAGTCATTTTCTCCTAATGTTTGTATCTGGTGTTTGTTTGTTTGTTATGTTACGCTTGACAAAGGCCGTGGCCGAAAATTTGCGCCTGTCTTGTCTTGTTGTATTAAATACGCAGTGACAGGTTGTGACAGCTGAGTCACTGGACTGCTTCAAGTCCAGACTGGCCTCCCATCTCTAGAACCTGTAACAACCTCCCCCCCCCCCCCGCCCCATCACCCCAACCCTCCCCCCTTTCCCTCCTCCTGACCACTACTCCCTAAAAAAAACCCTCCCCCCCTGCCATCCCTCCCAGTCATTTTTCCACCCCTGCCCCCCTCCCCCTGTTACTTTTTCACCATCACCCCCACCATCCCTCACACCTCTATCGGACCTAGCCAAGTAGCGGTGATGAAGGCTGAGGCACTGCTGGTAGGGGCTTGACCCTGGGTACCTTAAGGAAACCAGACTGGCTCAGTTGGAGTTGCGAAAATGTTCCAAGTCCTCACAACAGCGCAATCTTCGGCAATCTCCCCAAACTACGACAAAACCATCAGCAGAATGATGTTGGCCGTATGAAGGAAGAAGAAGAAGAAGAAGAAGAGGTCTTATTCTTTTTTCGTGTGTGGTTTTTTTTTTTCTGGTTCCAAAATATTAATTTGTTAGTTAGCACTAGCAGTAAGGTTAAGTTTCTGTAAACAGGGGTGCTGAAAAAAATCGTTCTCGTTCAGCTTGAACTTAACTTGTTGGAAGTAAAAAATCGAAACACAGATGAGTCTGATGTCTTGTTTAAAAAAAATACAAGTACACTTTTGCATTATTGAGAAGTAAAGCTTGTAGTTGTAGAAGAACGTTTTATTGATGCACATAATATTTGTGTTATCATTGATAGTTGCATGATTGAAAACTTCGTTTTCTTTGTCGATGCATGATTGAAAATTTCGTTTTCTTTTGTTAAATACATGATTGAAAATTTCGTTTGCTTTGTTAAATACATGATCGAAAACTTCGTTTTCTTTGTTGATACATGATCGATAACTTCGTTTTCTTTGTTGATACATGATTGAAAATTTCGTTTTCTTTGTTGATACATGATCGATAACTTCGTTTTCTTTGTTGATACATGATTGAAATTCGTTTGCTTTGTTGATACTGATCGAACTTCGTTTTCTTTGTTGATACATGATCGATAACTTCGTTTTCTTTGTTGATACATGATCGATAACTTCGTTTTCTTTGTTAAATACATGATCGAAAACTTCGTTTTCTTTGTTGATACATGATCGATAACTTCGTTTTCTTTGTTGATACATGATCGATAACTTCGTTTTCTTTGTTGATACATGATCGATAACTTCGTTTTCTTTGTTAAATACATGATCGATAACTTCGTTTTCTTTGTTGATACATGATCGATAACTTCGTTTTCTTTGTTGATACATGATAGAAAACTTGGCTTCTTTGTTGCTCTACTGATTGAAACTTCGTTTTCTTTGTTAGTACTTCCTGAATGATTCAGGTCACACGAAATGGTGCCATTCTTTGTCCAAATACGGGAGGAAATGCACAGGTCTTTGTCCAAACAAATAAAAGAAATTTTAAAAGCACCAACTGGTCTTTGTGCAAACAAGAGAGAAAAGGCACTGGTCTATTCGAAACGAATTTAAAGAGACAGACAGACAGACAGAGAGACACAGAGACAGACAGAGCGATAGAGAGAGAGAGAGAGAGAGAGGACAGACGGACAGACAGACAGACAGACAGACAGAGACACACACAGAGAGAGAGGGATGTAGAGACAGAGGGAGACACAGAGAGAGAGATACAGAGAGAAAGAGAGACAGAGACAGATAGAGAGAAAGAGAGGCAAAGAGAGAGACAGAGACTGAGAGAGAGAGACTGATCTTTGTCCAAACAAGTAAAAAAAAAAGGGCGGGGGCACAAGTCTTGTCCTGGAAACAAGTAAAAAAAAAATTTTTTTAAAAAAGACTGGTTTTTGTCCGAACAAGTAAAAATGAAAAAAAGGGCACCAGTCTTTGTCCAAACAAAGTAAAAAAAGAAAGGTTCCAGCCTTTGTCTAAACAAATAAAAAGACAAACAAACTAACAAACAAAACAAAACAAAAAAAAAGGAAGACACAAACGCAACTGTCTTTGCCAAACAAGTAGAAAAGAAAGGCAACAGTTTTGACAGACTAGTAAGAATATTAATAAAATCATTGAGCGAACATTGAAGAAAGATCAGTTGATTTTATTTCACTTGGAAATGTTTTTTATTCAACTGTCATATTTTCCGATTTTTTTTTTCCACCTGTAGTTTCCACACAAAAAGACACAGACATATATGCACTCAGACACAGTCCTATTGTCTTAAACACACACACACATGCTCGCATGCACACACGCACGCATGCACGCGCACACACACACCACACACACACACACACACACACACACACACACACACACACACACACACACACACACACTCACTGTCTCTCTTTCTCTCTCTCACATACCACACATACATACACACACAAGCAATTTGAGATAATTTAGACCGGTTTTTGTATACATGTTTTAGTGTTCTTAGTTGTTAAGTTTAAAGTTGTATTCAGGTATGTTTTGTAAATCCCCTGTGTGATAAGTGAGCCAGAGTGGTTGGCTCCAGGGGATCTCCTTAGATTATGTGCATGAATACATTGATATGTGTACTTAATTTTCTTTTCTTTTTTTCATTTGAAGTATTTATGTTTTAAAACAGGTTGTAGCCCTGTTAAGGCTCTACGCAGTTGGCTGGGCTTTAAACAAAAATAACAGTAACACACACATGCACACACACACACACACTCCATGCAAGTGTTCACTAAAGTGCATGCACACAGTGACACACACACACATCCACACACACACACAAAGATACACACACACACACACACACACAAACACACAAAGATAAACACACACACACACACACGCGCACACATACATACATGCACACACACACACACACACACACACACACACACACACACACACACACACACACACACACACACACACACACACACACACACACACACACACACACACACTACACACACACACGTCACACTCATGCACACTCTTATAACTAACTACTTCCGCACAATTTTTTAAGCATAAAATAAAAACAAACATGGTATGAAATTAGAAGTTTTCACAAGTCTGCAGCTGAGTTGCAGCAGTGTTGGTAAATGTCACGATGGTAGCCTATTCATCTTTTCAGTTCACGTCTGTTTTTTGCATAGATCTGTATAGTGGTTTGACCTTTTACGTTGCTGTCATTTTGCCCTGCTACCACACAACCTTGGCATTAACTTGCATTTTATAATAGAAACATCAGTGCCTGCCGCACCCCACACAGGTGTGACACCTGCCCTACTATCTTGGATTATGCAATTTTGATTGTTTGTTTTTTCCTAAGAACTGTTTCCTTGCTGACGCCATTTTTGTTAATTGCTTACATCAATATTTATGATATGATATGATATGATATCAGTTGTAACTCCTGTATGTAGTATTATGACACATCTTGTGAATGATCTGTAAATTATTTTCACCATCTGTGGAATTCATATATATATCAGTAATATGTTGACTTCCTGCATGTAGAATATTTAATATGTTGTGAATGATCTGTAAATTGTTGTTACTGTTACTGGTGTTAGTAAGTTATAGCTTGGAGGTCAGTAAGTTGAAGCTTGGAGGTCAGTAAGTTATAGCTTGGAGGTCAGTAAGTTATAGCTTGGAGGTCAGTAAGTTGTAGCTTGGAGGTCACAGACTTTTTTTTTTAGGTAGCACACTGACTAGCAGTGTTTGTTCTGGTTCACATGGGAACATGTAGCATTCAGGTTAAGCGGGTGGATGGATGCATGGTCATGGTTACTGGCTAGTTAACCTTTTGACTCCCACACCCTATCCAGCAACTGCAAAAACTTAACCCTTTGACTCCCTCACTCTATCCACCATCTTCCTGCAGGAAGGTGGTGGATAGGGTGAGGGAGTCAAGGGTTAGGTTTTTGCTTTGCTAGCACAGTTGACAATGCAGGATGCTGGTTGACAGGGTGTGGGGGGTCGAGGAGGTAATGTAAAGGCTAAGAATTGGCTGACTTACCCTAAGAGTATAATACTACAGTACATGTACTATTCTCCCATTATGTTCTGCTGTGTTGAATCCCCGTACCATGTCACCTGGTTGAGTTTCCTCACTTTCCACTTGAATTTTTTCTCCCCAAAGTAATTTCTCCTCCCTCAACTAATTGTAGATTGGGTTAACCTTTTGACTCCCGCACCCTATCCATCTACTGCAAAAACTTAACCCTTTGACTCCCTCACCCTATCCACAGCTTCCTGCAGGAAGCTGGTGGATAGGGTGATGGAGCCAAAGGGTGAAGTTTTGCTTCGCTAGCATGGTTGACAATGCAGGATGCTGTGGACAGGGTGTGGGAGTCAAAGGGTTAAGTTTTTGCTTCGCTAGCATGGTTGACAATGCAGGATGCTGATTGACAGGTTGTGGGAGTCAAAGGGTTAAGTTTTTGCTTCGCTAGCATGGTTGACAATGCAGGATGCTGGTGGACAGGGTGTGGGAGTCAAAGGGTGAAGTTTTTTGCTTCGCTAGCATGGTTGACAATGCAGGATGCTGGTGGACAGGGTGTGGGGGTCAGGGAGTACTGTTAATGTAAACGTTAAGAATTGGCTGACTTGCCCTTGTGATACTGTTCTTACATTATGTTCTGCTGGATTGACCCTGTGCTATGTCACATGGTTGAGTTTCCACTTGAATTTTTTCTCCCCAAATTAATTTCTTCTCCCTCAACTGATTGTAGATTGGGTTAAAACCTTTTGACTCTCGCACCCTATCCATCTACTGCAAAAACTCAACCCTTTGACTCCCTCACCCTATCCACCCAGCTTCCTTCAGGAAGCTGGTGGATAGGGTGATGGAGCCAAAGGGTGAAGTTTTTGCTTTGCTAGCATGGTCGACAAAGCAGGATGCTGTGGACAGGGTGTGGGAGTCAAAGGGTTAAGTTTTTGCTTCGCTAGCATGGTTGACAATGCAGGATGCTGATTGACAGGTTGTGGAGTCAAAGGGTTAAGTTTTTGCTTCGCTAGCATGGTTGACAATGCAGGATCTGGTGGACAGGGTGTGGGAGTCAAAGGGTGAAGTTTTTTGCTTCGCTAGCATGGTTGACAATGCAGGATGCTGGTGGACAGGGTGTGGGGGTCAGGGAGTACTGTTAATGTAAACGTTAAGAATTGGCTGACTTGCCCTTGTGATACTGTTCTTACATTATGTTCTGCTGGATTGACCCTGTGCTATGTCACATGGTTGAGTTTCCACTTGAATTTTTTCTCCCCAAATTAATTTCTTCTCCCTCAACTGATTGTAGATTGGGTTAAAACCTTTTGACTCTCGCACCCTATCCATCTACTGCAAAAACTCAACCCTTTGACTCCCTCACCCTATCCACCCAGCTTCCTTCAGGAAGCTGGTGGATAGGGTGATGGAGCCAAAGGGTGAAGTTTTTGCTTTGCTAGCATGGTCGACAAAGCAGGATGCTGTGGACAGGGTGTGGGAGTCAAAGGGTTAAGTTTTTGCTTCGCTAGCATGGTTGACAATGCAGGATGCTGATTGACAGGTTGTGGGAGTCAAAGGATTAAGTTTTTGCTTCGCTAGCATGGTTGACAATGCAGGATCTGGTGGACAGGGTGTGGGAGTCAGAGGGTTAAGTTTTTGCTTCGCTAGCATGGTTGACAACGCAGGACGCTGTGGACAGGGTGTGGGAGTCAAAGGGTTAAACACTAAGAATTGGATGACTCGCCCTTGCGATACTGTTCTCACATTATGTTCTGCTGCATTGAATCCCCATACCACGGTTGAGTTTCCACATGAATTTTTTTCTCCCCAAACTCATTTCGCCTCCCTTAACCCATTGACTCCCACACTCTGCCCACCAGCATCCTGCATTGTTGACCATGCTAGTAGAAGAGGAAAAACTTAACCTTTTGACTCCATCTTTTTGCCTTTTGGCATCCTGCAGGAAGATGGTCGATAGGGTGAGGGAGTCAAAAGATTTTTATGTGTGTGATTGGTGGATAGGGTGTGGGAATCAAAAGATTAACTAATTGTAGATTGGGTTAAGCAGGTGAAGTGCCATGGTAGCCTAGCCGTCTGTAATCAGTGAGACTCTTTATAGGCAATGTGTGTGGCAGTTTGCCATCATAGTGCATAAAAAACAAAATAAAAAATACGATAAATTCTGATCCAGTTTTGTTCACAAACAGGTAAGATGAAATGTGTGTGAATTATTACAATGTATTTTTAAATTAGTTACAGCATTTCTAATCAGACTATATTGACGTCAGATCGTGAGACAGTGTCATTGAAATGCTTGCCCCTGATTCACAGTTGGAGGTTGAAGTTTTGTTCAAGAGGTATTCTTTGCACTCAAACAATTCTACAGGCCTTTATAATATGTGCTTCACCCATATCTGCTTGCAGTTATCTGGCAGAGGGGAGATGGGAACAGTAGGACCTGTGACACACAAAGCTGACCTCTCCAGAATGATTAGAGCATTAAATGATTAAGATGGGCAGTGAACAAGCCAGTGTTTGTTGCCGTTAGAGTTTACCATTAGGGTTCTGCCACGCTGCTGTGAGTTTAGTTCTGTCACTAGTGTCACACTCAGGACTGTAAGTTTATGGTCTGTCGTGCTTCAGTGTGAGTTTACGGTTATGTCACACTTCTTTGAGTTCATGGTTATGTCACGCTTCTGTGAGTTTATGATTCTGTCATGCTTTTGTGAGTTTATGGTTACATCATGCCATAAATTGTACATTTATGGTTCTGTCACGCTTCTGTGAGTTTATAGTTGTATTATGTGTCTCTAAATTTATCATAGTTCTGTCACACTTGTGTGAGTTTATGATTCTGTCATGCTTCTGTGGGTTTACAGTTTTCTCACGTTTGGATGAGTTTACAATTTTGTCATGTTAGGTGAGTTTACCATGGCTCTGTCACACTTTTGTAAGCCCTCTGATGGTGTTCAGAAGCTACAACATTGAGCTCTTTTGTGCGCTTTTGTAATTTAATTGCATTCAGAGTTAAGCCAGGGTGCTTTAGGCATTTGACTTTTCCTTGATGATGTGGGAATTCTCATTTGAGGATGACACTTGTTAGAGGACCTGGCCGGCTGATGGGTTTATGTGCAGGCTTAATGGTGTGTGCCGTGATCACCATACACATGGCTCCTGTGATGTTAGCGCATATTATTGTGGAATTCATTCCGAGCATGGAGACATTGTCTTGAGAAACTGAAACTGAAAATCTATGCAAGACTGTAAGAAATTTCCGTCAGCCCACAAAATATTCACACATAGATCAAAGTCTGATGCAGGTGTTCCTGTTGCTGTCTTTTGTTCTGCTATTCCCATTTAATAATTTTCAAACACACACACACACACACACACACACACACACACACACACACACACACATACACACACACACACACACACACACACACACACACACACACACACACACACACACACACACACACACACACACACACACACACACCACACACACATTCATATTCCTTCTGACAGTTCCATCTTTACTGCCAAATTGACTGCTCTGGTTTTGGCACTAGATGGCACTAGACACCATATTTCGTCTCTTTTCAAACTCCATTTCTGCTTTGCAGGCAATTGCTGGCCAAAACATTAGTCACCCAAAGCTTCTGAAATTTTTTAAACTCTTTTCCTCCTACACAGCTGATGGTTACAACATTATTTTTGCCAGGGTTCTTGGCCGCATAGGTATCCAAGGCAATGAAAAGTCTGGCTGCCTTGCCAAGAATGCCACAACGGAAAATATGTCTAAATCCTTCATCCTTTAGGCAGTTCTGAAACTTGCAGTACAAACTTGTATATATAAAAAGTCTGTGACAGAAGTATTGGATCAACCAGACTCTAGACAGATAACAAACTTTTCCAGATCTTGCCCAACGTAAAATAGATTCTCCCATATGTTCCCTGGAACCTTAGGAAAGAGACAGTGTTATGTAGGTTACACATGGGTCACACACTTACTGTACAAAAACAAACAAAACAAAACAAAAATGATGCGCCATGATGTAAGTA
Organism: Monoplex corrugatus; assembly: GCA_030674185.1. Classification (NCBI taxonomy): domain Eukaryota; kingdom Metazoa; phylum Mollusca; class Gastropoda; order Littorinimorpha; family Ranellidae; genus Monoplex; species Monoplex corrugatus. The sequence goes on from JAPXFY010000034.1 coordinate 20,137,973, forward strand.
AGCCATGTGAGGAGCCAGTTGGTATTAAACACTTCCTTACTGAATGCTTGGATACTTGAACATTGTGAGACATAAGCACTATACAGTGAACTTCTTTGAGAACCTCTGTAGAGATGTCCCTCCAGATGCAGTTTTTAAAGTTTTTACAAGAGATTAGTATACTAGAGTTCATGTAATTATTGTATATATATATATTTTAGATTTGAAAGGATAATTGTGAGCTTGGTTTGTAACATGAACTGTTGTCCTTTGAATTAAATTAGGACTTGTTTTTAACCCTTTGACTCCTGCACTCTATCCATCAGCATCCTGCATTGCCAACTGTGCAAGCGAAGCAAAAACTTAACTCTTTGACACTCTCACCCTATCCATCAACTTTTTGCAGGAAGCTGGTGGATAGGATGAGGGAATCAAAGGATTAAGTTTTTGCAGTCAGTGGATAGGGTGCAGGAGTGAAAGGGTGAATGTGGTGTTAGCCCTGATATATAGGTCTTGTAGTCAGTTGGGCTGAAAGCGATATTATGAGCTTGAACTCTGTAAGTTTACAGCTCTTCATACTTAACTGTAAGTTTATGGTTCTGTCAGACTATTGTAAATTTTATGGCTCTGTCACCTTTGTATAGTTTAAGGTTATGTATCATTGTATGCTTCTGTAAGTTTATGGGGTTATGTCATGCTTCTGTAAGTTTAGGGTTATGTCATGCTTCTGTAAGTTTAGGTTATGTCATGCTTCTGTAAGTTTACAGTTATGTCATGCTTCTGTAAGTTTTTGGTTATGTCATGCTTCTGTAAGTTTAGGGTCACCGTTATGTCATGCTTCTGTAAGTTTTTGGTTATGTCATGCTTCTGTAAGTTTTTGGTTATGTCATGCTTCTGTAAGTTTAGGGTTATGTCATGCTTCTGTAAGTTTATGGTTATGTCATGCTTCTGTATTAGGTTTCGTTGTTTATGTTATGCTTCTGTAAGTTTACAGTTATGTCATGCTTTTGTAAGTTTACAGTTATGTCATGCTTCTGTAAGTTTATGGTTATGTCATGCTTCTGTAAGTTTACAGTTATGTCATGCTTTTGTAAGTTTACAGTTATGTCATGCTTCTGTAAGTTTAGGGTTATGTCATGATTCTGTAAGTTTACGGTTATGTCATGCTTCTGTAAGTTTAGGGTTATGTCATGATTCTGTAAGTTTAGGGTTATGTCATGCTTCTGTAAGTTTAGGGTTATGTCATGCTTCTGTAAGTTTACAGTTATGTCATGCTTTTGTAAGTTTACAGTTATGTCATGCTTCTGTAAGTTTACAGTTATGTCATGCTTCTGTAAGTTTATGGTTATGTCATGCTTCTGTAAGTTTACAGTTATGTCATGCTTCTGTAAGTTTAGGGTTATGTCATGCTTCTGTAAGTTTACAGTAATGTCATGCTTCTGTAAGTTTACAGTTATGTCATGCTTCTGTAAGTTTACGGTTATGTCATGCTTCTGTAAGTCTGTGCTTTTGTCATGCTTAGAAAGCTGTAAGTTTATCATGGTTCTGTCACACTTGTGTGATTATTGTAAATTTATGGTTCTTTCATCCTCCCCCCCCCCCCCCACCACCCTTCCATAATATTGATGATGGGGATGATCATCATAATTCTGTGGAAGTATCATCTGTTGTGTTATTATGTAAGACTTAGACTGCATGACAGGGTTATACACTGTGCTTACTATCATTATATATATATATATTATTATATATATATTATTATTGTGTATATATTACATATATATATTGTGTGTGATGTGTTGTGTGATGTGTGTGTGTGTGTGTGTGTGTGTGTGTGTGTGTGTGTGTGTGTGTGTGTGTGTGTGTGTCCTGGCCTGAGAGATACAGACACCTGCAGTGTTGGTCAGGAAACTTAAGCAACAGTCTCAGTGATGCATCCATAAAGTGAATGAGACTTGACTTTGTTCTTCCAGTCTTCCCAATGAGTCAGTAGAAATCCCATTGTGGGTAGGAGCCAGTTTGACCCCCCCCCCTCCATCCCCCCCTCCATCCCCCCCCCCCCCCCCAAAAAAAAAAAAACCCAGAAAAACAAACAAACAAAAGCCGAAAAACGCTGTCATACTTAGAACTGTAGGTTTTTAGTTTTGTTCAAATTTCCTGCCCAACACTGCAGATGTCTGTATCCCTCAGGCCTGGTTGATGCCAGGATATGATGCTATTAATAATTAAGCGTAGAATACAGTTCCTGTCACACAGTCTCAGTCCTGCATGGAACCCCATATTATCATAATTATTATTTTTGGTGATGGTGGATAGGGAGGGAGTCAAAGAGTTAATAGGTCCCCCTCTCAAAACCTTGTGTGTGCATAGGGTTTCGCACAGGCTTGAGGAGTTTTGCAAATAATTGCTAACAGATATGATCAGAGTATAAAAGTGAGTGTGATCAATCCCTCATGAACAAAAATAAAACCCATGAACTTAGATCGAAAGTCCATGGGTTTATGTGCAGGCTTAAACTTTAAAGCTTGTGCCGTGATCACCATACACATGGCACCTGTGATGTTGGTGCATGTGGAATTCGTTCCGAGCACTGAGACGTCATCTTGAGAAACTGAGACTGAAACTGATCATGTATATCTTGTACATGATCCCGTCTGATGAGGTATTCATTCAACTGAAAGTAGCAGGTTTATGGTATCAAATGGCTATTTTGTTTCAGTTCTAAGCCACTGTAGGGAGAGTGTGTGTGTGGGGGGGGGGGGGGAGGGGGGCTGAAATGGGTCTCATGTCACTGTGACCCTCATAGTCAGGCCATGCCCAGTCGTGACAAAAAGTTACAGGTAGTTAGAAATATATCCACCATTTTACAGTTTGTTAACCCTTTCACTCCCGCATAATATCCACCACGTGCAAAAAATAACCTTCCAACCGTTTGAAGCTGGTGGATAGGGTGAGGGAGTCAAACGGTTAAGTTTTTGCTTTGCTAGCATGGCTGACAATGCAGGATGCTGATGGACAGGGTCTGGGAGTCAAAGGGTTAATTCTTTTTTTTTCCAAAGTTACAGGTAGTTAG